>JAAONU010000008.1:35257638-35884339 GCA_012932295.1 Cyclina sinensis
CATACAAAAGGGAATTATTTCAGTTTCAGCAGTGAAGGATATTACAATTGTTAATCTGTTTCTTGCGTGTATATGTAGATATAATAACGGTCCAGATCTAATATAAACCCTCATCTGGGGTGATAGACAATGTAGACTGGTATTATATCCGCATATACCACTTCAAAAACTAATATACATGTAACATATAGTATAAAGAAAGTCTGAAAATTCTTATTCATACTTTTCTCGAGGAATGTTTTGCCAAACCTCACAGGATGTTTTTTATAAAAAGTATTGCCTTGGAAAAGGTCATATAGGTGATATGTTTTTTACATGTGAAAACACAATCTGATACATATGTTAATGATTATCGTGCAAGAGGCACTCTAAGCGACAAAAATTCAAACACGCGTTATTTAAACAAGTTCATATGAAATGGTTACTTTGTTTTCCTTAAAACCTTGTTAGTTTGTCCTTGATTAGATTTGTGGATTTGACTTGTTTGTCAATTGGATAATTGCTGATATCTATTAACAGATAAACCTCAACAAAAATGTTAACTCGCCCAGAGAATGAGATAAGCTGTCAGTTTCAGTTGCTAATTAATGTAATGTAATGTGTCTGTATCTAATAATCCTTTACAATATCATGTCCTAATTCCCACACTTTTATATATTTAAAGCCTGGTTCACACGATAACTTTTTAACACTATATTTTTAAATGTTCATTTTGTTTACACATAATTAAGTAAATCCATATCTGTCAGGTTTAAATTTAACACGTGTTGATCGTCTGAGTTCTTGTCCAGTAGAAGGTTTTTCTACTTTCCTTGGTGTGCTAGTTTTTGGTATTTGAGAGGGTTGTTCAGTCACGGGTTTTGACTGTGATGTTTCTTGCGGCGGAGTTGGTAACTTCGGTGTTTCTGTTGGTAATTTCGGTGTTTCACACTGCACGTTTGTAGGCAGTGGATCTCTGATCAAACTAGGTGTTGGTTCAAATATTTGAACTGGTTTGCCGTAGTTTTCCGGAAATTTCGCCTCATTTCGCCTTAAATGATCAGCATGACAGAATCTTATTTTCCTGTCCACTTTCACTAGGTATGTCACAGAACTTTTAACCTTATGGATAACTCCTGGTAACCATTTCCATTTCAAACCTCCTGAAAGAGTTGTTTTTACAAGTACAGTTTCACCAACTTTAAAATTGTTCATTGTTGAATGTGACTTATCATGCTGTTTAACCATACGTTCCTGTTGACGTTCAATTTGCTCTGATTTATTTGGCTTTACCAGTGAAATTCTAGTTCTTAACTGTCTTTTCATAAATAGTTCTGCTGGTGACTGCTTTGTTGTAGTTTGAGGGCAATTCCTGTATTTCAAAAGAAACCTCGCAAGTCTGCGATTTAAAGAACGTTTTTGTCCATAATTGTTTTCTTCAAACAACTGCTTCTTTAAGGCTTTCTTTAATATTTGAACTGCTCTCTCTGCTGCTCCGTTAGATCTAGGGTGATATGCTGGAGCAAATGTCTGACGGATCCCATTTCTCTTTAGAAAAGTCTTGAACTCCTCTGACGTAAACCTTGGATCATTATCACTCACAATTTCCTCGGGTAATCCCCATGAACTAAATAATTTTCTTAATTGTTCAATAGTTTTTTCACTTGTTGTGAGCTTCATCGGCATTATCTCTAACCATTTGGAGTAAGCGTCTGTAACCACTAAGAAATTTTGCTGTTTGAATTCTGCAAAGTCAATGTGTATTCTCTGCCACGGTTTTGTTGCCCATTTCCACGGGTGTAATGGAATCTCGTTAGGTGAGTTTTGAACAGACATACACGTCGCACATCCACGAACCATAGCTTCAATTTCAATGTCCATATTTGGCCACCATACATAATTTCTAGCCAAAGCTTTCATTCTACACATTCCAAGATGTTCTTCATGTAGTTCTTCAAGCATTCGCTTCTGGAATTTTTCTGGTATTACGACACGAAGTCCCCACATGATAATTCCATTTTCAACTGATAGTTCATCCTTCCTTTTAAAATATGCTGATAACGTTTTATCTGGTACACTTGTTGGCCACCCATTCATTGTGTAATCCAATACTTTACTTAAAATTGGATGTTTTCTCGTAGCCTCGGCAATGTCACGCGAATTTATAGGTAATTCACTGTCCTCAACATGTGACACGTAACTTTCTTCGTCAGGAAGATCGACTTCTTTCATCGGAAATCGCGATAAGAAATCACAGTTTGCGTGATCAGCTGATTTTCGATACACAATGTCGTAATCATAAGCAGATAGCGTAACTGCCCATCGTTGCAGTCTAGCTGCCGCCATCGTTGGTACACCTTTCTTTGGACCTAGAATTGTTGTCAGGCTTTGGTGATCTGTTATCAATCTGAAGTGACGCCCATATAAGTATTTATGAAATTTCTGCACTCCGTAAATCAAACTTAGTGATTCTCTATGTAGCTGACTGTAGTTTTTCTCACTGGCGGTCAAACTCCTTGAGGCAAACATAATTGGTCGCTCGGTTCCATCTTCCATTGTATGTGAAAGTACTGCTCCAATGCCGTATGACGAAGAATCACAAGCCAAAGTAACAGGCTTGTTGACATCATAATGAACCAATAGTTGTCACTGTTTACAACCATGTCCTTGGTTTCATTGAAACCTTTTCACATTCGTCAGTCCATGCCCATTGAACACCATTTTTCAGTAGCTGGTGCACCGGATTCAATTTCGTAGCTAGGTTTGGCAAGAACGAACGATAGTATCCCAACAGTCCTAAATATGACTTCAGTTGAGAAACATTTTCAGGTCGCGGAGCCTCCCTTATCGCTTTAAGTTTGTCTTCCGTCGGTTGTATACCATGTTTGTCTACACGATGACCCCATATAAGTGACAGTGTCTTCCATCCAGAACACTTTTTTAGCATTCAATTTAATGTTGTGCTTCTGTAACCGGTGTAAGCACTTCATTCAGAGTTTGAAAGTGACGTACATCATCAGGCGCTGTGATCAAATGTCGTCAATACGACATACTACATTTGGAATTCCGGCTAAAATTCTGTCCATAACTGACTGAAAAATAGCTGGACTTGATGATACACCGTAACACAAACGACGATATCTGAATAAACCCATGTGAGTATTTACAGTTAAAAGTTCCTCCGAACTCTTATCTAGCTCTAATTGTGTATAGGCATGAGATAGATCTAGCTTTGTGAACTTCTGTCCACCTGCCAATGTCGCAAACAAATCTTCTGTGTTAGGCAAAGGATATTGTTCCTCATTAATTTCTCTGTTTACGGTAACCTTGTAATCACCGCAGATTCGTACCGTTTTATCCGGTTTCGGTACAATTACTAGTGGAGTCGCCCACTCACTAGCAGGTACTCTATAAACTATACCGGCTTTTTCCATACGCTCAAATTCCTTCTCTACGGATTCACGTATAGAAAATGGAACAGGTCGCGCTTTACAAAATATAGGCTGAGCATTTTCCTTCATTCTGATTTGTGCTTTGTAACCCTTGATAGGTTCTTGATTTTCGGTATCCTGTGTGAACAGGGTCTGAAATTTTTCCTTTAGACCTGCCAATGACAATTCTTCTACACTATTCACTGAGTGAGAAAATATATTACTCCAATTCAAAGGAATAACTTCTAGCCAGTTTCTTCCAAATAATGCTTGTCGTCGGCCTTTTGCCACAACTAATGGTAAGACATACTCATTCCCACCATATTTCACATTTACAATCACACTCCCCTAGCAGCTCTATCTTATTCCCGGAATAAGATTTCAATTTCAGCTGGGAGGGACGTAGAGGGTACTTCTTTAGCTCCTTTCTGTATAAATCCTCGGATACAATAGAAACAGAACTCCCTGTATCCAGTTCCATAGAAACAACCGTTGTTCCAATACAAGGCTGCAGAACGATTTTCCTAGTGCTTTTTCCAGAATATGCACAAGTATACACACTGTTCATATCGCTATCAGAACCAGTGTCCTGCACATATCGAGTATCACCACGGGATTTGCACTTCTTGGCCAAATGTCCCGTCCTTCCACAAGAAAAACACTTTGAGTCCTTGAACGTACAAGTCCAATGTTTGTGTGGCTTTCCACACCGAAAACACTCCATGCTTTTCTTTGGTGCTTGATGGGTTTTCTGCCCTGCTTGTTTGCTATAATCCTTACGATTTCTGGCACTAGTGTTCGTGGTGTTAGTCTGTGGTCTATGCTTCTTTTTAATGGTGTTAACACTAACTGATGCTGAGCTACCCGAATTAAATGAAGCCGTGTCCCTGTCAGCCATTTCCATCGCTTGAGCTAACTGGACGGCTTTCTCAAAAGTAAGTCCATCCTCAGAAAGTAATTTCCTTTGAATGACTTCCGATTTCAACCCACAAACGAAGCGATCCCTTAAAGCATCGTTTAAAAATGCATCGAATTCGCAAAAGGTTGCTAATCTTTTAGCTCAACAACGTAAGAATTTATGTCCTCGGAATCCTTTTGATTTCTTTTATTGAACTTGAATCTTTCACTTATAACCAGAGGTTTTGGCATGTAATAGCTTTTCAGTTCTTTCACCATGTCCGCATAACTTTTCTCTGATGGTTTTCCAGGTTGCAGCACATTTTTCAAAGTTGCATATGCTTCCGATCCAATAACTGCTAAAAATATTGATGCCTTTTTCTCGTTTTGTGTTTCATTTGCCAAAAAATACTGTTCTAAGCGCTCCACATAATTGTCAAAAGTTTCCTTTTCTTTCTTAAATTCTCCAAGTTTTCCAAAAGTTGCCATTTTTTAAAAAAGTTACAGTTTAAACCACAGTTTATGAATTTAATATCCAATATTAAATTGTCATCCTCGTCGCCAGTTGTTGTATCTTTGAGAAAACAGTAACGCCTTTATAGCTAACTATATATTTTTTAATATGTCTATACAAAGCAAAGGTACAAGTGATACTGAAGCTGTACTGCTATCATAGAGGCATTTAAACATTAACAATGTAAACTAGCCAGTACAGTAACATCACGAGAGTGTATTAACCCTTATACTACAGAGTATATTTAACCATAATACTACAAGAAAGATTGTTGTACCTGCACTAAAGTCAAAATAAAACAGGGTTAGGATTGAAGAACAGTTTTTAGCAATGAGATCTGTAACATATTTTTCAGTTGAGTGTCCAGAGGGTACCTATTATATCAGCAATTCGACTTTGACGGCTTGTGTTGCTTGTCCTAAAGGATTTTATCAAGATATTGTGGCCCAGAAAAATTGTAAGCTTTGTCCAAACAGAACAACAACGTCTAGTGTTGGGGCCGAGTCAGAAACAGAATGCCAAGGTATTATGGGATATAATGAACTCAGTTTGTATGTTTTGTATGTTTGTGGTAGACAGAGATTTGCAAACTATGTCTCTAACAATTAAACATTATTTCAATGTCTCCTTTCTACGTAATAGTAAAGGTGTGTTTTCAGAATGCGTGAGAGTGTTGTCCGTTCATAAAAGTTTTGTTATCATTTTGTAACAGATAGACATATGTTTGATGTGAATTCAAAACGAAACATGTATGTACATTATACGGATGGGAACGAATACTAAAATCAATATTCGAATATTTGCTTTGCCATATTCGAATATATTCGAATATTCGTTTTTCAGTTCAGTCAGTTACCCGAATTTTGGTATCCGAACATTGGTACAGTTTTATCACCTGTACGTTGTCGGGGAAACAGCTATGTGTTATCTAGAAATGGCGTAGGAATATGGAAATTTTATGGAAGTTTTAAATACTTATGAAGTGATTGGCAATACATAATATATTCCGTTCATCAAAACCGCGTGAAATAAGTCCAAACACGAGAGGTGTGCATGTTGTTGGTTTTTTTTTCGTTGTTTTTTTGTTGTTTTTGTTTGTTTGTTTTCTTTTTCCTGTATAGCTTATTTCAACATTGTTAAGCGATGATCAAACATGATGCGAGGATGATATTTTTTTTAAAATAAACTTATAAGAGGAAAATATTTGAGCTATTCTACTGATTGGGCAACTAAAAAGTAATACCAATAGAGTTATAATCGTGACTGGTTGTTTGTTTTCGTAAAACATGACGTTAATCCTTGAATATTGTGAGACAAACAACTTCTAAAATTTGTGAAATAAACGAGCGCCAATTAAATGAACAAAAGATTAACAGGTATCACAATTACGCCTGTGGCAAACTGTTTATCCGTAACGATTGCCCCTGCCAATTATGCATTGCAATTTCATTGTTAATTGGATCATTTTTGACACGCGATAAAGAAAAACTATACCAAACAGACCGGTTTCTTTCTTTGCATAATCAGAATGCTTATATTTATAAAAATCAACAAAATTTTATTTGAAAAAAAAAATCATTTTAGAATATTCGAATTTGATTTTCGAATTCTAATATTCGGTCGATTTTCGAATATTCGAACATTCGTTCCCATCCTTAGTACATTAAGAGTTTGATTCTGGGTTGCGTGATCAGGGCTTTCTCAGAATCCAAACTTGTAACTGAGCAATCCTTTTAGAACAACACATGAGTGTAATGTGACATTAAAGTGACCGAATTGCGCGTTTTGCTGGATATTTCACGTATATCTTATCTTCATCTTTCTTCGACGGTGTCAGTTCTCTATAGGGTAGGCATTTGTCAGTTAAACATTATTCGAAATATTAAATCACAGTTATTCATACATTTGCATCATGTGTGTTTTCTAGAGGCGTGAGGGAGTTATTCACACGATGGACTATTGCCTTGCTCACCATGCGAACAAGGAGATTACCAACCTTCCTATGGACAGGCTTCATGCGAGAAATGCTCGGGTTCAAAATCGACCCTGACATTTGATTCAGCTTCTGTATATGATTGTAAAGGTAAACATAAGTTAATTGATACAATTGTGTTTATACATATTGCCGCTTGAAAATGTTGGAAAAGAGAGTAAAAAGTATCATCATATTGTTTAAAATTACGGACATGATCAAAGAAAATGTCAGAGAGATTAAGGATAGTCATGAGTTGTATATGATTATGGTAATATTTTTGAAAAGTTCAGCTTGATTTCCATCTAAGCACGATTTACTGTATTTTTGAATATTAAATTTGCGGCATTGATTCCTAATTAATAAAGTTTGTCCTCTTTCGTAATAAGTGAAAAATAAGTATTTTTATCTAAAAATTTAAATTCAGTGAAATTTCTAATACGAATTCGTTTGCATATTCGAAAGGTTCTAGTTTTAGCAATTTGAACTTTTCTTTAAGACAATAAGGTTTTGCTTTGTTTTAATGGCTGCAGTGATATCAGAATTGTGTCCATACGTTTTAAAACACGTGGAATAGATCAATGGTGAAGTAATTATAAGGAATTCGCCATATACTTATTTACCAATCAACACACTGGAAAAAAGACACATTCGTCTGGAGAAGTATACTTTTTCAATTTTAGCGATATTCAGACAGGGTGTGAAATATAATTATTACGTAAAGTATTTCATTTTCAGAGTTTGACATAGAATTTTTACCAGAGAAAACACCTAAAGTAGATCTGATACTACCGAGGAATGAATCGCTTGAAGAATTCACGGTGGCCTTTTGGTTCCGGAATTTTGTAATAGACAGTAGACAGTCGCGTTCATCTATAACAGTAGAACTTTCAGACAGCAAAGCAAATGTGGTTTGGGCTTGGAGAAATATGTCAACAGTGATTCGGCAAGACAAGTAATAACATATTAGTTACTCATGTATTTTACCGCAAAGACTTTCACCGACTGAAGTTTAGTAGTCCTCAGAAGTAGACCTCTACTCAATATGTGTTGTATTGTCATATTTTCTGCATGCGTTATGATATCTATAAATAAAATCTATGTGTTATGAGCGAACTGTTTAAGATTTTTTTAATCGAGCTAGATGTTTTAACTGCTTTATGCGGCAATACAGAGAGTGTTTCTCTCTATCTGTACTCATTTTAAGTTTTAGTTCAAGCTAAAAGTACAGATTATTATCACTTTTTATACATTTAATACAGATAATTATTGTATGCGCTTTTGGGAGCGGATCAGTGGTACAGTGGTAACGCACTGGACTGGTAACCCAGGGGTCCCGAGATCGATCCCCCGCTCTTCCACTAACGATACTGTCTTTCGGATGAGATATTAAACCGAAGTCCCATGTATCAGTGCTGTACACTGAACATTCATAAGAACTGTGGGTGTCTCTGGAATGGGGTGCTTCCTGTATCTTTCACTATCCCCAACAACATGAAATATCTAATCTCTTCAGGTGGCGTCGGTCATATTGGCAACCGGTACCGACGAGAAATAAACTCAAATAGAGAGAAATAGAAAGAATGCGTTTAACAATTGTTTTTGTCTTACATTTTGTTTTGCAGAATGGACACACTAACCGACCTTCAGCTGTCTGGTTTACACTGGCATTTAGTCATACTTTACAGTGATTCAGCTTGCAAAGTTGTTGTGACTTTAGATGGAACTACTTTACTGATAAACCAATCTGACGACACATGCAATAACATAAAATTTAACAAGATTTCAGTGTTGACAGGTGCGCGACTTCATGCAATTTATTTAACTTTTGTATACCCGCCCTGCAATTGTTCTCTTATACCCTCAATTTATTAAAGTCTAAAATATTTGCACTATGATATCTTAGGCAAGCAAATCAATGTTTTTAACATTTTTTAACCGTTTAATACCCATTCACAACAATTCATGGTTTCATTTGCTTAGACTTCAGTCACTAGCGATGATTTCAAATCAGTTTAAACAAATATGCATTATAATTGTAAACGTTTTAACTTTATATGTCATTACCATTATATTATAATGATTTAATTCAAGTTTCATGTACCATTGTGCAGTGATTTTGGTATCCATTTAAGAAAACATTTTTGTTTATGTAAGGCCTTCCAGAATAAAAAAGGAAATTCCATTTGTCCTTTTTCTGGGGGAACATGGATGGGGGAACATTCCCCCATCTCACATAAAAGATAGGGGAACATTCCCCCATCTCACATGTAGATAGGGGAACATTCCCCCATCTCTTTAGTAGATAGGGGAACATTCCCCCATCTCTTTAGTAGATAGGGGAACATTCCCCCATCTCAGTAGTAGATAGGGGAACATTCCCCCATCTCAGTAGTAGATAGGGGAACATTCCCCCATCTCAGTAGTAGATAGGGGAACATTCCTCCAACTCAGTAGTAGATAGGGGAACGTTCCCCCATCTCGGTAGTAGATAGGGGAACATTCCTCCAACTCAGAAGTAGATAGGGGAACATTCCCCCATCTCAGTAGTAGATAGGGGAACATTCCCCCATTTCAGTAGTAGATAGGGGAACATTCCCCCATCTCAGTAGTAGATAGGGGAACATTCCCCCATCTCAGTAGTAGATAGGGGAACATTCCTCCAACTCACTAGTAGATAGGGGAACATTCCCCCATCTCAGTAGTAGATAGGGGAACATTCCTCCAACTCAGTAGTAGATAGGGGAACGTTCCTCCAACTCACAAGTAGATAGGGGAACATTCCCCCATCTCAGTAGTAGATAGGGGAACATTCCCCCATTTCAGTAGTAGATAGGGGAACATTCCCCCATCTCAGTAGTAGATAAGGGAACATTCCCCCATCTCAGTAGTAGATAGGGGAACATTCCTCCAACTCACTAGTAGATAGGGGAACGTTCCCCCATCTCAGTAGTAGATGGTGGAACATTCCTCCAACTGACAAGTAGTTAGGGGAACATTCCCCCATCTCAGTAGTAGATAGGGGAACATTCCCCCATCTCAGTAGTAGATGGGGGAGCATTCCCCCATCTCAGTAGTAGATAGGGGAACATTCCCCCATCTCAGTAGTAGATAGGGGAACGTTCCCCCATCTCAGTAGTAGATAGGGGAACATTCCTCCAACTCACAAGTAGATAGGGGAACATTCCCCCATCTCAGTAGTAGATAGGGAACATTCCCCCATCTCAGTAGTAGATAGGGGAACATTCCCCCATCTCAGTAGTAGATAGGGGAACATTCCTCCAACTCACAAGTAAATAGGGGAACATTTTCCCATCTCAGTAGTAGATAGGGGAACATTCCCCCATCTCAGTAGTAGATAGGGGAACATTCCCCCATCTCAGTAGTAGATAGGGGAACATTCCTCCAACTGACAAGTAGTTAGGGGAACATTCCCCCATCTCAGTAGTAGATAGGGGAACATTCCCCCATCTCAGTAGTAGATGGGGGAGCATTCCCCCATCTCAGTAGTAGATAGGGGAACATTCCCCCATCTCAGTAGTAGATAGGGGAACGTTCCCCCATCTCAGTAGTAGATAGGGGAACATTCCTCCAACTCACAAGTAGATAGGGGAACATTCCCCCATCTCAGTAGTAGATAGGGAACATTCCCCCATCTCAGTAGTAGATAGGGGAACATTCCCCCATCTCAGTAGTAGATAGGGGAACATTCCTCCAACTCACAAGTAAATAGGGGAACATTTTCCCATCTCAGTAGTAGATAGGGGAACATTCCCCCATCTCAGTAGTAGATAGGGGAACATTCCCCCATCTCAGTAGTAGATAGGGGAACATTCGCCATTCTCAGTAGTAGATAGGGGAACGTTCCCCCATCTCAGTAGTAGATAGGGGAACATTCCCCCATCTCAGTAGTAGATAGGGAAAAATTCCTCCAACTCACTAGTAGACAGGGGAACGTTCCCCCCATCTCAGTAGTAGATAGGGGAACATTCCTCCAACTCATAAGTATACAGGGGAACATTCCCCCATCTCACTAGTAGATAGGGGAACATTCCCCCATCTCAGTAGTAGATAGGGGAACATTCCCCCATCTCAGTAGTAGATAGGGGAACATTCCCCCATCTCACTGGTAGATATGGAAACATTCCTCCAACTCACAAGTAGATAGGGGAACATTCCTCCATCTCACTAGTAGATAGAGGAACGTTCCCCCATCTCAGTAGTTGATAGGGGAACATTCCCCCATCTCAGTTGTAGATAGGGGATCATTCCTCATTCCTCCAACTCACAAGTAGATAGGGGAACATTTCCCCTTATAACGATATTCTTTCCCCCATCTCACCATTGTCTTTACTATTAGACATGATAATATCCTGCATCTCTTATTCATTTTCCCCATTCTAGTGTAAAGTAGGTTATTATCCCCTGATAATCTTTATTGTGTATAAAGAAGTATGATGTAAAATTTCAGGAAACATTGTTTTGTTTTTAAATGCCAAAAAATGAGAATTTCTTGTATTGAGAGCAAGATCTATTATTGTGTTACTATATATAAATGTATACAAAAAAGACAGGATTTTTTATGTCTTTAGTTCAAATAGAAATTTGGTGGATAATAGATTTATTTTATATTTAGAGCAATCTAGAACAAACTGATTTTATACAGATAAATGAAAATAGTCTTGAAATAACTGGGGGTTGATAATAATGTAACTACTATTTTAATAAGAACTTTATACTAAAAGTATCAAAGCAACAACATCACAACTTAAAAGGTAAGTATCAGGATAAATACAGCAAAGTAATGGAACATTTAACAAATACACTAAATAACTCAGAGAAAGTCCAATATGCTAACATCTTATCAAAATTAAAGCCAATCAACCATATTGTCTTAGTAGCTGGACAAATAAACATTAACTGCATAGTGACATTGCTAAGATTACACTATTGTCCCATTCATTCCGTCCAACATGTACACCACATACCAAGAATCGTCATTTGCAGAAATCTTGTCGCAGCTTCAGACTGGTTTCTTATTCAACTTCCACATACATGTATATGAGACCTATTTTAATGCAATAAAATAAGTACTTGCATAATTAGGTCATACAGTCTTTCAATAAATAAGATATATATGTTTATCATTTGTTATAGTAAAAGCCCTTTTCTTTGAAAACATGGGCTAGTGCATTATGATGCAATATCTTGTCACTTATCACTGTGAATCAGTGCCTTTTATATTTGATAGATTGCTAAGTCTTGTTTATAATATTTGAAGATGAGGCTGTAATGTAAAAGTTTTGAACAATCATTTTTTTTAATAGTTAAACTGTTGATCAGCTAATGTGTTATCAGAATCATCATTATCATCATCATAACTTTCACTATTTCGTCTATTTATACAGCAATTTACAACTCTAAGTTACTTTGTTTTCGTTAAGACAAACCTTGGGGGGAAAAAAACAGTGATTGTCAACAACATCTTTTCTGAGTGGTGTCACCAAAGCCCATCACTGGGGGTCAACTGTGATCGTTTCAACTTGTTTTCACCTGTCAAAGTCCTTGTTATGTCTGTAACACTGTGACTTTCTACGTTTCCAGTATACCCCATTTTTGTGATGTTTTATGTATTTCCGCAACTGTACAAACCATCCATTTGCTGAAAAGCTTCTGGCTGCCTTTTTTCCGGAAGATTATTTATTAACCTGGAAACAAATCATCGGCTTTAAAACTCTGTTCCACATATTTATGTACATGATTTAATGCAGTTCTAACTGCAGACTGCACTTAATGTCACATTCTTGTGTCTTTCAGTATTTCAAATTGTGAATACCTAGTCTCACAAAACATATCATAACAGGACCAACACTTATCTGTTTTGTTTATGAGAAGAAAACATGTAAATACTTACCCATGCCAAAAAAAAGGAAATATATCTTTTATCAAGTACTTAATCAAACCGGAAAAAGGCAAATTAAAAGAACAACTGAAAAGAGGGGGTGGGGTTGGGGGGGGGGGGGGGGGGGGGGGGGTGAGGGGGTCTTGTGGGATGGGGTTGTTGTCTGCCAGTACCTACTCATCCCAAAAATTAAAATAAGCAAAAGAAAAATGAAATAAAAAGAATTAAAAGGGTGTAACAGTGGGATGAGGTTGGTAAGTAAAAATTAAAGTTACCTTATCTATAATCATATTTTGAACAAAACAAAAGAAAATTAAACACTATCAAAATACAGGATATTTTACAGTGGTCATTATATTGGCTTTGTTGCAGACATTCAAATACTGTTCAGCAGAAGCATGTTATGTCCACAAATAATATCTATTAAATGACAGACATGTGTTTCACATTTTCAGAAGGGCCAGACAAACACTGATAGGATATCTGTATTACTACACAGAACAGTTGTAAAACAATGGCAACTTATAACACAAGAGCCACCGCAAGCGGGGCCACGCTCGACTTTTCCTATTTCCAAAGGCAAATACAACAGATGAAGCGCATTGTGGTGAAGGATTTCAAATGAAACATCATTTAAAAATGTAATTATAAATTCCATCCATACATAACAAAGTTACGGCCAATTTTAGCAACATTCATTAATTTGACCTTAAAGGTCAAGGTCAAGTTCAGTTTAACCTTCTTTGGAGGTATTGTCTAAAATGTAGTTATGTCTTAGCATGAAAACACTACATCAATCAACATAAAAATGTAGTGAAGATAAGCAATTTCAAGGGAATTTAAAGGTCAAGGTTATACTTGAATTGTTCAACACATTTTTTTTATTCTCAGTGTTGTTTTGTCCCTGTATTGATCCAATCTATCTATTAATAACAAAAAACTTGTCTATTTTAGCAAATTTCAATAATTAAAACATGCATATGAAGGTCATTTTTGGGTTCAGGTCATACTTGAATAACTTAACTTTAGGAATTGTCATGATCGTTGTTTTATCAAAGTATAAATCAAAAAGAACTAAAAATGACGTTATTGCAAATATTAGCAAATTTCTATAATTTGACCTTGATGGTAAGGGTCATTTGAAGGTCGAGGACATATTTGAATGATTCAATGTCTCAGTTTTGTCATAAATGTTGTTTTGTCCTAGTATAAATCAAATCAAATTATAAATAACAACAGTTTGGCTATTTTAAGCAAAATTCAATAACTTGACCTTAAATGTCAAGGTCATCGATAGGTCAAGGTCATACTTAAATAAATTATAATATGGGTTTTGTTGTTTATCAAAGTACATGTAAGAATTAAATCAATAAATAAACAACAGTTATGACAATTTAAGCAAAAAAAAAAACAATAATGGAACCTTGACTGACGAGGTCATATAGGGGTCAATGTCATACCTGAATTATTCAGCATGTCAGTTTGGTCAAAAATGTTGCTTTGTTCAAGTATGAATCAAGTATAACCATAAATTACACAGTTATGATCAATTTTAGCAAAATTCAATAATTTGATTTTGCTAGTCAATATCATTTTTAGATCAAGGCCAAACTTAAATCAAAATGTCTGATTTGCCAAAAGTATTGTTTTGTCCAAGTATGAATCAAATCCATAAATAAATGACAAAGTTATGACAATTTAGGATAAATTAAAAAATCTGACCTTCATGGTCAAGGTCATTTTTGGCCGTGGTCACTCCTGAGTTTTTCAACATGTCGGATTTGTTATAAGTGTTGTTGAGGTGAGCCTTAGGAAAGGAAGTTAACTTGTCCAGGTGTTATCAGTATCAATATAAACTAGATGAATAAAAAAAAATTAATGTAAAAGTGATTTAAATCTTTGATCACATTTGCTGGTTAAGTACATGCATCCAGTCATTTTGCCTCATTGTGTTCGAGTTTGGCAAGAAGAGGCCAAATTAATATCTCCTAATTCACTGTAAAATATACTTTCTAGTGTAAATGAAAATGTAAGTTTAAGGATATTTTTTTGTTTTCTTTACAATATTTCATAATCAACTTTTTCTTAACTTCATTTCGAAAAGAGCGTCTTAGCAAAAAATTCAAACATATTTAGTTGGATATCACAGGGTAAAATGAAATAATGTGACTTATTTGACTTTTGTTACCTTCTGCAACTCTTATCATATAACTGTTGTGCATTTTTTCTGTACGGAAAATTGCCAGTATTATATTCCTATATGTACAATTGGAGCGGGGTTAGTGTTATCCAATATTATGTAATTCTATGTTTTGATTGGCTGTTAGAAGATCCGATTATTGCCGAAGCATTACGCATTTTTACGAAGCACTACCTGTTGAATCAATTTGCGTAGTTGTGTTATTCCGGAAATCCTCGGACAGAATTACGAACAGAAACACGTGACTGTCTGGTAATATTGTGTAGGAACATATGTTATTGTTTTGAAATCTATTAATAGTAACAAGTAACTGATAAGAGATACAGGTAACTTTTTGAAGGCTGGCAAAAACATGGCGGTTGATAAAAATGCAATACATAGGCCCTAGTAATTTTGTAATTACAGTTACAAAGTCATTTTTCATCAATCAATTCAATATTTTATATCATTTAAAAGGTCTGTAAACTCATATTTTACATATATAAAAAATAATTTTCAAAACTGTTCACTTTCTTGTTTGTAAATGGTTAAACTTAGTGGATCTAAGCTGCTAGAAAAATGCTGAAAAAATGCTGAAACGGCAGGTATAAATTAGTTTAGTTCTGTCTTTTAAAAATAAAAATTCAAAATCTGCTTATATTTTCAAAATATGAATTTAAAGAGCTTTCAAATCATGTAAAATGATACAATGTTTATGTTTAATGTTTTCAAATAATAAAATTCGGCTCACAAAGAAAAAAGACATCTAAAGTTAAAAATTCTGTCTGGTTCCTGGAAGTACTTTGCTACAACAGTGACTGTTCCTCACCTGGTCTTTAATATGTTGAATTATATCAAAGTAATCAAAGCATGGTCATAGTTTATTATCATAATTGATGTAACAAGTATATTTGTTATTCTATTCAAGCAAGTTTGTTATCCTGTTCAAGCATGTTATTCCATGAAATTCACGTTATTTTGTCACTTAACAAAACAAACACTGTTTCAGAATAATCATAATTATCACCATTAACGTCAAGAGATATATGGAAATAAAAGGTTGAACAAATATGTTGTTGTTTGTTAAAAACTGTGCATTACATTAGTTATAATATGTCTGAACAAGACAGGTAATCAATTTAAAGATATATATTAAATTTCTTTTTACTGGCGTCTGAAAACAAAATAGAATGCTGTAGCCAAAGGTTCCTTAAAAATGCATTAAAAACCGTACACTCAAATGGACTTAAGTCCATTTGAATTTTCCTTGTTTATTCATGTTCCACACATGTTACGCTAATATTCTTGTCAGCATATATATTCATTTAGAAATGAAAACAGACAAAAAGGTATCCCATCTGTCTTTATTGATATTGTTCAGGTTTTCATTTAATCATTGTTTGTAAGACCTTTTGTATCCCAGTAAGAAGATGCTTATCAGCAGTTCTATTTTTAGAAACAGTATACATGTACCTATTTGATCTTTCCTATCACTATATTTAAGTCCCAGAATATCCAAGAAATATTGCTACTCCCGTATAAAATGTAGACCATTGAACAAATAAGATTTTAAAGTCAACTATAATAATGCATTCAAGCTGCATATTCTCCTCAAAATGTAGGATCCGATATAAACAAATATATAATGTTTTGATAATTCTTTCAGATGCGTGCATAGTAACACTGACAGTTTTACAAAACGCACTTTAAGCATACATGACAGTGTGTCTGTGTTTTCACCTGTACACTCTAAATGCTGCCAGTAGTTGACTTTTTTCTAATGAATTGTTGCTTATCTTTTAAACAAAAGTTGATTAAAGTTTTCAATAACTACATAGTTTAAAAATGTCTCCCCTTTGAGTTTTTTCATTTCATAAGGTAAATCTTAAAATGAATATTCTTTATTTTGAAGAAAAATAAAAGTTTAAAATACCTGGAATGAATGTATCCTGACATAAATTAGAATTCTTGGTGTAGAAACATGACGAAGCAGTATTATTTGTAAATTCTGCCTCTCTCAAAATTACTGGAAAATATAATCTGATTGGTTAAGATGTTTGATAAACGGCTTTGAATATCTAACCACAGAACTGTAGCAAATCAACACAAGGTTAACCTTCAAGACTTTCCAGTATTATCTTTAGCTGCTCAGCATGACATTATAGCCTGACTGTGACCTCTGTTACTCCTAATGAATTGATACAGAGCAAGATAACACACAGCAGAAACTTCTATAACCCTATTTTACAAGCATCTAGAAAATGCATAGGCCTGTAATGTGATTAATTTGCCTGGTCAATTAAGTTGTTATAAATATTTGATGACCTGCTGTGCACAGACCAGCAGTATTAATGTTAATCTAACCACATTATGTTAACAGATAAGTTTTCAAAACTTTGAAATAGAAAAGTGTTAAGTTGTATTGGTCTACAAAAAATAAATGAATGAAATAAAAAGAAACAGAATTAAGTTTAAAAATGATAAACAGGTATACTCCTGAAAAGTAACTTTCAATTGTACTATACCACTTGAGGAAACAAAACTGCTTTTCTTGTATGAAAAGTCTTTGAAATATAAACATGTTTAGATTTATTTCAAGTTTGCTATAATAAACAAAGTGTGTCCTCACTTGTGCTTGGTGTAATAACCATTCAGGAAATATTTTATAGGCAGATTTAACATAAGTTTCATAATTGATGAAATGAAAGTGAAATGGTAAATATAGTTACTCTATTATGTAGTTCTATGCATGTGGCCAGTTATGCATAGAGCAGCTTATATTTTGAATAGCACGAAATAATTAACAATCAACTTATCAATAATTGTTGTATTATGTCAGGATATTTTTCTTAACACAAACATTTTATCCTTTATTATTATTAGTAGTAGTATTTTTATTATAATCTGATGTCATTAACATGACAAACATAATCATTAAAATGTTGAGGATTAACATTTATGCATTTCACCCTAAATGATGAAGCCACTATCATCTGAACTTGCCGGTCTGGTTAGCTCAGTCGGTAGGGCATTGAATTTTCAGTCCTAGATTCCTGGGTTGATCAGGGCCGGCAAAATTTCCATGTGGTAATTGATCTCAGACAGTGCGTCTATAGGCCATTTGTCTCTCACCTCTGAAACAAGTGAGGAAGTAGTCAGTCACTTTAGGAGAAATTGGTTAGTAAATTGGTTGGATACCCAGGAACACCTGTCAGATGGCCTTACGGCAGGGATATGACCACAGCTGTTAAAAACTGGCTATAAACTGCAATAAATAACAAACTAACTTAGTACGTATTATATAGTTTGACAACAGTCTGAATTGTTCAGACAAAATTAAGTCATATTTTTTTTTAAGTTGAAAAATCATACTTTGAAACTTTAAGACACAACTATCCGAATAATCCAGATTATTGTATCAACTAATTTTAAAGTGTAATATGAAAGAGTGTAACATGCAAGTAGCATGTTGTTATAATATTTTTTAAAAGAAAAAAAAAACATATAACATGAATTTCAATCTATACATTTTAAGCCCTGATTTGTACGTAAGAATTATAATGACTGACATCATTTCATCTGAGTATTTAGACAAAATTTGTGTAATTCTTTAGAGTTTAAAATCAGTGCATTGACACATGTCTGAGTTATTTTTACAATTTTGCATTAGATTTTTTTCATGTTACCGTGATGATTTTGTAATCTTTTTGACATATTTAAAAGATATGAAATATTGAAAAAAAATAATTGAAAATAAAAAGCTGATGTTTAAAACTTGTGACTATTAACTTTTTTTGTTTCATTTAGTTCTTTGATAAATTTATACAAGCGAATCTGAAAATTCTGTTGAACTCAAAATACTGAAAAATGTAGAATATTTGCACTCAGAATAATGCAGATAACCAGTCTTTTGAATGATTCTTACTTTCATATTCATGCAATTTTCAAATGTCTGAATAGCAAATATATAATTAGAAAATATTCAGCATATTTTCAGAAATTGTCAGTCCCCCCTCGCCCCCCCCCCCCCCACACACAAAAAAAAGAATAAAATAAAAAAAAACAGAACTATTCATACAGATAAGTTTTTTTAGAGGTATTCACTATGAATTCAGATAAATTCAGAATTATTCAAACAAATTCAGACAATATTTTTATGAGGGAGAAGTAAACAGTATATTTCAAAAGACAATAATTTCAAATTCTTCACAAGCATGGTTAAATTTAACAGTAAATACAGTTTTGTTACTGAAAGAATACAATTAGAAAGTTTCCAGTTCAAATTAAATGATGCAGTGGTTCATCGATTCACACCTTTTATTTTCAAAGCTATCGATCTTTTATATAAAGTCTCTGTAAACTGAGTACCTAACTACATTTTATCTAACTTATTATTATCAATATGAACATGATAAAACAGGGGCATTATCTAAATTTCTACATTGTCCAAGAAGACACATGTACGTGTGTAAGACTTATAAATTTGCAAATTGGATCAATACTTCCACTTAAAGCGACTAACTCACACACAAACGATGCAAAAAAGAATATGTTTATACATCTTGCTGGAAGTAAAGAACATATTTAATCTAAGCAAATGACTCATTATTTGTTACACAAAAATCATAATATAATGTTTTACAAGCTTTTATTTGTTAAAATATTTACCCCATTTGTCACAGTGTAGATACTTCAGATATAGCATTAGTTTTGACACATTTTGCTAACTTGATGCTGTGACTAAGTGGTCATGATCATTGCTCAATATTTTATTGACCGAAAGGACAGGGGTTCGAATCCTGGTTAAGTCAAAACTTATTTTGTGTGTTTAGAAGCATTATATCTTTTTTCTCCATAGTATATCTACTTATCTTAAATAAGAAAAAAAATCACAGCTAAATTCTGTGAGTCAGTCGCTGTAAACCTCCTTGAAATTTTAGGAATAAAACAAATAATATTTCAGGATAAGGTAACATTTTTACTGGTACGCATTCAGAACGTTTTGCTTTTGAACTTCAGTGTGAACTGAACTTATTAAGTATCGTATATTATACTTCCATACAGTACTGTGATATGAAAACTTTTAGTTTTTCTTTTCTTGTGAGATCATTCTACCGTTACCGTAAAGAGAATATCAGTCCAGAGAAATAATGAAACAATAGAAAAACATATAAATGATAAATTCGCGCTGTTATGCTACTGTTATAAAACCAAAGAAATGTAAAACTGCCAAAAACGAGTGTAATAAATGGCTTGAGTGTGGTTTGAACCCATGTTCTTCAGTGAAAATGTCTCAATCCTACACAAAGTAATAAAATTGAATACCCTAAAGAGTGGAGGTAAGGTATTAGGAATCTAATATCGTAAAGTAAGAGGGATTTTCTCTTTTATGTTTATATTTGAGTTTATTTGTCTTTGGTACAAGTGCTCATATGACATACAATCCCTGCAAAAATTAGTTTATTAGTGGAGAATAGTGCAAGATACAAAAAGCATCCCATTCAGACACGTCGCTCAGGTTGCATGCTCAGTGTACAGCACTGATACATTGGATTCAACCAGAAGACATTTAGTAAATTTAGCAGAGGAGCGGGGAATCGATCTCAACACCCCTAGATTACCAGTCAAGCACGTTACCACCGCACACTCATCCACTCCATGATTCTCTCTTAATTTCAACTTAAGTTATGCAATAGAGTATGTTTCAACGGAGCAAAGCTGAAAAAAGTTCACTGAGATTGGTTGATAGTGATATGAATATCTTCTTTCCAAATTATTGATATTACCGAATACCATATGCTTGTTTTGATTAACCTAATAAAAACTGCTTTACATATACAGTATGGAGAACATTACGGGAAAATCTGTATGATCGAAAAAATACCATAACTAACTGTAATATCTTGCAAGAATTTTGCAAACTTCAAATTGCATTCTCAATTTTTTAAAGATTTTTTTTTCAATTTACTCACAGTATGTTTGTAATTAAAAAAAACTGTCCTCTCATAAATTTCAGTTGATCAACCATAATATCAACCATGTAAATATAAAAGTTTTTTTCCTAACCTAAATTTTGTTCAAATTTGGAACGAAATTCATTGAAAATTTCTATCAAAACCTAAAAGAGTTAATCAATACATTAAAGTTATTTGTTGAAATCATAACGAAGATCACTCTTTGTCGAATGTTATAACTAACAGATGGGTTGATGATGCGAAAGAATAAGGTTTATACACTTACATGTTCCAGCTGTTTTTTGAAGAACATATCTATACTAAGTTGCTGGCTCATATTTTCTTTATTTTCTCACAGAAAAACAACACATTATAAGGTTTTACACATTTTTTATGATAAAAAATTCCCCTGTTCACAACGGGGTACGTATTTTGTTTATTTTGATAAATCTTTAAAAACACGAGCCTCTGTGGCTTAGTTGTGTAGATTACAGCTCTTTATTTTACTGACCAAAAGACTGAAATGGGTTCGAATCGTGGTATTTTTTCAGTTTTCATGGTGTATAGAAGCATAATATTATGTTTCCCTTATATAGTATATTAACTTCTCAAGTTTTAAAGAAAATGTTGGTAGAGGTCTACTAGATCATGCTATAACCAAATATATAAGCTCTATTCTTTGTAGTTTAAGATAGAAGATTTTTAAAAATTATAGGTCAGAATTAGCTTGAGCCCAAGCCCCTACTGGTTTTCATTGAAACATTAATATGTACACTGCTAGGCTATGCATGGTCTTATATTACAAAACGCATAGATCATGATTTTTTATTTATCCATTTGGTTATCATAAAAGACTTCAGCGTCATGAGGAGTGTTTAATACTTCAAGGACAACCCTCTATGTCTTTGATAGTTTCAACTTTTTGGAAATGTCTGTCGTCAAGAATTATGTCTGTTTGGTCAACTAATTTTTCTAAACATTTCATGAAAAGCAAAAGTAAAATGCAAGATCTTGTTTACTCCAAATGCAGGATGCCCACCTTTTTCTTTTCCAATTTTGTCTTTCCTTTTAGCCACTGAAAAATGTTGCTACATTTGATTCTTGTGTCATTTGCAGAATGTTTTTTCTTTCAACAGTGATATAAAATCACTGAATTTCTAAAACTTGTTCAGCCATCATCGATTACATTTAGCTCCGAGAATGAAGATATGTTAAATGCCATGTTTTTCCAACTGTTTTAAAAGGAATCCCCCATAAAAATGTAAATTTTCATACTTATGCATGCTATTTCTTTAAAAAAAAATAGTTAAAAAAATGTAAAGTTGTTCTTGATTCTTTTCCGTTCATTTTTACTTAAATAGTGAAATTTTGCAGCAGTTTTTATTAACACATGTATTTTTTTAGTTAACTTAATGTTTACTGAAATAAACTTTCACTTAAATACAAGTACAGATTATAATTCAAGGGACAAATCATTATAAATCTGAATCAGACCCTAAAATTCTAAATAGTGCCTTCATTTTAACCAACTAACTGCATGTGCAACAAAGATGTTGATTGTGGTCAGTTTACATTTCAACCCAGCAGGAGTGAGAGATTTATTACTCTCTAACAGTTAGGCCATATATTATTAAACTATTTTCCGTGCAAATTTGTCAAAGCATTTTGTTCTTGTGTAAATTTGGAAATAAATTTTAAGTTTGAGTGTTATACCATTGAATATACCTCAGTGTCTAGTTCAGATGCATAGTAATCTAATTTAGATGTATATGCATATGAACAAGAAACCGTGATGTATATGACAATAGATCATGATCATGATCATTTTAAAATCTATATCCATTGTAACACGTACATATATTATAATGGGCACAAGTACATGCATTATTTAATGGTGACGTTTGCAATGAATTTATCTTAGTTTAGTGTCGGCGAAATGCAAATTTTAGAAATCTTTAGAGAAACTGAAAAAAGTTAAATAGGTATTTTGAATGCATGATACATGTAACAATATGAAACGAAGAATCTGTCACATGGCAGTTTTTCGTGTCAACATATCAAAAAAGTCACTGCTCACTGTAGCTCTTAAACAGTTATTATACTCCCAACCACGAATTGGGGGGGGGGGGGGGGGTATACTGGAATCTCTTTGTCGTGTCCATCAGTCGGTGTCTTCAAACTTGGCTTTGATGTGAACCTCAATATATTTGACAATGAAGTATAAGACAATGATTGTCTTCTAACTTCACCCATATTTGAAGGATTTTATTCAAACTTAGCTCAAATGTTTCCCTGACGAAGAGAATATGCAGAAATGGTGTTGAACTTGTGTTCCCATTTTACTAACTCATGGTTATGGTCACATTTGAATAAAAACATAGACAATCAAATGTAAGATGAGGATTTTATTTTTACTCGGCTAAATACATAATACACTTTAATTTAACTCATAATTCCTTTATTTTAGTAAATTTGCAAAATCAAAGGTTAAAGTTACCTGTTTCCTGACTTGCTAATTCAAAATTTGTTCATCACCACTACCTGTGAAGTATTGTCTATTTTTCATCAAACACAGCGATATAAAGCCACAAAAGTTTTTCCTATTTTCCTTTTTCCATCTATTCAAATATCCAAATAACATATTCTATCATTGACATTGGTGGAGGTTTGAATCGCATACAGTGATAGTTCTAGTTGTAACTAGAAAAAAATAAAGTAATGTTTTGTGAGCACAATTCACAGTTATTTCTTATTGGTAAATATATACAAGCGTTTAAAATTATCTAACATTTAAGGACAATTTTCTTCGAAAACAGACAAGCATGAAATGTAGAACAAAACACAAAATATATAATTGAACAGAGATTAAACTTTTATTCATATTGAGAGAATTAGTGCAAATGTTGAGGAGTGTTACTTTTTCTTCTCTTTACCAGTTTTACTTTCCTTCTTTTATTTAGGAAGAGAGATGAATACACTGCATGATTCTGGTTTTCTTACCAGTGCCATTACTAAGTTATATGGGATCTTCATTGCTTGATGTGATAATAACATTACATGCTTGAGCAGCCTCAGTTCAACAATCCAAGACAATTCCCATGGAGATCATAAAATGCTGAATAGTGCAAACAAAGAGAGAGTAGCAGCCAAGAGTGCTCTATTTACACCACAGTACTAAATGATTTCGTGTTGTAAATGGCTGAATTATTTAAACACTATCACAGAAGGAAAGAAGACATAAATATAGTGGGTCTTCCAAATAATACTTCGGACAGAAAATTCAGTGTGCTTAGACATTTCATCTTCAAGGTGTATTCAGATCAATAGTTTACGTTAAAAGTGTAAGTAATGTTGGATTTGCAATATTATAATGATCAGGCAAAAAAGAATTTGTTTTTGGATACTTTTTAATTAAGTGGAAAATACTGGCAGATATGTAATGTAAATTGTATATATGGACGACTTTAATTTGTGTTTTCAAGTTAAACGTTGTGTTCTCTTGCTTATTTTATGCCTTTTTCATTTGTTTTTTTCAATTTTAGATATAGTGATACATTTGTACACACAAGGTTACACAGCATTGGCTGGGTATAACTTAGTTGCGGATAAAGGTTATCACAGGAAGAGAATGTTGTTTTAATCATTTCTAATTACATTACGTCACAGTTTTCTTTATAGTAAAGAAACTTTATTGTAAACGAAACTGATTTTACATTAAGTGCTATTCTGAAATTTTGGTAATTGGTAATGACTAACCCAGTAAATCGATTACCTGTTCTGTAAAGTGTTCTGTAGATAATTATTGGCTCCAGTCCTCATGTTTTGATATTTTCAAAGCTATATTTTAGGGATGTTTCTGTGTTTGCAATGAACATGTAAAGGTCAAGCAGTAGTAAAATAAAAACTAATAACCAGCCCTTACATAACATTAGTAGAAAACTGGGATTGTTTGATTTGAGCAAGTTGTTTTTCTTTTGTATGCAACTGGTAAGTGGAAGCACAGCAAAGAAGAAAAAATCTGAACTAAAATGGGTTATTCATATTTGGATTTTTCTTAACATATTTTGTTAACTTCCTATACTACTTCATATCTGAGATTACAGATGGCTTTTGAATTCTGAACACTGTAAAGACAATATGTGGCAGTATATTTTAGCTGACAAATTTTTGTTATAACCTAATAGGAATTATTTCTTGGATAAGAATTGTTAATGGATTATGTGGAAAACAAAATTTTGGATGAAATTTTAATATCACTATGCAGGTTATAGACCACCAAATTTATGTTATCAGGAACCAGTCATTTTTTGCCCAACTTAAAAAAAATCGACTAGTTGCTATAGTCATGGTGTCGTTGCCGTTGCCGTTCCCGACCGAAAACTTTATCATTGATAATAACTGTTTTATTCCTTGATGGATTATCTTCTCATACTTGGACACAATAACGCTTTGGACAAGACCTTCAAGTAGACCAGACAAAACTTGACCTTGACTTTAAATGACCTTCAAATTCAAGGTCAAAATATTGAATTTTAGGAGACTAAACTAAACTTGACCTTGACTCTTAAATGACCTTCACCTTCAAGGTCAAATTATTGAAATTTGCTAAAATTGTCCATAATTTTGTTATTTATGGTTGGATTTGAGTCATACTTGGATAAAACAACACTAATGACAAAACAGACATGTTGATTAACTCACATATGACCATGACCTATAAATAACCTTGACCGTCAAGGTCAGATGATTGAATTTTGCTCAGATTGTCATAACCTTCGTAGTTATTTATGGATTTGATTCATACTTGGACAAAACAACACTTACAACAAATCCGACTTGCTGAAAAACTCAGGAGTGACCGTGACCTAAAAATGACCTTGACTGTCAAGGTCAGATGTTTGAAGTTTTCCTAAATTGTTATAACTTTGTCATTTATTTATGGATTTAATTCTTACTTGGACAAAACAATACTTTAGAGGAATCAGACATTTTGATTAAAGTTTAACCTTGATCTAAAAAATGACCTAGACTAGCAAGATCAGATTATTGAATTTTGCTGAAATTGATCATAACTGTGTAATTTATGGTAAGACTTGATTCATACTTGACCTTACTGACATGTTTAATAATCCAGGTAGACCTTGACTGTTAAATGACCGAGACAGTCAATATTTGCTATTTATGATTTGATTTGATTTATACTGAGACAAAACACACTTACAGCAAAACTGACACATTGAATCATTCAGGTGTGACCTTGGCCTTCAAATAACCCTTACTATCAAGGTCAAATTATAGAATTTTGTTAATATTTGCAATAACCTCATTTTTAGTTCTTTTTTATTAATACTTTGACAGCGCAGTCTGGATAAATCAGTTAGCACTGATTTGATGACAAAACAATACTTTTGACAAATCAGACATTTTGATTAAAGTTTGACCTTGATCTAAAAAATTACATTGACTATCAAGATCAAATTATTGAATTTTGCTAAAATTGATCTTAACTGTGTAATTTATGGTTATACTTGATTCATACTTGAACAAAGATGACCTTGACATTTAAGGTCAAATTATTGAATTTTGCTTAAAATAGCCAATGTTTTGTTATTTAGGATTTGATTTGATTTATACTAGGACAAAACAACACTTATGTCAAAACTGAGACATTGAATCATACAAATATGACCTTGACCTTCAAATGACCCTGACCATCAAATACAAATTATAGAATTTTGCTAATATTCGCAATAACGTCATTTTTAGTTCTTTTTAATTAATACTTTGACAAAACAACACTCATGACAACAGTTCCTTAATGTTCAATTATTCAAGTATGACCTTAACAAAAATATGACATTGACAGGCAATTTCAAATTATTGAAATTTGCTAAAACAGCCAAATTTTTGTTATTTATAGACAGAATTGATCTATACTGGGACAAAACAACACTGAGAATAAAAAAACGTGTTGAACAATTCAAGTATAACCTTGACCTTTAAATTCCCTTGAAATTGCTTAACTTCACTATATTTTTTATGTTGATTGATGTAGTGTTTTCATGCCTAGACATTACTACCTTTTAGACAATACCTCCAATGAAGGTTAAACTGAACATGACCTTGACCTTTAAGGTCAAAGTTATGAATGTTGGTAAAATTGGCCATAACTTTGTTATGCATAGATTGAAATCCTTCCTTCACCACAATGTGATTCTTCTGTTGTGTTTGCCTTTGGAAATAGGAAAAAGTCGAGGGTGGCTCCCACTTGCGGTGGCTCTTGTCTTAGATGCTGCCATTGTTTTACAACTGTTCTGTGTAGTAATACAAATATCTTATCAGTGTTTGTCTGGCCTTTCTAAAATGTGAAAGACATGGTACCAATAACTTGAACTGACGACATAGCTATCAATCTCTTCTATTCATTTTTTACTATCTAAAGTTCAAACTATTTGGATATATCACTGTTTAAATCTTACCACAGTATAAACCTTATTAGTATATCTAGTAAGCAAAAACTGCATGTCTGTCATTTAATAGATATTATATGTGGACATAACATGCTTTTGCTGAACAGTATTTGAATGTCTGCAACAAAGCCAATATAATGAGCACTGTAAAATATCCTGTATTTTGATAGTGTCTAATTCTCTTGTTTTGTTCAAAATATGATAACAGATAAGGTAACTTAAATATTTACTTACCAACCCCATCACACTGTTACACCTTTTAATTCATTTCATTTCATTTTTCTTTTGCTTAGTTTATCTTTTGGGATGAGTAGGTACTGGCAGACAACACACCCCATCCCACAAGACCCCCACCCACTCTTTTCAGTTGTTCTTTTAATTTGCTTTTTTTCCGGTTTGATTAAGTACTTGATAAAAGATATATATATTTTTTTTTTTTTTTTTTTGCCATGGGTATGTATTTGCATGTTTTCTCTGATAAATAAAACAGACAAGTGTTGGTCCTGTGATGATATGTTTTTGTGAGACTTGATATTCACAATATGATATGATACTGAAAGGCACAAGAATGTGCATTAAATCATGTACATGAATATGTGGAACAGACTTTTAAAGCCGATGATTTGTTTCCAGGTTAATAAATAATCTTCCGTAAAAAAGGATTGCCAGAAGCTTTTCAGCAAATGGATCGTTTGTACAGTTGCGGAAATACATAATACATCACAAAAATGGGGTATACCGGAAACGTAGAAAGTCACAGTGTTACAGACATAACAAGGATTTTGACAGGTGAAAACAAGTTGAAACGATCAAAGTTGACCCCCAGTGATGGGCTTTGGTGACACCACTCAGAAAAGATGTTGTTGACAATCACTGTTTTTTTTCCAAGGTATGTCTTAACGAAAACAAAGTAACTTATAGTTGTTAATTGCTGTATAAATAGACGAAATAGTGAAAGTTATGATGATGATAATGATGATTCTGATCACACAATAGCTGATCAACAGTTTAACTATTAAAAAATGATTGTTAAAAAGTTTTACATTACAGCCTCATCTTCAAATACTATAAACAAGACTTAGCAATCTATCAAATATAAAAGGCACTGAGTCACAGTGATAAGTGACAAGATATTGCATCATAATGCACTAGCCCATGTTTTCAAAGAAAAGGGCTTTTACTATAACAAATGATAAACATATATATCTTATTTATTGAAAGACTGTATGACCTAATTATGCAAGTACTTATCTTTTTGCATTGAAATAGGTCTCATATACATGTATGTGGAAGTTGAATAAGAAACCAGTCTGAAGCTGCGACAAGATTTCTGCAAATGACGATTCTTGGTATGTGGTGTACATGTTGGACGGAATGAATGGGACAATAGTGTAATTTTAGCAATGTCTCTAATTAATTAATGTTTATTTGTCCAGCTACTAAGACAGTATGGTTGATTGGCTTCAATTCTGATAAGATGTTAGCATATTGGACTTTCTCTGGGTTATTTAGTGTATTTGTTAAATGTTCCATTACTTTGCTGTTTTTATCCTGATGCTTACCTTTTAAGTTGTGATGTTGTTGCTTTGATACTTCTAGTATAAAGTTCTTATTAAAATAGTAGTTACATTATTATCAACCCCCAGTTATTTCAAGACTATTTTCATTTATCTGTATAAAATCAGTTTGTTCTAGATTGCTCGTAATATAAAATAAATCTATTATCCACCAAATGTCTATTTGAACTAAGGACATAAAAAATCCTGTCTTTTTTGTATACATTTATATATAGTAACACAATAATAGATCTTGCTCTCAATACAAGAAATTCTCATTTTTTTGCATTTAAAAACAAAACAATGTTTCCTGAAATTTTACATCATACTTCTTTATACACAATAAAGATTATCAGGGGATAATAACCTACTTTACACTAAAATGGGGAAAATGAATAAGAGATGCAGGATATTATCATGTCTAATAGTAAAGATAATGGTGAGATGGGGAAAGACAATCGTTATAAGGGGAAATGTTCCCCTATCTCCTTGTGAGTTGGAGGAATGATCCCCTATCAACTACTGGATGGGGGAACGTTCCCCTATCTACTACTGAGATGGGAGAATGTTCCCCTATCTACTTGTGAGTTGGAGGAATGTTCCCCTATCTACTACTGAGATGGGGGAATGTTCCCCTATCTTCTACTGAGATGGGGGAATGTTCCCCTATCTACTACTGAGATGGGGGAATGTTCCCCTATCTACTACTGAGATGGGGGAATGTTCCCCTATTTACTACTGAGATGGGGGAACGTTCCCCTATCTACTAGTGAGTTGGAGGAATGTTCCCTTATCTACTACTGAGATGGGGGAATGTTCCCTTATCTACTACTGAGATGGGGGAACGTTCCCCTATCTACTACTGAGATGGGGGAATGTTCCCCTATCTACTACTGAGATAGGGGAATGTTCCTCTATCTACTACTGAGATGGGGGAATGTTCCCCTACCTACTACTGAGATGGGAAAATGTTCCCCTATTTACTTGTGAGTTGGAAGAATGTTCCCCTATCTTCTACTGAGATGGGGGAATGTTCCCCTATCTACTACTGAGATGGGGGAATGTTCCCCTATCTACTACTGAGATGGGGGAATGTTCCCCTTTCTACTACTGAGATGGGGGAATGTTCCCCTATCTACTTGTGAGATGGGGGATTGTTTCCCTATGTACTTGTGAGTTGGAGGAATGTTCCCCTATCTACTTGTGAGTTGGGAGAACGTTCCCCTATCTACTAGTGAGTTGGAGGAATGTTCCTATATCTACTACTGAGATGGGGGAATGTTCCCCTATCTACTACTGAGATGGGGGAACGTTCCCCTATCTACTACTGAGATGGGGGAATGTTTCCCTATCTACTACTGAGAGGGGGGAATGTTCCACTATCTACTACTGAGATGGGGGAATGTTCCTCTATCTACTACTGAGATGGGGGAATGTTCCCCTATCTACTACTGAGATGGGGGAATGTTCCCCTATCTTCTCAAGAGATGGGGGAATGTTCCCCTATCTACTACTGAGATGGGGGAATGTTCCCCTATCTACTAAAGAGATGGGGGAATGTTCCCCTATCTACTACTGAGATGGGGGAATGTTCCCCTATCTACTACTGAGATGGGGGAATGTTCCCCTATCTTTTAGGTGAGATGGGGGAATGTTCCCCCATCTATGTTCCCCCAGAAAAAGGACAAATGGAATTTCCTTTTTTATTCTGTGTTAAATGATATTTTTGTAACTAAATCTAGACAATAAAAATGTTATATTCAGAATATCTAGTTTTTGATTTGTCGATATAATGAAAATGTATACTATTTGAACAAATTACAATCGTAGAGAACACCAGCAGTGCCAGTATCTCGCAGTTTAACATCTGGAAAGGGAAAAGAAATAACCTCTTTAAACAAAAATGTTTCTCAGACGGAGTAGGGGATGTACTTTCCTGGAAACAGTTTGAGGAAGCCAAATTATCAAGCGCCTACCTGCGCATGCCAAGCCTGTGTGATGGTTTGTAAAATGTTTTGCATTCATTTAACACACAATTCACACTTTTTTCCAGACTGTTACGGTTTTTAGTACCATTCATTAAACACACAATTCATACCTTTTTCGAAATTTATGACTGTTACGGTTTTTAGTACCATTCATTAAACACACAATTCATACCTTTTTCGAAATTTATGACTGTTAAGGTTTTTAGTACAATTTTGCTGTGTTTCTTTTATCCTGATATCTGTGCGTTGAGATATAGTGTAGTAACACTGTGCTATTACATTTAAGAGTAATTTTAGAGACGTTGTAAAAGTTAAAGTTATAGGCCCATAATTGTCAAAGATGATCAAGATGTAGTTTTGCTCTCAGTCCATTGAACTTGAGCATTTTAATGAAAATTTTTAGTCTCGAACGGCCTTAAGTCAGCTAGTAAAAATTTAGCCGCTAAAAGACTTGATAAACTTTATTTTCAAACAAATATCTACTCCAGTTAGGTATCAAAAGACTTAATAACACTTTCTTTCAAATTTTTCTCTAATCAGGTATCAAGGACATTATAACCTTTCGTTTCCTTCAAGTATCAAACCCTACCAGCCGCCAAAAGATTTAATAACATTAAGTTTTCTATTCCATTCAGGTATCAAACATTTTAATAACATTCATTATAGTTTTCTACAGAATCAACCACCGAAATAATAACTTTTAGTTTTCTGCAAACATCTTACCCCATTTAGTCGTCAAAAAACTTAATTACCAATAAGCCTCCACGTCTTAATTAAACCTTTAGTTTCTTAAAATTTTCTTCCCAAGTTAGGTGATTAAATACCCAAATTTTCAATTAAACATTGCCTTTCAGTAACGAAGCCGCATTTAAGAACGTTTAACCATGTAATGTTGTTGCTCCTTTTTCCTTCTCAAATGTGAACTTGATAATATAGCCTATTTAGCTTAGATTTAGCATAGGTATCTAGCAAAAAAGAATATGCTTATCTGTTGCTGTGTGGTGAACACATGTAACGAAATAACATGTGGGTTGTATGTATAAACATATATTTACATTTTGATTTATAGATTTCGACAACTGTGTGTCCGCGCCTTGCTTACACGGATCGTGTACAGACACGCTAGGTGGTTTTACATGCACCTGCGAGAGAAGTTTTGTTGGTACACAGTGTGACGTAAACATAGATGATTGTGACGTCAGTATATGTATAAATAATTCAACGTGTGTCGATGGGGTTGAAACGTATACCTGTTTATGTCCACCTAAGTATACCGGCCAGTACTGTGAAATTTCAATGGGTGAAATCCATCTTTTCAAGAAGTTTAAGTTCCAGAAAATTTGACATGAACTGAAAAACATAATTATTTTAAATTCAAATAGATTGTGAAAATATTAGCTCAGTTAGTGATTTAGTTCTATTTAGCTTTTACATAATTAATTGTATATATCTATTTATGATAACTATCATGTCATTTTGAAGTTGACGGTGGCTGGAGTGAGTGGGACAGCTGGTCTGAATGCTCAACAACTTGCGGGCACGGGCAGAGGTCAAGGAAAAGATTATGTAACAGTCCAACACCTGACAACGGAGGCGAAAACTGTTATGGGAAAGAACTTGACTGTCCAAGTAAACTAAATGTTGTATAGCTTCAGCATTTTTGTATACTTAATTATTGTGCGGGGCATAAAGTAAGATGTTCCCATATATCAATACCCTACTAACAAAGCGGCATTTTGGGGAGTCCTGGCTCAAGGACAGTGGAAGTTCTAGTTTGTGACGAAAACAAGGAAAGGTTTTTTTATAACATCGTATTATTGTAGGCAGGGTTTAAACTATAAATAAATTGTAAACTCCCTTCAACGATACCGATTTTTTCATCGTGTTTTTGACAAAATAATTTGTTTTATACTTCTAACGCTCTAGTTTTGGTACACCGTCTGTCTTCTTTTTTTATTCACAGTTACATTGGCAATTTGCAGTTGTTTTGTCTGATTTGTTGAAGTGTTCTGCAATATTTTAACTGCTGAGAAATTACGCTCTATTGTAGAAATGCCAGATTTTTTTACCTTGGTGTTTGTTATGATGAATTAGAGCTATATCTAAGTATTTTGTTGTTACGAATTACCATGACATGCTACAAAATCGGTGTGTTTTTTTGTATTATAAAGAATGAATGTAGTATGTCGCATAGTATTGTTATTTTATTTTTAAGAAATAATGGGGTATTTCGGAAGGTCTTGTTGTTTTATTATTAAAAACATGAAGTTTGTCGCAATGTTTCACCCTTCTGTTATTATATGTGTTTACTGTAGCTTGTCCACCAATTCAGCATCCAAAAAATGGATCCCTCGAATGTTTGAATGACACAGAATCTGTAAACTGTACCATTTCTTGTAATGAGGGTTTCGACTTTGATATAGAGCCTCTACCAATGTATTACTGTGGACCCGAGACTTTCCATGAATGGAATTTTCAGACTGATGAAAATTTAGACAGACGCTTGCCTGATTGTGTTGGTATGAATCTGATTTCAAGTGTTATATCTTAGAAACATATCATTCATTTCATTTTAACACCAGTATTCATCTGAATGGAAATACAGAAAATAATATTAGTAACAAAATACATGGGAAGTAAATCCAGTCGGAAAGTCTTTTATTATAGAAACGTTGGTTCCATTATGAAGGTCTTCATTTAATATACATAATATATTTCTTATATTAGTGTATAGTAGATGTGTTTTGAGATAGCCTAACACAATATGTCGAACATTGCTCTTAGAGCAGTTTGTGAATAAAACATTATATGACCTATTCGTTATTACCCTTTAAAAATACCAACCTGTAAAAATCTGTAGATGAACTCGGAATAACATTTCTGTCCTGTTTTAAATTTGTTATTTGTTCATAATATTAGGCCCGTACCCATAGGTTAAATGGTGGCAGTGGCTTATTGTACCCTATATTTGATATGAAAATATCATTTTTTATGGGTAACGTTAAAACCAGTTACCAGAACTGTTTGATTTCGCCTGTATAAAAGTCTAAATTTCAGCAACTGAGCTGCCTGAAGTGGTGAGGGTACAATACACAGCATACTACAAAAATCTTTATTGTGCAGCTGGTGGAATGGAGGGATTTGCCACAGAGGCGATAGATGCCGCAACAAAATTGGTGTTGTCCAAAGTCCCATGTTTACTGAATGAAACTTGCCTCCTGGATTACGTTAATGTAATCAGTTGTAAAGGTAAAGGAAGACAAAAAAGAGCGATAGAAACGGCGGGCTTCAGCTTACAAATTTCAAGTAATTTTACAACAGGTAAGCTGGTATCAGTTTTTTCTTCCTTAAAAAGTTTTCGTATGGTAACAAGACATTAGTTTTTTAACAGTAATATTGTCATCACCTTGTCATATGTATCATTAAAACGTAAAAATGTAACTTTAATACGTAAAAATTCTTACATGATTTAGGATCAGTTGTTTAATGGGAATGTATAGGAGTTTTCGAGTAGATACGATTTACAGGTTCGAGATTGCAGTATAAATTGTATACACGAGAAATATTACTGCAAATGTACCACGATGCTTAACTGGGTGGTGGTAACCTTACTGAAATATCAAAATTCAACAATCAGAAATAAAATATCCTTACCTCTGCTTCTTCCTTAATTTGTGTAAGGGAATGTGTTTAGAAAGTTCTCAAGTTTTTTTTTACCGTCATTTCCTGATATGGTTATATGATGTGTCGTCGCAGAAGTTTCATATAATTACTGTCAAAATAGTTCCCTGCTCGAGTCAAGAAGTTCATGTTTGTTTTAAATAATGATGAGGATCTAATTAAAGCGACTAATTTTGGAATTTTTATTTTAAAAAGTTGCAATTATTTTTGCTCTGACATTGCAGATGGATTAAGAATGGTTCAGTAATTGGATTAGTAAAAGTTGAACGCATTCTTAGATTCACATTTAGAAAAAAACCTTATCATTAGACCTTTTTGCCGTAATTTCAGTATATCATAGAATAAGCAAAACCAACAACCACAACAACAACAAACAAAATAGTATAACTAACATAGCGGTAGTAACTGCTATATTTTGGTACAGTTCCTGACTTCCTGGCTTAAGAACATAATTTATAAACGAGTTTGTCGTTAACACCACCCCAAAGAAGTATAACTCACTGAGGTTCGTTTACGAGAAAATTGCTTATATGACTAAAAAAATAGGTTTCTGTTATATATATTTATATTTACCATAGTTAATTATCTGAGCTTAAAGCGTTACCAGACAATTTAAAAAGAAAAAAATGTACAGAATTGACAATATTTGATTGTCCCTCAGATCCTGACAACTTAATGAAATAATATGAAAACAATTAATCACGGTTAGCTATCGGAGCTTAAAGCGCTACAAGCCAATTTAAAAGGAAAAGTACAGAACTGATCAACAAAGCTTAAAGCATTACCTTATATTATAGATTTTTTACAGTATAGCAGAGAATATGCAAAAAAATCACACAAAAATAGTATATACAGAATTAATATGTACCTGTATATATTTTAAGAGTATACACTAGAACTTCCTAAGAAGTCAACACTATATATTTAAAGTAAAAAAGCCATAAAACGTAAGAACATTAAGCAAGACCATGTCTGTGAAGAGGAATACAATACCGGTTCATACAATCAGACAATAAGAATAACAGTTTGTCAACACAAAAGTGAACTATTTTTGTTATTGCATGATTTTTGTTTTATCATTAAGATCTTCTGCTTCGGTTGGCGGTGACTATACTACTGTCCTAGATTTGTTTTTATACAGAGTTTTATTCATTATACAACTATACCCCAGCAGAGCTATTCAAAAAGTGTCTTCTGGCGTCTGTAAGAAGACACTTTAAAATAACTGTTATGTTCTAGAGAATTTATTGCTGTCAGTTATATATAATTCCTAAATGTACTGTTCCTGTTTGGGCCAGTTAAAAACCGAACATTTCAGCTATTATATACCACTGACAACAATACATTCAAGTTGAGGTAACAGTTATTTAAAAGTGTCTTCTTACAGACTTAGAAGCGTCCGAAAATGTCTATAATCATCAACAGACGGACTTGATTGGGAAACTGCACCTTGTATATCCCATAAAAAATTAACGCCGAAAAAATGCCGAATCGGGCAAATGGAGAAAAAGAGAGGTACAACGCGCTAAGTAAACGGACCAAAATATTTTAAAGTAAAACAAATTGAAAGAAATGAATTGGTGTATACGATTGCTAAGTCATTATATTTTAACCCTCATTATAAATATTTGCAGGAAAGTCTTTGCTTTTCAAGATTATTCGTGTTAAAGACACGTTCGTGAAGTTGGAGGCCCGGCGGCCTGGCGGCCTAACTTCATCGCCCTAGAGGCCTGGCGGCCTAACCGTAGAGGCCTGTCACCCAAGCGGCCTAAAATATACATTATCAACAAACAACAACAATTAAAGGAGTTTAAGGTGCATTTTTGAAAATTCAACAAAAAAAGGTTTTTTTTATGTAAAGAAATATTTGCAATCTTAAGGCTGCTGGCGAAAGGGGTTTTGGTGCACTTTTGCAAGTTCAAAATATAGTGTGTGTGTGGGTTTTTCTTTTCAGGAAAAGAAGATTGTTCTATCTTTATGCTGCTAGCAGCTCAGCGCCTTATTGATCTAAGTTATACATATTGTATCACAATAAAAATAGTATTTCTGAACTCAGTTTAAACAAACATTATAAACAAATGAGGATTTGGGTGAACTTTTGAAAATAGAAACAAGAGCACCGCTGGGCGGAGCATTATATGCCCAAAGGGTGTTTTCTTTAATTATGATGCGTTTTTGATACAAGGGAGGAAACCTTAAGCTTTGAAAATAAATGATTTGCTTGAAATTTTGAATTTTTTGACCTTTGACCTACTGACCTAAAAATCAATAGGGGTCATTCACTCAATATGTCCAACCATTATATGAATTTTAAAGTCTCTATGAAAAATGGCTGTTGAGTTACAGAATGTAAATTATTCTAAACATTTAGGTCACTGTGACCCTGAACTTTGACATACTGATCCTAAAATGTAAAGAGGTCATCTGATCAATGTGTGCAATCATGATATAAAGTTTGAAATCTATATAACAAATGACTGTTTCAATCCTTTGTATTATTTCCAAGGTCTTTGAGCGTGTGGTGTATGATCAGGTAGAGTCATATTTATCTGATAATAAGTTACTCTATATGTTTCAGTCTGGGTTCAGGAGAAAGTTTTCTACTGAGACATGTCTTGTTCATTTGTCTGACTATATCAGGTTTGAAATGGATAAAGGTCACCTTGTAGGTATGGTGCTTCTTGATCTTCAAAAGGCCTTTGATACTGTTGACCACTCTATCCTTTTGATGAAACTTGAAGCGATTGGACTTGGTGACGACATTTTGCGCTGGTTCAGGTCATACTTATCTGATAGACAACAACTTGTTGATCTCTCTGGTACTTTTTCCAAACCCTGTAGTGTTACCTGTGGTGTTCCCCAAGGGTCAATTTTAGGGCCGCTTCTCTTCCTTATCTATGTTAATGATATGTCTGGTGCTATAAATAGTAAACTACTACTTTATGCAGATGATTCAGGAATCTTGGTTGCAGGTAAGAACAGGTCATTCATAGAAAAACAGTTATCTGAGGATCTGGTGATTTATGCATTTCTTGTAGTGACAAGGCTATTCAGTCCACTTCTTCAGTTAAATATCTTGGGGCAAGACTGGATCAGAATTTATCAGGTCAATCTATGGTTAGTTCTATCATTAAGAAGGCCAATGCCAGGTTAAAGTTCTTATACAGGAAGCAGAAATATTTAACAGTCCACACTAAAAAGCTCTTGGTTCAGTCTCTTATCCAATGTCATTTTGATTATGCTTGTTGTGCTTGGTATTCTGGACTGACCAAGTTATGGAAAAACAAGCTGCAGGTCACCCAAAATAAATTGATCAGGTTTGTTCTTAATATGGAAAAAAGGTCACACATTGATCAAGGTCACTTCAGGTCTATAGGTTGGTTACCAGTTGATTAAAGAGTGGATCAAATTATTCTAGGTCATGTTTTTAAGATTAGAAATGGTCTTTCACCAGAATATATGAATCAAAACTTTGTATCCCAAGTCTCCATTCATACTTATAGTACAAGGTCAAGTGATAATGGTTCTTATATTCTCCAAAAGGTCAAAGGTTTTGGTATAAAGTCTTTTTTCATTTTTGGGATGCAAGCTATGGAATTCACTGCCTTTTAAAATCAGGAATCTGTCCAGCCTTGCTTCTTTTAAAAAAACTGTAAAGTGTCATTTTTTAACAAATTTAGATTAAATTTTAATACATGTATATCATTTTATCAGTAATGTTGTACATGGCTGATCCTTTCAAAGACATATTTGTTCAAAATGTATTCTTTTCCCGAGATATTAATTTTTAAGACTGTGATTTATAATATCTAAATGATCTATGAGCTTAACTTTCTACAAGCTTAAAGTGATGTCAATTTTCTGTGATGATATTTTAATTATTTACTTACTCAGGATTATTGTTTTATGTTTTTTGTTCAATTGATGTGCTAAGCAATTTTTTTTTTAAATTCTCTAATTTTTCTTTAAGGTCTCATGCCTCTCTATGTCAGGCCATTACTATCAAGGACCACAATGGAAATAAGGGATTCTCTTCTCTTTTTTGTGTTATCCTTGATATTGATGTGACTGACATGGTTCATTTTCATTAATATATCATTTCATTCTTATATTTGTTTTATATACTTATATGTCTATTTTAAATGTTTTGTATCCATGTTGCTTACACAATATTGAAATAAATCTATCTATCTATCTAACATTTAGGTCACTGTGACCTTGACCTTTCACATACTGACTCCAAAATGTATAGGGGTCATCCACTCAATGTGTGCAATCATGATATAAAGTTTGAAGTCTCTAATGCAAACGATTGTCAAGTTACATGCAGAAATGGTTTTCAATGTTAAGGTCACCGTGACTTTGACCTTTGAGCTACTGACCTCAAAATCAATAGGCGTCATTCATTCAATGTGTGCAACCATTATATGAATTTTGAAATCACTATGACAAACGGTTGTCGAGTTACAGAGTGTAAAACTTTTAGGTTGCTGTGACCTTGACCATTCTTAAACTGACCAATTAATGTATAGGGGTCATCCACTCAATGTGTGCAATCATGAATTAAAGTTTGAAGTCTCTACAACAAATGATTGTCAAGTTACGTGGTGGAAATGGTTTTCAATGTTAAAGTCTATGTGACTTTGAACTTTGACCCACTGACCCCAAAATCAAAAGTGGTAGTTCACTCAATATGTGCAACCACCACATGAATTTTGAAGTCGCTATGACAAACGGTTTTCGAGTTCCAGAGTGTAATGATTCTAAACATTTAGGTCACTGTGACCTTGACCTTTGATATACTGACCCCAAAATGTATAGGGGTCATCCACTCAATGTGTGCAATAACCAAATGAAGGTAAAAGACTGTAGGCCAGAGTACTCACGTTATCTTTCTTCCCTTTTTTTCTTTTTAAAATCATGAGAAATAAATAAATTATGTCGTTTATTAAAACTGAGTGCAGAAATACTTCTTTTACAGTGGAACACAACGTCTATCTCAGATGGCTGCGCTGATAGTAGCCTACAAATAGCAATTTTCTTTCTACGAACTATCCTTGTTTTTTCTTTAAATTTGAAAAAAAAGACACTGAACACCTTTTGTTTATTTGATGAGAATAAACTCAGAAATACCATTTTACTGTGACATACAATGTAAATCCTAGGTCGCTAGGCCACTGGCATCTAACGGAGAGCAAGCCTGAAAATAATCGCCATGTTAAGATTTCAAAAAATAAATTCCAACCCCTTTTGTTAAGAATGTATGTTAGAACTGTGTTAAGAAATACTGTTTAAACTGATACACTATGCATATTCAAGGCTGCTGGACCGCTAGCAGCCTTTAAATTAGAAATACGTCTTTTCCAAAAACACCCCAAACCCCTTTTATTGTTGTTGTTTGATGGCATTTACTTTAAAGATAGTATTCTTATGGTAATAGAAAAGGTTTATCGTAAACCGTTAGGTCGACAGGCCGCTAGCAGCTTTCAAATAATAAATTATGATATTACGTTTTCTTTTAATTTGTAAAAATACACACAATACCTTTTTATTGTTGTTGCTTATCGACATTTAGTTCAAAGATACATTTCTTGCTTTGAAAGACAAAGTTTATCTTAGGCCGCTACGCCGCTGGGTCGCTAGCAGCCTTCAGATAACAAATCATGAAAAAACGCTTTTTTCTTAATTTGTAAAAATACATCAAAATCCTTTTTATTGTTATTGCGTGTGAACACTTAGTTGATAGATGTCATTTTTATTTTGATACACTATGTATATCTTAGGCCGCTCGGCTGCTAGCAGCCTTCAGATAACAATTCATGAAAAGTTTGTTTTAATTCGCAAAGGTACACCCCCAAACCCCTTTTGTTGTTGTTGGTTGTTGACAGTTCATAGATATCAGTTTTATTTTGATAACAATGTTTATCTGAGGCCGCTGGGCCGCCAGGCCGCTACGGTAAGGCCGCTGGGCCACAAAGCCGCTAGGCCGCTGCGGTTAGGCCGCTAAGTCGCCGGGTCGCCAACTTCACGAAGATGTGAAAGACGACTTACCGCACTGAAGGCGATTTTTGTGTTTCGTCGATATAAAAATGTACAATAACGCATGTAATACATTATCGTTTTTGATTTTCGGTATACCTGAGACATTTGCCGAACTATTGGTGTTAAATAATACTGAAAAAAAGGTGATTTAGACAACTTTATTGAGTTTACCTCGGTGCTTTATTCACAAAATCGGCCTTACTTCATAAAAGTTCCTGAATCGAGGCTAATCCTAGCGAACTGTCTTCTTAGTGACTTGTAATTCGGACTTAATAAACACTTTACTAATACAGTTACAGAAGCCAAATTAGGACTTAGTTTCTAATAAGAACAACGTAAACCCAACTAAGTACTTATGTTATGTAAATATCTACTGGAAGCACGTTCCCGTGCTTCGAAAATTTTAAAAAATTTATAACATGAACATTGTTCAAATTTCATGATTTGATAGTGAAGGAGAGTGCATAACATGAAAATGATTTGATGACGTCATGACAGACAGCACATGATTTTACGCTGCAAATTTCAGTAAACATTAGTTAAAACCATTTAAAAAATCGTGACACACATAGAGGAATGTAAGATCAAATTATATTTTGGTATAAACACCAGCCGTAATGTTTTCTCTCGAGATTACGCTTCGCACAATATCATAAAAATATACATAATAATGGATAGAAATTCTACAATTATGTCATGGTATGTCAACAGGTCAAAGTAAAAATGTAGAATTTTTGTAAAGGGGCATTTAAGATATGTAAAATGATATACACTGTACCTCTATTATAAAGCGGCACATCCAGTAATTGAGGTCTCTGTCTCAATGTCGACTGTAAGTGATGACATTAGGGCATACAGGGTGCTGTGTTTTAGACCAGCTGTTACGGCCCGGTCATTTCGCCATTTTACCGACTTATTGCACGAAAATTTCGTGAGTTTACTGATTATCGATACTTTCATTGCTTTAAGGCCAAAGAATTATTTTCATTGCTTTCATTTTTCAACAATCACTTTCATACATTTATTTTATTTTATTTGAAATTTATAGTATTTATTTATAAACATATTATATATCATCCATTGATATATTTTTACACTAGATCATCGTATAAGTAAGATACAGGTACTCGTATTTTCTTCGCCTCGGACAAAATGGTTGTTTGTCTAAGCGAATTGTCTTCTAACGTCCGTAAGAAGACACTTTTGACGAAAAACTCATACTGTATCTATTACTTGTTGAACTGCTCGTCATAACAAATTTATCTAATTTTGTCTGACCCTGTATTTGACATTTTTAGCTTCCTTCAGTTTCGTGATTTGTCATTACCCGGAGGTACCTTTTGTGGTAAACCTTCTCAAGACTGAAAGCATGGTTGAGTGTCCTTCTGAAACAGTTGTTCGTCTGTAGGCTTGGTGTATGTGATCGTGACGGAACTATCTATTCCGGTCACCTCTTTCAGATTTGTTTGACTGGTCATCTGAGTCGGTTTTGTTTCCGTTGTTGCAGTGTCTTTTCTTGTGTCCCATTGTCAAATAAATAGAGCGTTTCCAGTCGTTTTTTTGCAATTGTGTGTAGTGTGCCCGTGTTCGAGACATCTTGAATACTTTAAAGACATGTTAATTTGACCTTTATGAATTACTTTACCTTTGAATCGACCAAATTGCATGAAACGCGCAAGTGGCACTTTAAAGGAGAATATTTCACGTTAATGAAGCGATCACCCGTTTCGCAATTTGTAAGCCTTCCATCTACAAGTTCTGCAAGTTTTTCCCTGAAGCAGAATATTATATCAACCCCTTTCAAAATAAGAACCCTTTTAATGATATTGTTATCTGCTGATAGTGGAATGTTCTGCACACGTATTCAAGTAGTGTTCTCAAAGTCAAAGCGTAGTGGGTTTGTTTGAAGAATAGAAGGTGGGTACCTCTTAAAATGACTCCACGAGTGATAAGGATGGCTTTATCCTCTAAATTATCACTGATATTTGCCAGATACCGTTTACACGCTAAAGTCTCGTAATGTGTGATGAGTCGATAGATCTACTCAAAGCTTTATACATTTCTTCGTGTAAGATGCAAACTATTGTTTTGATTTCTTTGTCGACCAAATAAACTTGACTTTTGAAAGAACACCAAAGGAATACCTAAGTCATTTTGCTGGAGTCAACTTTGGTGGTTGTTCACCGGCTCTGTCACTTATATTTTCAACTGAATTATATCCTGAAAGTGCCATATTAGAAACAAATGGCATTATGTAATCACTGGTTTATATTCGCAGTTACTATCCCCACACACACAAAAAAATCTAAAAACAAGCTCTTGAACTGACTTTGGTAAAGTGAATTTTCATCTTTTGCTGGCTTGGCTAGCTAGAGTTGTTTTTGTGTTTGTTTGTTTGATTGTACTTGACCCAAACCGGATCAAAAAGTTAGGTCACTCAAAGAATCGACGGGATAAACTTCAATATTAAGCATACATGGCTCACGGATCGACTTTGCTTTTCCAAAAACGATAATTTGACCGCCGCTATAACGAATGTCACGGGACCAATCCGCCAGTACGGTAAAGAATGATAATGGAAACGGTGAAAGCAATTCTTGAGGTACTAAACGTATAACGGTATAACTTACATTTGTTTAGAGAGAATATTTAGTAATTCTTCACGTTATTGTATCTTGTATACAAAGTAAAATGCCTCTAACTGACTTTCCATCTTATGTGCCAATCTGATTTTTTCACAGAAAACATGTTTTCAAACTTAATTGTTTTTAGCAGCTCATTTTCTGTCTTTCTATACAAATTCGGTTATCACCTGAATTTTACACAGTTAAACAGGTGTAAAAACAATGACTTCTCTTAGCCTTTTTAAATATCTATGAACCGGCGCATTTAGTCTTTAAAATAATGTTTATAATAAAGATAATAGATATATTTAATTATATTGTTATTTTCATTTATTATTCATAATTATTATTGTGAAATATAATAACCTCAAAACTTCATAAGCAGGATGGACATGGCAATTAGATGACACCTGTTGTTTTTAGGTTATAAGGTCAAAGGTCACAGTAACCTTAAAAAGCAACAGTTTCCTATAAATATCTAGGAAATCCTTACACCCAGGTTCGTTAGACTGGGTGAAGGGTCACAGTGACCTTGAAAAGCAAAATGGTTTCCGGTGAATAACTTTAGAACGCTTTGGCCTTGCCCCTTAAACTTGGTATAGGTTGTTCATGACTTGTAGATGAGTCCTTGAGTTTTTGAGGTGACTAGGTCAAAGGCCAAGGTCACATTCCCATCAATAACTATAGAATGCTTGGTACCAGCTCCTCAAAACTTCAAAGCTGCATCTAGTAATAAGGCGCTAGTGGGGCATACATGTTTTACAAACATCTCTTGTTCATAACCTGTTTGTTATACGTTTGGCGGTAAATCTTTTTAGTCTCCCTGTAATTGTGATATTAAGTGAACTGATTCTGATCCATAGGCTTGTAAGCATTCGACACTTATTTTGGGTCACATAAGGTGACGGGACTGTATAATTCAGCCTAACAATTTAGAATGTATCTTACTGAGCACTGTATATAACGGCGTACTAAAAAGTGTACCATTAAACTATGTGCTTAAAGTAGTTAAACCACTTCAAAAACAAACATTTTCCGACAAAATAATCCCAGAGGAATTCCAAAATATCTTAAAAATGAAATAAAATGAACTTTTATAGACATTATCTTTCTTCTTTTTTGTTAAAGCTAATATTTTTCCCTCTTAACATTCTTTATGATATGTACATGAATAGCTCAGGACATTTACATAAATACCTCGTGAAATGTTTCTTTGATTATGGTATTTTCTTTAGAAAACGAAAAGATAATATTAGACGATCTGCAAAATGGATTTCAATACATACAAAATGCCACAGACAATGGAGATTTCACTCTTGAAATACTTGACAAGGAATACGAGTTGGATGTGAATCGTACGGTTATTTCTGGGGAGATCATTTGTAGACCTGGACAAACAATGGTTGGAGTTTACTGTGGTATGACTTTTTTAAGTAATCAGGACTGTAAAATGTGCTGGTAATTTACTTTTATTTTATTTTACTTTATGACAGACGTCAGATACAAAAAATCACAGGTTTGTCTTTCTTCAAAATGGTGTGTATATTTGTTTTCTTCAAAAACGCAATAAGTTTTTCTAGCTATATAAAATTGTAAATAACAAATTAGAGAGTTGAAAACAGACTAAGGAATCTGCTACATATGACATATATGAAACATGATTAGTATTTAGATACATGCAGTTTTACAATACAGTCTTTTCGTTTTTAAGTCTGCATTTGTATTGTAATCCCCTTTTATATAGCTCAGTTCAAATGTGTTGAAAGTCAAGTTGATTTTAGAAAGTTATATGAGTAAAAGCTGTTGTTAAGAATTCACTGTTGATTCATTTTTGGACATCACATATCTTACAGTTCCCTGTGGACCAGGGTCATATCTGGACACAGAGTTCTGCAAACCTTGCCCCATTGGAACGTACCAGCCACTTGTGGGACAGTCAAACTGTATTGATTGCCTGTCGGGTAAAAGTACAGTAGGAATACTTTCTACAAATATAGAAGACTGCAACGGTAATCGATCAAGCTCCTCTGATAGAAATTAAAATAAGATCTATTTCATCTCAGCTCTATAATACATTGATGATGCCATTCATACATTAATCAATCAGTACGTCGGTCCGCTGGTAGGCTATTTAGTTAATCAAGCAACCAGATCAGTCATTTAGTCAATAAGGATGCAATGCTTACCTGTTCCATCTTGACACGTTGCTGACAGGAGTAAGTGCAATAAAATGTGATGTTCGCAAAGACAAAAGGCATACAAATAATCTACAGTTTTTGGCTTTTATAGAGGTTTTCATGTACATCTTGGTCTCTCCTCCAAATCAGAAGAAATAGTGCTCAAGGATACATCTTTAATAATGAGCAAACATATTTTTGCACATGTTTTCTGAATGAATTTTAACAGGATTAAAATGGAAAAGAAATCATTATAGTATGTATAGTATGTAGTTGAAGCACTTTCATATTTCTTCATTCTTTTTGTAGTGGTGGATATGACAACGGTAACAAAGAAACATGAAGGTATCTTTTACATATATCATTGATATTCAGTAAACTTGCTTTTGCTCTAAACTGAAATTATGAATCCATTTCACAGCAAGCTAATATTAAATCGTTATGTCTGGTTACGCAACTAAAATGTGTTTTGCAGAATTTTGCAGAATCAAGTATCTATGAAATGAGATCGTTAATGTTTTTCGTATTACATGTTTTAACTTGTGCGTCAAATGAAACGATATGATTACTTACACTAATTGATTTTTTTTACTTAAGTTATCATAAAATAAATGTTCCTCTGAAAACAAACAGCTATTATGTTGTTTCATAAGCAAAATGGGCACGTAAATATATTGCTATTTATGCATTGGATAAAGTATAAACGTTAAGAAAGTTACAACGGAAAACGCTCTTTACAGTTTCTGCCATCATCGCCGGAAGTACGTGTGGGGTAGCAGTTATTGTATTTATATCGATTGTCTCCATTGTTAACATACGAAAAAAGTATGTATTGGCTACATTTAAACACAAGTACACACATTATGTTTCAACCACCGAAATTATTTTTATGCCACATATGTCTTCTGAAAAACATATAAACAACTTGTAAGTGGTATCTGTCAGAGGAAGTAGTACCTGTAAATTAGAAGTACAAACCTATAGTTACGGTAACTCATGGTAATAAAGGTAACTAATTGTCATACAGTATGGTTATTGTTTACATGTTCTATAAGCTGTGGGGCATATTCAAAAGCGATTGTATCATATTTTCTTGTTTAAGAAGCGTTTTGTAGAAAAAAATACTAAACTGTGAAACGCCGAAGACGTCCGATGCCATTACATTCGTGTCAAAATATTGGGTTGTCTTATGTAAAGCATGTCGTAGCAAATCATAATTATTTGCAGTCATATGATATCTTGTCAAATAATTGTCTCATTGACTTGCTATTGTAATGTCGAAACGTAGTCTTAAAATATCAAAATCCATGATGAAGTGGCAACAGAAGATATTTTAATGTGAAATAATTGCCTGCATCATAATTTCTTGATAAGACAAGCTTTTGATATGTTCATATCACATCTTCACAAATTATCTTTGGAATAAAAGACATAAAATATTAATTCTATATGCAAGTTCACACATATTTTTGACAAAACAATGTGATTGTTTGATATTATCAAATTTCAAATTTATTGTGATTCAACGGCCACCGGCCCATACACAAAAAATCAAAAGGAAATATATATATATATACACGTGAAGTGGTCATCATTTCAAGAAATGTTTACATGCTACAATCATTACAATCGTGGTCATCAGACTACAATTCATGTAACTGATACAGTCATAGCTAGCTAAATAAAAGTACAACATGCATAAAACAATGTCTATTAGTTAAAGGTTGATAGGAATGAATCCCGCACTTTAAACGCATAATACACAAACATTGCCAGGTTTCGTATTACTGTTACATTTTTACAAGACATAAGTTTATAAAACCTATGTAAACTTTTATTTTCTGTATAATAACTAGGAATGTATCTTTGTCGTAGCTCAAAATATAAAGGACAAATAATAACAAAATGAAATTCGTCCTCTATATCACAATCACAATAGACACATGTCCGTGACTCACGTATATTATTATAATGTATACCTTGCTCCACCATTAAATTATGGCTAGAACTTCTGAAAGATGCCAAACAACTTCTGAACGTATCGATTTCTATACATTTTATGTACATTTTAGCACATAACTCTGTTTTGAATTTAATATAATGCATCAATTTATGATTGCTTGCACAGTTCGCACTCCATATTTGATTATACTGAGAAATTAACCTCTCAATATACACCGCCAAGAACATAGTGGTGTCAATCGTATCCTGATTTTCCCATATGTAGCCAAATCCGTTTGAGTACAAATTGTTCTTAATAAATGTTGCCCAATTTCTATGTCCTAGTCGATCATAATATACCATCAGAGCATAAACGTACATATCTATGACGAGACATATGCAATATACGGAGCCAATACTTTATACATCGTTTAAAAGCAAAAATGTACATATGCAATCTACCACAGTCTCCCAGTATAGCATCATTACACGACTTTGAACTAACATTTAGAAATCGTTTACATGCATATATATGAACATTATCAATACAACAATTATTGCCTATACCCATTATCTCAGCGCCATACAGTAGAATTGGGCTGACTTTTGAATCAAGTATTTTAAAGAATGTTTTATACGGGACACCGGCTAAATTATCAAACATACTTAAAATTTGAATGAGAACCTTCTTTGCTTTTACAGACATTTCTTCAGCCATTCTATTTAATGACAATCTGTTAGTAAAATATAGCCCAACATATGTGAAGCCATTAACAACTTCTAGTTTGTCATCGCCATATGACCATCTTTCTTTTCGAGACAGTTGCCCTCCTCTATTAAAAACAAGCACCTTTGTTTTATTAATATTAACAGTTAATTTGTATGTATTGCAAACAATACTCAAAATATTCAATTTTCTCTGTAGACCTACAATAGTATGTGCTAGTAGGGCAATGTCATCTGCAAACATTAACAAAAAAATCAGTTGTATCAGGGAATAACTGTAGTCCTCTTTCACCTTTGTCGCTTAGATACGTATACAACTCATTAATTAGCATCGAGAAAAATATGGGACTTAGCTTACACCCCTGTCTGAGCCCAACAGGGCAATCAAATTTTCCGAACAACCATGCTTAGTGTGTACATATGCTTTAACCTCTGAATATATGGAGGTCATTGATTTAAATAGATTTCCTTTAATAATACCCTCTCTTAAGATATTGAATAAAATACAGAATCAAAAGCCTTCTGGAAATCAATGAAGGCAACGTACACAGGTTTTTGTTTCATATATAAATATTTACCTATGACAGAGTATAATACAAACGCATTATCAATGGCAGAGTATCCGCTTCTAAACCCCGCTTGACATTCAGCTATTTTATTATAAGCATTCACATAGAAAGTAACTCTTTTAGTAATTACAGAGATATATAGCTTACTAAGTGTATCTTGAAGCATAATGCCTCTGTAATTAGTAGGCAAATTAATATTGCCTTTCTTAAATACTGGAATTATCACAGACTCAGACCATGCTCTCGGAAATTCACCCCGAACAAACAATCTGTTAAATAATTTCAATATAAAAGGCAATAACACGTCAATACCATATTTAAAATGTTGAGGCAATAATATACCACTACTTGCCTTTGATATATTTAAATCCTTAATACTATCAATAATCTCGGTTTGTGAAATTTCAGAGTTAAAAACGAGTTCCTCAATCTCATCCAAAATATATTGATCACCTATATCATCTTCAGTCGTAATATTTTCAGATGCATCATCAATATCACTAGAGAATAGACTACTAAAGTGATCTTACCAATCAGCTATAGATATATTAGGCTGAGGTTTTGGTTTATTTGAAATATTTTTTATTTCATTCCAGAACTGTTTTGAATTATTTACCTTTGACTCCAGCCTTGATATTTTACTTATATTAAATGACAAACGCTTATATTTACATAAACGTCTATACATTGTTTTACTTTCTAGGTATTTCTGTAAATTGACATCACTTCGACTTCGCCTAAAACGTTTTAAGGAAATTTTGCAATTTGATTTGGCCACTTTGCATTCTTTGTCGAACCAACGTTGTCGTGACTTTTTTTCGGATGATATAAAATCTTTTTAAAACGATCTGAACTCAGCAATATATCCGACTCAAACTCTGTAACGACAGCATCTATAGACACACTTATGTCACTTATCTTTGCATCCACTATATCAAAGGAACCATTTATGATATTCTCAGACAAAACCTTCAAATATTCAGAACAATTGTCGGTATTATTTTATCATACTTAGTACAAGCTTCTTCTACTTCCCTGTTTAAACTTTTCATTACTGGTGAAGTAAGTGTCAAACTTTACGATAGGTGAGAACTTTCAGGCTGAGATATAATTTCGAAGTTTGAGATGTTATCCAACAGTGATCTTGTAGCAATAAAGTAATCTATTATACTACATCCGTTTTGATTTATAAAGGTAAGATCACCAATATCAGCGTCACTACCATATCTACCATTTATAATATAGCATGAATACTTCTACAGAAATCCAGTAGTATTCGTCCGTATTTATTCACCTTTGTATCACGAAATTTTCTCACAATATTCATATTACTTTCCAGAGCATCCCTAAATTCATTTAACTCTGGTATGTTCTCCGGGACGATTACATAATTAATATCAACACCTGTTCTAGCATTCAGATCCCCATTTATAAGCAACTCATATCTTTGGAGATTATTTCTAACCAATATGTCTTCCAATTGCTCGAAAGCCCCTAAAATCATACCAGTATAGAATGGTGAGTTTTCTGGAGGAATATACATCGAAACATAAATAATATTTTGTTCTGTCCCAAACACTGACTTATCTATTAGTAGAATAACTCCAAACAAAAAGTCTGTACAAATGCGTTTGCATACAAGGTCAATGCTTGATTTTACCAGTACCGTTACTCCGCCCATTGGTCTACCACCTACTAATGATTGCTTTACTTCACATGAATATATTGCATAATTTTCAAAATATGATTTTAGGTACTCAGAGCAGACATCCCAAGTTTCCTGAATTCCTATTAAATCGTAACATTTCAAAAAACTGATGGTGTCTTGATTACTAATCTTTGATTTAAGACCCTCTAAATTCCATGACAGAAGACAAATAGTATGATCTTGGAATAATGGACTTCGGCCGGCTACCTAGTCAATATTACATGGTTCACTGGTACTCAGAGTACTAGCATTCATAGTTTCCGTATCTTCTCCTTGCACCGTATCAACATCCGCTGTAAGTTTACGTGTTGCTCTTTTAAATACTCGTGGTCTCGCATCATTCCTTTTAGGTGTTGTGATAAGCTTACCATTCTTAAAATTCCCATTCAAACCCCGATCATTAGCATTTTTCAACTGCTGTCTCTGTAAATATGATAGGTCATTAGAAATACGAATCCCGTTTTGCCTAAACTTATCGCGGAATTTAAAAAGCTTAAATTTGTCATTTGCATTGATATTATTATCAGAGATGCTTTAAACAATTTTACATGCCTTTAGACAAAACCACATATTTAGTGGAAAAGTTAAAAAGTAATTAAACATAGATCTTTTCTAAAGTGTTTTGTGGACATGTTAACATACCGTTAGGGGAAGCATTATTAGGGTATATCAATTTGACAAGACATTATTATGTATTTTGGATATAACAACTTCGTTTTCTGTAATAATGACAATCTGTTTAGAAGAAACAACATGATTTTTAAGCTATTTGTAGACACGATTATATATCTTGTTTGCATAACATAATGGTTCTTTTAGAATGTAAGCAAGTGTTTAGACAAGGTTATAAAAGATGTTGACACGATCACTAAAGTATAAGATTAACTAACACATTCTGTAGTAGCTACACACACACACACACACACACACACACACACACACATACTTTGACTTACTGCCACATCATTTCTAAATGTTTACACGGGATTTTGACAAAGACAGAACATAGACTAGCTGTGGTATGTCATAATAGATGGTAAGTCGGTAATGATTTTGTTATCTTAACTCTCGTCAAAAGGGGTCATATCCATGTCAAAACGGGAATTAGTCAGTAAAAAAAAGATCCAGTGTGGACCGGTTTGTTATTTCTAATAATGAATAATTCCATCGGGTGACAAGCTATATGTTAGCATTTTAATTATGTGGAATTACCTAGGTTAGTGGTTCAGTATTGTGTTATTTATTTTTATATATCATTGTAGGGGAAAGAAAATCAATTATACTGATAGTGCGTACGTAAATCTGAATCTGGCCTTTACATCTTTTGAGTATTTGACCAGGCACGGTGACAATGAAGGACCATCAGCTTTGGAATTTGAGTTACCCCAGGCTAGTGAATGTGAAGCTCCCTCAGCTATCGAATCTGAAGAACCGATCCCTCAGCTTTAAATGCTTTGCACGTGAAGATGTTCCTTTGCCAGCCGCATGCACAACCAAATTTGAAATTTGAGTCACAAGAACGTAACTCGCCGTTTAACCTATATATATTATATTATATAATATAATTCAATATATATATATTTAATCCCGGTTAAGATATGTTGTTCAGAAACAGTATTTTAAATTGCAACAAGCTGGACAGCTTTGTCTCGTGATACAGTTAGTTATATATAAGACAACAACTTTTCCATGAAATATCACTCGTTATTATTTTCTTATACTAAAACTGCTACTGTATCAATAGCAAAATATGCATCACTTTTGATCACATCAACGCAATTGTTTTATTGCACACAATAGATGTGTATCCACTGAAAAACATTAAATAAAAATATTGTCACCTTCTGAAGAAAACATACATGAAAATGTTTTTGGCAATAGCTTAAGATTGTAAATGAGTCTTTAACTTGAGGTTTGTACAAGTCAGGACAATCCAAAACATTAATAAAAACTTTTATATCACACTCAGTGGGTAGCAGCGCTTGTTTAAGAAAACAAAGAAAGCCATTAAAGATAAGCGTTGTGAAATATACATGATATTTAGCCCATTGTGCGAAAGTCCTTGTGAAATAAAGTAGTCTTCACCATATAAGGAAGTTTTGTTATTCACATTGTTAATTTATAAGCATCCTTGTACGAGTTTATTCCCCATGCGTTTTGTTTCAAATTTAGACCGGTCACCACGTCTGAGGCAAATTCAGTGCGAGGACAATTCCGTAAAGTAACTCTGTTCATGTTGTAAAAGGCGTCACAGAAATTATCTTTGGTATCTGGATTACCCTCATATACCTGATCTTGGGGAGAGTCAAATGTGATTCTCAAGGAGATATTGACGGATTCTGTCGTGTCTTTATAAAGCATTTGAATCTATTCTTTTTTCTGTTACATCACCAAGAAACTTCAGTAGCATATATATTGAACATTGCCTGGTTGTTTAGAGTTGACATTCAAAATATAATTCGGATGTGTTGTTACCAACATGAAAAGTATGCGAATCATATTCTCCGTAGTAGAATTGGCTTCCGTCATAGCGGCGCAATTCTTAAGCGATGAATATTTCTAGACTTTGATTTGTTTTAATTCGTTCAGTACTGTCAACATCAAACAGTGCTTTAACTGTTACTTGCGACAGAACTGAAACCTTTTTCTTACAGACGCCGTAAAAAGGAATGTTTTTATCTGAAAAAATAAGGGTCTACTTACAGCCTGAATTAAAATAGACATCTCTGAATATCAAAACAAAATTTACATACTAAGTAAATGAAAAAGCCAACTCCGAAAAGTGACAGACAGATAGACAGACAGACAGACAGACAGACAGATAAATAGATAAATAGATAGATAGAAAGATTATAAAGTTAATACAGTATTTTCATTTGTTTTCCCTGCAAAACTCCAAACTCAAGTGCAGGGAATAAGACTTGTTATTTTGTGCTCGTCATAACGTCATATTAAACGTCAATATCAATTCATTAACGAATAATAACCTAAAAACCGAAGTGTTAGTTGCAAATCAGAAATTTATATTTCTATTGTAAGAATTTATTTCTTTAAGTTTACAAGAATAGTATGATATAAAATAAATGCGTACGATGTCCCGCTAAGGGCTTTACATATTTATATCATATATCAGCAAATTAATTTAATGAAATTCATGCATTACGTCCTTGCTACATGCTTACAGAATGTTGCCGGACGCTTGAATTACAGAAATTACAGACCTGTAAACATACATTATGACTTTGTTAGCACAAATAGCACAACTATTTCGCCTACAGCGGACACCATAGCAACAGATAATAGGAACCTACATATAAAGTATCACAAATATCCACAGATCTACACAGAGACGTGTCGATCTTTTTTCTGCATCAAAATATATAAGCGTAGTGAACGATTCTTATTTTTCAGAAAAACTATCCCATCTAACGGAAATGTGTCTTTGACTGATGTGCTTCAGAGTGGTATCACATATCAACTTCAACTTATTTCTGCCAAAAGTCAATACTGACTATACTCTGCAGGCGCGTGTCAGGAACATTAAAATTATAAAAGATGGTAACAAAGATAACAAGATGTTATTATTTTGAATGTTTAAAATCTGTAAAACTTGCTCAGTCCACTATTAAAAGCTGGCACAGTTAGGATACCCCTAATCTCGATCGGTAATTCTTTCCAGAGTCATATAATCGACTATATCACCGTGTCCAATCGTTACAATTGGAAGGAGGATTTGTAACGCATCCGCAGTCGTGTATTTCAGGGATTTAGGAAGGGGTGATGTAAATATTTTTCTCGTTATTTCTTCGTTTTTTTCTGTCTGGTTTTTGTTTGATAGTCTAAACTACCTTTTCTCACCGTAATTGGCCAAATAATAAATAACTAGATATATTATATATTTTTATTACATTGTTAGTTCAACAAGAGCTTGTCACAGACAAAGCAACAGTCCCCTACCGGTGCAATGTCCATCTCCCTAACTCCAACCCATATATGGAAATTGACTAAAGAATTTGTCTGAGACATGCATAATCTCCATATGATCCTCTATCCATGTACTAAGTATCATCAAAGAAGAAAACGTCATAGGTCAAGGTCATTTAGAGGTTAAGGTCAAAGAAATATATGTTGTTGAAAAGGTCTTATCGAAGGGGTTGTTGTGACCAAGTTTGAAGTAATTCTGTTCAGAAATAAGGAAATTATGGCCAAACTTATAGTTTTTGGACGAGAAAACTTTAAAGGTCAAGGTCATTCAGAGGTCAAGGTCACATAAATGTACTTCATTGGAATGGTTTTGTCCAAGGTATCGTTGTGGCCAAGTTTGAAATAATTCCATTCAGTAGTAAGGAAAATATGGCCAATAGTAAAGTTTTCAGAGGAATTGACTGATAAACGGACGGACAGTTTCTCCTTTAGGTTCATAAAAAATGAGGTGGATATTCTCCATACTGCCATTTATCCATATTTCACTGGATACAGTTTTTAGGGAAAGATAAATGTACCAAATGTTTCAACATAGGATGAAAAATTCAAAGTTCAAGGATGATAATTCTGACAATTTAGGTGCTAGAATTATGAACCTTGTCACATATAATGTGGGTGATGATAAGAAACCAATATTTAAAGTTAGAAGTAGATACATTTAGAAATAATGAAGTTATATAAAAAAAACACACATTTTTTTCATGAAAGTTCTAAGTTCAAGGGGGATAAATCTAATAATTTTGGAGCTAGAGTTGTGAACATTGAGGTACATTATCTTCATACTGTCACCTATCCATATTTCTTGTTTCCAAAAAAGATTTTCAGAACTTCTTGAGTTTTACAAAAAAAACACATTTTTTCATGAAAATTCTAAGTTCAAGGGGGGATAAATGTAATAATTTAGGTGCTAGAGTTGTGAACCTTGAGGTGCATTATTTCCATACTATCACCTATCCATATTTTATTTTTCATAAAATTATTCTTAGAACTTTTTGAGTTATCACAAATATTGTTATATTTGCCATATTTTAAGTATATTTGTTGCTATAGCAACCGAAATTTTCAACATATGAAGAAAAAAAAGCGTGCATAATCTCCTGACTGCAATCTACCCATTTTTCAAGTTTCATTAAAATATTTTTAGTACTTTTTGCGTCATCACGGGATCCAGTTTTTGTGACGGACGGACAGACTGACGGACGGACGGACGCACGGACGGACGGACGGACAGACGGACGGAGGGTAAACCTAAAGTCCCCTCCGGTTTAACCGGTAGGGGACTAAAAAGCGAAACGGACATCTCGATAAAAAGGTAGATAAACTGCCGCCAGTGTACCAAAGTTATATAATAAGATTGTTTTTCAGAATGGATGAAAATAAAAATGAAACCCTAGAAGCTGTCGAAGTTCTTGAAAAAATCATTCAATCATTTGACAACACGACAAACGGTAAGATACTGTAGCTTTCCTAATATCAAACATGAGCGCTTTCAGTTAAAAATAAGTGAAAACCTGACAGCAACTTGCACATTGTCCATGCAAAACAATTTTTAAAATACACATATTATAAAGAAAAAATGTTGACCGCAACTTGTTTCGATTACAGTATTTCGAAGAAAAGTTTTGATCATATGTGTCGCACTGGTACTAAGTTGATTTAACGTACAAAGTTTATGAATTCCAACGTACAGACTCAGCAGGATAAAATGTCTAAGGATCAAAATGTATAACAATAGTAAAATCTAATTTCGGAGACTGCAGTGTGTTGGGAAACTCATGGCTTTGGTCTTAGTTTCTAGATACAGGCTTCAATGTAAAACAATGGAAGTTATCAAGAAAATAAACAAGATGCGTGCTTGACTTTTCTTAGGTTGGAAGCTATTTTTGAGTTAATATCCCTGACCTTGCAGCGCTTTGATTGTTAATCTAGTCTTTCTTATTTTTGTATGTATCAGTCTGAATGGTTACTTATCTTATTCAATAGGAAAAATAATATTATTGGTCCATTACGGTGAGAAAAGGTAGTTTAAAGTTATTGAATCCTTGCTGCGCGTGCGTCACCAAAATAACTGCGCCTACGTTACATGTGTTTCGTTAGCAAAAACGATTACATCAGTATTTAATTGGAAACGCAGGGAAAAATGTTTGAATTAAAATCAATTCTTACTATGAAATTCTTGTAAACCAAACAAAATATAAAGTTGTTTGATATGTTTATGTCAAGAAATCTTCAAAACATCGTGCTAAAATCAAGCGTTTTCCTTTCTAACGCTAGGTTTTCCTGAATGATCTTGAAAATGGCAAAGTTCTGAGACAAAATAGTTTTGGAGCAAGAATCCTCATTGATTGAAGGTCATCTTAGACTATCAAACAAAAACCAGACAGAAAAAATGAAGAAATAACGAGAAAAATATTTACATCACCCCTTCCTAAATCCCTGAAATACACGACTGCGGATGCGTTACAAATCCTCCATCCAATTGTAACGATTGGACACGGTGTATATACACTGCTTAAATTAACTAAAGGAGCGCAAATATGTTATGGCCTAAATTGCCAACTATACTAGATATTCGCTGCAAACTTCGATTCTAGGTATCGACGGTCAATATCCTCGAGAAACCCGTGCACTTTAAAATTAATATACTAAGCATGGGCATTTTTTTCTTTTTGTTGTGTAACCCTCGAAAAAGATTTAGACTTTTGCATGTGAACAGTTCGTTCACGCTAGTAGATTTGACAAAATGAATGTTTTAGTGCAACTTTTTACTGTATCTGCTCTTTTGAAAACGGTCCAGGGTGTGCAACGTTATTTAGCAACTACTGATGTTGCTCGGGCGGTGCAGATAATCGAAAATGGATTTACGTAACGTGAAGTTGCCACCGTTCTAGACGTTTCTTGTAGTGTTTGTTGCCAGGTTGTGGAGTCGTTATCAGGAGACTGGAGAATTCACAAGAAGACCTGGGCAAGGTCGTCACCGCATTACAGCACCTCGTCAGGACCGTCAGTGTACTGCTACTGGCATTGAAACTGACTTCCGGCAAACTACAGGCGTTCGTGTGTCCACTCAAACAGTCCGAAATCGTCTTCATGAAGATTGTTTGGATGCCCGAAAATATGCCAGAGGACCAATTCTGACCGTAGCTCACCAAAGAGCTTCCTTAAAGTTGGCCCAGGAACACGTCACTTGGCAACAGTGCCACTGGCGATCTGTGTTCTTCACAGCCGAGAACCGCTACCATGTTTCGACCTGTGACAGACGTGTGAGCGTGTGGTGTTACCGATGAGATAGGTATGCGGAATGTAACATAATTCCATATGACAGGTTTGGCGGTGGGTCAGTTATGGAGTGTGCGGGGAGATCCACTGACGGACGCACATACTTTTTTGTGATTTCAGGAGGTAGTCTGACGGCCCTGAGATATCGGGACGAGATCCTAGAACCAATTGTTAGGCCATATGATGGTGCAACAGGCGAAACTTTTCGTTAAGTGTAAGATAATGCTCAAGCACACACTGCAAGAATCGTCCGGAACTTCTTTGATGATCAAAGTATTGAGGTCATAGACTTGCCAGCGAGGTCTCCCGATCTTAACCCTATAGAGGATGTCTGGGACATGCTTTCTCATAGACTTTCTTCGCGGGCAGAAATCAAGTAGTGTCATTCATTCATTCATCCATCCATTCATTTTTCTTCTTTCTTATTTTCTGTCTTCTTTACTTCTGCCAGTCTAGTTAGCATTTTATCCTCCCGGAAATAATTTGAGCGTGCGTCTTAGCTTTTCTTTATAAATCACCTTTGAATTCAATTAAATTATACGATCAACATTTGAATTTGTCAGAAATGAAATCTAAAAACAGAACCTTAATGTTTACGAATTCAGTGTTATATGTACACTACAATTTGCCAAACTTAGGGAAATGTCTAAATTTGATAATAAAACCCCAGAGATTATTTTGTAACAAGTCTGTTCTATTTTATACTTGTGTAATACTTTCAATATTTTTAGGAGGCGGAGCTATTTCTGTTTTACCAATAATAAGATTCGTTCCAACAACATGAATAACATCAGAAAGAGGAAATTGCTACTAGCTGGTGCTATAGGCGGCTATCTGGCCACCATAACGACCGTAGTCAGATGATAAGCATTTCTGTTTCTGTCTTTTATTTTGAAATTGGTGTTATTAATGGTCATTGGACAAGACTACAGCAACTTTGTTACATCAAAATAATCATAATATACTAATTAAATTGGTTTAATTACAAAAATATGAAAATATTACTGTTGATAAGAAAAAAACGTGTCTTTGATGATCGGCTGATCCGTTTCGACATCGGTAGTTTCCGTCGCAATTTTTGGCTGTGACGTAGATTTATCCCTACTGTGCGAGGCAGTAGTGCAAAATTACACTGCTCATAACGCATCCGTTTTTAAATGCAGAAATAACACTAAACCACAAGTGCAAGAAACAGAATCAATTAAAGGCCCACTTAGAAAAAAAATGCTATAAATTCTAAATTACAAATAAAAAAAATGCGATCATTACTCGATTTTTAGATATAAGAGCATGTGTATGGCGGGCTAAGAGAGAACGTTTAACGTTGCTAACGTACAGCAAGTGGACAGGATTTGGCGGCGGATCTGTGATGGTCTGGGACGGGATATGCAAGTACGGAAGAATTTGATATTATTAACATTACGTTAACAGCTGCGAGATATTACGACCAAATCGTTCTTTCGTATATTGTTCCATTCCTCCAGCAACGTAACGACATGATGCTGCAGCAAGATAACGCCCGGCCCATGCAACTATTCACACACGTGGTGTTCTAGACGTTAACAATGTTCAAACGCTACAATGGCATTCAAGTTCTCCTGACTTATCTCCAATATAACATGCTTGGGACATTCTGGACAGGGGCATCTACGCTAGAAATGACGTTAATAACGTACTCAACTTGAGGCGGCATTGCAAAAGGAATGGGCCAGCATCCCCGTTGAGACTGTGAACAATTTGGTAAATGGCATGCGGAAACGCTGTACAGCCGTAATTGAAAGTGCTGATTACCATACTGGAAACTAAAGTTTTCTGACTTTTAGGCCATGACCCTAGCCTCACTTAGACGCTTCTTCCACTAAAGCCTAACGTTTGTTTCATGTATAGAAATGAAATTTCTGTTATTCGTAAATTCTTTTATGCATAATGTGTGTTAATTGTACTGATGTGATATGAAATACAAATATATCAACCTAACTATATAAGAATTGCTAAACTTTCTTTACCTATAACAATTATTGTTGTTTTGTGTTTCTGTTTGAATGTCTTGTTTATTTTTTCATTTCTTTTTTCAGTAATGATAGTATTTAAGCAATGCATATGAATATACTCAAGGGCTAAATAAACTTAGGGTAAACTTTGAAGATGGTAAGACGTCGAGTATAATGTTCTGTATTTTTTAGTAAAAATGAAGATTAATCCATACAGAACAAACTGCAAAATCAATTATTTATATCTGGTTAGTGATTTAGGAGTAATTGAAGGGTATTGAAAGAGACCTCTGTAATTTGAAAAAGAAATAGACTGATTGTGGGTACTGGCTGGTCAACACAAGACCCGCATCCACTGCCTCAATGGAAATATTATGGGGGCATGTGTCTCCACGCTGGTGACGAGCAGCGGTAAGGGGCAGACTTACGCACGGGTGACGTGCCCGCAGACCAACTTCCCCCAATCATTTCCTTACAGTTTAAGCATGGATAGGACGGTTTTGAGTACCTATGATATAATTCAGTGGCAGTAAATTGATGATTGCGCAAATGAGCGGGACGAATAAACTTGTCCTGACGTTGTGACGTCACGCACAAACGCCCAAGCCTAGGTATGTCAGCGACCCGCCCATTTTCCCTTAGACGTCTAACAAGACGGATTATAGTGCAGACATTGACACCTAAAATGTCATTCAACCTGTATTTGCCTTTGACCTTGGATAATCATCGCAACGGCCTGGCCCCTGTGAACTTCCGTCAGCCGTGCCATTGTTCAATGCTATTAAAAATAATCAAAATATCGGAAAATGATGTGTCTCTACGACGACTACCTAGTGGTATGAGGAGCTAGTAACTTAAAATCACAACACTGTTGTGCACGAGTTTTTCCCGTTTCATGCTTTCCCCTGGAGACATCGTTACGCAATCCCATTACGCAACATTCAATATAAGACTTCGTGCACTGTAGCCTAGAGAGTTGCTTGATCGATTTTCTTGTTTATGTATCAGTTGTACCTATTTTACATAATCAGATGCATCAAATATAATAAATTACAGACTGATGGGTCATAGGAATTTTTATTTGATAGCTCTTAAAGATGAACGGTGTCATCCTCTTTTTATATTCTAAGAATGACAATATCTACATTATATTAGTTTATTACGAATTTGTTGTTATTATGCTACCACTATTTTTTTCTGGTGAAATTTTCTGAAAAATTGATTTTTTTCTTAATTCTGGACTTAATTTGCTGCGCCACTCGTGAAAATATCACATATGGTGTTCACTCGATGAAATAAATTCTCATCTTCCACAAAAACAAACAAATATCCTCTATACCTTCATATAACAAAATTGAGCCCTGATGTCAGTTTGTGACATATCTAGATCAACAATGCATTCTTTCATAGACCATTTTTATCAGATGAAAAAATAAGGAAGTTTTGAGAGTTGACATTATCAGTTATTTATAACATCTCAATAGAGGCTTCACTTAAGTATACAGACTTGAAAGAAATAAATAAACAAACATTTATTATTATTTATTTATAAGTCACATGAATAAACTTTAATGAAGATAAAACTTCCTGAACTGAAATTGTTTGTACCCAAAAAGCCAGCGACATACGCGTGCATTTGTAGGGCACCTATCAGATTGCCTTACGATTAATTTTAATATCTCATAAAAGCGTTTGTATACTTATTGTGAAAAACATACATTTAGGCAACTGTTAACTTAAAGATACTTAGCTGAGATTTATAAGAAAAAAGGACTCAAATATGGACTTTTACACAGCTGTTGCTGTTTTATTTATATTGCTATCGACAAAACAATTCCCATCCTTTGTTAATGCTGCTTGTACAGGAAATGCACGTATATGTGAATGGGTTCCTTGGGATTCATGGTCGGACTGTAGCCGCCAATGCGCTGGAGGTACACGGTCTCGGGACAGACGGTTTTGTTGCAAGTCAAGTCTCGCGCATGATTCAAGGTTGTGTATGAATGATTGTGGTTGGGATTACGATGTCGCAAGATACGGTTACTATGATCGCGAAAATTGTAATACATTTTGTGACAATGGTGGTACTTACGTATATAACGGGTATTGTCGTTGTCCGGACAGGTACAAAGGGACTTGTTGTCGTGATGGTATGTATTCAATGTTGAAAAATAGGATTCACCATTATTTAATGTAAACGTCTGTTCTTAAGTTAATTACATATTGCATTCCTATAATTCCTTTAATGTAATACACTCAAGTCGCGTGTATGTTTGCAGAATAACATTTAGGTGGTATAAAAAGTAAAAAGTAAAAGTATGGAATATTTGTATATTTTGATGCTGTTTCTTTCGTTTAGATACACAAAAAATCCTAACACTATCTGCATTATACCTACAAAACAACAACAACAACAAAAAAACAAGAACAACAAACAAAAACAAAAAACAAGGGAGGAAATCATATAAATTGTAGCTAGCTGAAAACAAGTGCATCCGCTGAGCTCACTACAAACTACTTTGTCATTGTAAACCTGTTACTGTTTTAAACTATTGTTATGGACTAAATTTTCTTCTTTAATGTTCATCTATAATAAAATTATAGATATTTGTTTAAACTTAAATTCTAACACTATCTGCAATTAGTTGACAATAAATAAAAAGAAGGAATTGAGCTTGATATATCATATATATTAGAGAACGCTGAAAAAAGTGTGCGTCCGCTGACGTCACTCAAACTACTTTCGGCTGTTCTAATTTGTCATTGTAAATCGAAAATATTTTTATAGTGAAATATTGTTACGGACTAAATTATCTTATTTGATATTCATCTATGTGAAAATTATAGGTATTTGTTTAAACGTAAATTATTGACTGATAAGCTAAAATAAGCTTGTTGTTTTCACGTTTACGTGGGGAATGAATGGCGGGGTAAACGGAATAGCCTGTCAGGGTCAATAACCGTAAAATATTGCATGATAAGTAGTGCACTTAATTGTTTCCCTTAAAACAATGCATATGTGTTAGAATGGAAATAGATTTTAAAGTTTTTTTGTGCTCTACCGTCGAATATAGCAGGGTATATCGTTCAGATGCGTAGTTATTTAAACACTAAGGCCTTCGTGATTAAATTAATACACATCTGAACTCGACACCGTGCTCTATATGACGATAGAACACTCAAACTTAAAATCTATTTCCTAATTATTAACTGATAAACAAAGAGTTACATTGTTGTTTTCATTTCATGCGGGGTAAACGGAATAACCTGACAGGGGCAATAACTGTGAAAAAATGCATGATAAGTAGGGCACATATGTGTATCCCTTACAACTATACATATGTGTATTTCGTTCTAAGATCCTATCGTTATTTTATTTATTTTTATTTATTCATTTTTTGCAATAACAATTAAAAACACTGGAACAAGTTCTTGATATCACTAAAGAAAAAGCCAAGTGTCTATATTACGTTTTAAAATACGGCGTTTTTGTAGTTGTAACCTGTGGACGACCGAACACCATATCTCATGGAAGTTTCTCCGGTAGCGACTTCACATATGCTGGCCAAGTGAAATATATTTGTTACACTGGCTACAACATGACTGACCCTTCACAAGCCGTTCGCACTTGCACAAAGAGTGGATATTGGTCGGGATCATCCCCCCTTTGTCTGTGTAAGTAAGCAGCATATATGAGTTACGTTGCTGTTTTGTGTTTTGTAAAACATGTTTTAAAGTATTCAAGAAAATAGCTACTACACTTCTCATGAATTTATTAAGAATTCAGAAATTTTTAATATAATGACGTAACAATTGACATTTAAATTTAGTCTGACAAAAGATAAATCTGCATGAGAGATTAAAAATGGTTTACCAGTGCTACGTGCAAATAATCCCATCTGGGTTTTTAAAGGTTATAAAATAAAAGACGTAATTAAAATTAAGTAAAATTGTGATGATGACGATGAAGAGATAATAAGCTATATAAAGTTTGTTCGATAAATCATTTCACATAACCGCTTATGCCCACATATGTATATTTCCATAAAAATTATTATGTAAACAACTTATTAATACGATATAATTAATTAATGAAAATACTTATTATGACGCCAACATTGACGAGTAAGTTGATTACATTGGAAGTGATGGCAATGATGATGTCCTGTTACAGTAAAAATGATTAATATTCGTTTGGTTTCAGATGCCGTATCATGTAATAGTAGTCCATGTGAGAACAGAGCTCATTGCATAAACTTGCTCGGTAATTACAGATGCGTATGTACTACAGGTTGGACTGGAAAGAACTGTAATGTCGGTAAGTGCACCGTCTTAAGTTGATTGACAAAATAATTGCAGTGCTTTCTACAAGCGAGCATGTTCCTTATGTATGTAGGTTTTTTTCTGCAAAGGCATTCTTAAAAGATGACTCCGTTAACACGTGCTGACTGCAAAAATTGGTCTCCAGCTCATATTGTGCTGAAGCGGAAGCACAACGGATTGGAATTAAAGAACTAGCTTCCGTATCCTGTAAAACCGACTTTTATTGCTGGATTTCTTTTTCATTTTGGTGCAATCACTAGTCAGATAAAGCAGGTTTATATGATAGCAATTACTGTTTAGAGCATGTTCAACAAAAACAAAACAGAAATGAAAATATTGTAGATGAAAGGATTGTTTGCCTTGCGATTAAGAAAACTGTCATTCAAAAAGAATAAAAGGAAGTTAATTACACGTTTTTGTTAACCGAAGATAAAATAAAGACCAAAACCATCTTTTTAAAGTAGCTCAAGTTACAGGTAATAAATGAAATAAAGACTGCCTTATGTAGGTATAACAAATACACCGATTGGACAATGAACAACAATGGCCTCTTTCGAAACAATGATCTAGTATGGTACAAGAAAGAACTGCGAAAAGAATATAAAATACGTTTGCGTGTTTTCGGCGACAAAGAAATAAATAAAATAACTGTCAAGAAAATAAACAAAGTGGTGATGGAGAGCAATGAAGTTCAAGCAATGGACACAACTTGGTTTGTTTTAACTTGTTTCATATTCACAAATATACTAAACCTATCCTGGAACGATTCTTCTTAATGTGTCTTAAATCATTTTGTCCATATTTTGTAGATATACAACCACCTGTAGTAAGCGGTTGTCCTGCTGACAGAAACATTCTAACATCAAATTTGACTAACATACAGTCTTGGATTGAACCAAATATAACAGACCCTCATGGAACAAAGGTTCACATTACTAAGAACTATGTGAAAAGTTCCTACGAATTTCCTTGGGGCGAGTTTACGATACTTTATACCGGAGTTAAGCCGTCAAATGGACTGAGAGCGGAATGCAAGTTCAACATAACCGTCAAACGTTGGTATAATCTAATGTACATTAAAAATGATACTGTTCATAATAAGAAAAGTAGGTTGGTGCCCGATAAATTTGTCATTCCAAAAATGTATCACATATTGTAACGGATTTAATGAATAACTTTCAGCAGCTCTGAATTCAATTATTTCAAACCATCTGCTTTTTAAATTTAAAACGTTTTTTGTTTTGTTTTGCTTTTCGACCGACCAAAGTCTTTTTCCTGATGGAGCATTTTCAGGAAATAAATTACATTAGATAGTCATCTTTTGGTTCTCAAAATGGCGTGGTGTGTGACAAAGAATTTTGATATATATATAGAGAGAGAGGCCCAAGTACCATCTTTCTTATTAAAAGTTAACATGCTTGACAGAGCGTACAATATATACCGAGTGTATAAGAATTAAAGTTCATGTTAAAGTTTATGATAAATACTATGTTATTTTAATAAATAAAATGCCGTCCTCTGACAGAGATTTCCCTGTCTTCAGCTTTTCCTTGCGAAGAGATTTATCCGCCAGCTAATGGTATCCTGATGTGTAACGGGTGGAGAACAGAATATTCACAAGTCTGCATGTTCTCTTGCAAAGTAAATTATGCCTTTCAGCCTGGCTTCCGAAAAAGCGATATCTATGTTTGTGGCGCTAGTGGCCATTGGTTACCACCTAAATCTGTTTTGCAGTGCGTGTCAAAAGGTACGTTGTGCACAGAAAGTTGCTTAACTGAAGTAACTAATTTAAGAATTTTCTCATAATCAACAACAATCAGGACTTGCATTAGCTGTAGCATTATAATTGCTATTAAATTTACAAGAACAGTTAGTATAAGTTAAGTAGAATTCTCAAGAGATGTTGAAAATGCTGTTTATCCGTGGTTGGTCGAATACCGTCCCTGTGATAAAGCTACTAAGTTTCTCATGTTTTCGTGTTTTCACAGATTTGTTTGCTAACTCAGAAGATGGAAATTTTTCGACATGCACAAGAAGTAGCGACAAACAAGCCCTTGCCGAATTTTACATACAGCAACTGAAAGCATCGCCATTTAATGCTCTTTGTGCAATGCATCCCGGTGATTGCATTTATGAAAACGTCAATATTACATGTTAAAGACTAAATTATAGGCCAAATCCTTTGGTTTATAAGTCAATACAATCAGTCCCATTTTTACGCATGCATTTGATTATTGTGTAAGTTGTTAAAAGTGTTGTTTTAAGTTCTCTAGTTATGACAAATATATATGTTCTGTGAAAAACAAAGTAGAAATGCGTTTCAAATCACTTTAAAATATTTACGTACACATTTTAGTCTTCCTGCTAGAAGCATAGATAATGTTGTATCAATGATCGTGAAAACGAACATTGTTCATTTTCGACTAAACTCACACGAAGGAATTAGTTTTACCTTTAAATGTGGTCAAGAATTTCACAAAATCATTGACAGATACACCTACGTAGATCTGGTGTCACATTTATTTTTTGTTGAATATTACTTCTGAGTGCTAGCTGTGCAATAGGTTTTGTTATAACTATGTAAACATGTGGGGTTCCTTTTAATGTACTGAGTTCTTTGGTTCTGTTGTGTGGTCTCTTATTAGTTATGGCATATATATTTCTGGTTATAAGTCCTTTTCCTTTATAAATGCTTTGTTTAACAAAGACATGAGACTTTCCCTGGGTGGGTAAGTATTAGGGAAATCGGTTGGATCCCTATGGAAGTCAGACATTGGAAAAATGTATGTAATTATCATTGATTAGGCACGCCCCTCAAATCTGAGTTCTTTGAGAGTTAATAAACGTGTTGCTATCTGGGCTATTGCTAAGGCTAGCAACTTGTGTCGGAACTGGTTTTATTGTGCTAAAACGTTGAAGGGTATGGCAGTATTGATTCTAATATTTCTAAGCGTTGTATTACGGAGAAAGTAGGGGAGTTATTGCTACATGGGTTTACTCACGGCTGGTTTGCTCAGATAAATGATATTGTGGGCACTTCGGGTGGAGGATGTCATAAGCTAAGCTATGTACTTGCAGGTTTCAAAGACCAAGCTCTGTACAGAGGATTTTTTTTTCAAAAATATCATGCCTTTACAAGATAGGTCTGCATTGAGAATATTTATGTTTAGTGTTTAGTGTTTAGAAACAGGAAGAATATGAAAATATGTCTGTCGCCCGTTTTCTGATGTTTTAGAAAGTGAATCTCATGTCATTCTTGACTCTAGATCATATGATGATTATCATAGATTTTTGTTTGCTAAAGCTGTTGAAATTGATCCCTTATTTATGGCTTGAAGTAATAGTGAAAAAGTAACTTTTACTCTACTAAAACCTGTCATTTGATTTTAAACAGGAGAAGCTTTTATCTCTGTAAATAATAGGACCTTGAGGCCTTTAATTTGTATATGTGTATGTAAGTTCATGTAAAGCCGTGTTATTTGTGACGTCTTTATTTTTGCCGGTGGTTCGATTTTGTGTTTCATTTTTTCCTTGTATATTCATGTATAGGTTACTTTTAGATTCAAAATACTTTCCGAAATTCCCATTTAGCAGTACAATGCATATTGTGCTAACATTATTTTGTTTAATGTTAATGTAAGCAAATTTTACTACTTACACCGGTGTATTTAGTGTAAGTTATATCACAACTGGTCGTGTTTTCTTGATTGTAGAAGTGGCAAAGTAAAGGTATCTCAAACAGAAGTAGTTTATTTACTATTTTGTAAATTAGTGAATTAGGTACCAGTGCAATACTGTAAAAAATGTTTGGCAAACAGTCTGTTTAGAATATCTTGAATTAATCACTTTTTAAAGCCAATTCATAGAAGTGAAGAAGTTTGCATATTTTTTATTATTAAAAATTTCTGTTTATTTTGGAAACATCGTTATTGTACGGTTCTTCATCATTCTCTCTCTTTCTCTCTCTCTCTCTCTCTCTCTCTTTCTCTCTCTCTCTCTCTCTCTCTCTCTCTCTAAACAGGTTGATAAGAAGTCTTGTTTCTGAAAATGCTTACCGGTGTCCTTTTTTATATACTACTTATTAGATAATTATAAAAAATGTAAATCTGGAGTATCATTTCTGATATTTCTTTATAATTATAGTTATTCATTTCTTTCTTTATACCTACATGAACTAATTTGTAAATTACTTCTAACGTTTATTAATAAATATTTTAGTGCTCATTTATTTTATCGGTCTATTTAGCCTTTACATAGCGCGTCAGAATTATTTTCTTTGACTTTTTTTCCAATATAATGATAAAATGTGTTTTTTTTGTTTTTTTTTTACAGCAGACATACAATTAAATCTAAAAACTCAATTCAATTAACAATAAAGTATATTCTGTTGCTTTTTGTAGTTTCCGGATAAAGTTTTGTAACATTATGTAAAATGGAGAAGTGTATAATTTAACTGTAGCCATTTCAAATGTTCAGCCTAATTTCATTCAAGGGCGCTCGTATGCTTTAACTAGGTTGCTCTTAAACAACGTCCTGCAAAATAGAATTTATACAGTTAATACAAACAAAAAGAAAATGTATACGATATGACAGAAGTATGTTTAAATGCTCACTTCAATTTAATATTTCACAACTTTTACAAAGAGGCATTTAATGTTATAGCATTAATTTGGCATTTGTGCTGATATGTTATAGCTGCAGATTTCATATTCACATCTTCCTAAAATTAAAGACAAAATGCATTCCCGCGCCTGATTTTTGTTCATTTGCTTTACTTAAAATTTGTTTCTTGTATTAGAGTTAGAAAAGATTTCTATAAAATAGTACAGTAAGTTCATGAAAAAAGTGGTATCTGTTAATTCATAAATGTTAGACCTCTTTAACCTTTTACTTAAAGGGACTGACTCGCAGATTTTAGCTTAAAATTGTTTTCTTTAAAATTATAGAGAAGTATATACACTATGAAAAACATAATTTTACACTTCTATTCATTATGAAAACTGAAGAAAAAAGAATTTGCTTTCGACAGGATTCGAACCCATGCCCTTCCGGTCAGTAAAAATACGGTCAGCGACATAGACTACCGAGTCTAAGATTGTCAAAATTAACAATTAACTATGGTGGCTGATTTACACCATGTCGTATTTTCGCCTTTTTCGCCACGAAAATGCGAAAACACAAAGATACGACATTTTCGAGGCAAAAATGCGAAAGGACGACAAAAGAAGGGCAAAAATACGACACATAAAATGTGTCGTGTTTTCGCATTTCATCTGTCGTGTCTTTGTTTATTCGTGGCGAAAATGCAAAATGATAAAGTCAAATTTTGTCGTCCTTATGTGTTTTCGCATTGCTGCATTGTCGCTTTTTCGCATTTTTGCATTGTTACATTTTCGCTTTTTCGCGTTCCGGTTGTTGAAGCGCATGCGCACATCAATTACACATATGCTTAAACAACAATCACGGTATGGATATAGTGATCGCGGTATCCCTCTTAATTGATACGTTTGTTCCTGTTTTCCTACTGGTTTATATTTTACAAACAACGCGACTGTCCAGTACGTTTCAACCAATTCAACAAACGTATGATATTCTGCCCATGCGTAACCGGAACGCAAAGAAGCGAAAAAGCAAAAACATAACAATGCGAAAAAAGTTTTCGCCTCCTATTTGTCGTGTCTTTACCTTTTCGCATATTTGCTTTTTCGTAATTTCGCATTATTGCTTTTTCGCATTGTTACTGCCAACTTCATGTTTTGCCTATTGCTACTGTTGTTACTGCTACTGCCAACTTCACGTTTGATTTAATTACTACTGCCAACTACTACTGCGTACTGCTACTGCCAACTTCCTATTTGTGTGATTAACAGGGTAAAGTTTTTACCGATAAAAGTATGAAAAACTTTATATCATAAAAATGAGACATTAAACTAGTTTAGATATGTTTTTCACAACTACAACTAGGGTTTCTATAGATATAAACATTTTTCTTTTGTGTATAGTCGAACCATCTGTAAGTCAGTCGCAAAAGAGAAGTTAATGTACTAAATAAAAACCCAATTTTATGCTTCTATACACCATAAAATCAAAAGAAAAAATAGAAGTTTAGAACCTATGCTCCATCGTCTTCATGAAGAGTAACGGAAACTTCGACTTGGGTTCTGACGAAGCCTATGCTCTTTCGATCAGTAAAAGTTAGAGCAGCTATCTCAACCACTGAGATAGGGCGACAAATCGATTTGCAAAACTTACAATATAAACAAAGTATCTACCCTGTGATTAACGGTGTTAATATTTCTCAGCGATAAAAATGTGCAAAACTTTATATAATTATAAGTTTCTGTACCTGTCAATACCTAACACAATATGAATAAACCATTTTGTATCAAGACGTACTTTATATTGCCATAAAAATTCAAATGAACAATTCCTTAGGATTCGCCTAAAAGCTCCTATATTAAAACGATTCCTTATTTTTTTCTTATTTCGTCACCTGCCATTGGCAATGATTTATACAGGAAGTTCCACTTTGTAGTCCTCCGCCTTTTATCAAACCGATTGGGATTCCCTGAATTCAAGTAATTATCATAAGGAAAAATACGGAAAGACGCGAAGTTTCGAAATTCTATCTCTAATAACTTTGAGCAAATTATTTTGATAAATTAAAATAAATCACAATACAAATACTTGAAAAGCAAACAGATTTGGTACAACCATTTGCTAGCATTCAAAGAGAAAAGTTCTGTTTCGGAATGATACCGTCGAGTGAAAATAAATTTTTGAATGACGTTATAAGTTGCCATTTTGAAGCTGAATATGAATTGCAGAGGGGATTTAGCCGTTAACGATATGTATTTATCTTTCTAGCAGCTATTTCCCTTGTTCGACCATATATTAAGGTCAAGTCAGATCGAAGAACTTTAGACAGTTGCCTGAGATTAAATTGATCTTGAAGTGATTGGTCAAAACCGGTTTAGTCTGTTCAGAGTATTTTAGACCGGTCACTTTACATGAAAGTTTTTTTAACTGAACATTTGAAAACTATGGCAGAAATTGGCTACGGTTATTCAAGACAGGAAACAATAAATCTGGCTTCAAACTATGCATCGCATTTAGGAATAAAAGACAAATGCAAGCCATTGAGTACTACATGACTATATAGCTTTCTTGATAGATGGCCTGAACTTACAGTAAAAAAAAGCACGTAGCCTTGAATTTGCCAGAGCAAAGTCTGCTAATCGTCCAGCTATAACAAGGTATTTTAAAGAACTTGAAAGAATTCTTACAAAATATAATCTGAGAGATGAGCCCTCCCGTATTTATAATATTGATGAAAAGGTTAAGTATTGAGCACAAACCACCTAAGATAGTTGCAGGTGTACACTACAAGGCTCAAGCTATCACAGCTGGAAGATGCAAAACAGTTACAGTTATTGTAGGAGGAAATGCATTAGGCCACCAGATTTCGCCATTTTTTTCTGGACTTAGAATATTACTAGCTTTATTGGAAGGTGCTACACCAGGATTTCATGGTGATGTCTCGGAATCAGGGTGTCAAATACAGAGCCATTACTTCCTAGTCGCACTAAAGAAAACCCAGTTCTGGTGTTGTATGATGGTCATAAAAGTCATGTTTCATTAGGTCTAATAGAGTGGGCAAGATCTCAAAATGTTATTCTTTTTGTACTTCTACTACAATGTTCACATTTATTAAAGCCTATGGATGTTTCATGCGTTGCCCCTTTTGAGGTAGGGTGGAATGTGGTCGTGATCCGCTATGAAGTAAATAAAATAGCAAGTAAGGTATACACAGCATCTCTCACACCTGTCAATATACAAACGCTGTGATATCTAACCATTTAATTCTAATGTGGTGAGTGACGCTTGTATTGCACCTTTATTAAGTTTTCAGTCTCAGACTGGAATCTGTAGTTCATCTGAAGTTGTTGACTTTGCTGGTAGTAAAAGAAGCCAAGAGGAGGTGCCAGTTGCATCAGATGCTATGTTTTTTTTGAGAAGCAGTCAAGTTTTGCAAAATGTACCAGTTGCAAAGACAAGAAAGACTTTAAGTAAGGTTGTTAAAGGAAAAGCTGTGACTTAAGATGATGTGTATAATGCAGTAAAACGCAATTTCAGAACAAAACTCAAACAAATACAAGTGTGTAAACACCTCTGCTGCATGTACATCTGGTATTCCAAACCAAAAATAAAGTTTAAAAGCAATATTGTTTCTAATTCTGATTCAGATTTTGATGAGAATGACATTCCAGATTCTGACAAGTGTATTGTCTGTAAACATCACAATGTAAACGATGTTGACAAATTGCAATGTTTGACCATTGTGAACTGGGGATATTGTGACAGGTGTTTTTAAGACTTTGTTTTCAGATAGGTTTTTCAGTCCAGTTAGTGTGCTTAGAAGGAATGACACTTTCCTGTGCCCTTCTTGCTCCAATGAACTATAGACCATGATAATACAGTAACATGTTTAGTAATTTTATATAAAAAATGAAAACATGAAAAATTTAGAAACTTTCAGAAGTCATTTTTTAATTCAGTAGTTGGACATGACAATTATTTCTCAGTATTGATATACAGTGTTTGGAATTGTTGCATTGATAACAGTTTTGGGACATACGTTTTTGACCATCCTGTACCTGAATTTCATCAACCCATGAAACTCGTCGAAAATGTGAAACGTCATTATTCTCAGAAACCAAAATTGCTGCCCTCATGAAACTGGTGTTTAAAGGTAAATCGTTTTGTTTTTGGTATGAAATTTCCGTTTTGTATAGCAAAGAGATTATTTTCTTTGATGGAACTTAAACGGATGCATTTGCTTCATTATTACATGATTTCCAGACAAATTGTTCTTACATCGTCGAAAATATATAAAAGCCAGGATAAAATAAAAGCTTTAATGATCTAAATCACTAACTGAGCAAATATCCCCATAACCTACTTGAATTTAAATTACTATTTTTTTCAGTTCAAGTCAAATTTTCTGGAACTTAAACTTCTTGAAAAGATGGATCTTACCCATTGAAATTTCACACTACTGGCCGGTATATTTAGGTGGACACAAACAGGTATACGTTTCAACCCCATCGATCGGCGCATGTTGAATTATTTATACATATACTGACGTCACAAGCATTATGTTCACGTCACACTTTGTACCAAAAAAAGCCTCACTTGCAGGTGAATGTAAAACCACCTAGCGTGTCTGTACACGATCCGTGTAAGCAAGGCGAGGACACACAGTTGTCGAAATCTATAATCCCAATGTAAATATATGTTTATACAAACAATCTACTTGTTAATTCATTACAGTCATGTGTACACCGCACAGCAAAGGATAAACATATTTATTTTGCTGTACTAGATCTAAACTGAATATATCAACAAGTCCACATTTGAGAAGGCAAAAAGAGCAATAACATAACATGGTTAAACCTTCTAATGCGACTTTATGACTGAAAGGTAATGTTGATTGAAAATTCGGGTTCTATCAAAAACGTTCACCATCATGAGACTGAGCATTACACGCATAATCCTGGTCCATATATGCTAGGTCAAGGTCACTAGAGATGATGAAATGTCCCGATTTTGTCCCGAGCATATCTTTTACATGCATGGAGGGATTTTATTATTACTTGATACTAAAGATCACCTTCATAAAACATAGTGTTGCGTGCATGAACCAGGTCTCTAGGTCAAAGGTCAGTGTAATACATAGAGTTCAGAAGTTCATTTCAAATGTTGTTTCACTATCCAGCACTAGAAATAGTCAAACTTGATTCCCTACCAACACTTCCTTTTTATCCATTTTACCCACATCTTCTGCAAAGTTTTTATGAAGGGCGTATTTTGTGACAATGACACCTTTGTAATTAATCCTTATAATAATAATCGGTGTAACGTATGACGACAAGGAAGCAAAGAGACAAATTAATAAATGATTGAATTTCAAACCATGCCCATTTGAATGTTTAATGCTAACACGTACACAAAAATTTAACATTCTGCTGGATTGAAGACTTTTGATTATACATAAAAGGATGATTACATGTGCCTCTGCATGGACTTTCCTCCACTTTCCAGTCTTTCAGCGCTTTAAACGTTTTTCTTCTTTATATTGCTTTGATCTGTGTATGAGTAGCCCAGGCCATATACAAAAAATCCACGTCAAATGTTTCTTTGATTACAATGTTTTCTTGCGTTTCAGTACATACAATATGCCGCAGACAATGGAGAATTCACCGTTGAAATACTCGACAAGGAATATGAGTTAGATGTGAATCGTACAGGAATTTCTGGGGAGTTCGTTTGTGGACCCGGACCAACAAGGGTTGGAGTTTACTGTTGTACGACTTTTCAAGTAATCAGGACTGTAATATTGGCTGATACTTTATGAAAGACATACAATACCAAAACATATAATTCTGTGTATTGTTTCGCGGTTTCTTGTATTGCCAAACATACTAGGGAATCTGCTATCAGTAGCCAATACGAAACATGAGTATGTAAATATACCCATTTTTACCATACAGTTGTAAACTTCTTTTATAGAGCTCTGTTCATATATTCAAGTGGATTTAAGAAATTGATTTATATGAATAAAAATTGTTGTTTAGACAGATTTGGTTTTTAGTCATATATCTTACAGTTCCCTGTGGACCAGGGTCGTATTTGGACACAGATTTCTGCAAACCTTGCCCAGTTGGAACGAACCAGCCAAATAAATGACAGTCAACCTGCACTAATTGCCCGTTGGGTAACAGTACAAAAGGAATAGTTTCTGCATAAGAGGACGACTGCAGTCGTATTTGATTTCTTACTCAAGTTCATGTGACAGGTTAAAGAACATGTGTTAGATTTTTAAAACTAATATATGCTATATTTCATTGCAGCTATATAATACATTGATGACGTCATCAAGTCAGTTACTAATCAGTCAGTGAGTCACTAAGTCGGTCTGTTTTTATTCCAGTTATTCAATCATTCAGTCATTTAATCTGTTGGTAAGCTAGTCAGTAAATGAGATCAATCAAGCAACCTACTGTACAGTCAGTTATTTAATAAATCTGAAATTATTCTCCCTTTCTTCATCACACAATGCTAATAGGGCAAATACATAAATCGCCAATGTGTCAAATAGAGTGATATTTGCAAAGACAAAAGGCTAACATTGAAAAAAATTCATTTTTTGCCTTTTGTTTTTTCTTGCAAATCAAAAATAATCAATAAACAATGATGCATATTTACTAATGCCCAAATATATCTGTAACATGATTTATGAATGAACTTTAAACGGGTTAGAGAAAAAACATTGTCAGATACCACAGAAGCATTTACAAGTTTATTCATTATTTTGTAGTGATTAAGATGACAACGCAAGGAACGAAACTTGAAGGTATCGTTTTCATATATCATATTATATTTGCTTTAAACTGGACTTTCCATTTCACTGCAAGTTAATACTAATTCGTTATGCCTGCCTACAAAACTAGAGTGTCATTTACAGTATGTGGCAGAATGAAGTATTTATAAAATGAGTTTGTTAACGATAATTATGCCATGTCTAACGCTGTGTTTCAAATTAAACAATATGATTACTTAAAAAGATAAATAAAAAAACTAAATGAAACTAACGGAAATTTCTTTTGCTAAAGTTATCATAAAAATGTGTTTACTATAATAAAAAACGATTGTTTTACTGTTTTATAAAAGAAATACGCAAACAAATACATTTCTTACCATATATTGGATAAAGTAAAAAAAATACAGAAAGTTTCAACAAAAAAATCTGATCTGATATTACAATTTCAGCCATCATCACCGGAAGTGCATGTGGGGTAGCGGTCATTGTACTTATTTTGATTGTCTCCCTTGTTTACATAAGAAAAAAGTAAGCATAGACTACATTTAAACGCGAGTACACAAAATATTCAACCACCGAAATTATTTGTAAAATATGTTTTCTAAAAAATGAAAACAACTTGTTGTCTATAAACTTGTTAATTAGTAATGCGAACTTAAAGTAAACGGTTAATCGTGGTGTTAAAAGTAACTCTTTGTCATATAGTTTGGCTATTATTAATGTTCTGTAAGCTGTGAGCCATATTTAAAAAATGAAAGCGCCATATTTAGGATTAGATGGAACAAAAATTCAAGCAATATGTAGACATGTCTTTTTGGCATAACATCACGTTTCTTTTAGAATGTAAGACAGTGTTTTGACAAAGTTATACAACAAGTTGACAACACTTCCTTAATTTAAGATACACTAATCTATTCTATAGTCAGGTTTGCATGATTTATACACGAAATGACGTCTTTGATATAAAATAGGTCTTTGACCTATAACTATATCTTTTCCGAATGCAAGGAATTAAAACAGAACACAGAACGTAGCATTTCATAATAAATGGTAAGCTGCCGGTAATAATTAATCTTAACGCTCGCCAAATGGGATATTATCAAAGTTCACGCAGGAATAAGCCAGCAAAAAAAAACTCAAGTGTTGCCCGCTATGTTATTTCTAGTTATCAGTAATTCCATCTGATGGAGATTATAATTTTGTGGAATTACCGAGGTTATTGACTTATCATTGTGTGTTTAATTTTTAAATACAACTTTTTTAGGCGAAATAAAGTAAATTATAATGTGGGTGCAGACATAAACCTGCCTTTTACATCTGTTGAATATATGGCCAGCCACGATGACAATGAAGGATCATCAGCTTTGGAATGTGAGACTCCCTCAGCTATGAAATCGGAAGAAACGAGCCCTCAGCTTTCAATCCACACGCATAGCCAAATTTGACTTTAAGTCACAAGAATTTGACTCACAGTTATAAAATTTATATATTATAGCATTATATAATACTCGATATTTATTTTTTTCATTCCTGATTACGTTTGTCTAAAACAGTGTTTTAAATAACTACTATTTAAGAGGCAAGGAAACATTATCTTTGAGTATACTTAGTTATCCTCCGAAATATCATTCATTTACTATTTTCTTACAACAATAAATGCTTTTTCATTTAAAGTGAAAAATACGTCACTTTTCATTTCACAAATGAAATTGTTTATATATTTAACACACTATAAATATGTATCCAGTGAAAAACATTAAACATTATATTTTGTGATTTTTAAAGATTGATTCGGGCTGCAGAGTATCTTTATATTAAGTTTTGTACAATACAGAATAGTTCCCAAACATTAAACGTAACGTTTTATCTACTGTTATCTCACAAAGATACCGTCTGTAAAAGAAACAAACAAACTCAATAAAATGGTAACTTGCCTATTGTGCGCAAGGCCTGGAAAAATAAAGTAGTCTTCAAGACAAGTGAATGTTTTGTTAGTCACGTTCTGTATTACAATCTTCCCTGTATATTTATGTCCTGTGCCTTTTGCTTAGTGTAGACCGGCCATAAGAAAGAGAAATTAAATGTGAGGACAATTATGTAAAGTAAGTGGATGTTGTTAAAGTTTACCCATGGTCTTTGGACCAAGCATACGTTACTGTTCAGAGTTGGCTTTCACCATAGCGGCACAATTCTTCATGGATAAATTTTAATGGACTGACTTGTTTCAGTTGTTCAGTGGTGTCGACATTAAACAGCATTTTCACTTTTACTTGGTATAGGAATGAAACACTTTTTTGATAGACGACGTTAACATGGTTAAAGGGAATATTTTATCTGACAAAATAAGGCAGCCTAAAATAGAATAAACAACTCCGCATATGAAATCAAATTAACTTACTTAAAAATAAGAAGATAAGCTATCTCCGAATATGTTTCAATAAAATAATTTGGAATATATGTACATTTGTTTTCTCAGGTGATCTTTAAAAACAAGGATATGAAATATCTGTAAAAATCTGTAATTAAACATTTCTTTAAAAAACAAATTATAATTTTGTATTAACGAGATGTTTTGTAAAAACGACATATTACTTTGTTTCTAATACGTCGTTTTGCAATATCGAATAACTATCTAAAAATCGGAATGCTGTTTCCAAAATGTCTGATTGTTTTGTTTCCGATACATGACACATAAGATAGTATACTTTCGCAAATATTTGAATTCCATTGTTTGTATTTACAATGAAATGCGTATTATAAACTAGACGTTCTGTCTAACGAGCTTTATTCAAAATATGTGCCTCACTGTCGTAACATCTACGAAACACAGTGTCACCTGGATAACAACGTGTTTTTTTTTCAACAGTACTGGCATGGGGAAGTAATAAAATCAATGAACTCTCTCTTACGTGGATATTGATTTGTTCATCAAATAATTGGAATGTTTTACATAAAAGCGGCATACAAGAAGTGTGCATACCCGAAAAGTCGTAATCATGTATCCCATTACTACGGTGGCACAGAGGTGACATGCACAACTTTTCTTTAATTGCACTTCTCTTTTTTTTATCTCGTTCCCACGAGATACTAACTCGAGGGAACGACTCAGTATCTCGTTCCCACGAGTTACTATGTCGTGGGAACGAGATAAAAAAAGAGAAGTGCAAATCTGAAAAAAGAAAAGCATTTGAAAAAAAGAGTTGCGCAGTACAAAAAAGAATCGTGTTGTAAAAAAAGAACAGCGAATGTAAGCTATGTCGAGGGAACGACTTACTAACTCGTGCGAACGAGTTAGCTATGTCGTAGGAACGACTTAATATCTTGTTCCCACTAGATACTAAGTCGTTCCCTCGAGTTAGTATATCGTGGGTACGAGATAAATAAAGAAAAGTGCAATTTAAAAAAAAATGTATTGCTTTGGAAAAAAGTGAAGCACAATATATTGCTTTCTCGTTCCCACGATTATTTGTGATTGTGTGATTTTTAAGAAATATTGAAACATGCATATTAGGTATAACAGCAGTTAAAAACAAAGCCCCCCCCCCGCCCCCTAAACAGTCAGAAAGTAGATGAAAAGATACCATCAATTGATTTATAGACCAGTTTAAAAAAGACACCATAAACAACTGAGAACAAAGGATTTGGAGTGAAATCCGCAAGAACACGATGACAGGAATAAAGAGACTGATCCAGTTTCTACGTTCTTTTTCAAGATTTCCCTAGAAACCTCCATAAACACTCAAACCCCTGCCGCCGTCGTGCAAAAAAAGAGGTAAGCAAAGTAATCAACTGTAGAAGAGTTAATCAATGAGTAGGCAGAGCGCTGTAGAAGATCATGTTGGTAGCCTTTCTTTTTGAATTTACAAACATTTTACGAATAACGTCGAGAAATTAAGATTGCTTTTAATTGTCTTTTATCTATAAATCATATATTCATAAAACACTGGTTGAGAAATATCTTGCTGTATTAGCGATTTTAATCTGTAGTTGTATTTGTTACTTAAATTTGGGTATCGGCGATAAAACTTGCAAAACGTTTTTTCTTAATGTGTGGTATCGATACTTATGTTTCAGAAGTTTTTCTGTTATGCAAAAATTGCGTTCATGGAAATCTTCAATTTTTTTATCTTTTATTATTGTTACAAGCCCTAGAAAAGCGAACTGTGAAATATGAACTCCATAAGATGTAGCGCGTGGGATATCAACATCTAAAATTGGATATTTAAAGGGTCCACTGAAAGCCAAAAATTGTCAGAATTATCTAAGGGTTTCCCTTTCAGTTGTGTTGGAGAAGATGTTGTTGGCCCTTGACAAGCGGTTGCTTGTCGTACAAGAGGTTGAGAGTTTGAAAACACCGGCCTACTCTGTTCACATGCTTGACAATTAGAGCTGTACATATAGAGAACTTAGAAGCGTTTCTTCTTCACCACCATTCACCAAAGCATAACCAGGTTTGTGTCGTTTAAAGGTTAACTCAATGTGTATCAGTGTGATAGAGGAAAAAACTTCATAGGGGCAACTGGTAACATTTGAACAACTGTAAATAATGTTGAAGATTCTACCTTAAACAATTTATTTGTAAAGTCTGATTCTTATTCAACAGCCCTCATGGTTCTCTTCTCACATCGGAAGCCTTTGGGAACGAATAATAGGACTTGACCTTCCGTATCTTAGAGTCAGTGCTGTTAAACATGAACGCTTATTCGTTTCACCAATGAATGCTATGATCAATGCTCGTCCAATTGTTCCATGGCCAAATGATCCTGATGACCCTAGAGCACTTCTATGAATTTTGAAATTGACCAAGTACCTCTTAGTAATATGGACATTAAAGATCTCTATCGCTGAAAAAAGAAGCGAGTATAGTATCCTGCAAATCAGTTTGAGTTGCGTTGAAGGTAAGAATGCCTTCAAACAGATCAGGCGATTGTGGCGTCACGACCACTTAGGTCTGATGATGTTGTACTTTTCAAAAATACTTAAGTTGATAGTAACGTTTCGCCTTTGGCTAGAGTCTCTCTTGTTTCCTAAGCAGAGAAAGTAGAATTTGTAAAGTTATTTTGTGTCACAACAAATGACAATAGAACTGTTTATACAATACCTGTTGTTGATCTAGTTTTATTTGTTACAACGTGGACTTGGACTAAAAATTATATGGCCCTTATTATGTTTTAACTTATGTTATTTTACTCTTATTAATCATTTTATCGGTATTAAATTTAAGAAATAATCCAGTTGTAACATTCTATTGATGAATATGCTAAAGATAAATATAAAGTTATTGTAATATTCAAACAGTGTTATTTGAAAAGTAACAATTGGGAGTGTGCCAAATGTCAAGAAAATACTGAAATTAGTAGTTTGTAACAATTTTGTCCGATTGCATCTGAGTTATTCTTCGGTATTTTAGTTTAGCCTGAAGAAGGTAAAACGTGGCTTCCGCGTACTTTTTGAGACAAGGTTTAGCAGTCTTTTCAGATGTTTGATGCTTACTACAGGCACAACAGTTTATTATCACATGCACAAAAACGTCAATAAACTAGAAAGATTTGTGATGGTTATGTATTGATATCACGGACAGAATAACCCCGGACACCTTTTATTGTCCGATGGAGACATGCATGGGCGGGCTTCACCTTTGACCTATCTCGACGACGTCAGATATTAGATGAATAAGTTCAACGTCCTGAAGCAGTTTTTAGACGCCTACAAGAAGTAACATTTCAAAGGGAGTGAGGTTTTCCTACCTCGGTCATGTGTTAATTGCCAAAGGTATCCAGACAGACCTTGACAAGATTAAAGTACTGAAAGAATGGTCTGTCCCTTAGTTTGTTAAAGATCTGAACAATTTCTTAGAGTTTACATGTTAGTACCGGGATATACAAGTATCGTCAAGCCTCTGAACAACCACCTTTAAGCAAGTGACCCACATAGTTTAGCTTTTTTAAAAAACATATATATATCAAAATATCTTTAAGCCCCATTGTAATACTCCTGTCTGGCTTAAAAACGGAAGACAAATATCTTTTGCTAAAATTAGTCAGTAATTATTTGTTTGACTACCGTATGGGTTAGGTTATAAACTAGTATTTGTTTTCACTCAAAGTGTGTTGCACATCATTAAGGGGACTTTCAGATAAAACCTGTTTTTTGATTGGTTAATCTTACCCTTTTATCAAATTCACCGAATGATCATGTGACTTTCCCTAACGCCTTCATAGATACATATTCACTACATAAAACTTTGATAGAGAGATATTAATGTCAAAAAGGTGAGGACTGTGTGTAATCATATCCTCTTTTATTCAAATCAAATACTGACCTATCCAAAATTCAAACATGTTTTGCTATGAACGAGGAAATTTATATGAGTGTTTGGCTTTAAGAAAGGCTATTACTTTACAAGTTTAATAGTTCTATGGTATTAACTAAAGGGGAACGGTCGCAAAGGCATAAAAGGTATTCGCCACCGTACTCGAGAAGCCCTAAACATAATCACATAAAAACTTGAACTACATATGTTGTGATGCAAAATGCACTGAAAAGAGTGTCAAAGGCATTTACTGGGTAAGCAAACCAAGAAATGTATTAAAATCATTAAACTGTGCTTCTTAATTAAAACACTGTGATGTAACGAGGTCATAGCAATCTTAAATTCTGTAAAAAGTTCTTTAGTGTCATGAAGCAACGAACAAATGTTTAGCGCACATATTTTATTGGTAAACACATTTTTGTTTGCTGTGCTCAGCATCTCAGAATCTAAATGTATTGTTTTTCAAACCTGAAAAAAAACCAATTTATGAATGAATACAAAAAGATGAGCTGAAAAGGGAATGTAATAAATCTACTTTCGGATAGAATGTGTAACTGTCTATGAATGACATCATCCCTGTATACAGTGCAAATTTATTAATAACTGTTTGGTGAAATTCCGTTATTGGGACACAGCGATTTGTAAAATTCAGCTATGCTTGGTGATATGTTATACGTGTTCAGTACAATTAAGATATGAGCTAAGGGCTCATTCACAAAAGTGCATTTGGGATAAATGCCAGTCGATGTGCGCTGTCTCAAGCATCTACCGAAATTTGGCCAAGCAGGATCATAAAATCAACGTGTGTTGATCCTCAGACTAACGGTTTAGTCACTAAAGTATAGAAATCTTTTTCAAATTTGTGCTACACGTGCAACTTTAAGACATGGGGGGTAGCACGCGCATTTTCACAGTGACTAAAATAATGGTAACTGTGACTTTAGTTGGGCAAAACTTTCAGAATATTGTGTTGTGTAGATGTCAAACATAAATTCACAATCAAATTTGCAATTGTAATTATGAGACGTCTAATGGAACGTTAAAGGTTGGCGGGCCATTTGTATGCTCCAGACTGGAAGTACACAGGTCCAGGCTGCAGCTGACTTGAATGTTTCACAGTCCGTTGTCTGTCAATTGTGGTCACGCTATCAAAGAAGAAGTGACGCGATTGATATCCAAAGAAGTGGACGGCCAAGATGTACTGACGTCCGAGACGACCGCTTTGTTGTTTATCAAGCTCTCCGTAATACAGCTTTGACGGCCACAGACCCATAACAACACCTTCGACATGTCAGAGGGGTCAATGTCTCAAGACAGAAATCGTCTTCACTCAGACGGTCTTAACACTGGGCGCCCTCAAGTGGTCTTACCGTTGTCGGCAAGGCATCGTCATGAACGTTTAGCCCCGTCGGTGGATTATTAACCAGTGGTCACATGTGATGTTCAGTGACGAATCCAGGTTCAACCTAGACTTTTTTGATCGTCGATGAAGTTTGGCGTCGCCCAGGTGAACGTTTTACAGACGCTGCTAGGGATGCCCACGACCGATATGGGGGTGAGTCCGTTATAGTATGGGGAGGCATCACTATGATCGCCAGAACACAGTTTCATGTGTACCATGGCAGTGTTACTGGCCAGTAGTACCGTGACAATATGTTGGTTCCGCGTGTTGTCCCGTTTGCTCAACCTCATAGCCAAGAATCTTCGAGGATGATAACGCTAGGGCCCATAGGACAAGACTTTTGATTTTCAATTATAAATGTGTAAATGCATTTGATTAATTGATAAAGTAAATTTCAAAAGGTGAAGGTTTTCTTATTTACTCGCAATACAATATTACCAACAGCATCCCCTACTTTCTGTGAACAGCATATTACCGCCTAAGTGAGCTGCATTTTGTGCTAAACCTACACAGCGACATGCATGTCGCAACGAGGTTTCAATTATGTCTGCATATTGTTTCATTAATAATTAGATTGATGATATAAAAGGATTACAGACACAACAAAAAAGACTCTACTTCAAATTGTCGTGGAAATTACCTTCCAAAATCCCAGAATAACATTTATATTATTTTAAGATTATTCAATAATTTGGGTTTCTAAACTAAGCAAACTGAAAAAAGAGGAATGCTTTATAAGCGATATATTCACGGCTCCAAAATGGAACATTATTCAGGAACAAGCAAACAATTCAGTTGTAATACACTGTTGTATAATCCGTTGCACCTGTAAACATATTAGCAGCATTTTTGTTTTGGATGATGTGACATTTAACACTCCAAGTGAACACATATCGTACGACTCAGACGTGCAGTCATAATAATCTGGCCTACCATAATAGATCAGGTTACATGGTAAACACAAGACAAAGTCAGTGACACTTTTTCACCATTTTTGTTTGATTTGCGTAGAAATTATATATAACATCGTTCATTTCATGAAATATCACATCAAAAACTTTAAGCCACAACACAATTTTAAAATACATAACAATATGGTACAAACAAGTAAAAAGACAAGACACTAGTCTAAGCGAAATGGCGGTCATAATCTTTACTCGACGATGTGTCAAAATATATAATCACCGATAAAAAATATTAACAGGTGGTGACTTGTCAATTGCAAGATTTTTGGATGTGAAGATCATGGAAGTTCTTATCATAGTTTATTACAGCGCTCTGGGTTGCCATCTCTAAAGGTCAGACGGATGAGGAGAGCAGCTTTAGAACTGAATAATATAAAAATCTGGACCGACTTATTTGCATGATCTTCTCGCTTTTGAAAATATAATATTAGGTACGCAAATTGCGTGGAACTTCAACAAACCAAGAACTGAAAGGTATGTGGGAAACTAATTTCGGTACTCAACAGTCAAGATGTTGAACTCATGTCATGACCAATTTAGACGGTGTTACTTATACAGCCAGTTCGTTCGGGGGCCTTATTGGAAGTGGGAAGGTCCTGAGTGCAGCTTCTCTGCAAGTGTCGGGTAGAGGGTGGGGGACCTTAGCTTACATGTAGACTTATACGTTATTGTCACGTTTGCTTGCATGCCCAAAGTAAGTTGCTTTTTATTCTTTTTTAATGACTTTCATTTATGCATGTGTCCTAACTTTAGCAATTTTCAGTTACAGCTTTTTGTCTTTTAGGTTTTAGCTTCCATCCCTTCTTTCACGTTGTTGCTTGACTTGACTTAACTTCAATACGGGAATATAAATGGAGTCGCCCATTTTTAATGTATCGACATAAAACAGCACAAAATGATTTAATTGCGTTTCTGGCTTATACGGGCTTGAAATTTGGGACAGAGAATATTTCCTTTTTTATAGTATTCGCACGCTAGATTGTACAGCAATTACGGTACGAGCTTTAATTTATAAACTTTTGTAAGAAATTCTCTTCAGAATTGTTGCAGAATTGTTAGTCATTCCTTATAAATATTGAACAGAGACTACAGAAAGTCGATCGAAACGAGTTTTGTTGACTTTTTTAGTTATTTTGTATATTTAAATTGATAATTTGACATATAATGTGTTAATTGTGGCATTTTTTGCTTTATTTTTAAGCAGAGAGGGCACAGTCTACACGACAATATTTAAAATCGTATCAGATGTTGATCAACAAAAAAGTTTAACTTTTAAAGATATAACGAATCTTAGATTGCTAAAATAACTTCATATGAAATTCTGATAGTGATACACATAAATGTCCATCTGTTTTCGTTTAAACTTTATAACTACAAAAAAAACTTAGTTTGACTACGTTCTATTTTTAAAGTATTTTGTCCCGTACAAATTTCTTATAAACTAATAGGTCGCGACTATACTAACATGATACTAACAGTCATGAATATTTAATCAGTCTTAAAACAACATTTCATTTAGAAAATTGCAAAGCCATAAAGACTCCCTCATAAACAAAAGAGTAGCTTGGATGTACTTCGTCAGCACTTCATGTTCACATTCTCGGGAGTGCACTCGTTTGGATGACGTTGACACAAACTTCTAAAATCTGAAGCTTTCAGGCGATCGATATAATTTTCCGCAAGTGTCTGCTCGTCAGTTGTCTGTGTGCAAGTTTCAAAGTCCCACACTTCACTGTCGGGAAACAGATCTATTGAAAATGAAGAAATATATTGAAAATGAAGAAAAACAATCCCTTTTTAATGTATACACAGAGAATAATATGGACACACTATATGATTAAATTTGTTATTAATGCTACCCTATCCACATAATAACAGATCAGCTTTGTAAAATGATTATTTTCTATGTTTATTAATGTGAACTTAATTAATTCTGTTATTTTTTCCTCGGAAATTTTTTTCATTTTTGTCAGCTAATTAATTATCAAGAAATTGATTATTTTTGTCTCAGATTGCATTAAGTTTCAAATAACCCTACTTACTTTGTGATATACATTCTGCCACAGCGAGTGGTGGTAGCCAGTGCCCAGTGGCGCCGCACACATATGTGTCGTCTGCATTTAAACCAGGCGGAAGTGTGAAGTTTCGTTTGCAGGCGAAAGTACAGACTTGCGAATATTCTGTTCTCCAACCATTGCACAAAACGATTCCGTTCACAGGAGGATTTAACTTTTTGCAAGGAAAAGCTTAAATGAAATCAAATTAAAGGCTCTAAATATCAGCCAAGGTTTAGCGATCAGAAGCATAAAATAAGAGTCTTCGTATCAACTCAATATATTTTCGAACTTTACAGAAACTAAACTTTATGCCAAAATGTCCTGAAAATTTACTAAAATTTCGCTGTGATGACGTACAGGCTACCATGCCCAGACAACAGAAAAACAACAATGTTAACATGTTAATGTCTGCATAAAGTGAATGTTCGGCCTTTGACAAAGACTCTCCATACTTTAGATAAAAAGCTTTGTCCGTCTGGTCTGTTTTCCTTGTATTTGCAACTGATTGAATGACGAAATGAGTATTACTTTAACGTCATACTTTTCGGAACAATCATTTAGACATCGCAACTTCTGGAAGAATACTTTATCAGACAAAATACAAATTCAATACATATCCAGCATGGATTTGTGCTCATGAAGGCTTACAACAATCTTTGCCTTTTCTATAGTAAATATGGAAAATAAGCTTACGTTTGACAGATATATTAAACGTGCATTCGGCACTTAGTCCATTTGAAATCTTTATTGCATGGTACTGTACTGTGTGTTCTCCCCATGGAAACTCGAATGAACTGTTCAGGTAGTTCTTGGTGATGAAAACTTCTCCGCCATGAGGATCAGTTATATTCGGTTCCTCCCATGAGTGATGACTTGTCATGTTGTAAGTGTTTACTTCAATGTCTTCTGGGCATCCAGTTATCACTGGGGGCTGTATATCTGAATTGTAGAGCAATATTTTCGGTATCGAAATATTTTCTTATTTTATTGACCATAAAGACATTGAATATGATATGATACGAAACACCGAAGAGCAATATGGACCGAGAAAATTTCATAGCTAGTAAATAACACATGCTAAATAGTTTATTGTATAATTTACTGCTTTTTAATAACTGAATTAATCCAATGAATACAAAGACAGTTTTGTGATTTGTATGGCCGAAGGTGGTTTTTTGTGTTCAATTAGCCATTAAAAATAAATGAATATTTGTTTCAGGAAATGTATCACTTTTCGTCTTTGTGAAACAATTACAATAATGTATTTAGAAGTTATAACCGTATATGAATCGCATTTTAGTGACCAATTCGAAAAGAAAAAGAAGTTTATAAGCAGTTGTCTATTTAAATACACGAACATAACGTGAATGTTGGTAATGGTATACCTTCAATGGGAGAAAAGAGAAAAGGTCATTATAGACAGGGAGTCACTGTGAACAGTCTCTACAGAATTCGGAAATATGAACATATTTTGCCAATATTTTGTTGTAAAGCAGGATAGTACCATACATATGGTTTATTTATATTATTTATTTATATCAAACATATATTAAACATACCACATATCATTTATAAAAACAAGACAGTATTAAAATTGCAAAATTTGTAAAGATTATGAACTACACCATTACATTAGTATTTAAAAGTTACATATTGATTAAAAATGTAATTTATATTGATAAATCTTTAAAAAAAAATAAATAAAAAAAACCTTTGTTTAAATTTCATTTTACTAATAAGATACACTATCTACAATTACATGCATTACATTTCTCTTCTAACGAAAGAAATTTTCTTTTCGTCGCCATTTTAACCCACAATGCAATTTCCGCAGGACGGATAACTCCAACAATACGTAAGGTTCATTCGAGTTACTCCCCTTGCAAAAGTCGCTTTGCACGGCCTATATACCGTAGCGGGAGACGCTAAATCATGATCGTTGTACGGACTAGACAGGGAGTCGCTACATACAGACCATTTATATAGTAAATACTGTTCGGCGCACCTAACTATGGTCACTGAAGGCAGAACGTCGCTATATACAGGGGGTCACTAAGACAGTCTTTACTGTATAAACAATTATGTAAGGTCTGGAATAGCAATTCTGAGGAGAAAGAAATGCAAATAATCACTGCAGGTCTTGGGTAATAACCCAAGGCTGCCATTCTTCTGGAGGTCGCTGGGTCGAATCAAACTAAGTCTAACTTCACTAAGGGTGAGAGTGATGTTCTACGATCAATAAGTTTGGCACGAATAGTAGTTCGAATCCAGGATGCAGTCATCGAGCTTTCTTTATATATATCAAAGTTGCAAACACTTGTTTTACGGTCCATTCCTAAATTAGTTATAATATATGTACATATAAGAATATAAATGACTACCAATAATACAAAAGTTGTTTAAGGTATATCATTGTCAAGCTTCACTGACCGACTTCACAGTTTTTTCCGCTCCATCCTGTTTCACATTCACATCTGTAGTCCCCAAGCAAATTAATGCACTTCGCACCATTCTGGCATGGATTACTGTTACATGATGTAGCGTCTAAACAAATACAGATTAATACAACAAATGTCGAGTCATCTAAGGTGATACCTACAGCAACTGAAGTCATTTTCTTAAACAGATAAATATGAATAGTACTTGCATACTTATGTTTACATACGCTTTTGTACTTAATTATTATATTTTCTCAACGTTTTCTTTTAAAGGCACGGTTTCCATACTGAATAGAAACAAACATATGGCTTCATATAAAGCAAAACGAAATTGAACAAAAAATCCCGTTATCAGTTGATTTCATTTATCTTCCGTATATTTTACTTTAAAAGAACTGTTTTCGTAAGAATCATCCACAGTTGTGGTTAGTGTTCCCTGTTTGTTCTATTGTCACTAAATTTGTATGAATCGTGTTTTGAAACTAACTTCAACAAGCATACCCTAAAATGTCGATTCAGTTACTCTTTTTTCCCTCAAAATCATGTACGTATGAATATTATTGAATGAATTATTTCCCGATGTCAGTAGAAAATTCTAAGAACGAACATGAATGCATTAATAATGTTCTTTAATTAATGAGTTGTTGTTGTACCATTTTGGGAAAATAGCACACTTACTTTGTTGCTATACACCTTAAGGAAACATTTTGGAAAACAGGTTCTTTTTTAGATTATCAACTATTTTTATTTTAAAGAGAACGGGCCAATAATATGTAAGGATATCATTGTTAACTTTAAAGGAATAACCCTCTAACTTTTACTTACATAAGCATGCGGGAGGACTTCCTGACCAGTACCCATACTTTGTACAGGTGCGGATGGCTTGCGAAGGAACTGTCATGTTGTAATTCTTGTCGCAAGTGTAGTGAACTTGGCCAGCATAAGTGAAGTCATTGCCTGAGAAACTTCCGTGAGATACAGTACTAGGGTGACCGCAAGTCACAACTAGAATTATTATTATTTTTATTATTATTATTATTGCCATATTATTTATAGAAAAAGTAACAATTCTTAAGATAGTTAGAGAACTCTTTTCCAAAATGAATCGTACAAATAATTCGAAACATTTCATTTTCGCAATTTCGCTTCTATATTTGAAATGAGGTGTGGGTATTCCATTGGCCGAGTTGTTTTAAGGAAATCAGCTTCACATTTTAAATTAAGTGTACGAATGATCTAATACGTTTTCTTCGCTGCTACTTTTGAAATGAGCTGCAGGTATTCTATTGGCCAAAATGTGTTTAGGAAATCAGCGTCACCTAACTTCATATCGTTGATGTTTTAGGCCGAGTACACACAATAAGGACAAGAGAGACACAGGAATAAGAACATTCCATTATAAACCAGTAGTTTACAAAGAGCACAACCAAATTTAGCTGTTTTATTTCTTTTTTATTACTTTTTGTCTATTATTTTTATTACTTTTTAAAACTTTTTTCTGGTTCCTTTCTTCCACTACACAGAGGTTTAACTAAATGTTGTTTTTTTTTCTAATCAACTTTTACTTCAAATATTCATTGCAAAATGCTTGTTTATGAACGTAAAAATCATTTAAGAAATAATGAGAATGCAAAAGAAATCAAGGGTGTGTGGAAAATAATACGCCATTTACTTTGCAATTTCCGAATTGAGGTACAATTTACAATTTTGATTGATATGAAAGTTTTATTACCATCTTTACAACATGTTCCTTTGTATCTGTCCAAACAACGACATGTTCCAGTGGATACATATGTCCCACCATTGTAACAAATTTTGTTACACTCTTCACTGTCATAGAAACCGACTCTGTCTGTATCATAATTCATTCCACAATTATCCATACATAGTCGTGCATCATGTGCCAGATCGGACCTACAGCAGAAGGATCTGTCGCGTCTGCGTATACCCCCGGCACAAAGTCTGCTACAATCAGACCAAGCGTTCCATGACACCCATTCACATCGTGTATAACAAGACTCCGCAAGAACGAATACTGGAAAGGTCAATATTGCCAGCAGAGCAAGAATAATGCATTTATGTTCCATTGTCATTAAAGACTGTCTGTAAAGTAAAGGTTGGTGAAAGAACAAATAATCTTGATATTAAAAACGCAAATGAAGTTAGCATTAATTAACAAAAGCCTTAGCAAAACATGCGCGTCGCATTAAAAAAGTAGTGAATAAATTCCAGTGCTTTGGAATATCTGAATGTTTCACTTTTTTAATCAGTGTTCATTTTCGTCAACGCATGCGCAAAGCCCTACAATAGCGAACTTTAAATCTCAAAGATAAATTCTCTTCCTGAATATGTACCATCAATAGTTGTTTTACTTTCCTGGTTTTGCTAATTGATGCAAAAACTCTGAAAAAGCAGTGCTGCTTTTAATCTTTTCATAACATTTGAAAAGTTCATCATCATCTTGTGTTATCCTAGACAGATTGTCCTTGCAAGTTTGTCCTTAACCTTGAATATTAATTCAGCGAAGTTGTGTCAACATGATTACTTCCGTAATTATATATCAGAAGTATGCGATTATACTATTGTAACATTCAAGTTCTTTCATCTTAAACAAACATAAATGTTTATTTTGAAGATTTGTATACTGATAAAGAATAATGGTTGTCTAGCTTGAATCTACAACGCAGTTTTGGAAAGATGAATCATTCACTTCCCGAAAGATAAACGCATCCAGCAAAAGTTATATTGGCGACCAATGAAAACCATCGTTACAAATGAAAATAGGTTTAATATAAAATAAAATGAATATTGGGAGAGGAAAATAGAGAAGCGTAGGAAAATGGCTGTTCTATGGATATTGAATTGTTTTCTTTTTCTGTGTGAAATTTCACTATGTCAGGTATTTATTAATTTCCAATTTCCAATTTATAACAATATAATTGATTTTTCATGTTCTAATGTGTTTAACTTTCAAAGGTCGTCTGATTTAGTCAAATTGCCTTAAAACCAGATTGTTTGTTCACGACAGAAGCGCAGCCGTGATTTCAAATAGCACATTCTCTTTGACAAGTGCAGTTTTAAATTTTATCCACGTAAGTTTAAGGACAACTTAAAGGGCATTTGGACAAATAAGAAATAAGCTAGTTTCAAATAACATTGGAACAAAAAGGGAAGCAGAAATATACGTAAAGTTTTGATTTGTTGGATATGTTAAGCTTTAAGTCTAATGATTAAAATCGCTTAACTGGGTGAATGTTCGGAACAAACAAAACTCGGTTATATCTTTATTTATATATTTACTTATATTTCAATATAATCATTACTCTAAGACATTGCACAGTTAATGTCTTGAAAATTAAGCTATTTTGATCCATGATCCCGCTGAGGAGGTTGTTTAAGTTAAACAATCAAAATACGAAAACTGCGTAAAAATGGCTGTTTTTTTTCAGAGTTGTGTGACTTCTGGTCTGCCTGGCGGAGTTGTCGTGAGTTGCTATGTCAATGGGTCACAGGTCGCGCTCCATGTGGCGAAAAACGACACAATAGCCACTGATACAGAATGTGTCGTTAAAACAAAGAATGGTGCCATTCGAATGAGGTGTGATGGTACAAAATGGAAATTAGACACAGGTGATTTGTTTCAAAATATCTAACTTTAAACATATGTCACAAAGCTTACAGACTGACTTTAAGAATGCTCAGAAAGTAGTAAAATTTTGTGTAAACAAATTAAAAGCTATTGTGTTTAAGTTAAGAAAAAATATTAAAAGTAATATTTGCTACTAAGGAAAGAGGTTTAAAGACTTTGAACAACTCCTCTGATTTATAAAATCATTTTAGACTAAAAGCGATTCTAGACTGCCCCTCTTGACTTCAATTTTAACCATCTGTGGAATGTTCCTAAAGTAAATTTTAAATTCCAGTAACTCATTTCTTTTAACTTTCATTAGAGCATATAGTTTAAATATCTAATATCATCTTTCATTTTCAATTATACTTATCTCTAGATGTCAAGGAAGCTGGAGTTGAGGTTGTGGAATTGAATCAGCGGGAAAAGAGCTTGTCGCGAAAAGTTCGGAACGTAGTCAATGAATTAGGTGAAGCAGCATTGTGTGCTTTAACTCTGTTTAGTTGTTTATGGTCTGGAAGAGCAGGACATGTAGGTAAGTGCGACGTTCACCTCAATTTATGAAAATTGTTCATAATAAAGGGTTCTGTTCTCTTTTTTACAAGACAAAACACGATATGTCTTTAAAACTTTCAAAATAATTTTGATACAAGATGAATGTAATCTATACATATTCAAATGGTCTGACGATTTTCCTTAACCGATGACACTTTCTACTACACTCTATTAATCAACATGTGCAGACATATCAACAATGAAAAAACTGTTACTTGTTGATTTTACATTTTTCGCTCACCTGTCACGTAGTGATCGTCTTTTGTCCGTCGTCCGTCCGTCGTCCGTCCGTCCACAATTATGTTGTTAACATTTTAGTGGTCAAATTTTTGCCTCAATTGTAATGAAACTTAGTCAGGACGAGTTCGAACATGGGTCATCTGTGTTGAAAAACTAGGTCTCAAGGCCCAAAAATAGAAAAACTTTGTTAACAATCTAGAGGCTACATTTTCAGTCCAAATATCCTTGAAATTTGTCAGAAAGGTTGTTTCAATAATTTTAAGGTCAAGTTCGAATATAGGTTATCTTGGGTCAAAAAGTAGGTCACAGAGCTCAATGGTAGAAAAAACCTTGTTAACACTCTAGATGTAACATTTTCAGTCCAAATAACCTAGAATTATGTCAGAAAGGTTATTTCAATAATATCTAGCTTAAGTATGAAAATTGTTCATCTAGGGTGAAAAACTAGATCACAGAGCCCAAAAATAGAAAAACCTTGTTAACGCTCTAGAGGCTACCTTTTCAGTCCAAATATCCTGGAAATTTATCAGAAGGTCGTTTTGATTATTTCTAGCTCAAGTTTGAACATGACTCATCTGGGTTCAAGAACTAGGTCATAGAGTCAAAATTGTGAAAATCCTTGTTAACACTCTAGAGGTAACATTTACAGTCCAAATAACCTTAAAATTTGTCAGAAAGGTTGTTTTAATGATTTCTAGCTCAAGTTTGAGTATGGGTCATCTGGGGTTAAAAACCAGGTCACAGAGCCCAAATATGGAAATACTTTGTAAACACTCTAGAGGCAACTTTCGGTCCAAATATCCTAGACATTTGTCAGAAAGGTTGTTTCGATGATTTCTAGCCCAGTTTTGAATATGGTCATCTGGGTTCAAAAACTAAGTCACAGAGCCCGAATATGGAAAAACCTTGTTAACACGCCAGAGGTTAAATGTTCAGTCTAAATATCCTGAATATTTGTCAGAAAGGTTGTTTAATGATTTCTAGCCCAAGTTTGAATATGGGTTATCTGGGGTCAAAATGTAGGTCACAGAGCCCAAATATGGGAAAACCTTGTAAACACTCTAAAGGCTACATTTTCGGTCCAAATAACCTGGAAATTTGTCGAAGAGGTTGTTTTTTGATAATTTCTAGCTGAAATTCGAATACGAGTCATCTGGAGTCAAAACCTCGGTCACAGCCTAAATGGAAAAACATTTTAAACACTCCTAAGGCAACATTTTCAGTCCAGACATCCTGGACGTTTGCCAGAAAAGTTGTTTCAATAATTTCTAGCTCAACTTTGAATATGGGTCATCTGGGATCAAAAACTAAGTCACAGAACTTAAATATGAAAAACCATGTTAACACTCTAGAGGTTACTTTTCATTTCAAATATACTGTAAATTTGTCAGAAAAGTTGTTTCGATGATTTCTAGCTTAAGTTTGATTATGGGCCATCTGGGGTCAAAAACTAGGTCATAGAGCCCAAATGTAAGAAAACCTTGTTAACATTCAAGAGGTAACATTTTCAGTCCAGATAACCTGGAAATTTGTCAGAAAAGTTGTTTCAATAATTTCTAGGTCAAGTTCGAATATGGGTCATCTGGGGTCAATTAATCATGGCCATAACAATTTTGTTAAAAGCAGTCTAGTCAGGTGAGCGATCTAGGGCCATCATGGCCTTCTTGTTTCTATCGTGACGACATACTGTTTTTTTTTTGGGTTTTTTTTTTAGACAGAACCCCACCTAGCTTGGTATGTGATCCTGCTCTTATTACTGTCACAGCCAAACCATTAGAAATATATGCCTACGCGACTTGGACAGAACCAACTGCAAAGGATGAACATGATGGATATATCAAGTATTGTTCTTTTTTCAATATGTATACTTCGTAATAAACAAAGTTTCATTTACGGGTTATGCAATTCCGGGTAGATTCAGAACCAAATTAAATTATCCAAAAAAAAGTATTTTGTTTGCTTTAAGCTCCCATTTTTTTTAAAATAAGACAAATTCACCATTTTAAATTAAATACTTATCGAATTGAATTCTTCGAGTTATACTCGGCAAAACGTATTTGCTTACTCAAGTAATACTCCTATTTCCATGCAAATTTAAAAAAAGAGAAAACACATATGTTTTTCATACCTCAAGGAAAATTTTAGATATTATCCCGGTGTATCCCGAATTCGGCAATATTAGGATAATTTTCTTATCTTAAGAAACCATACCAATCTATATTCATACTAATTATAACTGATCTACAAATTTTAAAAAGTTTCTGTTGGTTAACGGTAAGCGTTGTTGTCATTTAGCAGTTGCTAAATAAAAACAAATATGGCAGGTGTAAACTCTTACCTCGATCTGAAAGCGTGACCTAAATCCAGCGCTTCCGATTGGTTGCAGTAAACTCATAACAAATCCATGAAGTATGGTGTATCAGAAATGTCATAATCTGTTAACTTAAAATTGAACTGACAAAACTGTATGAAAATTGAAAATTCTAAACTCTTGAAACTGTTAAACTTATTTACATGTTTTATTTGTTGATTTTTAATAATTATGTCTGGATACAAGTGGGACAGAAAAAAACTGTCACCAGATTTATAGTCCTCTGTTCGTGAATACCCATATCCAATCTCAGCCATTGTATTAAGATGGTTAGCTAATAAAGTTTCTTGCTTCCTCTGAAAACAGCTGGGTCCTGCCTGACTTTGCGTTACTGTCAGGAACAATGCCATACACTCTGTCCTTAAAAGTAGAAACTGGAACACCTTGAGACTTTTCTTCTCTTTGAATAGGAATATTGTGGGATTGTTTTCATTATAAGCCCTTTCTGTAAATGTCTGGTCATACCCAGTTCGATATGGACCTCTTTTTGGTTTATGTTTCTGAAATGAAAAAAAATAATTGTATTTTCATATGATGTCCCTTATTTGCTTCCGTACTTTTTCTTTTCGGCGGAAGTGTGACATAGTCTCGCGTGAGATCTCGATACCAAAACAATAGTGAAATGGCAGACGGCGAACGTCAAAGTTTTAAGTAAAAATAACAATTCAATGCAGGACAGAATATTAGTTGTAACAATGGCATCAGGTAAAACACACAATTTTATCATAAAACTGTAGTATCTATCGCTGTATACCTGTCATGTCTCCATGATTCTTGCAGAAAATCAAGCGAGTTGCATAAATGTACCGTGGGAAACAATCAGGACTGACTTTCACCTCCAAAATCGCGCGATAATTCATGGTAATTACAAAAAACAAAACAGCGCCGAATTTAGGAGAAAGCCGATATTTGGTTACGTTGGGTTATATATTAAATCATGTTTAATATATATATACTGAAAGTCCTTGGCTTTGTAAAACACTATAAAAATTCAACTTCAGACCACGAAGAAAGAGCGGTCGGCCACCCGGAAGTCACTTCCCTGAAAATGATACAAGAATTACCTACGAGGCAAAAGACAAGTCTGGAAACCGAGCAGAGTGTACAATAACAGTTCGAGTTAGAAGTAATTTTTACCATTTAAACAGTGAAGGAAAATAGAAAATATTGTTTAATCTGATGTAGGGATCAAATATGTTCAGTTAATTGATTTTTTATAAAGGGAGATAGTTTACAGAAAGTTGCATTTTTTTCTGTATTACATAATATATCAAAGGCTTTTTTCAAGTAAAAGGTTATTGATTTCAATCAACACGTATTTGTTTAAAAGGGAGCGAGGTATAATTAATGGGTAATTATTCCAGTTTTATTGACCTAGCCCAGAAGTCTTTTCCTTCCCTTGATAACTGAAGCGAGATAACTTTCCAGTTCCCACTATGAAATAATAATTGTTTGAGCGAACATAATTATAACATGATTAAAATATAACATGAATATTTTCTATTATTTATAATTTATAGTTGATGAAACAATGTCGTAAAAAAAACTGAACATTTTAAATACATAAAAAGAACAATCTTTAGCTATGTGAAAAGGTAATAATGTTTAAGATAAACTTGCATTACAGTTGTACGCTGCAATTCTCCAAAGAAGGTTGAAAATGGATATTTTCAATGTAGTCCTGTGACCGACTTTTTAAATGGTGGTAGGTGCAGATTTGGCTGCTATGAGGGATTCGATTTAGCAGGGGGAGCAGAAGTTATCTATTGTAAAACAAATGGACAGTGGTCGGGACAACAACCAGTTTGCAAACGTAAGTAAAATATCAAATTTTGTATTCTGTTATTCGTTTGGAATTGATTTTCATGGTTTCACGAGGAACAGAGCCATGGTAATCACTTCAGTTAATCATTTTAAAGATATTTTGCCGTTAGCCGTAGATAAATCCATGTATTTACGTCATCTTGAACATTTCTGATTTATAGTGATTGACGAAGATTCTTAATAATGAAATAAGAAATTTTTTTCGATAAATCTGTGAAATTTAGATTAAGGAACCAATACATGTATAGTCATTTTGGTGACAAGATATTTATAGTTAAATCAAATTGTAGACTATGTTCTGTATCTAGATTCTAGAAGCATTAAGTAAGATAAAATGTTAGTTATATGCATGAGCAATGGCTTATAACTGCTGTAGTCGTTTGTTTGTTTGTGTGTTTGTTTGTTTGTTTGTTTGTTTGTTAAGAATTATTGTGTGTTTTGTGCTGTTTTTTTTCTCATAGCATTTCAGTGCCCTAGTCTAGATAGTGTGGATCGCGCTGGAAGGCCTGTATGTACAAACGGATCCAATTTTCGTAGTATCTGCGTCTACAACTGTGCAGCTGGATTCGACATGCCGCCAAAGGTCAGCAAAGCAGTAGTATGTGACAAGTCAAAATCGTGGCGAAAATTCGGAGAACCAAAATGCGTTGGTCAGTTTTTATTTCTTATTCTTGTCATTTTTTATGCATTGTAATCAAAATATATATTTTATGTTTTACATAACTGGTTTTATATCAGTGTGCAAAAATATCAAAATAATGTTAAAATAGTCATGTCTTTGAACAGGCAGGTGGATTGTCTGATTAGAGTTAGCCTGAATTGTTCGTGCAAAAACTTACTTATCGAAACAATCCATCGGAAACACCCGCTAGTTTAGTTTGCTTGCACTCCCTTACACTCCCACGGTTGATAATTCTACTCCACTTCAAACCCAAGATTTTCAATACTTTTACTCTAAACCTCCACGGTTGTAGATTTCGCTACACTCTAAACACACGTTTGTAGACACCGATCCGCGGTTGTAGATTCCGCTCCTCTCCAAATCCATTGTTAATGATACAGCTCCTTTCTAAAATACTTTTGTCAATCGCTCTCGTCTAAACCCATTGTTGTTGATTTCACTCCTCTTGATTTATGGAAAGGAGCGCTATCAACAATCTTGGGCCATTGAAGATGCGCTGACCTTCAACAAAGAGCAATACTGGAGTAGAAGGTGTTTATTTTTCTGAGATTGAGAAGCATGTAAGGTTTTGAGAATTTGGATTTCATGGGAATACATTTAACCAAATCAACCGTCCTCAATATGTATAAAATTCTAAATATAGATAGCACAACTTAATTTGTTTCCGTGACAAAACTAGGAAGCAAAATTTTTCGGTTGTTTACATTTACTTATATTTTCTTCCTGTTTGCGCTTAAAATTGTCATTCGAAGATAGTAAAAGATACTATTCATAAAAACCCTTTAAACAAAATAACATTAAACATTGACATAAACGTCATACCTTGGTACTGGCAAACAAATATTTTAGGTATCTTCTTGATGTTTCTAGTCTATTGTTCACGTGTGAAAGCTTTTCAACATACTTTTTGTCAAGTAAATACTGGTGTTTACGATAGCCACTGTTTTTCTCAAACATAAAATATTCAAAAACACTTACAGAAAATATGCTCAAGCACGTCTTTCAAAGTGGAAATTAATTAGTAGCAGGGATTTTATTGAATGGGAATGTTTTGTTCATATATTTTTACTTCACAAATGTATTTCTTAAAACTCGGTATTATTTTGTCAACAGACAGTCGGAAAATATTATCCATTTTTGTTATTCAATGATCTTTTGCATTAAAGTATTATTCTTACAAATGGCATTGTTTCTTAGATTGTGCCTTTAAAACATTTGTCAAGAAACTGGCTTATATCAATTCAGACGTAGAAGCACCGATGTTCACTACATGCCCAAGTCTGGTCATAACTGGTACAGACACTGGCTTTAACTCAACGGTGGTCAGTTGGGAAGAACCAACCGCAAAGGACAACAGTAATAAAAGCTCGGTGGTTCTAAAACAAGGAGTAAAACCTGGTGACAGACTCACTGTTGGGACATATTCTGTGCAATATGAAGCCATGGACGACGCAGGAAATATTGCACATAGCGCTTGCAAGTTTAGTGTCATAGTGAGAGGTAATTCATGTGCAATATATGTAGAGTTCATATGGAAAATGTTAGGCTGTGTTATAATTACGGATGTAGCTCTAGTCGCTAATATAAAATTTGCGAGCTTATACCCTGTCATTGGCTATTAACCGTGACTTTCACATTCTTGTTTAAGGTCAATTCCAGGAAGCAGACAAATATTTGTAGTTCCAATGTATTGCAATATTAAGGCACTGTAGGCGATGGAAATATATTTCAACTTTAATTGTCATGTATCGTGAATTTCCATGGACTTATGTTATGATTTACTGCTAAATGGTTTTAATTGTGAACTGATTTTCTGTAATCATTTCGTAGAAAAGCTCTGAAAAACACCCAATGACTGTTTCCTAAGTTCAAATGAGTGCTACCAAAATGCAAAAATAGTCTTGCCAATCGACTTTTGGCACTAGTTACCAACGTCCAACCCCTCTCGCCAATCAACCTTTGGCACAAGTTACCAATGTCAATTCCCCTCTCGCCAATCAACCTTTGGCACTAGTTACCAACGTCCAACCACTCTCACCAATCGACCTTTGGCACTAGTTACCAACGTCCAACCCCTCTCACCAATCGACCTTTTGCACTAGTTAACAACGTCCAACCCCTCTCGTCAATCGACCTTTATCACTAGTCACCAACGTCCAACCCCTTTCGCCAATCAATCTTTGGCACTAGTTACCAACCACTAACCCCTCTCGCAAATCGACCTTTGGCATTAGTTACCAACGTCCAACCGCTCTCGCTAATCGACCTTTGGCACTAGTTAACAACTTCCATCCCCTCTCGCCAATCGACTTTTGGCACTAGTTACCAACGTCCAACCCATCTCGCCAATCGACCTTTGGCACTAGTAAACAACGTCCAACCCTTCTCGCCAATCGACCTTTGGCATTAGTTACCAACGTCCAACCGCTCTCGCCAATCGACCTTTGGCACTAGTTAACAACTTCCATCCCCTCTCGCCAATCGACCTTTGGCACTAGTTACCAACGTCCAACCGCTCTCGCCAATCGACCATTGGCACTAGTTACCAACGTCCAACCGCTCTCGCCAATCGACCATTGGCAGTAGTTACCAACGTCCAACCGCTCTCGCAAATCGACCTTTGGCACTAGTTACCAACGTCCAACCCATCTCGCCAATCGACCTTTAAGACTAGTAAACAACGTCCAACCCCTCTCGCAAATCGACCTTTGGCATTAGTTACCAACGTCCAACCGCTCTCGCCAATCGACCTTTGGCACTAGTTAACAACTTCCATCCCCTCTCGCCAATCGACTTTGGCACTAGTTACCAACGTCCAACCCATCTCGCCAATCGACCTTTGGCACTAGTAAACAACGTCCAACCCCTCTCGCCAATCGACCTTTGGCATTAGTTACCAACGTCCAACCGCTCTCGCCAATCGACCTTTGGCACTAGTTAACAACTTCCATCCCCTCTCGCCAATCGACCTTTGGCACTAGTTACCAACGTCCAACCCATCTCGCCAATCGACCTTTAAGACTAGTTAACAACGTCCAACCCCTCTCGCCAATCGACCTTTGGCATTAGTTACCAACGTCCAACCGCTCTCGCCAATCGACCTTTGGCACTAGTTAACAACTTCCATCCCCTCTCGCCAATCGACCTTTGGCACTAGTTACCAACGTCCAACCGCTCTCGCCAATCGACCATTGGCACTAGTTACCAACGTCCAACCGCTCTCGCCAATCGACCATTGGCAGTAGTTACCAACGTCCAACCGCTCTCGCAAATCGACCTTTGGCACTAGTTACCAACGTCCAACCCATCTCGCCAATCGACCTTTAAGACTAGTTAACAACGTCCAACCCCTTTCGCAAATCGACCTTTGGCATTAGTTACCAACGTCTGACCCCTCTCGCCAAGCGACCTTTGGTACTTGTTACCAACGTCCAACCCCTCTCGCAAGTAGACCTTTGGTTCTAGTTACCAACGTCCAACCCCTTTCGCCAATTGATCTTTGGCACTAGTTACCAACGTCCAACCCCTCTCGCCAATAAACCTTTGACACTAGATACCAACGTCTGACCCCTCTATCAACCTTTGGCACTAGTTACTAATGTCAATTCCCCTCTCGCCAATCAACCTTTGGCACTAGTTACCAACGTCCAACCCTCTCACCAATCGACCTTTGGCACTAGTTAACAACGTCCAACCCATCTCGCCAAGCGACCTTTGGCACTAGTTACCAATGTCAATTCCTCTCTCGCCAATCAACCTTTGGCACTAGTTGCCACATCCAACCCCTCTCGCCAATCGACCTTTGGCACTAGTTACCAATGTCAATTCCCCTTTTGCCAATCAACCTTTGGCACTAGTTACCAACGTCCAACCCCTCTCGCCAATCAACCTTTGGCACTAGTTACCAATGTCCAACCCCTCTCGCCAATCGACCTTTGGCACTAGGTAACAACGTCCAACCCCTCTCGCCGAGCGACCTTTAACACTAGTTTTCAATGTTAATTCCCCTCTCACCAATCGACCTTTGGCACTAGTTAACAACGTCACACCGCTTCACCAATCGACCTTTGGCACTAGTTAACAACGTCCACCCCCTCTCGCCAATCGACCTTTGGCACTAGTTAACAACGTCCAACCCCTCTCGCCAATCGACCATTGGCACTAGTTACCAACCTCCAGCCCCTCTCGCCAATCAACCTTTATCACTAGTCACCAACGTCCAACACCTTTTGCCAATTAATCTTTGGCACTAGTTACCAACGTCCAACATCTCTCGTCAATCGACCTTTGGCACCAGTTACACATGTCCAACCCCACTCACCAATCGACCTTTGGCACTAGTTACCAACGTCCAACCCCTCTCACTAACTGACCTTTGGCACTAGTTAACAACGTCCAACCCCTCTCGCCAATCGACCTTTGGCACTAGTTAACAACGTCCAACCCCTCTCGTCAATCGACCTTTGGCACTAGTTACCAACGTCCAGCCCCTCTCGCCAATCAACCTTTATCACTAGTCACCAACGTCCAACCCCTTTCGCCAATCAACCTTTGGCACTAGTTACCAACGTCCAACCCCTCTCGCCAATCAACCTTTATCACTAGTCACCAACGTCCAACCCCTTTCGCCAATCAACCTTTATCACTAGTCACCAACGTCCAACCCCTTTCGCCAATCAACCTTTGGCACTAGTTACCAACGTCCAACCCCTCTCGCCAATCAACCTTTATCACTAGTCACCAACGTCCAACCCCTTTCGCCAATCAACCTTTGGCACTAGTTACCAACGTCCAACCCCTCTCGTCAATCGACCTTTGGCACTAGTTACCAACGTCCAACCCCTCTCAATAACTGACCTTTGGCACTAGTTACCAACGTCCAACCCCTCTCGCAAGTAGACCTTTGGTTCTAGCTACCAACGTCCAACCCCTTTCGCCAATAGACCTTTGGCACTAGTTACCAACGTCCAACCCCTCTCGCCAATAGACCTTTGGCACTAGATACCAACGTCTGACCCCTCTATCAACTTTTGGCACTAGTTACTAATGTCAATTCCCCTCTCGCCCATCAACCTTTGGCACTAGTTACCGAACGTCCAACCCTCTCACCAATCGACCTTTGGCACTAGTTAACAACGTCCAACCCATCTCGCCAAGCGACCTTTGGCACTAGTTACCAATGTCAATTCCTCTCTCGCCAATCAACCTTTGGCACTAGTTACCACATCCAACCCCTCTCACCAATCAACCTTTGGCACTAGTTACCAACGTCCAACCCCTCTCGCCAATCGACCTTTGGCACTAGATACCAACATCCAACCCCTCTCGCCAATCAATCTTTGGCACTAGTTACCAACGTCAAATCCCCTCTCGCCAATCAACCTTTGGCACTAGTTACCAACGTCTAACCCTCTCACCAATCGACCTTTGGCACTAGTTAACAACGTCCAACCGCTCTCGCCAAGCGACCTTTGGCACTAGTTACCAATGTCAATTCCCCTTTCGCCAATCAACCTTTGGCACTAGTTACCAACGTCCAACCCTCTCGCCAATCAACCTTTGGCACTAGTTACCAATGTCCAACCCTCTCTCGCCAATCGACCTTTGGCACTAGTTAACAACGTCCAACCCCTCTCGCCGAGCGACCTTTGGCACTAGTTACCAATGTCAATTTCCCCTCTCACCAATCGACCTTTGGCACTAGTTAACAACGTCCAACCCCTCTCTCCAATCAACTTTTGGCACTAGTTACCAATGTCAATTCCCCTCTCGCCAATCAACCTTTGGCACTAGTTACACACGTCCAACCCCTCTCACCAATCGACCTTTGGCACTAGTTAACAACGTCTGACCCCTCTCTCCAAGCGACCTTTGGCACTAGTTACCAACGTCCAGTCCCTCTCACCAATCGACCTTTGGCACTAGTTACCAACGTTCAACCGCTCTCACCAATCGACCTTTGGCACTAGTTAACAACGTCCAACCCCTCTCGCCAATCGACCTTTGGCACTAGTCACCAACGTCCAACCCCTTTCGCCCATCAACCTTTGGCACTAGTTACCAACGTCCAACCCCTCTCGTCAATCGACCTTCGGCACTAGTTATCAACGTCTAAGTGATTTGAGTTAATTTCGTTTGTCAGATTTCAGGAAAAATCCATGCTTAACATGTTTCTAGAATATTGTTCAAACCAAAGCAAAGACTGCGTTATTTTGTCAAAAAATATGAAGGGAGCACGGTAAGTATTTGAAATATTCACAGCAATGAACTTTTATTAAATTCAAATAGAGATTTCATGAAGATATTATATAAACAATCTGTTATGGAAACCGTTTCAATCATTTGTTAAAAGTTAATAAGTTATTAAACACGGCATGAATATATGTAACTAGTGATAAAACAGTTGTGTATTATAGTACTGTTTTACCATTTTCAGAAATTCGATGCTCAAGGTTGTACGAGACGCCATTTCTTCAAGTCAAATGCCCGGTTGGGTATAGAAGTGGGGCTAATTGTACATTAGAATGCTATCCTGGAAATAGTTTGATTGGTCAAGACACTGTGGAGTGCGAAAGAAGTTCTGAAAATTTTGTCGGTATATGGAACTGGAAAAACGGTCAACAGTCATTTTGTAAAAGTAAGGTTTACGCACTTAAGGGATAAACTATTAAAAAAGGTATCCTAGTGTACTGTCGGTCATTAAAAGATTTTATTCTAAACCTATATTTTTGTCCAGTCATTCAGAGCGATGTGTACCACGTGACCGTACAATATATGTCCGTATTTGAACGCATATGCATATAAAATCTTATATGTTTCAGTCTTGAATGGTTCGGTACATTATACTTTGCTTTGAAACTTCTCTAGAGTAATCAGATTTTAGAACTGCTATTTCTGGAAATTGTTATACATTGCACAATACTTATTACTATATGAAATGTTTTTTGGGGTGGACATTGATAAATAAGATAAAGATTACAAAATTATTTAATATTGGTCTGTCCAATAAGATATGTAGATGATATGTATATATCCAAGAATAACCTTACAATACACTGCCCACCAAAGAGCTAACCTATGAAACTCCATTATATTGATAACACACTAGTAATTTTGAAAAGGTGTTGCATAAAGGGTTTAAGAAAAGATTTACACAAGAACAAAAGGCTTTCTCTTTTTCGGCAGCATAACCTTTTATGAATCCTTCAAACTTTCGATAGCGAGTATCTGACTTCTGTTTTTTATTTCCTCTAGTGTAAGAAACTGGAGTTAACTCAGGTAAGAGTAGCATTTTTATTTTTGCAAATGTGTTGCTATTTTAAGGTAATAAAGGCTGCGTCCCTCTGGATCCGCCAAAACATGGTGCTGTGGCTTGTGACAACTGGGAAGGCGGAAAATATTGCCAAATACAGTGCAGAAATGGAACAGAAATGTCCGGTGTCAGCCTGAAGAAACTATATGTCTGTGATACTGAAACTGGAAAATGGTCAAAAGATCGTCCCGAAGTCAATGCCTGTAAAGGTTAAAATCATTGGAGTTAAACTAAAAGACCTCAACGGTTGTGATATAAGTTCATATTGTTAAATAGGGAAAGTATAAACAGAAAATTACTGTAAGAAATATCTTACATGTGACAAGCCTTATCTTCATTTTTGTCCCTCAAAATATAAACATTAGTATATATTTCGATATAATGCCGAATGCATTATGATATAAGACAATAATGTGTCACAAGATACAAATTCAAATCGATTTTATATCGAAGAACATGTATCTACCAGCGGAGACAAAGAAAAAAAAGCAACAGCAAGCAGTTCCTTTCGAAGCTGTTGTATAGATATATAAAATGATTTCAAATCTTATAATAATTATATTCATGAATTTTTATTAAATCTTATGTAAATTTAAGGAATAAGTGGAAAGAAAATTCAGAGTACTCTTGGAATAGAAGTATTGTATTATTTCTATGGAGACTGCAATGATCCAGCGACAAAAGAACAAATAGCTAACAATTTTGTAGCTGCAATACTCCAACATCCTCAGTTCCAACAAGGAGCTTGTCCACCATCTTCTGCATGTAATCCTCGGAATGTAGAGGTACATGTTTTTGGATTCATTTGTTTTATAGACGCCTAAGCAATACATATCAAGTATTATATACGTATAACTCCTTTGTGTTGCTTCTCTTCTGTTTCCAATAGTTTACTTCCGTTTCTAATGTCATAGTATTTTCGATGGAATTATTCCTGTGTAATGTTGAGATTTGAATACGAATAAATATGTTAATTCACACAGGTTTTTATTTCCTTTATATTCTTTTTAAAAGTCTTTTTATCAGGCTTAAACCCGTTGTTTGATTTGAAAAAAAAAATGAAACACCGAAATATGCAATAAATTCTAAATCTTTTCCATGAGAAGTTTAGATTTCTGCTTATTCTTCATGGATATCTCGCATTATGAGGACTTGAACAAAATTCACCAGCACTATATTTCAACAACAGCCTCATTCAGGGTCCTGCATTCTACTATGTATCAAACAGAATAATTCTGTTTTCATTATAAGCTTTTTTCTCTTTTTTAGATTACCTGTGGAGAATCAAACCAGAATACTCGCAACGCGACGGGCGAAAAGACACCAACAAATATTCTTGGAGTAACTTTTAGAATACCCTTCAAATTTGACGCAAATAATATTTCATTCTCTGCGACAAAATATGACGAACTTATTAGTAGTGTCAAAGATTTGCTTCAAAGAAATGAATATGAGATCTTCGGTAATACTACAGTTGCTGTAAAAGATTTTACAAGTAAAGGATTAGAGATCCACTGCCCAGAAGGCGCCGTCAAGTCCCAACAAAGCTGGAACTGCAGTAAGAGCAAATTAAAAATGTTTTTCCAAGTGAATTTCGGGTACCTTTTTGCCACAAATATGGTACTTAATTAATATCAATCACTGATATCAAGCAAGGAATCACCTGAAGTAGTATTATATGCCATAAAATGCGCTCACAATTACACAATCATTACCCTTCCATAAAAATTCCAGTATCCTGATTAAACTAAAATTGATTTTATACGAGCTGGGCAGGTAATTTTCGCTAAGCATTTCTACGACAGGACCAATTGCTAAATTCAGAATACGGCATATTGCTAAATTCAGAATACGGCACGATGTGCCTACCCCACCTGTCCACCCTATTATTGTTTACATTAAACACTTCTAACAACAAAATAGAAAATCGGTTAAGGAACTTTTACATAAGAATGAGAATTATGTCGGTTACAAGAAAGGGTAATACAATTGTTGTTCAGTTTTTAGCGCATATACGTGGATATAATACCAAGGGTTGATTTCCTGGAAAATATGGACCATAGGGAAGATTTCCTAGGGAAGGGGGAATTTCCAATTACGTCACTCCAGATGTAATATCAGTCTCGTCTGGTGACTCGGGTGATACAAAATCTCAGACGGTAATATATCCATCCCCATATATCAGTTTCAAAACTAAATTAAATATGATGTAAAAAACGTCTTTAAATATTGAATTGTTAATATTTTTCTCGCTGATTGTTTCACCAATGCCTGGCAGTAATATAGTTAATATCAAAATTGGCATGTAATGGTCATTTAAGTTAGACAGTTTTTACATCTGAAAAAAGTCTGATACATCTGTTAATGATTATCCTGCAAGAGGCACGTAAGGCGACAAAAACTCAACACACCTTGAAATAAGTTATATGAAATGTTAATTCAGCGAACTTTGTTTTCCTTAAAGCCGTTTTAGTTTGTCTTCGGTAAGTTTTGTAGTGAACACCACTTGGAAAAGAAAGAATGTTACACATGCACTAAAGTCTGAATTAGAACGATATGGATAACATTTAAAGAACAATTAACATGTTATGGTCATGTCTGAAGAAATTATTTTAGCGATGAGATTTGTAACATATTTTCAGTTGAATGTCCAGAAGGTACCTATTATGTCAGCAATTCGACTTTGACGGCATGTGTTGCTTGTCCTAAAGGATTCTATCAAGATGACGTTGCCCAGAAAGAATGTAAGCTTTGTCCAAACAGAAAAACAACGTCCAGTGTTGGGGCCGAGTCAGAAACAGAATGCCAAGGTATATTGATAAATAAAAAATAAGTTTATGTTAAATATTTTTTTTTTTTGTAGAAAGACATTTTTGTAATAAATGCCCTACCCGTTGAAACATCATTTAAATGTCTCCTATCTACATAACAGCTTGAGCTCGTTTTCAGAACGCATGAGAGTGTTGTCTGTTCGTAAGAAGTTTGTAATTTCAATTCGTAATAAACAGACGTGTTTGAAATGTATTCAAAACTTGGTGTTATTTAATGTTTCTTCTGAGCATTCTAAGAATGCAAAATTATGTAAGTGCAGTACTTCTTTGAATAAAACCAATGCAATTGGTAACAACTAATGTTAATTTTTCTGTGTAGAACATTTTTGTAGCACAGCCTAAGAGTGTTATTTGACATTTTAATGACAAAATTGCCTATTGTGTAAGGTTCTTTTTCCCACATATTTTGTCTTCATTTCAGTTTCTATACTGAACACTTTTTAGTTAAACATCAATCAAAATCAGAAATCAGATTTATTCATACATCTGCAAGATGTGTATTTTTGTAGAAACATGTGCACCTGGTAGTTTTTCGAACGATGGGCTATTGCCTTGCTCTCCATGCGAACAAGGAGATTATCAACCATCTTATGGGCAGACGTCGTGCAAGAAATGCTTGGGCTCAAAATCGACCCTGACATTTGGGTCAGCTTCTATATATGAATGTAAAGGTAAAGTTAATATATAAAGATATAAAGTGTTAATAACACTCCCGCTTTAAAATGTTGCAGGTGAGAATTCAAAGTAACATATTTCTTTAATTATGAACATGGTCAAAGAAAATGCCACAGATATAAAATTAAAGAAGAACACGAGCTTTAACTACTGTATGTAACTTTAGTTTTTCTTTTTAAAAGTGGACATTCATATCCATTTAAGCACGATGTACTTTGTTGAAAATATTAAACTTACAGTTGTATTTTTCTAATTAATATAGTCTTTTTTGTAATAAATGAAGACATGCGCTCAGATCTTATTTGTCCATCGTCCCTCCACCCCCCTCCCACTCACCGCAATTACTGTAAACACATCTCCTCTGTAACTGGCTGAAAAACACAGAAACTATTTTGACTAGTCCTCTTGAAGTTGCTAAAAATATTTCATTCCATGAAGAGCTCTAGTTTCTGTGGCAACCGAAAGGAAAGTCTTTAAGATGTTTTGCCACTAAGCGATCCAAGGCGGTATCTTGTCGAGTTTACATTTTCGTAAATTGTTTTATTTTTCTTTCCTCTACTTTTTCACTGTGTAGAGAGGGTTTGTTTTCTGTCCTGATTAGTGTTTTTTCACTTAAAAAACTACTTATCTGAAAGCACAAGGTCCAGAGCTTAGATATTTGGCATGGAGCAACATCTACACGGCTTCTAACAAAGTTGCTTAACCATGTCCCTGGGATCTTTATTGGTACCGCACCAGGAGTTACATGTTTAGACAGACGTTTACTGGAACAACTTTTAAAATCTTCTTGTCAGAAAATACCTGCCTCAGAGCTTAATAGATATTTTGTGTATATTGCATTGTTTTATATAGCTCTACCAAATTTGTTCAAATTATGTCCAAGGGGTCAAAATTTATACTGCCCTGGGAGTCCGGTTTATGTGAAATATTTAATCTTTGAAATTCTGCTTGTGAGAAACCGTAAGCTTTATATCTTAGATATGCAACCAGATATTTGCATGGAGCATTATTGAGAGGTCCTCTACCACCATTGTTCAAATTATGTCCCCAGGGGTCATCAATGGCTCTGCCAAAGGGTCACTTGAATTTACCTAGGCTTTTAACTGAAAGTCTTAAAAATTCTCCTGAATCCGTATGCTCTAGGGCTTAGACATTTTGCCTGTTCCATTGTCTGGTTGACTTCTAGAAAGTTTGTTCAAATTATGGCCCTGGGGTAAACATTTACGCCGCCCTTGGGATTCTATTTGGTTAAAATATTTTATTTTTGAAAATCTTCTGCTTAGAAACTGTTAATTTTCGAGAGGTCCTCTACTATCATTGTTCAAATTATACCCCTGTGGTCATTATTGGCCCTGTCCAAGGTTCACTTGATTTTAGAAAAAGAGCTTATATAGGAAACACTTTGAAAATCCTTTTTTTCTGAAACAGCATGCCATGGAGGTTAGATATTTCTAGCTCAACTGACCAACGTTCAGTTATTTCTGTCAGGGTGCTCTTTTGTGCGTCGTTCGTCTGTCCGTCCGTCCGTCTTCAGTCGTCCACAATTGACTTCAATACTATTACCTCATATACCACTCACAACTCAATTACAATAAACTTTACAGAATTTATCTTTGTAATTGAAATTCTATGCAGAATGTTGGTCTGTTTGCCATGGCAACTGAAAGAAAGAAAAGTAATAATCTTGTTGTCTGAAACCACAAGGCTATGAGCTTAGATATTTGGTGTGCTGCATCATTTAGTGGACCTTCACAAACTCATATAAATCATGGCTCTGCCCAGGGTCAAAATTCGTCCCACACCAGGGGTCACTTGATCTTACATATACATGTACTTATACTGGAAAAACTTTTAAAACCTTGTCAGAAACAGTCTCACCAGAAGTTAAAATGTTTGGTGGGTAACATTGTCAAGTAGATCTTTACCAAGTTTGTACAAATCATGGTCCCTGGGTAAACATTGGCCCTGACCCAGGGATCACTTTATTTAAAATGTAACAGTTGTGTAATGTATTTTCATTTTCAGAGTTTGACATAGAATTTATCCCGAATGAAACGCCTAAAGTTGATTTAATATTTCCGAAGAATGAATCACTTGAAGAATTCACTTTGGCCTTCTGGTTTCGGAGTTTTGTAAATGACAGTAGACGGTCGGGCTCATCAATAACAGTAGAACTTTCGGACAGCGAAGCAACTACGGTTTGGACTTGGAAAAACATGTACAAAGTGATTTGGCAAGACAAGTAATAACATACTAGTTATTTAAGCCTTTTGACCTTCCCCGATAATAATGTTATGAGGATGATGATGAATTTTGTTCTTGATGACTGTTTACTGAGAAACAAATGAATAAAACTTGAAATGGATTCAAGCGTAACGGCTTGTATTATATTTGATGACTTGTTAGATGAATGCACAACAGTTGGGCATATTGAAGTTTTGTGGTCCTCAAAGTAGAACTGTATCAAGATTAGCTGTAATAATTATGTTATTTTCTGCATGTGCGATAGAAGTTATGTATTATGAGCGAACACGACTGGATTTAGTATGCAGCTAGATGTTAAAATAGCTTTATGCGGCGATACAACGAGAGTTATTCATTTAGATCTCTCTAGATACTTATTTCTATTCAAATTTTAATAAAAAATCGTTTCATCGTCAAGACACATTTAATGTAGACAGTTATTTCAAGCATAGAACTGTTTTGTTTTTTCTATTTCACATTCTCTTGCAGAATGGACACGATAACCGACCTTAAACTGTCTGATTCACGCTGGCATTTAGTCATGCTCTACAACGGTCCAGCTTGCAAAATTGTTGTGACCTTGGATGGAGCTTCCTTACCTGATACACGAATCTAACGACAAATGCAGTAGGATAATATTTAACAAGATATCAGTGTTGACAGGTGCAAAACTTTATTCAATATTTTTTACTTATATATACAGGCGCTTCAATCAATCTTTTATTCTCCAAAGTATTTTAAGGGTGAAATATTCGGCTTTTGAGGCAGGCAAAGCGTTGTTTTAACCTTTTTTTTTTGATACATGTTTGGAGAGTTATGTCAGCATCAATTTAGAACAAAACACTATTCGCACCAATAAATAGTATTGTTAGAATTTCATCAGACTACAGTCACTGGCGACGATTTAAAATCAGTTTTAACAAATATGCATTATAATTTTAAGCGTTTTAACTTTATATATAATCATAATTTATATAATAATAATAAAACATTTAGGTTTCTTATACAACAGTGCAGCGCTCTGGCTAGCCATTAAAACACATTTTGGTACGAACTCAGGCCTTAAAAGATATTTTAACTAAATCTAAATTAACACGAATTACATTCAGAACGTCTAGTTTTTCAGTTGTCAATACTAAGAAAATGTAGTTATTCTTAATTGCAAGTTTTTATTATAAAGTATTAATCTTGAGCAAATTATTATCGTAGAGAACACCAGCAGTGCCAGTATCTCACAGTTTAACATCTGGAAAGGGAAGCCAAGCAAAAAAATCAAACAAAAATGTTTCTCAGACGGAGTAGGGAATGTTCTTTCCTGGAAACAGTTCGAGGAGGCCAAACTATCAGGCGCCTACTTACGCATACCGAGCCAGTGTGATGGTTTGTAAAATGTTTTTTGTTGTTTTTTTTAGAATTTAAAACTGTTACATTTTTTAGTACAATTTTATATTTTTGTTATCACGATATCTATGTGTCAAGATACAACAGTATGTCTGGAATTTTAAATAACATTTCATTCATCAAAGCTTACCAAAGTTCTTGTTCTAGGCAATAAAATTACATGCATTCTAAATAGAGTACTAGCAGAAATTCTGTGTCATATGATTTTAGAGGAATTCTAATATTGTGTTGAAAAGAAAAAGTAATACGATCATAATTGTCAAAGATTGCACACGATGCAGCCTTATTCACAGCCGGCCCTTTGAACTTGAGCATTTGAATCAAATTGTTTCATTTCGAACAGCTTTATTGGTCATTTTGGTATGCTCGTATACTCTTTTTATAGCCTCTATTTTTGGATCAGTGATTCAGCATGTAAATACTTAGTTATAGTTTAATAAATACACCAGAAGAGCGGATATTTCAATATTACGTCGGCCATGACACTTGAAACTTCAACTTACTGTCACCTTTCATGCAATTGTAATCCTAAAACACATTAAATAGTGCAAAACAAAATTTAATTAAAACTTTCACCTTAAAGGTTGTATTCTGTGTCTTCTGTCTAAATACCATCTAAAATAAAGTCATTTAAATATCTGAAGCCATTAATTCACCAAGACAACATGTACTTGTCTCTTCCTATGAGAACCTGTTGCGGCCTGTTGAGTTGGTGCACCCTAGAACCTGGTTTAACCCCCCCCCCCCCAGTGGCATATGTTTTATCACTGACTGTTCCAGTGCGTTAACACCTCGGGTTCTCGTTTTCGTTTATTGTCTGTGGTGACCTTTTTTTTAATTATAAAAATATGTATTAATTTATGCTCACTTTTCCTCTACTTTTTGACTGTGTAAGGGAGGCTGTGTTTTGTGACAGTGATTTTTTTCTGATATGCGTTTTACACTTTTTTAGACAGCTAGAAACAATTAAGCTGCCAAGAAACTTTAGAAATGTCGTACGAATATCTACTCCAATATGGCTCTTGGTTGCCACATAATTGCTGTGTGATGTCAGCGTATGAAATAGCATGCAAATTGCATGTATAAACATATTTTTCATTTTGAATCATAGATTTCGACAGCTGTATGTCATCGCCTTGCTTACATGGATCCTGTACAGACACGCAAAATGGCTTTACATGCACATGCGAGAGAGGTTTTGTTGGTACACAGTGTGACGTCAATAAAGATGATTGTGACATCAATATATGTACAAATAATTCAACGTGTGTCGATGCGGTTGAAACGTATACCTGTTTGTGTCCACCTAAATACACTGGCCAGTACTGTGAAATTGCAATGGGTAAGCTTCATCTTTTCAAGAAATTTAAAATCAAGAAACTTGGAATTGAGCTGAAAAACATTAACTTTTAATTCAAGTAGATTGTGAGGAGTATTACTTTTGTCAGTGAATTCTTTAGTATTTATTGAATTAGTTGTATATAATAATTGTTAGATAACATTTTACAGTTGACGGTGGTTGGAGTGAGTGGAGCAACTGGTCTGAGTGCTCTACAACTTGCGGACACGGGCAGAGGTCAAGGAAAAGATTATGTAACAGTCCAATACCAGACAACGGAGGGGAGAACTGTCTTGGGAAAGAACTTGATAATGAAAACTGCAACAACTTAGACTGCCCAAGTAAACTTTATTGTTATATAGCTTAGCATTTCATCATTATGACAATTATTAAGAAAAGTTTTTTATTGCATTCTGTCATTGCACGTAAGGTCTGAAATATAATTAGATTTTCGTTTATTCCTTCCAACGATTGTGTGTTTTCTTAGTGTTTTGTTTTATATTTTTACGCTGTATTGGTGTTACACTATCTGTTTCTTACCTTTTTTATTCATTCATCAAATTTAATTTCAATTGTGTTTCGTTTTTTTTTTTTTTTTTTTTTTGTTTGAGCTTACTGCACTGATTTAACTGCTGAGAAATCACGCTTTGTTTTGGCAATGCCACACTGTCTTTAACCATAGTGTTGTTATGATGAATCAGAGCTTGTTGCAATATCTAAGTATTTTGTTGTTTCGACTTATTGTGACATGCTGTAAAATAAGGTTGAGTTAAATTATTATTGTATGCCACACTTTTTTCCACTATGTTTTAAGATTTAACGTGATATGTCGGAACGTCTTTTTTTAAAGAGGCTGTACTCCAGATTTGATATAAAAATATTTTTTACATAAATTAAATATCTAGATGCCGTGGGATTATAACAACATGATATTTTACTTCAACACTGATTATAAAAGTCAAAATAGAACAAAAAAAATATATTCGCTTCAGCCTGATTTGAACTCTGGACCCTCATGTTAACATTTTTTTCAACGCTTTTACTGTCACCACTATCGCTGCATTTGTAATTATAGTTATTTACTTTAAATCTTATACAATATAGTTATACCGTCGCGTTACGGTATAGCACTATGATAGGAAAAAAAAATTTATAATGTGGTTATCTGACTTATTTTTTGTCAGTTAGTTAGTTTTTAAGCATTGAGATGAATATTACAAGAAATTTATAATACAAGAAAACTTTCTTTTTTTTGTCATCTGGAGGCCAGCCCCTTTAAAGATTATAAACAATTATTGCAGATTTTTTGCAATGTTTTTATCGTGGTATTATCATGTGAGTGTTTTTTGTTGTTTTTTGTAGCATGTCCACCTATTCGGCCTCCAAATAATGGATCTCTCGAATGCTTGAACGATACAGAATCTATTAATTGTACCATTTCTTGTGATGAGGATTTCGAATTTGATATAGAGCCACTACCAATGTACTACTGTGGACCTGAGACTTTCCATGAATGGAATTTTCAAACTGACGAAAATCCAGACAGACGCTTGCCTGAGTGTGTTGGTATAAATCTGATTTTAAGTGTTATACCTTAGAAATACATCAGTCATTCCATTTCAACACTAGTATTGATCTGAATAGAAATACAGCAAATATATTCACTCATTTGTAAGAAACAACATGAGAACACGTTCAATCGGGAATTCTTTTAAAAGAAATTTTGGTTCCATAGTGAAGTCCTTCATTTGATATGCAGTATATATTTCTCATAGTAGTGTATAGTAGATCTATTTTGAGAAAGTTTAACACAACATGTCGAACATTGCTAACACAGCTTTTTCTTATTTGCCAGATGCTCATAATATCCGGGCCGGATTTAGAGTTTGGGTTCGGGCAATGGAGACATGTAGAATATATCATTTTCATAGTACTTAACGTTAAGTCCAGTAACCAGAACCAGACATGTCTTCACAGCCCAAGCTCCCGAATCCGAGTCTGTTAAAAAAAGTTTGAATTTCAGCAACTGAGCTTCCTGAAGTGGTAAGGGTGCAATACACAGCATACTACAGAGATCTTTATTGTGCAGCTATTGGAACTGAGGGTTATGCCACAGAGGCAATAGAAGCCGCTACAGAATTGGTGTTGTCAACAGTACCATGTTTGTTGAATAGAACTTGCCTCCTGGATTTCGTTAATGTAGTCAGTTGTAACAGTGAAGGAAAGCAAAAAAGAGCGATAGAAACGGCGGGCTTGAGTTTACAAATTTCAAATAATTCTACAATAGGTAAGCTGTTATGAATTTATACTTCCTTAAAGCATAAACGCATGGTAACAAGACAGTGATTCTTTTTTATCAGTTATATTCGTCGTAACCTTGACATATTTATCACTTAAATGTAATAACTTTAACGTGTAAGTATTTTTATATGATGTAAAATCATTTGATAAATGAGAATGTGTATTCCATCTTCGTCATATTTACACAGGATTCAGCTTTTTTTTAGTTAAAAAGCATTTTTATGCCCCCGAAAGGAAGCATAAAGTAATCGCACTGTCTGCCCGTCCGTCTGTCCTGTAAAATCTTGATCTCCAAAACCACTTCAGGGATTTAAATGAAACTAATAGGAGTGTTTGTCACCAAGCCTAGTTGTGCATATCGCCGTGAGATTCCGCTCGATTTATTTTTGGCAGAGTTATGGGCACTTAGTCATTTTTTCACTCTAAAATCTTGTCCTCGCTTCATCTCCAAAACCACTTGAGGGATTTTCTTGAAACTTGATAGGAGTATTTGTCATCAAGCCTTGTTGTGCATATCGTCAGGAGATTCCGCTCGATTTATTTTTGGCAGAGTTTTGGGCACTTAGTCATTTTTTTACTCTAACTTCTATATTAAAATCTTGTCCACACTTCATCTCAATAGCCGCTTGGAGGATTTCATTGAAACTTCACAGGAATGTTTGTCACCAAGCCTTGTTGTGCATATCGTCAGGAGTTTCTGTTCAGATTATTTTTGGTAGAGTTATGGGCACTATTATATATATGAAACATCAGTAGAGGCTGGGAATAAAACAATATTGTTCGTATTCAAAGCCAAACTCACAGCTTTCTATATCATTAGATAATTATGTCTTCAACCTTCATATAAGAATCTGAAGGAGAAAAACATTACTGTACCATTTATCTTCAGTTCATGCTCTATTTTTTGTATCTGATGTCTTTTCCACAGGCATATTCAATTATATATTTGCACCAGTTTCATTTCAAAGCTACATTTCGGTGTCACATGTCAATTTCGAGTGACAGCTCTTGTTTTTAAATTTCTTTACATGGATTTATCGAATAATATAGATTTACCAGTAAGCAATCTTTATAGCATGATTTTTCGAGTGGATACTATTTATACTGACTCAAGTGGACCGTAGAACACGTGTATACACGAGAAAATTGCTGGAAATGTTTAGTACCACGGCTATTTCTGGAGGACGTACTTGCGCTAAGCTAACCTGGGTGGCGGTAGCCTTACTGAAATAGCGAAATTCATCGATCAGAAATATAATATCCTTGCCTTATCCTTAATTTGTTTGACCATCTTACTGGAAATGTGTTTAGAACGTTCTCCATGTTTGTTTTACCGCCATTTCCTTATGTGGTTATTAATGAGGTTTCACATATTTATTGTCCCAAAAAATGATGACCTTATTAAAGCGACAAATTTGGGAATTTTGGGATTTGGGAATTTCTTTTAAGGAAGTTGCCATAATTTAAACTTTGACGTTGCTGATGAATTATGAATTTTTCAGTGATTAGATTTGTCAAAATTGGACGCATACTTAGATTCACATTAGGGCAAAGCCCTTATCATTAGATCTAATATTTTGTTTGAACTCGAGCCGAACAGGATTAAAAAGTGACATCAGTCTAAGAATCCACAGAAAAAAAACTTGAATGTAAAGCATATATAGCTCATGTATCGATATCGGTTCTAAAAGGATAATGGTATAACTTACACTTACTTAGTAAGGAATTTTCATTAGTCTTTACGTTATTGTTTCCTGTAAACAAAGTAAGATGCCTCTAACTGACTTTCTATCTTATGAGCAAATCTTTTTTTTTCAAGAAACATTTGTTTCAAAACTTAATTGTACTTTTTCAGCTCATTTTCTGTATTACTATACAATTCGGTAATCACCTGAATTTTAACAGGTTAAACAGGTGTAAAAACAATGTACTGTGTTAACCTTTTTAAAAATATCTAAGAGCCGGCGCTTTTGCGGTGTTTAAAATAATGTTTATAATAATGATAATAGTTATATTTTATTATATTGTTATAATAATCATAATAGTATAATATCATGAGAAAATATTTATCTACTTATTTATTTATTTATTTATGTCAGGTTTAAGTGTTTGATATTATTTCTTTCAGTACTGAAAATGAAATAAATCATACAAAAAGCATGATTCTTTTTTATGTTAAAAGAGCATGTGATAAATCTTTGATGGTTGAAATCCTAAATATTTCCTGGCAATCAAATAATAAATTCAAAATCCCATCGCAGCTCTTAATTCGGGGTCTTTTCTTCATTTTCGCGGTAAACATAACAATAAAGTCACTAGCCGAGTAAGTTCGGCGAGATATTCAGGAGAAGTAATCAGGTAAACACTGACTTTTGAAATAGTCTATTCACGTCAGAAATTGCATATCAGAAATATATATTGTCTTGAAACAAAGAAAAATCCTGTCAGCCGTTGTAAAATTACTGGTTTGTTGTTGCTGTTGTTGTTGTTGTTTTTTATACGTTTGACGGTAATTTATTTCAGTCTCCCCGATATTGTTATATATAGTGAACTGTTAAGGGGGTATTCCAATACACAGGCTCGTAAAACATACATGTTCACTTATTCTGGGTCACAATCTATAATGTATTAGACATTAACATTCTTTTAGTTAAAGCTAAGATTCTTAATAATGTTTTGATATGTACATGGGTAGCTCAGGATAGTTGCAAAAATAACACATGAAATGTTTCTTTGATTATGATATTTTTTTAAGAAAACAAAAAGGAAATATTAGACGATCTGGAAAAAGGATTTCAATACATACAAAATGCCACAGAAAATGGAGAATTCACTCTTAAAATACTTGACAAGGAATATGAGTTGGATGTGAATCGTACAGTTATTTCTGGGGAAATCATTTGTGGACCTGGACAAACAAGGGTTGGAGTGTACTGTGGTACGACTTTTTAAGTAATCAGGACTGTAATATTGGCTGGTATTTTACTTTTGACAGACTTCAGATACCAAAATCCACAGGTTCATCTTGTTTTGTTTTTCTTCAAAATGGCGTGTATAGTTCTTTTTTTCTTCAAAAATGCAATTAATTTTTATCGTTATATAAAATTGAGGCTAAAAAATTACGGGAATTGCAAACAAACTTGTGAATCTGCTACTTATGACCAATACGAGACATGACTAGTATTTAAATAAATGCATTTTTACTTTACAGTCTTTTCATTGTGAAGGCAGCATTTCTATTATAAACTCCTTTTATATAGCTTAGTTCAAAGGTGTTGAAAGTCAAGTTGCTGTTAGAAATTTATATGAGTAAACACTATTGTTAAGAGTGTTTCGTTTCTGGAAATCACATGTCTTACAGTTCCCTGTGGATCAGGGTCATATCTGGACACAGATGTCTGCAAACCTTGCCCCATTGGAACGTACCAGCCCCTTGAGGGACAGACAAGCTGCACTGATTGCCCGTTGGGTAAAAGTACAATAGGAATACTTTCTACAAGTAAAGAGGACTGCAACGGTAATAGATTTGTTAATCAAGCTCCTATGATAGAAATTAAAATGAGCTCTGTTTCTCCTAAGTTCTACTATACATAGATGACGTCTTCCATTCATATATTAATCTATCAGTATGTACGGTCTGCTGGTAGACCATTTAGTTAATCAAGCAACCAATCAGTCAGTTAGACAATAAGGATGCAATGATTATCGGTTCCTTCTTCTTTCAACGTTGCTGATGGAGTAAGTGCAATAAAATGTGACATACGCAAAGGCAAAAGACATAAATATAATCTACAGTTTTTGGCTTCCGTACCTCTTGGTCTCTCCTCCAAATCAGAAGTGCTCAAGTGCTCAAAAATACATCTTAAGGATACGTCTAATAATGAGCAAACATATTTTGTGCACATGAATTGTGAATGAGCTTTAAACGGATTAAAATGGAAAAAAGACATTATATGTAGTTGAAGCACTTCCATGTTTCTTCGTTTATTTTTTGTAGTGGTGGAGGTGACAACGGTATCAAAGAAACATGAAGGTATCTTTTACACTTATCATTGATATTCAGTAAACTTGCTTTTGCTCTTTGAACTGAAATTATGAATCCATTTCACAGCAAGCTAATATTAAATCGTTATGCCTGGTTACGCATCTGAAGTGTAATTTGCATAATTTTGTAGAATCAAGTATTAATGAAACGAGTTTGTTAATGTTTATTATGTCATGTTTCAACTTGTGCGTCAAATGAAACGATATGATTACTTACAAACTAATTGATTTTTTGCTGACTTAAGTTATCATAAAAGAAATGTTCCACTGAAATTAAACGGTTATTATGTTGTTTCGTATGAAAAATGGACACATAAATATATTGCTATTTATACATTGAATAAAGTATAAATGTTCAGAAAGTTACTATGGAAAAAACTCTGATTTTACAGATTCTGCCATCATCGCCGGAAGTACGTGTGGGGTAGCAGTTATTGTATTTATATCGATTGTCTCCATTGTTTATATAAGAAAAAGGTAAGTATCGGCTAATTTAAGCACGTGTACACACATTATGTTTCAACCACCGAATTATTTTTATGCCACATATGTCTTCTGAAAAAGCATATACACAACTTTTGACTGGTATCTGTCAGAGGGAGTAGAAATGTAAATTAGAGTTAACGATTACTCATGGTAAAAATGGTAACTCATTGTCATAGGTTATGGCTATTCATTACATGTTCTATAAGCTATAGGCAATATTAAAAACAAGTGAAATGTTTGAACGCCGCCAAATGGAGTGGGGGTTGCGATAATTAGTAATGTTGGATCAAATCTAATCTTTTTGCGCTCTAATTTTGTATATGGCTCACATTTGTAAATGTTTAATGCTAAAAAAGATGATTCTGCGTCAAGTCTTTAGGCATTGTTTGCTCTGTATGGAAAATTGGCTGCTGTCAAATTATGCTTTTTTGATTAAGGGAGTGGAATTAAACCGAAACCATTGACCTAATCAAAAGATAATATCTTTTTATTATTTTCCTACCTCTATAATTCTAAAATATAAACTTGCTTATTTTTTAACAGTTCATGTACGGAAAAAAATATTTCGGAAAAAGAATGATAAATTCGAACACATGCTTGAAACTACATGTTTGACTGTCGCGTCCTTACTAAAAATAACATCGTAGTCATTCGTTTAAAATTGGCTATTTCCATATAATACAGACTGGTTCGCGATCTTAAATCAAAAGACCGCTTGTTACAAAGAACAAACTGTGAAATCAATTTACAGTCGGAAGAGAGTTACGTCACCCCATGGAAATTTTACTCACTGTATTCCAATATATACGCCGCCTCCAGTAATGAGTGTATCATATTTTCTTGTTTAAGAAGCGTTTTGTAGAAAAAAGAATGGTAAGCTATGAAACGCCGTAGATATCCGATGTAGTAACATTCGTGTAAAATATTCTGTTGTCTCATGTTAACCCTCTCGTAGCAAGTCACAATTAGTTGCAGTTAATGATATCTTGTCAAATAATTGTCTCACCTTGTTTATAAAATGCGCCATGTTGTAAGGTCGAAACGATGTCTTAAAATGTCGAAATCTATGATGATGTGGCAACAGCAGATATTTTTATGTGAAATAATTGCCTAAACTTACCTAGAGAATGCACTACCATTTCTTATTCCTATGTCATTTTGTCATGATGTTCTGTTGTCTAATAATTATCTTACTTCTATGATCTGTTATATCAAACGACCGATGTTTTGTCACAAAACATGTTATAGTGACTTTATGTAGTGTAAAGTTTTCTATAAAATGTTGTTTTATGAATTAGACAAAAACGCATACTACAGAAAAGTTGGAATATTAATTAAACAAGATAAAATGTATTTTAATATAAAATACAATTTTACATGAAAAGGCTCGGTTTTGACATTCTGACAATAGAATATTTAGGTGAGGAAAAATGATTTTAGACAAATCCACAAGCTTTTTGGCAAAAAAAAGAGAAAAATAAACACGTCATTTACACAACAACATAATTTTTTTACTTTAATAAGACAAGCTTTTGACAAGTCCATATCATATCTTCACAAATTATCTTCAGAATTAAAGACAAAATACATTCTATAGGTAAGTTTGCGAATATTTTTGACATCTTTACATGCCCGTAGACAAAAACACATATTCAATGGAAAAGTTAAAAATAATTAAACATACATCTTTTTAAAATATGTTGTGGACATGTTAATACCGTTTGAAAACATTATTAGGACTATCAAGCTATTAAATTTGTAGACATGATAACATATCATGTTTGCATAACATCATGGTTCTTTTAGAATGTAAGAAAGTGTTCAGACAAGGTTATAAAACATGTTGACAAGATCATTTAAGTATTAGATTAACTAACATATTCTGTAGAATCTGTACAAAAAATGACTTCTGTTTGACACAAAAAAGCTTTTTGACTTTTTGTCACATTATTTCCAAATGTTACACGAAACTTTGACACAGACAGAACATAGAATAGCTGTGGTATGTCATAATAGATGTGGTAAGCTATAAGTAATATTTTTGTTACCTTAACGCTCGTCAAAAGGGGGCATATACAAATTCACGCGGGAATTAGCAAGCTCAATTAAAACAGTCCAGTGTGGACCGGTTTGTTATTTCTAACAATGAATAATTCCATCAGGTGACGAGTAATATTTTAGCATTTTAATTCTATGGAATTACCGAGGTTATTGATTTATTATTGTGTTATTTATTTTTATATAACTTTTTTAGGAGAAAGAAAGTCAATTATACTGTTAGGGCGGACATAAATCTGGCCTTTACATCTCTTGAATATATGGCCAGGCACGATGACAATGAAGGATCATCAGCTTTGGAATGTGAGTCACCCCCCGCTATGGAATGTGAGTCTCCCCCAGCTATTGAATGTGAGTCGCCCCCAGCTATGGAATGTGAGGCTTCCTCAGCTAAGGAATGTGAGGCTTTCTCAGTTATGAAATCGGAAGAACCGAACCCTCAGCTTTAAATGCTTGGCATGTAAAGATGTATTTTTGCCATCCGCATGCATAGCAAAATTGAAATTTGATTCACAAGAACGTAACTCACAGTTATAAGCTATATAACCATGTATTATAACATATAATATAATTCGAATATCTTTTTTGCGTTCCCGGTTAAGATATGCTTGTCAGAAACAGTATTTTAAATTGCAATAAGCAAAAGGGCTTTTTCTCGTGATATAATCAATTATATGTATATAACACACCGTTTCCTCTGAAATATCATTCGTTATTTATATTCTCATACTAAAAATGCTATTCTATTTATAGCAAAATATGCGTCACTTTTGATCGCATCAATGTAATTGTTTTATAATAAATGTTTATCTACTGAAAAACATTTAATAAATACACATTTAATATAAAATTGTGTTTCCTTCTGAAGAAATCATACATGAAAATGTTTTGGACAATAGCTTAAGATTATGCATGAATTTTTAAGCTGAGGTTTGTACAAGACAGGACAATCCCAAAACATGTTTTTCTGTTATCTCACAGCGACTCCGTGGGTAGCACTGCTTGTTTAAGAAACGAAATAAAGCCATTAGAAATAGTTGTTGTGAAATATACATGATATCTAGCCCATTTTGCGAAAAGAACTTGTAAAATAAAGTATACTTCAACATGTAGGGAAATTTGGTCATTTACATTGTTAATTTATAAGCATCCTTTTATGTTTATTTCCCATGCCTTTTGCTTTCATGTTTTGACCGGTCACCACGTCTGAGGTAAATTCAGAATTTATCCATGTTTTCTGAAGCACGGACACGTACCTGTTCTTCAGGAGAGTCAAGTGTGATTCTCAAGAAAATATTGACGGATCCTGTCGTGTCTTTCTACCGTTTATACTGCATTTAAATCTCTTCTTCTTTCTGCTACATCACCAAGAAACTTCAGTAACATTTACAATGAACATTGCCTTGTTGTTTGGAGTTGCCGTTCGAAATATAATTTGGATGTGTTGTTACCAAGATGAAAAATATGCGATCACATTCTCACAACATAAATGGCGTCCACCCAAGTGGTGCAACTCTTCAACGATATATCTTACGCTTCAGTTTGTTTAGTACTGTCGACATGAAACAGCACTTTAACTGTTATTTGCGACATGATTGAAACACTTTTCTTACAAACGCCATTAAGGGGAAGATGTTCTATCTGACAAAATAAGAGTCAGCATACAACCTGGAGTAAAATAAACATCTATGAATAACAAAACAAAATTTACATACTACTAAGTATAAAAAGCCAACTCTAAATACTTTCAGATAAAATTAGGATAGTAGTTTCGTTTTCGGTGCAGAACCTCAAACTCAAGGGCAGGGAATGCGACATAGTATTTTGTGCTCTTCATAACGTCATATTATACGTCAATTTGTTATAAATAATTACCTTAAAAGGGAAGAGATACTTCCAAAACTAGAAATTTATATGTCTATTTTAAGAAATAAATATTCCATTTATTTCTTAAAGTTTACGAGAAAATTATGATATACAATAAATGCGTGCAATATCCCGCTAAGTGCTTTAAATATTCATATCATATATGAGCAAATTAACTTACTGAAATTAACGCATCATGTCCATTCTACATGCTTACATGATGTTGATGGACGCTTGAATAACAAATATTACAGACCTGTAAACATACATAATGACTTTGTTAAGACACTAGTAGCACAACTATTTCGCCTACAGTAAACATGACCAAAGCGGGCATCTTAGCAACAGATAATCAGAACTAACATATAAAGGATCGCAAATGTCCATGTACCTACACAGACACGTGTCGATCTTTTTCTGTTCTGCATCAAAATTTATCAGCGTAGTAAACAGATTCTTATTTTTCAGAAAAGCTATCCCATCTAACGGACAAATGTCTTTGACTGGTGTGCTTCAGATAGGAAACACTTATAACAGTGTACATTCGCAAATGTTTTAAGAAACGTGTATTGTAAACTAGACGCTCTGTGTCACAAGCTTTTTTCAAAGTTATTGGTGCTTCTTTGTCGTAACATCTCCGAATCAGACTGTTTTCTGGGTAACAGCGTGTTTTTTTTTTTTTTTTGTTTTTTTTTTTTTTTCGTATTTTTTTTCAATAATATTGACGAAACGAGGCAACGAAATTAATGAACACTCTCTTAAATTGTTTTGTTCATCATATGTTTGGAATGTTTTTGATAAAAGCGTGTCACAATAACTGTGCGTATAACAAAAGACATAATCATGTATCCCATTACACATTGCAAAGTGACGGTTTTTGAATACCTTCTCTTCTGTTTTGTCGGAGACCATTACAAAATCATTCAGTTCAATGGGTGTCTTGCAAGCCGGATAAGTACATTCGGAGTTACACGCGACATCAGTCCAAAAATGCTGGGTTTTTTTTGTTGTTGTTTTGTTTTGTTTTTTTTTTGCTAATCAGCGGGCATGACTGCCGATCTCCAATTAATTTGCGTCAAAATACCAAAGTGCAGGTCACATTCTGTATACTATTTTAAAGTTTCATGGCTCTATCATTTATACGTTTGGAGTTACCTCCCCTTAAAGTGGTGGGGGCACAAAAAATTTGCCTAAACTCTCCCCGTTATGTACTTTTCCCACGTTCACACACGGATATATTGGCAACGATATATTATCATTTAACTTTACATCTGGACATTTCCGAGTTTTGCTATATTATGTTAATGAATTGTATGATAGAATTATAACTTAATTTGATGATTTGTTTCAGAATAAAAGATAAAATCAAAATTTAAAAAAAGGAAACTACCACGCAACTTTTTTTCAAGAAATCGAAAGAAAAACAAAAACAAAACGAAAACGGAGTTACCTTTACTTCCGAAGAATTGCACTTTTCAGTGTGCGGATATAGCGAAGCAGTATACAGAAGACTCCCGTCTTCTAGGAATTCTCGGATTCAGAAACGCTAAATGAAAGAACCTCTATGATGTACATTGTATATAGCATTGTCAGATATGTCCTTGTGACAGAAAAAGAAAAAAATCTTTATAGTTATACTTATTATGCAATGATCTGTATTCAATTTTGGTAATTGTTCTGAAAGATTCTATCCATATTTTATATATCTTTTGATAAACATTAGGTTTACTTCATAGTTGTTTAGTGTGAATTCACTAGAATTTACACAGCATTTCAATGACTGAGAGGGTTTTTCTGCTTTGTAGCTTTGTATGTGTGTTTCATTGGGTCAGTAGTCAATAATTCTACAATAATTCTGCAACATGTCATACGCCATCAGGTAATTTAAAGAGTTTATTCACAAATACATTTCACAATGACATTTTATTATGCAATTATACTTTCGTTATAGGTAATACATATCAATTCTAAACGTAAAATGTATCACAAAAACTTTCATGAATTTAATTCATCAAGTAACGGTTACGTATATATCAGTCAATGTTTTCTTGTAAACAAACGAAATTTGTCCTTGAACAAAGAACAAGATTGACATGCATTTACAGGGATTTATAAAAATAAATGTAAAGAGCCCCTTAATTCAATCGCATTTATTACCTGCCTTGCCGAAGGCGGAGGCATATAGATTTGAAGTTGTGCCCTCGGCTGTTTGTCCTTCCTTCTGTCCGTCGGTCCGTCACATTTTGATTGGAACTTAACTCTAAAACCATTTAAGTTATAAATTTTATATTTGTTACATCTCTGTGAGCAGAAGTGTAGTGAATAATAACTGTAACTCTTCACTTCGTAACTTTTGAGTTATTCCTCTTTGCTATATTTTCTATTTAATATTTGTTTGGAGCATAACTCTAAAATTATTTTAGATATCAACGTTAAACTTCAAAGGTGCATAGATGCCATTTAGGCGCCATGTAGTGCATAGGAATTGTAACTCTTCACTTGATAACTTTTGAGTTATTGCCCTTTGTTATCTTTATTACCTAATTTTGTTCGGAACATAACTTAGAAAAGTATTTAAGGTATCAACATGAAACTTTAAAGTGCATTGATGTCATTGAATAGTGCAATGCTTAAGAACATTGAATATTCACGTAATACTTTCGGAGGTTTTAAGGGATTGCTTTGAATATTTTATGAAGACTGTGAACCTTCAAGAACATGACAGGTAACGTAGCTCTGTGTTATAAATATTGCTTTGTGATATAACTGTAGTGTGAACTGTAGTTCTATACTTTAAATTGTAGTGCATTTATAGCTAATCATGTGATTTCACATAGTGTTAAAATTTTTGCTGCGGGGGATATAAATTCACCGAATTTGCCCTTGACTTAATTTTATTTATATTTCGCGATAACGAAATATTAATTCGATCTTACGAAATATTCGCATTATAAAACATAAAGTGTAACGAAAATTTATTTTGCTTGAACGAAATTCATTTCGTAATAATGAAGAAAAACAACGGCAATTTTTCATTCTTTTCTACAAATAATATTTCATTATAATGAAATGTATTTCGTAAAAACGAGCTATTATAATGCAGGAGTCCGTGTTGATGCAGTCCGTTTGCTTGAACATTTTATCTATGTAAAAGACTCAATAGCTTGAAATGCCGCTGTATTTACAGGTTGTAAATAATGTTACATCTGATAATTTAAGAGCAAAATATATGTTTTAGCTCTAGTAGAGACATTCAATTCGGACACCTTTTGTTTAATACACCGTGCTATACAGTTTAAGATAAATTAAAACATGTCATTTTTACCGTTTTTTTTTTTTTGTCAGAAACATCAGCAAACAAATAAAAGTCTCTTATACGTGTCTTATCAATATGCATGCAATCGTTACTTGCTATTGTTTCTAATTGTCTAAGCAAAATGTAATATACACATTTAAGTTATCTATGAATTTCGTTTGTACAATTTAAACCAAAACAATTTAACATCACAAGCTCTTTTGATTAAGAGAAGATATGGAAAAAAGTAATATCAAATTATGACCAACTATTTGAACCTACGATTACTAAGTTTTTTTCATCTATAACTGTCCCGCATACACATTTGCTAAATACCTGAAAACAGTTTTCAGATAGATGTAGATGTTTGACGTAATGTTCAGATGCGTTGAAGGCAGTTCCAAAACATCTCAAGATTTTGTCGATTCAAAACCAGGTCTGCTTTTTCAAAGGATCCTCATTAATACTGGAGTTTTTGTTTATCGTTCCCAACATTTGTCAATTAAATACACATCTGTCTGAAGGCTCGGTTTCTAGAATTTTGCAAATATTATTCTCACCATTTAATCATCAAATAGTTGTCTTCTTTTTGCTGACTAATTACGTATATGCTAGTTTTATTATAATGACAAATAGGCAGCACGACTGACATCAGTCGTTAAAAAGTTCATGTATATTTAATGACTGAGTTCACAATTGTAATAAGATAGACGGAGATGAACCTTGCATCCTTCACACTTTACAAATAAAATCCAAATTACCGTGATTCTTGTAAGTTTTGTGAAATTGATCCGCAATGTCCTTATAATATGACTAACATGTTTTTATTTGTTATTATTTTGTTTGTGAAGAGACAATATGATTCACGGCGGGGGTAGGGTGGTCAACTAATACATATATTCAAAATTGGCATCCGCTTTAACATCATTAATGGTTTTCCGTGACTTCCGTGAATACAAATGTGTTCGTTCTTAAACAAATAACAATTGTGACATTTCATTTTATGAACACAAATACATGAATGAAATGTACGGAGCCATTTAATTCAATCACTTACGTTTATATGTTTGTCTTTTGTTATTCTTTTTCGTAATGTTACAGTATTTTTTCGTGATAACGGAATAATAGTTCGATAAATTAACTGGTCTGAATGCTCTTCAACTTGCGGGCATCCTACGGAAACGTAGAAGGGGCTTCATTTCATGAAATGTTTGAAGGAAGTTGACTTAGGTTTTCTCACTCTGATCAGAAATATTTTCACAAGAAAATTGATTTTATTTACAAATACGAGAATTTTTTAAACATAGCTTCTAGACTTTTCTTGACGTGCTTGATTTTTTTTGTTAAGGTGATTAGATGTCTTTTCGCCTTATGAAATCATTGTGTCTTTTCGATATATATTTGTCGAAAAGATAAATGCATTTTGCGTTTCGATATGAAATATTTCGAAGAGTGAGATGTTTCTAGAAAGCTGAGATATTTTTTTCGATTTTGATAGCAACAAATTGTCTAAAACCTGACGCTAAACCATAATACATCACGTTATATCATCTTGTGACATCGATATTCATATTCAGACTGCCATTCAGCTAGAGGCCACATACATGCTTTTCCTTTGGGTAAGCGAATATTTATTCGTATTTGTTCAAAGTTGTCATTGTAAATCTTATCATATAATTAGAATATTTGAATGATTAAAGGAAAAAATATTGAATAAATAGAAATCGGGAAATGTATTTATTCGACTCCGGGGGGGGATGGGGGTGGCTTATAAATGTCTGTTTAGCACACTACGCCATTTGTAATGATAGCAGCAAAGGATGCGTGTGATTTTAACTGTCCTATGGTTTTGCCTTTTTATTGTTGTTGTTGCTGTTTTTGGTTTGTTTGTTGTTGTTTTTTTCGAACTGTTTCATGGACTATCACTTGCATTTCAGGGCAATGAGTGAAAACAGAAGCAAAGTTTTAAAGTGTGGGGAGCTGATCTGAATGTACGAAAGAGAGTGGTATCTGACTCGTCTGATGACCTATCATTGGAGTGTAAGTGTTTTTCAAACAAATTCTCTAAACAAATTCACTAATCAAGCTACACAAACTATAATTTCCATTTTTCTGACAAATATATTTATTAAAGTTTAAAATATGTGAATATCTGACGTAAAACTATAAATTAATGACTGGTTTTACTGGCCTAAAAATTTAACTTTGGTTTGGATAACCCGGTCCTGAAACTCCATAACTCTAATATTTTAACTACGGGTTTTCAAAAGTTTCACAATTAAAATATAGAATATTTTCAATACAAAGATTAAAAAAGAACCGATAATTTCCCAGTGTTAACATAATAATTGCCAGTGCTTCAATTAAAAAACACAAACATATTGGTAACCTATGAATGAAAAATTCATAAATTACGACCAAAATCTGGCCAAAAATCAGTTGGTTAGAATTTCTATATACAATGTACAATTATGAAGTAACAACTTCTTACCTTATACAGGTCGGCAACAGTTCAATATTACCAACGAAGCAAGTATTACATTTCGTACTAGAAGAGCATGGCACCGAGAGCATGATACATTAGAACAAAAGACAGTTTTATCAATTTTGCTTGATAAAGAGCAGTGGCATGGTAATTTCTCATGCATATATTTGTAACTGTATTTTTTTAATATTAACAAGTCAAGTTGATACTGTGAGGGTAAGTTATTTTTATGCTCCCCGAAGGGAAAGTATAAAGTCGCCGCCTTGTCCGTCCTTCTGTCCGTCCGTCCGTCCATCACACTTTTGTCCGGAGAATAACTTGAAAAGCATTGAAGGAATTTGATTGAAATTTAACACATTGATAGAAACCAGTGAGGGGAAGTGCATTGACCAAAACACCTTTTCTACCTTGCATATTTTTTAATTATCTCCCTTAAGTTAATAATGCTTGTCTGGAATATAACTCCTCAACTGTCCATGATATCTCATTGAAACTTCATACAGTTACAAAGTCTTGTCAGAGAAAGTGCAATGTCAAAGAACCATAACTCTAATTTACTTAGTTTTTCAATTAGCTAATGCTGATTAAAACTCCACACTGTCATAGATACCAGTGAGAGAAAGTGCATTGTTCAATAACTATATGACTACCTCGCTTAATTTTTGAATTATCTCCCTTAATGATACTTATAATGTATAATAATGCCGGTCCGGTTTACAACTTTTAAAGTATCAATGATATTTCATATTGTTTGAAACTCCACACAGTTATAGAGACTAATGAGAGGAAGTGTAGTGTCAAAAAACTATAACCCTCTATTACTTAATTTATGAATTATCTCCTTTTATGGTACTTCATTATGCTTGTCCAGAGAATAACTTCAAAACTGTTTAAGAAATTTTAATAAAACTTCACACAGTGATAGAATATAGTGAGAGGAAATGCAGTATTTATGAACCTTAATTCTACCTTGCTTTATTTTTAAATTATCTCCCTTAATGATAATAACAAAGGTTAAATAATGCTAGTCTGGAGTATAACTTCTAAAGTATCAATGATACCTCATTATATCTCCACACAGTTATAGAGACTAGTGAGCGAAAGTGCATGGTTAAAAAAACATCATTCTACATTACTTAGTTTTTTCTAATTATCTCTCTTTATAATACCTAATGATGCTTGTTAGCAAAATAACTTGAACTGTTTCGAAGGAAATTGAACAAAACTTCACACAGTAATAAAGACCAAAGAGAGGAAGTGGAGTGTTAAAGAACTATCACTTTGCATCAGTTAGTTTTTTTAATTATCTCCCTTATAGCAACCCCGATTGATAGATAAATCAGTGGCTTATCAGCTGGAATTCTGTAGAACAACATTGACTATATAAAGTACAGGTCTACTTTTTACACCTGCCAGCCAAGCACTTGACACTTCTTGTTGTGATTATAAAAATTATGGCGAACATTTACAGATTAAAAAGAGGCAAGTAAATTTTGCAATAAATCACTGTCCTTACAAATGTGGGTTTTTATACTGTAAATCCTCAAATATGTTTCATCATGATTATCCTTACTCTAACTAAAAAAAGTATTTAATTTCAAATGTCAATGAAATACCATTAATAGTACATTTCTATTTTTTTTTGCCATTCTGAAGAAAAAAATACTTCGGGGGCATTACTTGGTTTTACCAATTTCTTGTTTTTGTCTGGTGGTGGGAGACATATTGATTTTATATATGTCTGTCTGTCTCTCTGCATGTCTGTCTGTCACAAGGTTTGTCAGATGAAATTCTTCTACATGCATGATTGGCTTTTGATGAATCCTTACAGTTCTAAACGATTAATACTTAGTGTAGTTGTGCATATTTTAATGATATTCCCCTTGACTGATTTTTGTATGAGATATTGGACTTAATATATTTTTATTTTTATCTTTTGCGAGTGCAACTCTTCCTACATTCATGACTGGATTTTTAATGAAGTCTTACAGAAATGTTCAGTACATAGTGTAGTTTGGCATATTGTCAGGATTTTCCACTTGGCCTGTTTTTTTGCAGGAATTATGGCAGTTTATCAACTTTGTGTTGGAAGACATACGTTTTTATGTTACAGTGTTTATCTTAGGTTTTTTTTTCCATTTATTTTTAATTGGCAATGTTTTTGCTGTGTCAAGGCAGTGTCAGGGAGCATCGATCGATGTTACAGATTTCTTCTTTTAAAAACGCATAATTCTAGTTTCATTTTTCACAAATGCACTCAAAAGATAGTGCTAAATCTGATCAAGGCAAAAAAATGAATCATGGTCATACAATATCAATGTAACGTTCATTTTCATGCTTAGAAAACAGTGACATTTTATTCTAAGTTGTTTAAAAGGTAACAGCATGTAAACATTTATTTTGATTTTCTATTCACAGAAAATGTAACTGTTGAGTCATCCACTTCTTCAAAAAAACAGTAAAGGTAGTCTATTGCAGATTATTATATATTGTTACAGGTGTTGATCCAGGGGTGGGGTCCAAGATGGCTGACTATCAAAACACTTTGTTCTAAAATTCACTCTTAAAATGTCAAAAAAATTAAGAACCAAAGTATGGGTGAGCCCTTCATTTCAGTCACAATGACAACAACAACAAAAAAATGAGCAAAACTAATGAAGCAACAAGTTTAGGACTCTTGTTCCCCTATCATTTTTTCTGGATCTGCTCCTGTCTTTGATATGGTGTGGAAGAGAAACAACAGAAACAGTAACATTTTGATTTAGTGTCCCACTACTGTTCATTGATGTTCATCTACCACATTTAAATATGCAACATTCTGGGTTAAATAATGTAGCTAGTTATAATCTGGAAAAAAAGAAAATGTGGTTTAGGTCTATTTTCATACGAGCAGATGATTGTGCATTAAGAGCATAAAATTTCACTTATTCTTATCCATTGAAAATGCATGGTTGCATTAAGGTAAAATATTCATAACCTCACAATGAAGTCACAGGATAGTTCATATATAGAGCTTTAATTCATACTAAACTGGGCAATTTGGAGCCATCATGGGCATTTTCTTTACACTTTTTGTAGTAATTTTCTGACATTTATTTTCAGAGTCAGAAGAAATAGCAAAGTTACTTGAAAACATAAGGAAGTAGTCAAGCTCAGTGGTATGTGCTTAAAATCATATCTCAGATCTCAATGAACATTTGTTGCTGATACTGAACTGTTTTGATCACATTCCCTTTATCCAATTGTCTGTCACACAGTGGTTCATCAGCAGTTTCTTTTTATGACATCTACATCTAAATTATTGTTTTACTTGATTGTAACAAAATATGGCAGATTTCAGTTTTAATTTACATGGATATTGTGAAGAAATTCTCTACCACTCATATGAATGCTTCTGAGATTCATTCCAGATTGAACCTTCATTAGAGAGAGGCATTTGAAATTAAGGAATAATTAAGGAATACTGTTGAATAAATTCTAACTCTAACCCTATGTCACATTTATGGTTCAATCTTCATAGAACTTGGTTCAACTGTTCACTTTGATAATATCAAAGTCAAGTTTGAATGTGGGTTATGTGGAATCAAAAACTTGGTCAAATTCAGGGTCTTTCAAATAGCATCCAGGATTCCAGGAGTACTCAAAACAGAGATACCCACTTCAAATTTGGAATACTTGTTTCTACATTTGCATCACTTAATACGTTGATTATAGAGTTTATTTCAGAAGTTATACCAGAGTCAAGTAATGACTTCTTCAGAAGATGTTTCTATTCAAGATTTTGGATAGAAAATGAAGATGAACATGTTGAATAGTCCTTTGAGAATGAACCAGATTCTAACAAAGTTTACAGAGGAACTTTAAGAGTAATGTTTGCCAGAAAGCAAAACAATGGTGTGGTAAAAACACTTCAGATAGACTTGATTCACTTCTGAAATGTTAACAACACGGTGTTACAGAACAAAAAAATCTCATAAGTTGAAACATTTATACAATTTTTTAACTAAATACATTTCACTTAAGTTTAATTTTTTGAAAATTTGTTTATTCATCTAGAGTTGTGCAGCTTCCAGTTACAAAAATAGAACAAGGTATCATTGTATGTTAATGTTAGAAGCTTAGTGACACATGTCAGTATTTTTTAAATATGAATTATACAAGTCAGCATAATATCCTGTTTACATTTCCTTTTTGTTTCATACTTAGCTAAGAAGTTATCATCTTTCATTATCTTGTATGTATATCAATCATGAAAATGAATATATATTAAATATATCTTTACTAACACAGTTGTGTGTTTTTATTTACACAAGTGCTTTGGATGCATGTTTATGCTCTTACCCAGCATTGATATTTTTAAAAAAAGATTCAGTAAATTACATAATTGAATAATTTAATACATTGATCTAACATACTTTAGTTTGATTATTTGAGATGTTCAACTTGTTGTCAACTTTTTGTTTGGACTATAAAAATGCTTTGCTTTAGAATCCATGTTTTGACGTCATATGACCTCTAATCCCAGAAATGTATTTATAAATTTTACAACATTATGAATATGTATAAGAATTAACTTTGGAGTCTTTGGCACGACTGGTTTATTTTCCAAAGAATCCTTACTACTACATGTATATTCTCCAAGAACATTATTAAGATCTAGATCGGCATCGCAATCAAAAAAATATTTCTTTGAATAAGCAATAATTACAATACTTGTTCAGGCAACAAAGTTTAATCTAATTTGAACTTCAAAAACAGAAATAGACACCTATACATAAAGTTCTGAATAGATACTAGGTAGATATTCAAACCTAAGTTAACCCAATATCCGCCTTAAAGCTTGAACAATTAAAAAATAACAAAATATTTGTTTGAAATCATGTAATAGTGGGGGAAATGTGTTTTTTTATAATCATTTTTTTAGTTCTTACACCTATGTATTTGAACTCTTATTTGACTTTAATAGGAGGATAATGAAATGTAATTCTTTACTTTCCACGGACATTTCAAACGATGCAAGTGGACATCTATTTAATTCGTTTTTTAATTCATTTGTACTATAAACCCTCTGTGTGGTTTATACAATTAAATAAATTATTGCATTTTATTGATTAAAATTACCCAATATATGCTGTTGTTGTGTTTTAAATTAAATTCGTTACGAAATAAACCACACAAATAATTTCTACTACCGACCATGTTTCCGCATTAAATGTACTGTGCAGATCTTATACCGTATGGCCTGTACCGTACAAACGTTTACCGCATCGTACGAATTTGTAGCGCCATGCTATCTACACGTATATGATAATCACTCAGACATGATAAATCGCATTGATAAGGATTTATATAGCGCGTTTCCAGACCATGCTAATTGAAAGACCATGGTCAAATCATAGAAAACCCTTACCAACACAATTGAGGCCAACATTTTCTTTGAATCTTCCTGGATTTTTTTCAGAGTGTTCAGCGTGATTATATCTAGTTCAAGGTTGAATCTAGCTTTTAGGGTCATAAAATAATTTACTAGTTCAATATAGAGAAAACGGTTTTGTCAAATTTTATGCCCTGATAATCTTTTAACCTTGTTTTAGACAGGTGAATGAATTCAGGACCATTATGGTCTTCTCGTTGTGATTTTTTCAATTGTAGAAAAAAATCTTCAAGACTGCACGTACAGAGTGAGTATTGGGTAGACGAATTATTCTTACAAAGACTCAAAGTATAAACATATTTGCTCGAGCAAAGGGGAAAGTCAGCCACAGACATTTTTGCGCTAACATCTAATGCAACGTATGAGGAGATTTTGGACAAAGCCACTAGGTTATATTTTCCAAAAGGAAGGTCAAAGAAAGGCCGAAAGGAAAGAATGGAACTCCCTCTTGGAACTGTAAAGAGGGGACCAATTAACCGGGATGGGTTTACTTTGGAAACCTATGTTCAACAAATGCAAACACAGAAATGTAGAATCTATTTGCTGTCTAAGCCACAGGTGAGAATATTCACATATAATATTAAGTAGAATATCACTGTTTATCATTGTTGCTATTTTTTTTCTTAAATGGTAATGCAATATTATTGATTAAATATGAAACCAGGCTCAAGCTTAGATATTTATCATGTTTGCATTTTCTTTTTAACTGGCACTTACACTAAGTTTTATTCTTACCGGATCACAATTTTTTTTCTTGAGCCACAATGCATCTTTGGCATTACTTTATCAGCCATGTAAGTCTGAACCTGGATTGTTCAAATCATTGCCACAAACTGGTCCTGCCCCATGGTTTAAACGTAATCAAAGAAACATTAGTCTCCTATAGTTATATACTCATTAATGAAAAGAACATTACGAATCTTGTTCATAAAGTACGTGTAACAAAGTGAAAAATATGTGCAGCCTGATTCGAACCTCAGCCTTGTACTAGCAACAAAAGCTCTGCTGACTAATCTACTTGACTGCTTACAATTATACAGTCACAATTATGCCAAAAACCTTATTTGATATTTGCTTCTTAGCTGTTTCCTGGAAGTGCTTAAAGTGCTTATTTAAAGTGTCCTCAATATAAAGGACCTGAGAAATGAAAGTACAAGCATATAATGACAATGTTCAAGAATTTAAAATCTCCTTTACACATTAAAGTTATAGTTCTTTCAAAGAGGTAGTCTTAAGAGTTCAGAGCCTTTTTTGTTGTCTAATTATTTGGATCATATGTGACCTTATCATTTTAGAGAATCATCCAGGTATGCATTCTAGTCTTTGAGATTCTTAAAATTATTCATTTATACCTGATATCTTTTTAGTATACGCTATTCAACATGTTACGGAAGATGATTCTGACTTTTAACTTGCAATTACCAGAGCTCAACATCAGCAAGAAACCTGAAAGTATCAATTGTCGGACATGTAGCTCAGGTAGAATTATTTAAAGAATTTATCAAACATACCGCAGGGAGAATGGAATATAAAATTGGTCAACTTTATGCCACCTTGTTATAAAAGCCAAATTTGACCCAGTGAAAATATGTACATCTGTGATGGTCATATTAAAAGCTGTGATAGAATCAGGACTTAAAGGGTTTTTAAGTCTTCGGTCATCTAAAGGGCAAATGTGTTGTTTCAAAATTTCTAATGCAATATTATTGTATTTCAATTTGATCTGTTGTTGTTTATAAAAAAATTATGTACTCGTATAGGTTTAGTGATAGTGAACTGAAATCTTTTAAGTGTGTTATCTTTATTGAAGAGAATCTGTACAGAAGTCAGTGTACAGCACAGCCTATAACTTCGGAGATTTTCCAGAGATAAATGAAGCTGCAACACTATTGCCTAATAGTAATTGTATCTTGTCTTAACAACCAGCCCCTTTGCATTTAAATGCATGAATACAAACTGTATGTATTAAAAAATGTTTGATTAGATATCTACTTATCCTAGCAACCGAACCCCAGATTTCACACACAAAAAAATGTAAATTAAGTAAGTACTGCAGATGGTACTAAGATCAAGATAAAGTGTTTTCTATCATTTCATTTTAGTAAATGCCATCACAAACAAGAAACACTAAACTAAATACCACAAGAAATGTAACAATATACACATTTATTCCCCCTTTTCAATTTAGAAAATTCCTTAAAATTTATTTAAATGTGAGATATTTTTGGTATAACTGAACATATTTCTTTAAATCTTGTACTACTTCTTTACATTGACTAGCTACTGTGGTAGAGCAAGTTACATAACTCTGTCATTTTTATTTCTATAACTGTTCCCCTTTTCAACTTTTGAACTTAGAACACATCTTTGACAAGTAACTGCCTCAGTTCTGTTGTTCATATACGTTTATCAATATTCTCAAGAATGTGGGGTTAAATGAATATTGACAACCATTTCATATATGAAATATATGACGTTTTATACGTTAATTTCCCCTTGCAAAACAAACATTGCAGTCGGAGCAAAATATCAGGCATCGGAGCCAAAAAAAGGGGGAGGGGAACCTCCAAAATTACACTACTTCGATTGCCAACTGATTTCCCTGGACTGGGTGGTAACCTAAACGGGTACTGTTTCCAGCAGTATCGGCCTAGACTTGGGATCGGGCAGGTAAAATACACACACATTCTACAAATAAGTTGTTCCATCCACACCAGGACTATACACGTATAATAAGAAATCTTAATTACCTTTTTTACCCTTACAATAAAGTATTAAAAAGATCACGAGACTTTCGCGTTTTTTCAAGAAATCGGTAAAAGGTTAACCAGAAACGGAACATTGTCCAAACTTCAACTGAATGCACTAACTGATTTTTCGCAGTTCAATCTTAAAAATATTTCAATAAATATCAGAAACGCAACTCAAGCTTACAGAGAAATAATAGAAATAATAAGAAATGTATAACGAGGATCGCTTTTTTTCTTTGTTTTATTAACAAACTGGGTATGATCGAACATGTTTTTATGTAGAAAGTTTTAAAACTAGACATGTGTCCTTTTACAAGAAAATAAAAGAAGTTTTGACAATATTCAACTGATAATAGAATAGAAGAAAAGTGTTGCAGCCCGCATTATTTTTGTTTACCATCTACATATTTTCCGATTGATATTTCATTATGAATAAAGGATAATTATTTATTTATTGGTCGCTTTTTAAGCGATACTTATACACGAGATGGTAGCTGCACATTGTTAGCATCGATCAGATCATTATTTTCAACTACCAGTTTACAATCAAACGTTTATAGTACAATTAATTGAATCAGAAACTGAATATGAAAGTTATTGCGAAACAATGATTGGGAGACTGCCGTCTTCTAAAACAGTGTTTCCAGATTCAGAAATGCATAACGAAAGAAAGGCTATGATGTATATTGCATTGCAAGATTTTGAAAATACAATTATATCATTGTAATATGTAATTCATATCAATTCTAAGGATGTATCACAAAATATCAGATGAATAAATAATCATCATATAACGGTGATATATACATCAGTTAATGTTTTCTTCTATCCAAAATGAAATTTGTCCTCAAAGTAACAAGTGTGAATTTCATTTCATTAACACAAATATATGAAAGATTATGTATGGAGCCCTTTAATGCAATCTTATATATTTATATTTTGTATTTTTGTCCTTCTTCGTAAGTTTTTAATATTTTCCCGTGACAACCAAATTATTTATTCGATAAATTAAGTATTACTAAATGCTCTACAACTTGTAGACACCGGCGGGGGTAAAGAAAAAGATTATGTATAGTCAAACATCTGACAACAGAGACGAGAAAGTGCCATGAGAAAGAACTTGACAATATAAACTTCAAAAACACAGACTGCCTATGTAAACTTAACTGTTATATAACTTAGTATTGAATTCATTTTCGAGATTACTATGAAAGGATTTTTCACTACATCCTGCCATTGCAGTAGGACTTGAAATGTAAATTAATTCTCATTAATTCCCTCCATAGATCGGGTATTTCCCTTCTCTTATTTTGACAAGAGTATTTCTTTTATATTCTAATTGTTCTAGTGGTGGTACACCGCCTGTCGTCTTATTTTACATTTATTCCTCAGTTACTCGTTATTTGTTGTTACAGTAGTGTACTGCAATTAATGCAATCTTTGCGTAACAGTAAAACTTTTGAAACAGGGGTATCGGTATCACATATTAAGAAAAACAATTTCCAGTTTTATCGTCCCCCGATGCCTAAATGTTGGTCAGAAAATACAATGGCAGTGAAAAATCACTACTGCAACAAGGTATTTCTCAACCAGTGTTTAATGCATATTTGATTCATAAATTAAAGAAAATAAAAAGACGTATTTATTTCTTTGGGAGTTGATGAAAGTGTCTATGGAAATTTTGAAAAGAACGTAAAATCTCGATCATTTTCTCTTATTCCTGCCATCGTGTTCTTCTTAATATAACTCTTAGTTCTCTGGTTCAAATCTCCAGTGGCAAATTTTTACCACTGACCGTTCCAAGGTGGTAACACCTGAAGTTCTCATTTTTTGCTAATTTCTTGTTGTTTTTTTTATTGATCAGTGTAAAAATAAAACTATGCCCTCTTTTCCTCTTCACTGTTTGACTGCATAGCAAGGCTGTAATTTCTGTCTCTGGTGTTTTCTGATATTAAAATTATAAGATAAAAAACTTATATATTGATCAATTAAAAAGACACTACCAACAGTTAAGAATTAATGTGGTATGTTGCCAAGACTTGTTGTTTTATTATTAGAGGAATCACTGTGATAATGCTTCACCATTGTGTTATCATGTTAGTGTTTATTTTAGCTTTTCCTCCAATTCAGCCAAATAATGGATTCCTTGAATGTTTGAACCAAACAGAATCTATTAAATGTACAATTTCTTATGATAAGGATTTCGACTTTGATATAGAACCTCTACCAATGGATTGCAGCCGACCTGAGACTTGTGAAGGTTTCAAGGGAATTCTTTCAGAGAAATGTACAACGATGTACCACGACTAGAACGATTAAAATATAAAATAAATACTTATCAAAATAAGAGAAGGAAAATACGCGATCGTTGGGGGAATTAATGAGAATTGCCCCAAGTGCTCTGGTCTCAGTAAGGTCATTGGGTTCCTACCTTCTTCACTCTAAAATGCTATTAGCTGTTTATGTTCATCATCTAGACAATGTTGTATGCAAAAGCACACATATAACATTATAAAACATAAAAAGCTAATCGCATTGTAGAGTGAAAAATGTAGGTAATAAATGTTTTTGTTGAAACAAACACACATTATTATTTTATAGGTAATTTAAAGAAATTACTTGGTTATGTTCTAATTTTCAGAATAATTTTAATTTTATACTCTGTGGTGATATGAGTGCACGTACTTCGGTAAGTCCTTTTGTTTCAGACGACAGTCGCAGTCATGTAGATTTTTTGCAAGGTGATTACTGTATTTATTTGCCCTCTAAACGTGTATCGCATAATAACGGTTTATTATTGTTAGATTTGTGCCAACAGGCGTCTTTATGTATGGTAATGGACAAAAGTCTAGACTGAAACATAGGTAAACACACGTTTGTCAGTCACCAGGGCTTTTCTGTTGTTGATTATGTTATGTTCACCAAATCTGTTTCAATCTGTAGATTATGTCAATGTGTGTGACCCTTATAGATTTTACATTTATCTCTACCGGGGTAATATCCTGCTGTTGTTATAATTATTGTAATATATAGTATTGGTTTAAATTTCTAAAAATTCACAGTATTATTCTTTGTGAAGTTTATGCGCAAGCTATATCAGATTGTATAAATGGTAAAAAAATGAATCACAAATATCCGACAATTGTTAGGTGATAACGGGTTTGCATGTGTTTGAAAACACACATGTTATAAATGTTTCTAGATGTATTTAAAAACAGAATTACCGACTTTTTAAACAAGAGTGGTTTAGGTCTTTAGATAGTCCAGTTTAGTTCATGCACAAAGAATATGAATATGAATATTATTTAGATCATTTACCTAAGAGCTTGAGATATTACTTTGTTAGATTAAGACTCACAGGCCATCCATTAGGAATCCAAACTGGCAGATATATTATTATTATAATTATAATTATTATTATAAGAAAATATTTATTTATTTATTTATTCATTTATTTATTTATTTCTTTTCAGGTTTATGTGTTCCAATACTGAGTATAAAATAATTCGTACAAAAGCGGCATTCTTTTTTTATGATAAAAGATCACGTGATAAATCTTTGATGGTTCAAATTCTTTTAATTTTTCTGGTATTCAAAGAATAAATTCATAATCCCATAGCATCTCTGCGGTCAAAGTGGGCTATATTCAAAAGTCGTCATTGACGAAAGAAAACATTAGATTTCTTATATCAGAAGCGTTTTGTATAAAAAGGGTAATAAACTATAAATCGCCGTAATGTCTAATGCGGGTTTTTTTGCGTAACAAAATGTTGTGTTGTCTCATGTAAGCGATGCCCTATCAAGTCAAAATGTGTTGTTTTTTTTAATATATTGTCAAATAACTGTCTGAAATTGTCATGAAATGTGCTATGTTGTTTTGTCGAAACAGTGTCTTAAGGAGTTCGCACACTAATAAAATCGTGTAACTTCGACAAACTTCGTTAAATGTCGGTTTATTCCGGTACATATCGGAACAAACTTCGGACGATGATAATCTCTACATGGTAAGAAACATATTTCGGACATTTTGAAGGATTCTTCATAAAATCGGGCACAATAAAATTATTTTATATAACCAAGTTCTTGTCTCCCAAATAAATAATATTTAAAGTTTTTATTACTTTGATAAAAGTCCTGCCTTTCTTTATCGAGACTATAATTCCGGAAGAAAATGGCTGCCATTTGCAGAGATAAGAACGGTCGATTTACAAAAAGTGAAAACTCAGGTATTAAACCCAAGTCAAAAAGTATCCGGAAAGTAAAACTAGATCACAATTATCATCTTTAGCATGTGCCTGATGCAGAGATTCGATCTGAAGTGTTTGCTGGAGGGAACACATGGAAATCGGGACGGAGAATTGTCGAGTTTTCTGTGCTTCTATCAAATTTGAGATTTTGCAAACAATGCCGACTAGGTCAAGTACCTCTGACAATGGATAATGTAGTAGGTGAACTAAAAAAAGGTTTAAGTGGCTATTTATATGTGCAGTGCATGAATCTAGATTGTAGATTTATCAGTTGTGTACCATATGGAAAAACCCAACGTGTGAAAGAGCGAGGTATACCATGCTTTGCTGTCAATAACAAACTTTTAACAGGTTACTGAAAAGAAATTATCAGGGTCTTTGATTTTTGCCTTTTGGGAACATTGTTACAGAATGAATTCATATTTTTGCCAGTCTCTATAGGCTGACAGATCTTACATAAGACAAAGATTATTAGCAGTCCTTCAGTTAATTTGTTGTTGTTGCTGATTTGATACATAAATGGCAGCTGTTGTAACCTGTCTTAGTAAAAGCTAACAACTGCCCTACTTCAAGGCTTGTACGAGATGTTGTCAATTTTCCCTAAAGATGACACGGTGTTGTTAGTCATTCTTGCATATCTTCCAAACCTTCTATTGGGAATAAAACTGCAAACGTTTCTATTCAAATGTGAATAATAGTATCACTGAAAGGTATTTTCTGCTAGATTTTTATCAGTATTCTGCATATCTGTTATAACTTTTATCCTGGTGAGATTAATCGAGATTTGATGTGGTGTAATTTACTAACCATCTTGATATGGTCAGTTTTTTTTCAAATGGGATCCAGGTTAGTCTGTAAATTTGACCAGTTTACACATGTATGTAGACATTCATCTGTGTTTGCTGTAGAAGTATATTTATTTTAAGATATTTGAATCTTTTCTTGACTTGATATTTTTGTTGTATTCCAGAAATGATTGAAATTGTGGGTGGAGCCAATAGAGTGAAAAATTTCCTGTCTACGCTAAACATGATGACAGTGAGAAATGCCAGCTTAAAGATGATGGAGAGGAGAGTTGGTGAAGTTGATGATAAGGGGTCAAACGAGTTATGTTCCAAGGCTGCCAAGGAAACATTTAAAAATGAAATGGAGAAAGATTTCTCACTTAATTGTCTACTGATATAAAAACAAAATTAATGTATTATGATAAAGATTTTCTGGGTATGTCTCCTACACTGGACAGTACAAAAATATTTCTTATGATAATCAATAATTGAAGTCATAAAATACAATGGTATTTAGTTTCCATTAGAACTTATTATGCCACTATGCAGGGATTTCGGTAGATTTTTTTCTAGGGGTCAGTGACTCCTGACTTAAAATTTTCAGGGGTCAAAATGAAATTCAGTGTAACTATTGCCAACAAGCAGAGTTAAACAGAATACACTATAGCATATACTTCACTTAGCAATATCAAAACTGAGTTGACTTAAACTCTTCTATATTTAAAAGTTTGTTCAGAACCTAAAGACTTAAAACATAATGTACCAGTGTGAAAATTCAACTAGGATACGTGTCAAAATAAAAAAAAAAATTCTAAATTTAACGTGAATCGCGGAAATAAAGTTGCACGTAGAAAATAAATTTCTACTGCATTCAGTGCACGTAACAACAACAACAACAACAAACAGACGAGGAAAAAAAATATTGTTTAAAAGTCAATTACACACTCGGGTACTATTTATAGACGCTCTGAATGGTTAGCGGCTGTTGTATTGGTTTTTTCAACGCTCATTTTTGAATACTGTGACACAGTCGGTAGTTTTACTGAGGGAACCCCACGCATTACTATTTACAGATGAAGTCTAGCTTCCGATATTTGCTATTTTGTTGTAATATTTAATAGTGTTTCAGCAGAACAGAAAACTGTATCAAACAGTAATAGAAAAAAGACATCAACATGCAGGTGAAAGAATAGTCGGCAATTAAATTTCAATTTTAATCTAAATAATTTATATTACGATTTCGCGACTCCGCAGTTAGCAGTTTTAATTGTTCTACAGATAATCGCGGACAACTGCTGTATAAACATTAAAAATCCTTTCAAGTCTTTCAGTCACTATTAACACGTTTAGGTGTAAATAAACAAAAAGTAATAATAGGATCAATTAGGGCCAATATAACACAAACACACACAGCTAACTGATCACTATTGCCGATGCTCCGCCCACAGAACGCTGTCATTAGTTAATAGGGAACACGTTTACCTATCGTATTGATTAGAAGCGTGCTGTCCTTCTATCGTGACACGAACTGTATTGCTGATTGACGCGTCAGCTGAAATTACCTTGCGTCGGGAAAACTGGAAGTTTCCATTCCGTTTCACTCTATTTATCTACCGTGGGACAATTGGTTGGTAAAAATTTCGTACTCATGAATAATTCATTACCTACTTTCATTGGTTTCCGAAAGATTTCCCTTGCGCAATCTCAGCCAATGAAAGTACTCGTTACAATTTGCCTTTCGCGCCCATGTTTAAATCTTGGGAAATTAGTCTATTTTAAGTAAATTGTCATTATTCATACTCTTCACACTGAAGAGTATGTATTTGTTTTGTGGAATCTCATTCGACGAGGAGTTACTTCTCTTTGCTTATAAATATTCATGAAAACCAATAATCTGCAGTCAATTATCCCACGGTACATAATGAAGTTGTGCGGAATATGTACCGGGGATCACCGACGATAAATTTCGGTCATGTCAAAAGTTAATGAATGGCATTTTGCTCCCGTCAAAACGCAGGATTCCGCGTCTATTGAAATCCCTGACTTTGGAAAATTTAATTCCTGACTTAGGAGTTTCTACATTTCCAGATTCCTCGCCACATTTAAAGTAAGGCATTTACCAGGTCTACTTGTATTTATGATAGTCAGTTTTTAGATTCTGATTCTCAGAGTGTTTTATTACTTTTCATAATGCTGGTCTTTACAAGTTATCTTAAATTATGCTTGGTATGTTAATTTCAAGTAATCAACTCCTAAAAAAATAATCACGATGCAACAGCATAGTGATACCTAATGGTGAATGTAAAAATATGGTTTACAACTGATTTTTTCTCTGTTACAGAGTATTACTAGAGAGGGAGTCTGACCCAGGAGGCGAGACAATGATCATTGGACTGAAGATGAAGAACCCACAGTTTAGCAGCCAAGCATTTTACAAAACAAAAACAAATAAAATAAAAAAAAAAAACAAAAGAGGTTTTAAGAATTGTGTATTTGTCAGTGTTAAAAATTGTAAATACATCTAATGCATTATAATGATATAACCATCAAATAAACTCAATAAAGCTGAACATACAGCTACCAGCTGACGGTGTTTCATGAAAAGCAGTAGTTCCTTTAAATTAACCGAGTATAAATCTTAGTTGTTGCTTTTCTGTTTCCCAAAACATTCTGTTGTGCTATAAATGCAGGACTTGAAACAAATTGAGTTCCTTTGTATGTAGTATTTTCTGTCTCTTTATTCAAGCATCTTGTAAATGATACAATATAGTTTCAGTTTACATTAAAGAGACAGTTTATTTAAAGTACTATCAGAAAAAAAAGCATATTACACATTCAAAAGGGAGTGGAGTCAGAACAAAATTGTCATACCCATGTAAAAAGATGACTTGTGCCGTTGACACAGCTTGGCAGAAGAACGGTTTTGATAGCTTGACATGTACGTTTCAGTTAATGATTTATATCTTTAGTAAATCCAGCTTACCAGACTGGCAGTTTTCATGGGCATAATCATATTACTGCCAAAACACTGACTGCATTTCATTGATTATTATGTTATATTTTGAGAACTATGCCATTTTATTTTAGGTGACATCAATCATTATAACTTGTATCTTAATCATTTTGAGACACGCGGTGTCAGAACTAAAGCCGAACATGAAAAATCAGGCTGTTCGTAACCTGTCATGCAAATTACTAAATTCAGCATGCTTACTGAATAAGGATTATCAATAGTGATAAATGTTCTTGTCAAAACTGTATTTGTGTAACCTTTTTAATTACAGCTCATACCTTTTTCATGGCGAAAACCAAGTATGGTAAAAAAGTACTAAAATCTGTAGTAAGTCACAGGTGCTGCAGTGCATGTAAGTGATGGAAGCGTAATCGTCTGGGACAGGAAGTTCCAGCTCATAGATGTGTCCACAATCACTCTGGTAGTGCTCGGTTAATGGAGAGTGAGGGTGGAGAAAAGTGATTGAAAGAATTGATAGAGAAAGGAACACCAGTAGAGATATTAGAAGGAGATGGTGACAATACAGTTATTGCTCGACTGAAAAAAAAGCTATTAAGAAAGTATTAAGAAGAAGTTTGACAAAAACCACATTGTCAAGAACATAACCTCAAGTCTCTATTCTCTTCATCAAAAGAAAAATGTGAAATTAAGCAAGACGGTAATAATGCATATTCAGAAATGTTTAAAGTATGCCTTTGCAAAGAATGCTGGAAATAGTTCAGGAATGAAAGAGTATCTTCAGGCACTTATCCCCCATCCATTTGGTGATCACAGTTTATGTGCACCTCGTTTTTGTTGGTGCAAACGCAGACCAGGGGAAATAACATACATCGAAGCTTTCCATACAAGGGAGCTCTATTTAAAGGATAGAGAGCTACGAATAGAACTTGATAAGGTGTTTGAACCTGTCATACAGAGTTATGAACAGTACTGTGACTTAGGCTCCTCACAACAATATGAACATGCGAATATAGAAGTCAGTTTCAGGGTCCCAACGTCTCACCATTATGGAAATTCTGAATCACTAGACTTCAGAGTTAACGCAACAGCTGCGTTTATCAACGAAGGTCGAAGCTTTATTTCAATGGTAAAAATTGTTCAGTTATAGTTATTGTTCAGTTAGTTGCATGTCTGTTACTTATTGGACTGTGACAAACTATACCACATATATTTCTTAAACAAAATCTGAGGAATAATGATCACATTTCGACTAAGCAAAATTTGGAAAAAAAATGCTGTTTATTTATTTTGATTCAATAAGTCACCATCCACTCATCATCTTGCATGCTAGATTTACGAAGTGTTCCGTCATTTTGTTTTGTTATGAATGTTAATTGATACATATAGTTGTTTTATATTGTTGTTTTTATGTTAATTTCATTTTTACAGAGTTCTTGTTCATGTTCAGATGTTACAGTAACCATCATTTGTAGTCTCTTACAGAGCGGCTTCATACTAAGTAAGTCATAATTTTATTTCTCATTGATATTTTCTTCTTTGAAACTCTTTTAAAAGAGTTCTTTTGAAGGCATTCTTGTAGATAACACTCAGTTGTATTTCTTGTTGGCTTAGCATTTGGCTTGTATTTCAAATCGTTCACTTTTGAACGCTGTTGTAGCAGAGATATAATATTGCACTTCTACTCACTTGCCTATTAAATAGTTTTTATGCCAATGTGGTAGAGTGTTTGCTTATTGATCAACAGAAACATAGTTCAAATCAAGCTGAGAGGAAGTGAATTGTTCAGTTAACATTTTTTTAATTTTTCCGTGCTCCGTAAACACCATAATAAGCTTTGGCAATTTTGGACTATATTATAACCCTTTCAAGTAATTAACTATTAACACACTAATTAATTAATGCTTATAATCATTTGACCACTGGTGACATTTTAGATTTTTCATTTTCATTTAAGTCTGTGTTTCATGCACAAATGATTAATGATGCCAAAGCCCAGAACATCCAGTCTCTGAATGAACTGGTTGTCAGGGGTGTTTGCAAACGTTTCATTGCAGAGAAAAGAGCAGGGTCAGTATTAAATATCCACCACTTGCGACAGTTATTTGAACGCATTGTGAAGATGGTTTAAGGAACACATTTACAAATACTGCTGGGACACTGAATTCTATAATTCCAAAACATGCAAGGCATTTCACAGCCAAGTAATGATTTACACACTTGCAATGCACCAAATTTCTATGTGCAGAGTCAGAACACAGACTGTTGGCTGTATTTGTCTCTTTAGACAGTAGCAAATAAAAAAAACTTACTGAAATTTATTCATTTATGTATCATATAATTTAAAAATCATGTTTGTACAAAAATACAAACTACAGATACATTTCAACTGAAACTGATATATTGCTAAAATATGAAATGAAGGCTTAATGACTCTCGTACTTTCTAAGCAAAAACAGTGTCAAATTGACAACTGAAACTCATCTAGTAATGTAATAATAAGCTTAATATTGTACAAAACTAATAAAAAGTTATAAGTAAGAAGACATTGGAAACTATTTTAATTTTTGTAACATTTTAATCCATTTAACTTGTTTGATGTATGCTGAATTGTAACTGATTCATACGTTTTGAGAAGTTTTAAAATTCACCTAGGCGTATTTTATCTGTGTGTTTTACCACTAATTGACGGTAAAAGTTTATAGTTTCTGTTTTTTTTCATTGGCATAGCATTGTAGGTAATTTTCATAACTTTGGTTTATTAATAGCCCTTTAAAAGAATTCCGGAATTGACTTTGAACATGATGACAAGTATGTCTGGTCATTAGAAGTGATCTTGATTTTATGTGGGGCGTACCATAAACTTTCGTTGTTTAATCATATGTTTTCATTGAAAAGGCTAAAAAATGTTCTTTTTTGTAACATGATGCTTAAAAAACTGTTGTAAATTGAAAAGTATGTAATGAAATGAAAAGATAAATTTTTATTAGCCTTTTTTCAACTTAGAGTGTTGTCGGCAGGAGGACTTATTTTTGCCATCAAACCAGCAGAACAAAGTTTACAATATTTTTATCTCACCTGGGTGAGCTTTTGTGATCGCCTTTCGTCCGTCGTCCGTTCGTCCGTCGTCCGTTCACAATTGTTGTCCGCGCTCTAGCGGTCTTAATTTTGGTGCGATCTTCTTTAAACTTGGTCAGAATGTTTATCTTAATGATATCTAGGTCAAGTTCATAACTGCATCATCTCACCCTTAAAACTAGGTCACTAGGTGAAATTATAGAAAAAGCTTGTCCGCACTCTAGCGGTCTTAATTTTGGTCCGATCTTCTTCAAACTTGGTCAAAATGTTAATCTCAATGATATCTAGATCAAATTCGAAACTGGGTCATGTGACCTTCAAAACTAGGTCACAAGGTCAAATTATAGAAAAAGCTTGTCCGCACTCTAGCAGTCTTAATTTTGCTCCGATCTTCTTCAAACTTGGTCAGATTGTTTATCTCAATGATATCTAGGTCAAGTTTGTAACTAAGTCATGTGACCTTGAAAACAAGGTAACTAGTTCGAATTTTAGAAAAAGCTTGTCCACACTCTAGTGGTCTTATTTTGGTCCAATCTTCTTCAAGCTTGGTCAGAATGTGTATCTCAATGATATCTAGGTCAGGTTCGAAACTGGGTTATGTGACCTTAAAAACTAGGTCACTAGGTCAAATTATAGAAAAAGCTTGTCCGCACTGTAGTAGTCTTAATTTCGCTCCGATCTTCTTCAAGCTTTGTCAGAATGTTTATCTCGATGATATCTAGGTCAAGTTTGAAACTGGGTCATGTGACTTTGAAATTTAGGTCACTAGGTCAAGTTATGATAAAAGCTTTTCTGCACTCTAGTGGTCTTAATTTTGGAATGATCTTCACTTTCATTACCATAAGATCTTGGTTCCTTTCTTCAAATAGCCATATTGCATTATTGGTTCCAGAGTTATGGCCTCTGAAAGTGCCAAAATAACTATTTAGATCTTGTCTGCACAATAGTAGCTTCATTTTTGATTTGAATTTAATCAGACTTGTACAATACTAGAGTTAATATAAGATCTTGCAGGGTTGCCAGGGGACTTGAAAAGTCAGGGAAATTTGATTTTTGTTTCAAGGTCAGGGAATGGTCAGGGAATTTTGAAAATTGATCAGTGAAAAATAAAAATCCAGGAAAGTTAGTGAAAAGTCAGGGAAAAATAATTTTGAAGGGCTTATATTGTTCTATTTTATTAAAGATTGCATTTACACTTTTTTTCCTTATGAATCTTTCTTTATAATTGTGTACATTGTATTTAATAAAAGTTCTAGTATTATAAATAACATTACTTTAAGACTGAAAGTCTCTGCAACCCTTACAACCAAAAATTAAAATAAGTATGTGTTACATTCGAAACCCATGTTCCTCCCTCCAAGATCCATGTCACAGCAACCCTCTGAACTTAGTAAGTTCTGCTATAAAGGCCTAACTGCTGATAGTTTGTGCCTTGCCCATATATTTTTTTGCATCTTATATGGTTGGATTTTAAAATAATTAGTAGAATTGGCAATAGAGTGAACATGTGTCATGTACATAATCCCTGTTTGGAACGGTGTTCCAACATTCAGTTCACAGCAACCTAGTTTTTTGTATAACGGCAGGATTTTTTAAAAAATATTGCGGCACAAACTTCTACATTTTTCAAGATACTGCTTTGAAACTTTAAACATGTTAGGTATCATGTGCATACGTGCCTGATATATTTTTTATGCGGCTCAGTCTATTATAGTCCACGTTGTGCTTTAAGAATCCTGATGACGCACGACATCTAGTGAAACTCTACCAAAGATGACCCCATGTTCATAATTGCCTGCACCCTTTGAGTCAACTGGCAATTGTATTTGCATCCACTGACTCTTGCAACCATTGAGCAGTTGCTGGCAGGTGAGCGACCCAGGGTCCCATGGACCCCCTTGTTCTTAATTGACAGTAAAATCTCTCCAAATTTGGCAAACAAGTGTCAAATGTATTGTAGATTATTGGAAAAATGTTATTTGATACATTTGCAATAGTGCCCATTAGTTTATAAAATCCTTAAAATGTCAAAATTTATGATGATGTGTCGACATAAATTGTTGTTATCTTAACGCTCTCTGAAAGGAGTAATGTCAAATCGTTTGTAAATTAATACACGAGTGTCAGAAATAAGCCAGCACTACAACAAGAAAAACTTCTCAGTTTGGCCCGGCATGTAATTTTTAAAAATCAAGTGCAAGCCGAAATGTGTACAGAAGATTATATGCTTCTACGAAAACACTTTTTATTAAGTAATGCATCAATCCAGTGTCTTCACTACTATTAATGATCTAAATTGCTGAATTGTTCTTAGTTTGGAATACATCAAGCATTTCAGTATTTGAAATAACTTTCCACCTCGAGTCCTGTTCTATCTGAAAATTGAAAATATTTTGTCAAATTACGAAGGATATTGATATTTTTAATTATGTCTTACAACTTTTTCAGGCAAAAGAAATTCATTATACTGTTGGTGTAGATTTATTAAATCTGGCATTTGAATATATAGCCAGGCATAAAGACAAGGACCCTCAGCTATGGAATGTGAGTCGCTTCTAGCTATGAAATGCGAGTCGGAAGAACCGAACTCTCGCCTGTAACTACTTGGCATGTGAAGTTGCACTATTGTCTTTAACGCGCATACCTAAATGTGATACTGGGGTCAAAAGAACTTAACTCAGTAATAAACACATATTGTTTATTCGATGTACATAATTTTCATTCCTTGTTAAGCTGTTTTTGTCTTTTGTGTTCTTACGAACATGAAAGTTCGTAACAGAAAGCTGCAATGCATCTTAGAATACAAAACCCAGAGCGATATTCGAACTCCGGTCTCCCGCGTGACACGCCAACACTAACCACTGAGCCAAAGAATCGATTCCATGACGCAGTTGTCAGAGGTTGTATTTATACAAGTATGGGTAGGTGTGCACTAGACCGTAACAATTGTTTCATAGTATATACGAGGGGTGATTCAAAAGTTCGCGGAATTTATCTCTAAATCATTTATTTTTTCACCGAATCACATTAAATTTCGCATAAATATAATTCAACGTATTTTAACTAACATTTTCGTTTAGTTTATGGAATATGTGTAACCGGAAGAATATAAATGGTCTCCATAGCAACCACGGTTAGGTGACTTGAAGCAGGCCAAAATATTTCGTTTTACTAATTCACTTCAGACGATAGTATGTTTTCAAATGTTGCTCAATTTTGGCGCGAACGTAACTGACGTTAGAATGACGTGTTGACGTCATTTCCTATAATTTTGATTACATTACGTTGAACCGTTACTCCACAGCAGCGAGTTGTCGCCATGTCTTCAACTTCTTCCGCGACGTCAACAAGTGAATTGGAGCTACGCGCAGTTGTGAAATTTTGTGTTGGACTCAAACTTACACCAGTTGAGACGTTGAATCAAATTAAAAACTCGCATACATTACAACCTTGTGGTAAATCGTTTGTCTACAAATGGCATGAGCGATTTCGGAACGGCAGAAAATCGGTACTTGATGACGATAGAGCAGGTAGACCAGCATCCGCTATGACGACGAGCAACGCAACGTTAGTGAGAGAGCTTTTGGACAACGACCGGCGCTTAACGGTTAGGGGTATTGCAGAGGAACTCTCCCTATCGTATTCTACTGTGCAACGAATTCTTACAGAAGAGCTAAATATGTCCAAAGTATCTGCGCGTTGGGTGCCCAGACTTCTGACTGATGAAAACAAGCAGCGGAGGTTAGAATGTTCTCAGCAATTTCTGGATCTGTACGACGCACAGGGTGACGAGTTTTTGGACAAAATCATCACGACAGACGAGACATGGTTATACCATTATGATCCAGAGTCGAAACAGCAGTCGTCCGTCTGGAAGTCACCAGACACACCTCCACCAAAAAAGGCCAGGACAACACGCAGCTGCAAAAAGGAAATGTTCATCTTCTTCATGGATAGACAAGGGCTTTTGCTTCAACACAAGGTGCGCGACGGATGTACCGTAAATGCCGACTATTATTCAAAGGTATGCCGCATTTTAGTCATACAAACGATCAACACTTATATATTATTTTTATAACAAACTAATATTTTACAGTATGTATTGTTTCAAATAACAAAATATATAAAAATATTATTTAAAATGTGCCGCTTTTTACTTTCTTAAACTTAAATTATTTCATGTTTTCCCGTTTGTTTGTTTGACTTCAGGTGCTTAGACGCGATCTGATACAGGCTCTGCGCCGCAAGCGCCCCCTGTTGGTACTGGATGATGTTATACTCCATCATGACAACGCTCCAGCACATCGGGCACAGAGTACAGAGTTAGAGATTTCACTGCTTGGTTTCAGTCTCTTACCACATCCGCCGTACAGCCCGGATCTAGCACCGATGGACTTTCGTCTGTTTCCAGATATGAAGAGGGAACTCAGAGGTCAGAGATTTGAAACAACATTAGAGCTACGCAATAAGGCTCGTGAAGTAATCTCTTCATTCAGTCAGGATTGGTTTAAGGTAACATTTATGCAATGGGTACAAAGGCATAGGAAGTGTGTAGCGACGGGCGGCGATTACGTCGAGAAGGTGAATCGTACGCTAGAATTTGACCGTTAGTGACGTCGACGTCGTGATGGCGTGCGTCAAGTGCCGGTCATGTATACAATTCAAATATGTACAAACGATTTATTAGTAAATGTATTTCAATGAGATTACGGCTCTGCTTTAGTATTGAGTAAACGTATCGAGTGATGTAATTTTTGTGTTTGTATTGTCTTTTCCGTTCTAGTAATAAAGCAATTCCGCGAACTTTTGAATCACCCCTCGTACTTAGTTATATATAACATTATGTTTCCTCAAATATATAATTCGTTAAATGCTTTTCTACACTAATAACGATTTTACTGAAGGTGAAACAAAACGTCTCATTTTATTATACTAATGCAGTGTGTTTCTATAACTCATAATATTATATGTGTCTGAGGGAAACATTCATAAAATGTGAATGAATCTCAAGGTTGAGAGTTGAGGTTTACACAAGACAGTTCCAAAGCATAATATGTATGAGGGTTTTTTTTCTTTTCTTATCTCACAATATCTCTATGGACAGAAGCGCCTGTTTAAGAAAACAAACAAAGCCACAGAAAGTAATTCTGATGAAATACACGTGATATCTTGCCCATTGTGCGCAAGGTCTTGTAAGATAAAGTAGTCTTCAACACAAACAGATGTTTTGTTAGTCACGTTGTTCATTACAAGCATCCGTGTATATTTATCTCCGGTACTTTTTGCTTTCAAGTTTAGACCTGTCACCTCGTCTGAGGCAAGTTCAATTCGAGGACAATTCTGTAAAGTAACTCTGTCAACGTCGAAAAAGTTTTCGCAACGTTTATCCATGGTATTTGTACCAACCGCATTTAACCGTTTTTCGGGAGAGTCAAATGTGATTCTCAAGGAGATATTGACGGATCTTGTCGTATCTTTATACTGCATTTGAATCTCTTCTTCTTCGGATATACCACGAAGAAATTTCAGTAACAAATTTTCAGTACATTGCCAGGTCGTTCGCAGTCGCCATTCAAAATATAATGCGGATTTGTTGTTACCAACATGAAATGTATGCGACAAACATTTTCCGCAGGAGAAATGGCGTCCACCCAATCGGTGCAACTCTTCATCAATAAAGTTTGCTAGACTTTGACTTGTTTCAGCTTCTTTAGAAATGATGACATGAAACAGCACTTTTACTGATATTTCCGACAGGATAGAAACACTTTTCTTACAGACGCCGTTAATAGGAATGTGTTCTATCTGACAATACAAGGGTCTGCAAACAGCCTGAAATAAAATAAATGTCTCTGAATATGGAAACAAACTTTATATACTATAAAGTAAACAAATAAGCCATAATTGACACTTTTTCGATAAAATTTGGGTCTTTAGTAGCATATGTTTTCTGTGGTGAACTTTAAAATCAAAGGCAAGTAATATCTGTAAAAATATATGATTATATATTCCCTAAAGAAACAAAAAAAATTTTGGTAATAGGACATTATTATTTTGTGTTTGCTATTGCATCATATTATATGTCACTTTGTAATAATGAATGGTTACGGAAAATTGCATAATATTTCAAAACTAATATTTCGTTTTATGAAGTAAATATTGATTTTTTTCTGCAGTTACGGATATATTACGAAATGAAACAAATAAGTGCAATGTCACACTAGGTCTATGTATATTCATATTATACATAATCAATTCAACGTAAAAGTTAATGAAATTAACATGTTACGCCCCCTCTACATGCTGACAGAACAAAACGTAATGTTGAACCATTTAGTTATATAACAGAAAGGACCATCGTGTTGAAACTGACCAGTGGCAACATACGTCGATTTTTGGCTGTAGCTAAACGTTTGAATTATAGAAACTACAGAGTTGTAAACAAACATTATATAACTCTTATGAGACACAAATTGAAATTTCGCTTATTGTAAACAATTAAGACACAAGTGGACACATTAGCAAAACAAAAATATTCGAACTTACATCAAAAGGATCCCAAATTTCCATGGATCTACACAAAGACGTTTTGATCTTTTTCTCTTCTACATTAAAATATATCAGCGCTGTAAACGCAGCTGTGCTTCTATGAACAGTTATCTCATTTAACGAACAAATGTCTTTGCTTGACTCACGGGCTTCGAAGAAGTGACACATATAACAGTATACATTTGAAAATACTTGAATCCCTCGGTATGTTTTTACAAAGAAATGAGTGTTATAAACTAGACGTTCTGTCTCACAGGCTTTTTTCAAAACAATTGTCGCCCCATGACCGTTACATCTCCGTGTGACAAATTCATCTGGATAACAGCGTGTTTTTTCAACAATACTGGCATGTGGAGGTAATGAAAATAATAAACACTTTTTTAAGAAGAAATTGTTTTGTTCATCGATAGTTTGGAAAATCTGTGATAAAAAAGTGTTACAATTAGTGAGCAGTTCCCAAAAGACGTAATCATGTATCCCATTACACATTGCACAGTGACGATTTTTGAATACCTTCTCTTCTGCCTTGTCGGAGACCATTACAAAATCATTCAGTTCAATGGGTATCTTACAAGCCGGATAAGCCTCCTCACCGCGTTTGTCGGGGCAAGAATCAATGACGTGAAACCATAAATCAAAAAAATGCCGTACGCTTAATCCTCTCTCCTCGTTATGTACTTTTCCCACGTTCACACACGGATATTTTGGCACCGATATATTATCATTTAGCTTTACATCCGGGCAACAATTTCCCACCATGTGACAATCACTTGCACATGAACATTTTTGACAGCACGACGTATTGTTTTTGTCACTAATAACCTGTAATAAACAGAAATAAATAGATCTCCAATAATAATAAGTCAGCGATGACTACTAAAACTAATTAAAATAAATTAATTTAAATGAATTGTCTTTTTTGCGTTTAAGTAGTTTTCGTTTTTACGAATAATTATTTTTTATTTACGACTTACAATTTCATAACAACGAAACGATATGTCGCTACAACAAGATAATTTTCGTACAAATGAAATGGCATGTAGGCTATAATCATTCAGTTTTACAAACAAGAGGGTCCATGGGACCCTGGGTCGCTCACCTGCCAACAACTGCTCAATGGTTACAAAAGTCAGTGGATGCAAATACAATTGCCAATTGACTCAAAGGGTGCAGGCAATTATGACCATGGGGTCATCTTTGGTAGAGTTTCACTAGATGTCGTGCGTCATCAGGATTCTTAAAGCACAACGTGGACTATAATAGACTGAGCCTCATAAAAATATATCAGGCACGTATACACATGATACCTAACATGTTTAAAGGTTCAAAGCAGTATCTTGAAAAATGTAGAAGTTTGTGCCGCAATATGTTTTAAAAATCCTGCCGTTATACAAAAAACTAGGTTGCTGTGAACTGAATGTTGGAACACCGTCCCAAACAGGGATTATGTACATGACACATGTTCACTCTATTGCCAATTCTACTAATTATTTTAAAATCCAATCATAGATTCAAAAAATATATGGACACAAACTATCAGCAGTAAGGCCTATATTGCAGAACTTACTAAGTTCAGAGGGTTGCTGTGACATGGATCTTGGGAGGAGGAACATGGGTTTCGAGTGTAACACATACTGATTTTAATTTTTGGTTGTAAGGGTTGCAGAGACTTTCAGTCTTTAAGTAATGTTATTTTATAATACTAGAATTTTTAATTAAAATACAATGTACACAATTATAAAGAAAATGATTCATAACGGAAAAAATGTGTAAATGGAATCTTTAATAAAATAGAACAATATTAGCCCTTCAAAATTATTTTTCCCTGACTTTTCACTAACTTTTCTGGATTTTTATTTTTCACTGACCAATTTTCAAAATTCCCTGACAATTCCCTGACCTTGAAAAAAATCAAATTTCCCTGACTTTTCAAGTCCCCTGGCAAACCTGCAAGATTTTATATTAACTCGAGTATTGTACAAGTCTGATTAAATTCAAATCAAAAATGAAGCTGCTTTTGTGCAGACAAGGTCTTAATAGTTAATTTTGGCACTTTCAGGGGCCATCACTCTGGATACAATAATGCAATATGGCAATTTGAAGAAAGGAACCAAGATCTTATGGTAATGAAAGTGAAGATCAGACCAAAATTAAGAGCACTAGAGTGCAGAAAAGCTTTTATCATAACTTGACCAAGTGACCTATATTTCAAAGTCACATGACCCAGTTTCAAACTTGACCTAGATATCATCGAGATAAACATTCTGACAAAGCTTGAAGAAGATCGAAGCAAAATTAAGACTACTACAGTGCAGACAAGCTTTTTCTATAATTTGACCTAATGACCTGGTTTTCAAGGTCACATAACCCAGTTTCGAACCTGACCTAGATATCATTGAGATACACATTCTGACCAAGCTTGAAGAAGATCGAAGCAAAATTAAGACCGCTAAAGTGCGGACAAGCTTTTTCTAAAATTCGAACTACATGTAGTTACCTTGTTTACACGGTCACATGACCCAGTTACGAACTTGACCTAGATATCATTGAGATAAACAATCTGACCAGGTTTGAAGAAGATCCGACCAAAATTAAGACTGCTAGAGTGCGGACAAGCTTTTTCTATAATTTGACCTTGTGACCTAGTTTTGAAGGTCACATGACCCAGTTTCGAACATGATCTAGACATCATTAAGATTAACATTTTGACCAAGTTTGAAGAAGATCGGACCAAAATTAAGACCGCTAGAGTGCGGACAAGCTTTTTCTATAATTTCACCTTGTGACCTAGTTTTAAGGGTGAGATAACCCAGTTATGAACTTGACCTAGATATCATTAAGATAAACATTCTGACCAAGTTTAAAGAAGATCGCACCAAAATTAAGACCGCTAGAGCGCGGACAACAATTGTGAACGGACGACGGACGAACGGACGACGGACGAAAGGCGATCACAAAAGCTCACCCTGTCACTATGTGACAGGTGAGCTAAAAAATGAAATACAGTTAGATTTTACGAGGTATCAGTTCGCTATACAGAAATGCTTGTCTATTTTTTGGATACTTTAATTCGCTAGAAACAACGCATTTCGTTTGTTTTGTAATATTTAATCGTAATAGACTACAAATCGCTTGTACGAAAATTTTGTTTGAAGTTTCTATCATTTTTAGATATGACACCAGAACTGTTATGTTACTACAAAACTATAAGCAGGGTAGGGTTGTAAGTCCGCTAAAATTTATTTCCATGTCATTTGAGCTTTAAATCTTTTTCATAGGAAAATGCCTTCTGTTAATAAGTGTTAAAGTGTTTTTGGCGTAGGTCCCTAAACATATTAATTAGACAGCAAGGAACTCTTTCTACACCTTTTTGCTATTTGTGAGCCAAAAAGAAGTTCCACACGTCTTTCGAATAGAAACAACTAGTACGTTTAGAAATACGGAACAACACAGCTTCCGTGAACAACTCTATAAACATTCTTTATGTTAAGGGAAAAAAATGACAGGCTTCTCCTGAAATGTTTTAGACCTTCGGCGATGAAATTACATACAGTAGTAAGTACCGCAATTCCAAAATCGGGCATCAAGAAACACGTCCGTTTCAAAATTGGTTAGCTTATTACGGTTAAGGATTTTTCACACATCGACGTCTCACGAGGTAGATTTGACGTTCGGAGTAAGGCAAATATTTATATATTAGAAATATATCATTTTGACGTATAATTATATACGTATAATTATAGTTTGTTAAATTAATTATTGCTGTTGTCATCAAATAAAAATACAAATACAAAAAAAATATTTATAGTCGACATCATCATTATCATCAGCATGATAATTATCATTATTAATTATATTATTCATAATAATAAGGCAAAACAAGAAACACATCTAAACATTCTGGCATTTATTGAAAGTCCTTAAATAAACTTTGATTCTTTAGTTATCTAAACGTTTTACTTTGGAAATTATTTCGAATGTTTCTTAATAGGGAACTTTGTTAACAATTTGATTAGAGCTATAATTGTATGAAAGAAAAACGTATCATTCATGTTCTTGCGGTCCTCGAAAGTTACCCTCGGGCCGGATAAGCCGATCTGTAACTCAGACACCTGAAAGATACTTCAAACATAAATGGGGGAAATCGTTGGATAGTCTTTTCTCAATATGCATGAAACACTAACATGTGAACATACAAAACAAGCATAAATAACAAGTTGGCTGATACAACTCATCGAATAAATTATGTCGAATAACTAAAATGTATGCGCGTGATCAGCTTAAAATTGCAGTCTTCAGAGATTCTCCGTGTGTGTGTGTGTGTGTGTGTGTGTGTGTGTGGAACGTTGTGCCTTTTATGTATTTTCTTGCATCCCGTAACAAACTTCTATCCTAAATGATAACTCACAAGTATCTATGAGATATTTGGTGGTCACTGTAACATCTGTTTGGGACATTTGGAGTGAGTCATTCTGAGGTCGGGTAATAAGAATCGGGAATTATCTTCCGCTGATAGTGTCCTTCAAAACCAACAGAAATGTAACTTATCTAGGCATTATGGACTTAGCTAACACTTGTTTATAATTTTCGTTTCCCGAATTTAGGTAACACGTAAAAAGGGATATAAATCTAAATTTCTGAAAGTCTATGAGCTTAAAATAATTTGGAAATACGCATGCAAGAAGCGGAAGTACTTAAAGTGACGATAACTTAACACGATGTTTATTACACTCATTCGACGTTTTTCTTTCTTCAAATTTTGTCGAATATAAAATATTGGAGACGGACTTTCTCGTTAAATACTGTAAATAACTAAATGGAATTAAAAATATGCGTATATTCAGATCTGGATAGTGCACATTTAGTCGTTAAGATTCTCCTGAACCTACCAATGACTAACTTGCAAATATCTGGTTGAGCACGAAATCAGACTTACCAACGAGCCGCCTCTCGAGGCCCTTTTTTATTAACAGATTGTTTTTGATTTGTGAATCAAATCTCCATAAAACGCTGGTTTAGAAATCTTTTTGAAGTAGTGATTTTAAACTGCTTTTTTATAGTTTTGACTTAAATCTGGGTATCAGCAATAAAAGTTGATGTTATTTTAATGTTTGCTTTTTATTTTGTGGTTTAAAAGGCTGTTCTGTTATGCAACGATTAAGTTAACTGAAATTTATAACATTGTTACAAGCTATAGAAAACGAACAAACTGTGAAGTTTAATCCCCTTTAGATGCATCACCATCTGAAAATAGATAATTAACAATATTAAAATCAAAATCATCTCTTTTATTGTATACAATAGTAGTACCAAAACCATTTTCAGTTTGTTTTTTCTTTCTGAAGTGTTTGCTTGCTTTATTAGGCTGGAGTTCATTTAGACATATTTTATTGTCCAGAGATGGATGTTTATTATCTATATTTAACTAATCGTACAGATATCTCGAGGTGTTGTTAAAGGTTGTAAAAATGCCCTCTTGCTGTTCACTAGAAAGAGATAACAGGAAGTCTCTTTCATAGCAGTGTAAAACAGATCAGCAACAAAGTGTAACAATTAGTTTCCATGGAGATGCCATTTCCTGTATATAAACAGAAGTTCTGAATATAACATAAATATAATCTAGTAAGAAAGAGAGCGACTCAATTATGTCTTGATAAGTCCATAAAGTGTAATTATCATAAGAACCATCTATAAAAATGCTTTATGTTCATTACAAGCGATATACGTTTTATTTTCTCTTGCGAACGTTTTTTTTTCAATGAGGGTGCTTAGCTTGTCTCTTATTAAATTATGAGGAAGTGAAGTAAACAATGTAGAAAAGATATAAGCTGACAAAGAGAAGTCCAAAAACCGTTCGATTTAGACTTATTTAAAGCGTCAGACCCAAATTTTTGAAAGATCAAAATAAATCCAGTGGTTTGCCAGTGCCAATACAAATATTATAGTCTTGAATTCGCTCTGTCAAAGTCAATTATGTTTCTGTTGTAAAAAGATATGCGAGTGTCAAAGATTTGTCTTCTCCAATCAGAAGGAGCATTAGGCTAAGCATGCTGTCTTTTACACCATTTATTACCAAATAAGCTCAATGACTCGGCAATTTCTGCACAAGAGAAATTAAAATCGAATTTCGATGGAAGTTTTACTTTGAACCTTTAGAAATTAAATCACGGATTCTATAATCTTTGATACCAGGAAGATCCCTGGTAACGATATGACCGGCTGGTTTATAGTATTTTAAGTTTGAACTTTTTCAAGATGATAGTGTATTTTTAACAATCTGTAAATCAGAGATAACTTTATTGTAATTAAAAATTGTGTTTCTAATTGGCTTGCTGTATTTATAACAAACGATAGGTGATTCAATACTCTTAAAATAATTAGGCAAAGCCGATTTAACCGTTTTATCTTTGAATATACTTGGAAGGTCAATAAATTCAGTTCCCTTATTTAAAAAAAGAAATTTTCAGGAAATGTCTTTGATGATCAGATTCCAAGTCAATGTGTGTTCGGAGAACATAGCGAACATGACACTGAATAAGACTTGCAACTTCATAAAGTGGATGAGTTCTTATATTAATGGCATCGCCTTCCTCATCCAATGTATGCAAATTTGAGATAGAAATAGATGTCAAACGTGAAAGCATAGCGTGTCTACAAGATTGTTTTAAAAAGGACTTGTTGGTCATGAATTGAACAACGGACACGTGACTTTCTTCTGAAGTTACCGTTAGTCCTACTTAACTATGAGTCCGTTTTCCAATGTAAGGAAGGTTTGTTACTATCAGATATATTTAGAGGCAATGCTTAAGAACAGTTAACTGGTTTGACAAATTTGGAGCTTTTGGTCACATGAATTTTTAGCAGATCTGTAACACTTTTTTGTGAAACTTAGCAGAACAGTATAGAAAAGTCACGTTTTGTGATAGTGTTAAAATAACTCTTAAATATTCGTGGAAATACTTGATAGTATTATCAAAAGTCCTGTGTTTGATAACTGTATCTTGTAACGCCAGATTTGCTTAAATAAGTCAATATTTATTTATATGATAATTTCATAAGTGTGATTTTTTTTTCCTTCAACGTGTGTTACAAATTAGTAACGTGAACTTCAAACGCAGTGTGTGTTGCAAATCAATCAAATGAATAACGAGTAAAAATTCTATTTTGATTGGTCAAACGTCGTTAATTATCAAATCCAGTGCAATTTATTTAGCGAGCGAACCTGTGGCGATAAATGACTTAAAAAATAAGACTTATAAAAAGTCCTTTCTTTAATGAATATTGAATGCAATTAAATGTATTTTCATATACAAATCCTGACATCCTGACCTTATTATCTCCCGTCGAAAGCGGAGGAGATTTGTCGTTGTCCGTCAGACTGTTCGTCTTTCCGTCTGTTTGTCTTTCTTTTCGTCGGACCGCCTGTCCATCCGTCCGTCTGTTACCATTTTAAAATTGATTAAAATTGACCCCGCCCCAGTGGTCACCTGGTTTTACATAGAGTTGCCTACTTAATTAAATGGGTTTTTGAAGATCTTGGCCCTCACTTGGTTACCCAGCCCCCTGCCACCTCATCAGGATGAGACAAAATTATTAGATGGAGTTAAAAGGTACTTAACTTCATTGCCTTCATTTTTTTTTATCTATATCATTGACCTTCTTGTGACCTACTGACCTGAAGATTTCAATTTTCTCCTTGGCTGACCTTGACATACTGACCCACCTCTTTGTTTCCGAAGATATTTTTTTTTGAGATTTAACTAAGTGTATAAGTTTGAATACAAACTTTTAATATGACTTAGGTTAACCTCGAACTATTGACCTTATTCCTTGGTATGAAATATTTTTGACCTTTAATGTGGTATCTGAACCGTCTGCCATTTGGCACATGCCTTACATGCCTTAGGTGCAATCCCACACCCCCACAAATTGTTTGATAGTTTCTATGAGCGATACGGGACCATTTAGTCTTCTTTTTGGTGGTTGTTGTGATTTCTTTTTTTTGGATTGGTAGGTTCTTGCAAACCAGTATCCGATTCATAGTACAGACGAGCGTTAGTGCCGCTCTGCGGTGCTCTTAAAATATGTGATTAATTTGGTTTTATTCGGTGGGCGATTTTATTTAGCCGTTTGTCCTCGTTCAGTTGAAAAACCAAAGCGCTTAAAGCACTGGAATTGTTCGAGATATATCTTGAAAGCTTATTAAAGCCAGCTCAAGCCCTTACACAACAATACAATATTTCATGTAGAAACACAACCGCGAAATGTAGTATGATCTGAAATACCTGCCTCACTATAATGATGGAAACTGTAGCGTACATAGAGTGTACAGAGTGTTTGGCTTCGAAGTACTATTTATTAAGTAGAACGTTCAATTAGTGCTGTGAAAATACCTGTTTGTAACAAGTTTGTAACAAGTCATTTCAACATTTCTCTAATTTTTAATCTAATCTAAACATCTTAATAAAATGGCCAAAGTAAAGAGCTGCCAAAACCGGTTTTTTTATAAGTGAACTTGCTCTTCCACAACAGTATCTTTCAAAACTGATACAGGAAGCCGAAAGAAAAACAAACATGATTTATTTTATTTATCAATTAAACAATTACAGTCCATATAGTTCCTCTGAAAGTCATCACAGTAGAATAAATTTTGAATTAAAATAATCCTGTTTGCAAAACAGATTAGTGCAGCATTTCGTCACTCACTAAAAGAAAAACAAGTAAAATAAGATTTAAAATAAACAAAAAGAATTACAACAACAACTAAGACTAATTAAACCTCACTCAAACTATAATTATGTGATATCTAACATTTAGTAGGAAAGCAAGATACCAAGACACTTATTCTGTTTACACATTAGATTTTCAATACGAAAAAAAATGTTATTCCATATCAGGATATTCCTTTATATGCCCTATGATATATACAAACATGATGGCACTAAGCCGCTCACCTGCGTGTAACAGCTAAACTGACAAGATTATTATCAAAATGAAATGAAGAATAGAAAATGCTACATGCCAAATAACAAACTTTTAAGATATTTGGAAAATCTTGGTAGAAGTCTACTTGACACTAATATGCACTAACTTTTCTTTTCAGAGTTCTTTGTTTGGTGGTTTTAAACATTGAGGTTTTTTAACATTGGTATTGCAACAACAGGTTTCAGAATGGAATGATATGCTTTGAACAACTGTTATAAAACTTTGAGCAAGGTACACATTTGCCATCAGCTATAACACAAACATTTAAGTGGAAATATTGTCTGAAGCAAGGAATGAGATCAGATAACATATACTAACACTTTGAGTCCAGAAAATTCACCCGCTTATTTGAGCTGTAAGTGAGACAATTTAATACTGAGAATCCTATTTGGTTTGATGGTTTAATTTATGTACAAATGAGTTTAACACTAGAAATATTTCTACGTAAGAGAGTCATGACAGTCTTATACTGTGCATCAGTGCACTCAAAGACTGAGGTATCAGATGTCACCTCAAAACCTCTCAAAATGCGCCTTGATAAACCGTGTCTGGGCGGTTAAATTACAAAGGTGTCTGCGTCTTAATAACTTGCAAAGTGATGAATATAAGCTCGCTTATCCCGTCTGGATGTACTTAACTTCTTGGACTTGCAGCGCTTTTTAGATTGGCAGCGCTTCTTAGACTCGCAGTGTTTCTTAAACTCGCTATGCTTCTCAAACGTGTATCCATTCTTAGATTCGCTGTTCTTCTCAGACTTGTTGTGTTTCTCAGACAAGTAGTGCTTCTTAAACTAGCTCTGATTCTCAGACTTTCTGTGCTTCTCAGACGTGCCGTGCTTCTTAAACCCGCTGTGCTTCTTAGACTTGATGTGCTTCTCTGACGTGCAGGAATTCTTAGACTCGCTGTGTTTTCAGTCTTACAGTGCTTCTAGAGCATATCTTGCGTTTAAGTGCATTTACTTTGCTTCCTAGTCTCACTCTGCTTCTTAACTCGGATGCGCTAATTGCGCTTTCTGATCTTAGTCTCTCTTAGTCTGGTTACGCTTCCTGGTTTTACTCTGCTTCTGAGTCTGGCTGCGCTTACTATGCTTCATGTAAGAGAACTTCTAAGCCTTTTAGACTCGCTGTGCTTCTCAGTCTTTTTGTGCTTCTTAGACTCGCTCTGCTTCTCAGAATTCATGTGTTTCTCAGACTCGCTGTGCTTCTCAGACATTTTGTGCTTAGACTCGCTGTGTTTCTCAGACTTACTGTGCTTCTCAGACGCACAGTGCTTCTTAAACCCGCCGTGCTTCTAAGACTTGCTGTGCTTCTCAGACGTGCAGCACTTCTTAGACTCGCTGTGCTTTTAAAGTACTGCTCCTCAGTCTGACTGAGCTTACTAAGTTGCCTTGTCTCACTCTGCTTCTTAGTTTGATTGCGTTTCCTAGTTATATTCTGCTTCTGAGTCTGGCTGCGCTAACTGCGCTTCTTGGTCTTTTTCTGATTCTAGTTTGTTTGCGTTTACTAGTTATATTCTGCTTCTGAATCTGGCTGCGCTAACTGCGCTTCCTAGTAATACTCTGCTTCTGAGTCGGGCTGCAATTACTCCTCGTCCAGTTCTCACTCTGTTCCTTAGTTTGGTTAAGTTCTTTAGTTTTACTCTGCTTCTGAGCCTGGCTGATTTACTGCGCTTCCCGGTCTTACTCTGCTTCAATTCAGAGAGGTCTTTCCTCAGGCACCTTTTTTGTTTGTTTGTTTGTTTTTGTTTTTAATTTCCGAAATCACACATAGCGAACACAAAGTTTTCTTTATTTCAAACACACAAATATAAATAAAAGCGCAAACCGAAAAGAAACAAGAAAAAAACGTGACGTTACAATACAAAAATAGCGTCGCGCCAAAATATGTCACTGTGTTCCTTTAGAAATACTTAAATGAAAATTTCAGACGTTTGAATAAACGTATCAATGAGAAATAAAGTGCAAAATAATTATTTTGAAAAATTCTTTCAAATATCAAATATAATGTTTTTCCAGTTCGTGCTGTTAAACAATACACAAAGACAGAACACAATTTCTACAATAGAATTAATCTTGACAAACCTTTAAATTTTAGAGTACTAATGGTACAATCTACATTATCACCTTATGTCTCGAATAAAAGCTTGAAATACAATATTTCATTAAATTATGTAAGTATTATTTTTCTTCTTCTAGATTTTCTCACTTAACTTTAGCACAAAACATAAAGACTTTGTCCATGGTTAACAATCTTAAAATTGTTTTCATAAAATTAAATGATCAGAAAACTAGGATATGCTTTCTGTACCTTGGACATGAGACCTTCGTTTCACAAAGGAAACTATTCACTTAGTTTCTCATTCAGACATGAAAGGAAAATAAGCCGGACTCCTGTTGGCCATGTTTATTCATATATCAAAATTAATTCCATAATTTATACAAAGGGTAACCTAAGCTGCAGTTTGTGCCAAATAATGTTCAAATCAAACCAGCTGTTTTTTAAGAAGAAGATTTCTAAATAGATTCCAATATAGTAATGTAAAAACATAACCCCACTCCCTGTGTTTTAACTGATCAAATGGATTAAACAAATTACATAAAAGTTGCCCCAAGGAACATTTATGCTAACTTCTTTTCAAACTAGTCAAGGCATTGGTAAGGAGAAAAGTTTTTTTTTTACTTTCGGTTGCCGCAAACAAAGTTCTGTATGGGCTTACTTTTTCTGAAAGGTTTCAGAGGAGATGGCCTTTGAATGCAGTTGTTAATCAACAAATGAACTACAGACATAGTTTCATGCATCAGAGGAATAAGATTTTAAACCTTTTTTAAATATATAAATGACTGTCTTTTTTATGGTTCCCTTGATATAACTTGATATTTATCTAACAAATCAATTCCCACTTCATTGTCTTTGATTCATCTTAAACGACAAGTGGTTTTGATGAAATATTTTGTCCTCTAGTCTTCTTTACAATAGTTAGACACCGTTGTTGCTTTTACACCTGTCCATGCTGACACAGGTTCACAATCAGAGAAAATCAGGTCAGTTTTCTTTTAGAGTATGGAAATGCCTTCTGTCAAACTTCACACAGTCTCTAGAAATAAGTATGATATGAAAATAAATTAGAAATAATATATTAAACATATATTTTCCATAACGAATGTGGACTTCCATATGATAAACTATCATCATAGTTAAGTTTCAAAGGATAAACTTAGCAAGTTACTTTAAAGAAGTTTTACAAGCATTATGCATGTTTAATGATATATTGTATTACGTTATATAAACATGTCTGACTGACTGCTATTATTTTTTTCTATATGACAATAGCTTGATTTCTGTTCTCTCTGCTTTTTATCTTCATTATACCAATCATCTTTTTTTTACCAAATTCGATCCTTGATGTTAAGATGCAGCATATCGAACTTCCTTTTTTGGCTGTCAGTTATACTACATAAATCAAAGATTGCAGACAACTTTACTAAACTGCCAAAACCTGATAATTTTGAAATGTTACAGGCTGGAATCTATGAAATGACTAACAAACATGTAAACACTAAACATTACAACAATGCCAATTTACACTGACTGTTAAAAAAGTATTATGCCTGTTTAAAATAACGGTGCTATCATGAACACTTAGGTCATTTAAAATAATCATAAAACGTTATATTCATTTAGTCTGCAAAATTCGTTCTGCACTAAAATACAACAAGATGAAAATCATAACAATTCAGATGGCACATACCAGTTTCACACAAAATTCAGGGCTGACAACAACTCAATCTGTGTCCAAATAACAGACAATCCAAAAAAATCATCCTGAAAAGAGAACCACAGTTATTGTGACAGGAGTGAAGACAACCTATAACAAAAACATATACCTCTGACAAAACACTGGTTTGAAACATCAGCTGCAAAAAAAACGGCCCTTAAGCACCACTTTCTGAGCTACGGCTATGGCAAATTCTATAAAACAGAGAAGCAGTTCAAAAATAAATGTCCAATTATAGAAAATTTAAAGCTCCTACTTTACAATGAATAAATTTCAATACTGTTCAATCATTGAAACAAGAGGAAAACCTTTTGCGGATCACTCTACACACTCATTTTCTCATGCACTAATCAATTTAGACTTACACGCTGACAATACGATTTTCAAAGATTCAATATTTTACATAAAAAGAACCTCACGGGGTGGGGCCAATTTTCATCCCAGAAACATGATCTAATAAATTTGGTTGAGATCAACTAGACAATGCAACACCCTAACATATTTTACCTCTAAGGCATAGAGTTGCAGATAAGTTTTTTAATCTTTCCTATATAAGCTTTTGTAAAATTTACAAAATTTTCAAATTATAATTTTATGAATGAGATTATTAACTTACCATAAGAAAAAATACAGAAGGATATACTCTGGTTAAAACGAATCGAACACGCCCAAGAAAATCAGTCGAGCGTAACAAACAAAACTCTACTTGATAGACGCTCAATAACTTCAAAGCGACACCTTAAAGAAAATACTAGGTGTGGTGGGTGGTAATAGGTATGGTAAGTTAATAATCTCATTCATAAAATTATAGTTTGAAAACAAATTTTTAAATTTCATTTCATTCAATTATTAACTTACCATACGAAAAATACATAAGGATAGATTACAAAGCATCACATACCTTAAAGGCTGTGGTAGTATTTTCTTCTATTCAAAGAGAACATCTGTATCCAAATTCACAATTATACACACCATTGTCCAAGTGAAACCATCGTTATGGTAACTTATATAAACCTTTCTTGAGATGTAAGGACATATATATGAACTGAAGTCTTCAATAACAATCCCCTGTTGACATGTGGCATATTAGTTTATATACTCAACAATCTGTCCTCGAATGTATCAAATAGTACAATAAAATTCTGAGTAGCAACAACACGCCGGAAATATGACTTCATGACAATACCTTTGTCGAACCAGTTCTCAAATAAAATTTAATGAAAGTAGAATCACGGCTCCAGTCAGCTGTTTCCAATATTGATGCCATTGATGCAGCTTTAAATAAAGCCCAAGATAGTCCAATGGCACGAGTGGAATGAGCGTTAACTTTACTGTCATCCTCATAAGCCATCTTAATTGTGTTCAAAATCCAATTAGCGATGGTCTGTTTTGACACTTGATTATATGGCTCTACGAAAGATAAAAATAAACTGGTTTGATCGGCATTACCTCGTGATCTGAACTGTTAGGTTCTCTTCAATTAAATTGCTATTGTCCTCTTAGGATCCAATTTCTTATTGTCTACAAATGCTGGAACCCAAATCCTACTTCCTGAATGGGCCAGGTCTATCTTGCTTAGATAATCATTGTCTGAGGAATAAAATGCCATCCTTATGTACAGAAACGTTGCCATCATCCAACTTAAACGACTGAATGTCTGTACATCTTCTGAACGTTGTGACTGCTACAAGAAAAACAGTCTTGTATGATAGAAACTTAAGCGATGTCTTTGTTTACAGCTCAAAGGGAAAATTTTGTAAGATCTTCAACACTTTTGATATATCCTCTTCCTGGAGCTAGTTTATGGACAGGAGCTCTAAAATTAAAGATACCCCTTAAAAATCTGATAATATACGGGTGTTGACCAACAGGAACATTATTTACAGGAGGTAACACTGCAGACAACATTGACCTATAACCAGAGATCGTCCTATATTGTAAATTATCATCATAAAAAAGTGATGTAAATTTCTAACCCGTCGACAAAAGCCTTTTGCCTTAAGCTGTCTGGTGAAAGCAGCCATGCCGTTAGTTTGAAGAGCTGAGGATTTGGATGAAAGATTTGTGTTTTCGGTTGAAGTAATAATTCTTTCACGATTGGTAATAGTATTGGAGGAGCTAGTAAATACTGAAGCAGTGTTGTGTACCAGTGTCTCTTTGGCCACATTGGTGCAACCAATATGACTTGACAATCTGAAGACTGAGCCATATGTTGAAGTACTTTGGGTATTAAACAAATTGGGGGGAGGGGGATAAGCATAAGCGAGCATTCTGCTCCAAGGGATGGTCAATGTATCCATAGCTAGAGCTTGTGGGCATGGAAATCCTGGAACAAAAAATTGGAACTTTGTGATCGTCTTTGGACGTAAAGAGGTCGATCATTAGAGTGCCCCAAATGCTGAACAATTTGTTTGGTGCTTGATTGTTCTGATGGACGTATTTTCACCCGGGATAGGTGATCGGCTAAAATATTTTGACGATCTATGACGTAAGCTGCTTTGAGATTGAAATTGTGTTCGATGGCTAAAATGTCATAAACCCAATGTTAGATAGCAGAGGTGTGGAGATTTGGTCCCACCTTGGCGATTTATGAACTGTACTACTGTGGTGTTGTCTGACCTAAGACCTCTATGCATAATGCCATCAGACCTAATACATGGAGATACTGAAGAGCGGTATTGTTCGTGTGAAGCAGAGTATGTATTGCTAGTTTTATTTTGTGAATACGGGCCTGTGTAGGGAAAACTAGGCCCAAGTTTAGATGAATAAACTGCCTAGATAAACAATAATTTGACTTGGTATTAGGAAGGATTTCTTCAAATAGGTGATGAAACCTAGTTGCAGTAGAATAGTGAAACGTGTGGTCGCGATCTAACAAGAGTTGTGACCTTAGAGCATTCACTAGTAACCAGTCGTCCAGATAAGAGGCAAGCCGAATATGTTGTTTTCTCAAATAAGCTGCTATGACTGTTATTATCTTTGTGAATGCCCGGGGTGCTTGACATGGGGCCAAAACACATTGAGGTGAACTGGTAACATTGGCCTTGAATGCAAAAGCAGAAATACTTTTTGTAATCTTTGTGCATTGGTATGTGCAGGTAGGGATACTTCAGATCTAAACCGGCAGCATGGTCGTCCCTGTTTCACTAAATTTAACACCTTGGACAATGTGTCCATCTGAAGTGTTGCTTCACCAAAAACCGGTTCCAGTGGTTTCAAATTTGTGACAGGCCTCAGGTCCCCCGCCTTTGCGGGACCAGAAAGAAACAGCTGTAAAAACTTTCCTTGGTCAATAGCGGAGGAATTTTCTCGATCATATCTTTCTGCAATAAGCTCTGAATCTCTGACATTATAATTGTCATTTGACTTAGAGGTGAAGATGTCTGTTTTATGCCTGAAAATTTTGGAATTTCTATGAAGTCTAACAATAAACCGTTTCTTATTACAAACAACACCCATTTGTCGTTTGTGATTTTTTCCCATTTTTTTTGAAAATGTGTTAAGGGACCTCCGACAGGTAAAGGGTCACAGAAGCGTGACTTACTTGGACGGTTTTGAAAGTTTCGAAAAGAACTTATCGTAGTTTTTTGTTGCATACTTGGTTTAGGAGCCACCTTTGGTATCTTGAAATGACTACCGCTGGGTGTGAATGTTTGTTTTGATGCAGTCCTTTCTTCATACCTTGGTCGTTTAGCCATTGTAGAAAAGGAACTGGTTGGCTGAAACTTCCTTTTGTAATTTCAGCTGTTGATAGCTGTCTTTGGTTGTCTAAATAATCTGGAAGTACATCAGAAAGTTGCTTATTTATTTCCTGTTTCAATTTTAGTTTGTCATCAAATCCTGTTCCCAAAAACTCATTCTGATGTCAAAGGGAGAGAGTTTACGGTATTTGCATAGTCTTTTAAATCGACAAGACCTGTATCATATAAAGCGGCTTTCCTATGGATCAAATGACTAAACGCTCCAGCCCGAGCTATTTGATCTAACGATTTAGTCGAGACAGCAAAAGCATCACGTGTCATCTCGATGGCCAGATCAATGTTACAGTCTTTCTTATGTAAACAGTCAAGCAGAGAACCTAAAACTTTCTGTGCATAACAATACCGAATCGTGCCATTTGATCCTGAAAAGCCATCCTTTTGTTTGGTGGATATCGAGGTAGTATGACCAAAGGCACTTTATGCCCGTATTTCTTGATATGAAATGATTCTACAGTATCATCCAATTTCGGAACTTGAAACCAATGGTCACAAGATTCATGGACAGGAAAATCATGTCTATAACTGTCCTTGTAAGAGGTTAATTTACCTGGATTTTCACATAGAAATGACTGAGTAATAATATCCTTTTGCACATCATCCAAAATAAGCCCTACCGTAGACTTGTCAGTTCTAGTCTTGGCATCTTCCCAAAACTGGACCAGTAAACTCTGGTTTGGTGTTGGGTCACTTTCAGCAGGTAAATACATGTATTTACAAACACGATCATTTCGCACTTCGTTTTCAATATGTAACGGAGTGGTATCGCTTATCATAGAATATACATCAGAACCTCTTGACAAACTCAAGAGATTTTGCTCTGAGGCACTTGGATGCAAAGAAAGAACATCATCATGTCTCATTGGTCTGCGAGCAGCCCCTTGGGCCTCGTCTGTGACCTGAGTGTGACGTGGGACCTTTATCCTGAAGTCAAGGGAGTAGACAAGCAGGAGCGGAAACAGAATTAGAAGGAAGAAACAGTTGTCCTGAAGTCTGTCCTGTATGATCAAGACTTGACGGTAACTGGATGTTACCCAGAAAATTAGTCAACATTCCTGAGAATTTCGACTGAAAAGTTGCAAATTTCTCATCAGTATTGTCACTTATAAAGCTCTGAAAAGTCCGACTTTGCTATTCTTAGGTTGTTTACCTTTAGCAGATGCCTTGGATTTACCTTTCCCTTTAGATCCAATAACCGAGTCCGAAGTTCGAATCGGAGAAAGTGGTCTTGCTAATTTTATCCGTATTATTTCCTTCCATAATGAAAGAATAAAGGAATAATTCCAAAAAGAAAGAACGATATGAAAACCTCGTGCTATACACTGCGTGCGAGGTATTAAACAAAAATTGCGCTGTGTTCGCTTTGACGCCGAAAATATAACTGCAGTTATTGAGCGTCTATCAAGTAGAGTCTTGTTTGTTACGCTCGACTGATTTTCTTGGGCGTGTTCTATTTGCTTTAACCAGAGTATATCCTTATGTAATTTTTCGTATGGTAAGTTAATAATTGAATGAAATGAAATCATGTGAGCCCGGGGCAGAGCAGATAATGACCACAAGGGCATAATTTAAACTATCTTGGTAAAGGGCATCAAAATAATACTGCATACAACATTTCAAAAGTCTATAGCTTACGGTTTCACAAGAAAATTTTAAAAGATCAAATATTTTACACAAATGGGGTCCTTGGAGTTGGGCCAATTTTGACCACAGACATAACAATAACATTTTGAACAAGATGATGCTTTTAATCTTTCCTACATAAGCCTATGCAAAATCATGTGACCGGGGAAGGGCCATAAATGACCCAAGAGGCATAATTTACATTTAGAAAATTTAGAAAAAAAAGCTCCATCCAAAATATTTATGGTCTTTAGCTTACGGGTTCTCACAAGAATTTAAATCTAGAACTGTGTCCATAGGACACGGATGCCCCCACTATGCATAAGTGCTCATAAACAAGAGCATGTATATATTGTATATAAGTTTTTTTTCTGTACATATACCTAAAATGATCTACAGGTAACCTTATGTACATGTTAAATTAAATTACAAATGTAAAATTTATATGTTCAATTATTTATATGGTATATAGTGAAAAAATCAACAAAGGGCCATAATTCTGTTAAATATGGTCACAGCAAAAATTCCTTCCTTTACTACCATCTACACATTAAAGTTGTTCATCCCTGGAAGTTTAAGCAAAATCTGCCATCTAAGAGGAGTTGCGTTCACAAAATTTCTATATGGTATATAGTGAAAAAATCAACAAAGGGCCATAATTCTGTTAAATTTGGTCGCAGCAAAAATTCCTTCCTTTACTACCATCTACACATTAAGGTTGTTCATCCCTGGAAGTTTAAGCAAAATCTGCCATCCGGTTTAAGAGGAGTTGCGTTCACAAAATTTCTATATGGTATATAGTGAAAAAATCAACAAAGGGCCATAATTCTGTTAAATTTGGTCGCAGCAAAAATTCCTTCCTTTACTACCATCAACACATTAAGATTGTTCATCCCTAGAAGTTTAAGCAAAATCTGCCATCCGGTTTAAGAGGAGTTGCGTTCACAAAATTTCTACATAGTATATAGTGAAAAAATCAACAAAGGGCCATAATTCTGTTAAATTTGGTCGCAGCAAAAATTCCTTCCTTTACTACCATCTACACATTAAGGTTGTTCATCCCTAGAAGTTTAAGCAAAATCTGCCATCCGGTTTAAGAGGAGTTGCGTTCACAAAATTTCTACATAGTATATAGTGAAAAAATCAACAAAGGGCCATAATTCTATTAAATTTGGTCGCAGCAAAAATTCCTTTCTTTACTACCATCTACACATTAAGGTTGTTCATCCCTGGAAGTTTAAGCAAAATCTGCCATCCGGTTTAAGAGGAGTTGCGTTCACAAGATTTCGGGACGTACGGACGGACGTACGGACGGACGGACAGACGTACGGACGGACAAGTGCAACGCTATATGCTCCCCACTTTGTGGGGGCATAAAAAGAGGACCCTCAGGGCGGGTTCAGTCATGACCAAAGAGACACGCAACACACCAATTATCAGAACTCTGGGCTTAGCAGATTTAAACAAGAAAATATTTTAAAGACTTTTCCACTATATTTCTTTGTAAAACATGTTACCCGTCAGACAGGGCCAAAAATGACCTAGGGACATTATTTGAACAAATTTGGTAGAAGTCCTCTACCAATGTTTTATGCGAAGTTTTAAAACTCTAGGCCTTGTGGTTTCAGGCAAGAAAATTTTTGAAGAATATTTTCTTCTATATTGCTATGTAAAACTTGTAACCCCTCGGTCGGGACCCATAGTGATCCCAGGGACATTATTTGAACAAACTTAGTAGAGGTCTCCTAGACAAGTGTATAAGCTAAATTTCAGACCTCTGGACTTAGCAATTTTAAACAAGAATATATTTTTTCAAGTTTTTTATTTTAGTTGCCATAGCAATCAGAGTTATTCATGGGATAGAATTATTTGAACAACTTTGGTAAAGCTTTATGCAAGGGACATTCCTGTAACGTTTCATCATCGTTCACCTTGTCGTTTCAGGTAAGATGTTTTTGTGAAGTAAAAAGTTGACGGTGCACAACGCACGACGGACACAGGGCGATCACAAAAGATCACCTTGAGTACATAGTGTTCAGACGACCTAAAATAATCCAAAATTTCAAGAAGAATATGTCCAAATATTTCTCCTTTTAGCATCATCACACCATGAGAGCCCCTATTTGGAATAAAATTATATCGAATGAATAATGGTAAAACAACAATTCTGTATATAAAATTTTAAAATAATGTTTTCAGTTTATATGTTCCTCTTAGAATTTTTAACGTCTTGACACTTGGTTATAATTCATTCAATATCAGACAGATTTATAGAATTTAAAAATGAACAGAAGTTTTCTAAATTATAGGGAATGTGTTAAGACACTTAATTTTATGTTAACTATTTTTTAAATATAAGATATTTAACACTTTGACATGAACCTATTGGAACATGCATTTAGATCTTCACTACCAGTAGCCATAATCTTTTTTTTTCTTTTCTTTCTATTTTTTTTTTTTTGCCTTCTCATTTTATATTGTGTTCTCAACATCTCTATTTTTGTTTTGCAGATGTTATGTTATTCTTTGAACTGCAATGATATACATTTACATTATAATTAAATCTGGAATCACATTAAAAAGGCCAAAGTTCTGTGGTAAGAATAATAGCACTCCAATGGTTGGGACTTCCAAAGCTTAATAACAATAGCCTGAATTCACATTATTTTAGTATAAATATGATCTAAGAACTTATCAGTGCATGCTAAGGGTTTATAAGACTTATCATGTTGTATATTCTTTTGTCATTGAAGGAGAAAGCATTGTATTTCTTTTCATTGCTCTTTTACATAAGGTAAAGAAGTATGGCACTGTAAAACGTGTATACCGAATTCCAGTGAGTTTTGATTCAATAATCAGTACTGAATGACAATGCTGGATTTATCAGAATAATCAGGACGAACCAATGTGTGTATGCACATTCCATGATAATATTCTAAAATACCTACCATTTATTATAATTTAAACACTGACAGGTAAATGTATTAAGTGTATGCATTTACATATCTGTAAAATAACATAAACGAACAGTAAAATACCTTAGAATAATACTCTGAATTGCATCTCTGCTTCTTTCAAAACTCGGGGAACCCACCTTGCACATAGTCTCTACATACCTAGCTTTACATGTAAAATTGAATGTACAGTTCCGTACGAAACTCCAACATGGTCCGAAATGTCTTGAATGGAGCGGCGGCGATCATTTTCAATAAAACGCCTCACTGACGTTACCAATGTCGACGTGATAAAGGACGGTCTTCCACTATGGGTGTCATCTTCTATGCTCTCGCGGCCACTCTTAAACAGTTTGTGCCATTTGTAAACAGCAGATATCTTCCTGCTTTTTTTTCAATTCCTCAATGGTTTCGGCTGCTGAATATCCGCGTAAGTACACAAAACTTAATTGCTGCTCTTGTTTCGATGTACGGCGGTATCCCTATTATGACGCTGATGCTAAGAGAAGCGTTTTTGTTTTCGCTACCGTGTGAAACGTAAGTATCGGAAATGATGTCAATAACAACATTGTTAATAAGAAATGACGTCGCTTGAACGAAAGTCAAAATTTCGCGGAATTTGAACCACTAGTAATAGACATTTTACCATATGTTTTACAGGTTTACTGATTTTATTTCCCGTGTCCCGATGTATGGAAAACTCGCGTCATGTAAAATTTTATAAAATGCTTATTTTTCAAATATTTTACTGAAATTATCAAAACCAATTCAAAATGTATTAATATGTAGCATCTGAAGTTCTGTGAAGATCGGACGTCAAATAAAGAAATTATAAGAAAATTCCACGAACTTTTTGATTCGCCCTCGTATTATAATGTAAAGTTTGTTGGACACTATTCATTCCGTAAATGCTTGAAATAAACGCTTCTTTTATGACCCTGGCGGTATCAAACAGGTGAAACAGCTTCACTGAATTCTGGCTTATCTTTTTATATTTACAAAGTTGACCTACTTTCATGAATTTATCATTTAACATAGACAAAGTGTAGATGAGTCACTTTTTCATGTTTTAAATACGGTTAAACTAAGGTTCATTTTCGTATATAGACAATAAGACAATCTTCTATTATATAAGTATATATGACAATTAAATTTCAGATATATCAGGTAAAGGACGGAATATTCATAATCTCAAAACTAGACGAAGAGTAATCATATGATAATTTCTCATCCATAATATACAGAATTTATAGCCAGTTTGTTTTTAATTAACTTCTTTTGTGTTTATGTCTCCAAACTTAAAGTAATATGCAATATTTGCTGCCGTATGTCACACCATCTTCGATTTTACTGTAGCCTATCAAACTGAAAGCTTTACAATAAAAATATTAACAGAATCAGAAAACAGGTTACAAGAGTTATATTATGCTGCTAGCCTTGAGGTAGCTGTCTGTGTAAAACCCACTGCAAAAATTACACAGCTGTCTGCTTAAAGTTATAATACTGCCCAAAGTCGTCATAAACGATAAACGAAATAAGAACTCTAGAATGGTTAAAAAAATTATTAACACACAATCTGTATGGTTATTTTTCGGTGATGGCAAGATATCCTTGAGATACATTAGAATTAAATTATTAAAAATATTTTATGAAATGCCGGTCTTAAATTGCGTCGGAAAACGCCGAACACACTTCGCTAATATCCGTGAAACGAGTCGTCAATGGCACATGATCAATTTTAAATGTGACGTAGACAACAATAGTGGATCACTCGAAACGTATTTTTATTCAAAAAGATATGAAGACAAAAATGTTTTCAGAAGCGTAGTTGTCATAACCTTTACAGTACTGAGAAAACACTTGAAAATTTCTAGAGGATGAAGTACGATCAGTTTAAAAAATAATATCGGCACTTAATTTGTCAGGTCCTGTAAATAAGATGTTGTTTCTAAAAATAATAACTTATAATTTATGTATGCAAAATCACAATCTGCACAAAGTTGAGATTGCCATTGCTGGGATTTTACCATCGAAACAACCCAAGATTAGTGACTTCTTTAGGAAAAAACTAACTTTACTTAACAACGTAAAATAATGATGTTGATAGCGTGTTCGTATTGACGTAATTTTGTTTTTGTAATACCATATATTGATTGAGATTATCATTCGTCATTGATTAAAATCATTAAAATCATATCATTATTTTTTATTATCTACGTTATACTTTTTTAATACAGTAACTTTCATATAGATCATTGGACCCACTACTATAGCGAAAGAAAACGTTATATTCAAGCATTTATAACGAAATTTCGTTGTATGGATACAACGAATTTCGGATATAACGAAGTAATTTGCTAGGTCCCGAGAAATTCGTTATAAGCATGTTTAACTGTAAATGGCTCTCGTGAGCAGTCTGGCAGCTTACAGCTATTACTACTTGTTAAAAAAAATCAGGATTGTGTACACAAATATTCTGTTTACAGTTTTATAAGGACAAATTTCTCCTCAATTCAATCATAATATTTTTCGATGGCTAAATTGCACTATGAAAAGTTTGAAAACTCACCAGATCTTCTCCTGGCATACATCTTTACAGGATTTTAGCGTTAAAACTTAAAAATGCTACATTCTGACAAGTTTAAACAAGTTTTCATATGCAGACAATCAGGAAGTGAATTTTTTCTTCAAAGGTGTGAAACCACCAAATAAATTCCGTCTCTATTCTTTATAAAATACATAAAGTTCAAAGGGCTGTAAAACATAGCATAAACCTCGTTTAAATGGCTTTAACTTGTAGATCTATATCTGTATTTTTGCAAAATAGCAATAATAGCGGGGGTTGTGTTACAAACAACTGAGATATTTCGGTTCTTGTGAACTTACCCATAAAAGTAACAAAAATGAGCCATTTTTCAGACTAGGGGTATGTGAAACAAGTTCCTATTATGAATTCAACTATGAATATATATGAGCATAAATTGCTACCACACTATCAGAAAAAGTTAAGATTAAAATTATTCCAGCTAAAAAAATACACAGATTAGGGCAAAAATGTTAAAATCAGCCAAGAAAACTGAGAACTATTTCTAGCCGCCATTCATGCGGGTGCCATTTTTTTTTTTAGATCTGACAGACTGAAATGGTGGTTTCGTTCTTACTTAACAATAAATGGCGAGGATCGAATTTGCGGTGTTGTGTTAATAGTGATAACGTGAGAAATGACAAAGGTAAATCCAGGAGGCATTTGAATTCGTGTATAGGTTTGAAAAAAAACTTTGAAAGTTTATTCAATTGATTAATTTTCTGTTTTATCACTGATATTTCTGTCCCTCGATCTTTTGCATGAACATACGTTGGCCTATATTGTTAGGCCATATTTCTTCGCGCTGTTCCGCACATTAAACCACGTGATCTCTGTGTTGCTCCACAAACGTTTTTAAGGGCAATTACAGTCTTAAATTTGGATGTCCTTCAAATGAAATAGTGACCAAGTAAATGTTTTAATTGTTTTTTTAACAGTATTTTGTACCAGTTTAAAACTGTGTGCGATTTAAGTACGAACTACTTTCGCAGTACTTCAGTTCTCCATGACACTGTAAGACTTGGAAATGCCGTCTCTTGTTGTCCGGGCCTGAGAACCCGAACAACCAAATATCAGACATTTTTTTATGAAGGACAAAATTTGTGCAAGTTCTTGGGTTATAAAAAATCTCTTACTTCACAAGTCGTTATCTCGCACAATATTCTCAAAGTTATTTACCTCAGGTGAACGGTCGTGTAGATATAAGTTTTTCGCCAATCGCGGGTGATGATCTCTAAGCCAAATTAAGCTTAATTTAAGATTCTGTCATGCAAAATGCACTGAGAGGAGAATGTCAATCGGTTGGTGAAGTCATACTGTGAAGACATTCTTACAACAAACCGACAAAAAGAAAATAAGCCTTTTCTTTTGTTCTTTTATCTGCTGTCGCAATGGTCATAAGTGCTTTGATTTGAAATCGTCAAACGATAACCATTTCTTTTTAAATATGTGGTTTATGTATTAAACAAATGAAAAAGGGTGAAAAAAACATGACGTCAGAAAATACAAAATTAGAATAAGTATATGAAGAGAAAGGTATCTTTAAAATAGAAAGAAAGGAATTCGGATTCTCTTCTTTTATGAGAAAATTTGTGATTGCATATATTGCAGAAGGGAAGTTCGGACTTAACAAAGTTTTTAGTGAATATATATCTTCATATCATTTTGCTTCTTTCTGGAGACAATAATGAATGTTTCAAGTTATAAAGAAAGAGAGAATAACTAAAATATAGAAAACAAAGAAAACAAAAACACGTATTTAAAATTTTTAAAAAGGAAGGTAGGAATGTAAAAAGACAATAGGAAATGAAAGAATGAAATTGTGAGGTGTTCACGGTTCAGTAAGTCTTGTGATTTTAGACTTAATACCACGCCTTCCATATTCATGGCCTGGTTATTAAATTGGTTAGGTCAAAGATGTATCCACGATGCATTAAAAAGAAAAAGTGTATACATATTGAGGTTTTAGTTGTAATTGTGGAGAATATATCTAAACTAAGTAACTGCCTCATTCACTGTTAGAAATGCTTCAGTTTTACACACTTATATCGGTAAAAATTACCCAGTTAGTCACAGGGTATGTATGAACTTTGTTTATATATTTTGTTTTTTATACACCCCTTTTTTACTGACCGCAAGGGCATGAGTTCAAATCCTGTTGAAATCAATCCTTTTTCTTCAGGTTTATGGTATATAGAAACATAGAATTATATAATTATATTATATTATACTCAGTGAGTCAGTGACTTTAAAGGCGGCGTAGGACTAAGGCCGAAAATCAGCTATTCCTTCGAAATATCAGTGTTGAATTCCATCAAAATACTACTTTTACAAGATAAAATTCAATTTCAAGCTATAATAACTATTTCTCTTGTTTATGTCTAAGAAGTGTGTAATATAGCGATATAAAAATTTCTACTTTTTTCCTTTAAGGGTTCAAAACTCAACGTGTCACACAATGAATAGTATGTAAAATTATAACTAAAATATATATAAGGTCTCGCCTCCAAAATGCTGATTTTCGGCTATAACGTTCTTTCAATCACCTGTCACGCATCACTAAACTGATAATCATTTTAATGATAATGATTTGCTAAAACACTATATGTGAAACAAATTCGATAAATTTGCCTTTAAACAATATGATACAAAAAATAAAACTTGTTAAAAATGTGATCTTTAGAAAATTTTGAGCAGTATATGTCGTTTGATAGGCTGAATGAAAAAGAAAATGTCGCGGTGGCATTATGTTTGTTTACCATCTACATACTTTCCGAATGATATTTCATTGTAAATAAAATGTTTTTATTCATTACAGGCGATACTTGAAAACGCTAAAGGTTGGACATGGTTAGCATTAATAAGATTATTTCTTCCAAGTAATGTTTCACGAACAAATTAATAAAGTGCAATTATTTGCATCAGAAGCTGAATGTGACATTTACCTTAACTGCCGAAGAATGGCACATTTCAGTGTATGGGCATAGCGAAGCAATATCCGGGAGACTCCCGTCTTCGAGAACAACATTTCTGGATTCGGAAAAGCATACCGAAAGAACCGCTATGATGTATAACATTGTCATATATGTTCCTGTAACAAACATAAAAAAAACTCACATATTGTATCATTTCATGCTCTATATTCACTCGTGATGAAGTGAACTGAACATAGGATCAACATTCTGAGAACCTTTGATAAAAATTAATCATTGGCTGCATGACTGTTGAATAAACAATAATATATTCCAGCTTGTTTAAACTCAAATAATCAAGACGCCATTTTTATGTTTGAGAAAGTTCATCTTTTTCAAATGTCTTTTTCAGTCAACATTTACATGATTCTGATAACTATCATATATATCTTTAAATGGCTCAGTGGTCAATAATTCTACAGTATATCATGACCCATTAGGTAATACAAACAGTTCTTTACAAATACACTATTAGTATAGCATTTGATTATACAATAATGTTCTTGTAATAAGTAATGTATATCAGATTTAAATATCTGAATGTATCACAAAAATATTACATGAATTAAACGTATCACTTAACGGTTGTTTACCTCTATATTACTCAATGTTTACGTATGTACAAAATGAAAGCAAGTGTTAAATCTTTTCTTTTACAGGAATTGGTAAAGTTAGTGAACAATGCCTTACATTTAACCGCATCCATTTAATTATTCATCTTTGTTTATTCTGTCTCGATATTTCGAATGGTTAATGCAATTAAACGTTAAAACAACTTGACTATTTCGCATTTACGAACATTACTTTTCTTAAACAAAATATATTTCGTCAAGCAGAAATGAATATAAAATACAATTTCCATTCCCTTCTTTAAAGAAACAAAATTTAATTAGTACAATTTTAATTTTATCTACAAATATCCGCATTAGTTCTCTCCAAACTTACTTTTGTAGATGTCTGATGTCATGTTTCTGCGTTGAAAGTAGTTCCCAACTAGTTATACTTTTTTCAAAAAAAGTCCGCATTTATATTGGAGTTTTTGCTTCTCGTGTTCACCTTTTGACCGTTCAATACACACCTGTTTGAAGATGTTGTTTACAGAACGTTGGAGATACAATCATCATTAATTTCTTTACATTTGTTTCATTATAATGTTAACCTGACCGCTTGAGTACCATCTATCGTTAAGAGTCTCCTGCAAATTTAATGACCGGGTTCATACTTGTTATAACAGAAGACAAAACTGAACCCTGACTCTTTTCACCTCAGAACTAACAAACCAAATTACCATGATTTTATAAGCTTTATGAAATAGATCCCCGGCCTCGTTAGTGATAATGTGACAAATTACCTTTCTATAAATTTCAATAGGGATAATAACCCTACTGATTTCACAGAAAGTTGAAGGAGGGTGGGAGAGAGGGTTTTTTTCCGAATCGGAATATATTTTTTTTATAATCTGTTATATATAAAGAGGAAAAGGCTTTAAGCTTGTCTGTTTATAAAGAATGGTTGAAAATAAAAACTTTGATCCTTCTCATTGGATAAAAATGTAGGACAAACACAAAATCATTTAGAACGATTATGACAGCATAAAGTAACAAGGAGTATATTTTGCAACGTTCGTCATATGCTAAATAAATAGTGTACTTAAGATTACGTTTTCTAACGGGCTGGTTCTCGCTCACCAGGATGGGGAAATAGTTTGTATAATATTAACAAATGAGGAAAAGAGTTGGGTCCTACCTGTCAATCTTGCACAAAAATGGAAGATACTAGTATTTTGCAACAGGAGAACAATTAAACAGATGACTAGCATGTTTCCACTTTGGCGGCAATAGCCATTGCTTTTTTCTCCCGTACATGCTTTTTTGGTATTGGTAGTTGACAATCGAGAAAATCCTTATCAGTTTTGAAATATTGTTTTCTTTCTAAACTCTCACATGAAATGTTATGAAATTTATTGAAACTTGATGGTTAAAAATAAAACGGAAAAGGCGTTAAAAGCAAAACAAAGTTCTGATACTTGGTGTCAAGCCTGATACCTTGTGTGCTGAACAATTAACATCACACGGTGAAAGAGGTAATAACAACATAAAACATTTATTTTCCTTGTTGTCCTTTTTCACTTAACCGTACAAACAAAATCGTTTATTCCATTCTGGTATTAATTCTTCGTTGAAAAAAGTCGACCATCTTCATTTCAACAATAAATATCAACATGATTGAAAGCGGTGTCCACAGATGGCTGAGTCTCCACCTCTGTCTTAATCGCCTGCGACTGCTGTCCTGAGACCACAGTTGGCTGAGTTTTGAACACATTTAGGTCATGTCCAAGTTATTGTGATTGTAATTACCTTACGCAATTCTTACACTGGACTTTCACAAAACTGGCTGCCGTGTCATCACCGCTCTTGTTGCCATTGGAACAGAATATTCAAAGGTTTTTAATATACAACTTTACAGAACTTTTACGCAATTCAAATCATCATGTTTATTGTTAAAAGTTTATCTCTAAATTTAAATTTTTACTAGGTATCTTCTCATGGGACTGGTAAAAATGTTTATTTATAAAAATATCTTTAATTAACAAGTATAAACCTCTACTATAATAGTTTTTAAATGACATTTTCAGCTGCAAAATGTTTAAAGCGATAAGACCTGTTCTCGAAAGGTTCAGAATATCAAACCTTAAGACTAAGTGCCTTATTTTTTGGTCGGGTTTAACTTGATGAACAATAACCAGTCTTACATGTCCAAGTTTTTCAAGAACAATGTCATCGTAAAGACTTCCATATATAAAACCTAATTATGACACTCTTTGAACCACGGTGTCATTCTTACGAAATCTCAATTTTCCATGATACAGTGGCCTATCAATGACTGCGCAATACTAAATTAAAGTATGGAACGCCAAAGCTGCCTTCTTATTATATTTCTTAAATTGTTATGTAGTAAGCTAAGTTTGTGATGTGCTCTTTATACTGTATAAGTGGATATTTTCGCGTGTCAAAAATTTCGCGAAATCTCAATTTCAGAAGTTTTCAGAAGTTTCACGGTCGGAAATGTTCGCGAATCCCGAAATTAGTATCTGTAATATATTCACATCGTATATACTACTTTACTGCAATTATAATGCAATATCTAATGATTACAACGGTTTTCTCTGTATTATCGATTAAGACTATTTTGCACATTTAACACAGTAACATTATATTCTGGTATACGAGTTGTAAACAATTATACAGTAAAACAGTCAAAACTTATATTGTTCACCTTCCTTAGTTACGTGACAAACTCTCATTCAGTTGGGTAATTTCCTTTTATATTAACACAATGCATCGCTTTGTTGCATGACCTGGCTGTACGAGATTTTATTAGGTGTGAAAACAACATCAAGTTTATAGAAAATGTTTTTGACTCTGTTACTCCCCTTTTATTTACCAAAAATGGCACGTGATGTTGATGGAAATTAACATTTTTTTTCAAATTGCTATTTCAGTTATATCGTTTCTAGGCATATTAAATCGATGTACTGCTTATATATACAATTCAATGAAGAAGAAATATCAGTTTTTAAAAGAAATAACAAGTACAAACTACACTGTGCATGTGTAAAAATATACCTTTCTGAATGATGAAAATTACGCTGGCTGATAGTTTCGCGATTTATATGAATTCGCGAAGATTGCGAACATTCCCACGTCGCGAACTTAACCATTTAAATACAGTATTGTGTGTAGTTTTGATAGATGTTAACGTGCAATTGCAGGTCGACATCCTTTGATGGAATCGAACAAGCAACCTCTGGATCAGGAGAAGATACTGACTAGCCTCTAGGTAAGATTTATCGGAAATAGATCACGAGTAAAATCGTGTAGTGAAAAAGTACTAGCTGCAGTTAGTCCCCGGTGAATGTTGTGCTGAAATGAAAAAGACATGTTGTTTTATTGATGTTGTTTTTTATCTTAAGTTGAAAAATGGACCATGGAACACTGTTCAATGTCAGAGTAAGTCTTGTCTTCAGACCTAAATCGGTTGAATATAACATCAAAATTAACTAATAACGGATAAAGCGTACTTCGAATAAAAGGCACTTACAAATGTAGTCTTGAGCAGTTAGCTATATCCGAATTTCTATGCATTTACTTATGTAGTCCATGTGTAAACTTAGACTGAAATTTCTGATGATAACAGGGGTGGATGCAGGATTTCAAGTAAAGGTGGAGGTGTAATATTTCGGCCAAATATTGGTCCGTTTTCTACAGTATCATAGTTCATGGAACGTATACTCACACTATGCAATGTGCAAGCTGGATACGACAAAAAGGATAGATCAGAGCTATATATTATACCAGAGTCAGTGGTCATCGGAATTGAATGAGATTTCATTTTTGTGTATCTACAATAACACCTATGGTCCCCTCTTGATCCCCTTGTGGATAAGATAGATACAACTTAAGGACTTTTTTTGGTTACTCCCTTTATTCTCCCTGTCACATGGTTATGTATGGATATGTGTACTAACCTTACGATCATAATACATAGAATAGAATATATAAATCATAATATCTTGGAAGTTTTCATTTACTATTATAATATTAACACATAGCAAGTTTTAATCGACGGACACTTATTCAATAAATATTCGGGAACTTCGTTCTAGATAACAAAGAAAATGAAAGGAAAAGCCACATTTATAAACATACAACAGAGTAGTAACTTTGTCACATATTAAAAGGAACAGATACAATGCAACTTCATGAAAATATAATTAAAGGATAAATATTGTTTCTACCAGAGACAAATATTCTTTCTTTTTTCCCAGTTTTATGGGTTTCTTTATTTGTTGAAAAAGCAAGCCTTAAGCCATTTTAAGTCCTTGCACAGACGGTTTAAAACCATGTCTTTTACCCAAAAATATTTATTTTTTGTTTCTAAACATAATATTAAAATGCATTGGACTTCGATTTGTATATCCCAGTATGAAAGATTTAAAATATATGTAAAAATCTGCGTCTTATAATTTTAAGGCGGTTTAGATTTCTGTAATTAAAGCCTGTGTATATGTACATTCCCAAAACAAGTGGAGTAAAGTTTCCTTGTCATTTTTACAAAACGAATATTGATCTGATTTTAATATCCGCATTTTTAATAATAATACATTTGTTCCCAATAGTTGACGAATTATTCTTGTTTGAAACCACTGTATATAAGTATCTTGACTAATTTCGAAAACCAATTTATTGATGTTTTTTTTCCATTTTGAATTTTCAATCTGAAAAACTTTTGACCATTTTTCGATACATATGAGAATATCCTTATTTTCTATAAAATTACTGTACATATGACGTATACCCTTTCTTTCACATATTATGGGCTTTGATACAAAGTTATTACAGGACATAAATCGTCATACACTGGAGCATTTTAATTCTTTTCTGTCTTTATCAAAATCTTTTTAATAGCACTTGTAATTCCTGCAAAAGTGAGAAAGTTGATTTTTAAAACTGATTTTTTCCAGTTCTTTTCTGTCTATAAAAAACATCATGTTTATTAACAACATCTTTTATAAATCCTATTCCCTTGTCATAAAACCATCTTAAAGTTATTAACTTTTTATCAATTTTATTATTATGATTATAAAATATATATGATATGATATATGGTATATAATCATATGATTATAAAAAAGTGGCAGATCTAAAAAAAATATTCATAGTTTTAACTAGTATACAGTCTATCAAATGAGAATAAGCATACAACACATCCTTCCTGCTTCCTAACTGCTTCTGTCAATTTCTATATAATCCTTACCAAAACTGAACAATATTTTGAAATCTAAAATCTTAATTATAATATTAAAGCATTTACTGTTTTTAGAAATAACTAATCTACTTAACCATGTAAGTTCCAAACCTTTTATATAGGCAACAATATCAACCATTTTAAGACCACCCTCTGAATATTCCTTAACAAAAATAGAACGTTTTATTTTTGGAGGTCCTTGCCAAACAAATTAATAAAATAAAGTATCTATTTGTTGCAAAATGTTTGTTGACGGATTAGGTAAAGATATGAAAAGGTGTGATGAAATCGGTAAAAGCAGGAATTTCATAACAGTTTACTGTTATTCTACCAACAGGAGAAAAAGTTGTCTTTTCTTCCAATATGTAATACCATTTTTTATTTTTTCAATTTTGTCTAAACAGTTTATTTCTATGATTTTTTTCCATGTCAATATGAAAGACCAGTTCAAGACGCTTAAACACTGTAGTATCCCAGTTTAATTTCCACTTTGTTTTTATTGCTCTAGTAGTATATTTTAGTGACCCTATCCAAACCACGTGTGTTTTTTCAAAGTACACTTTTAAACCTGAGGACATTCCTAATTCGTTTAAACTATTTAAAGCACAGTTCAGTGATTTATCTGTTCCATCTAACAACAAGGAAGTATCATCAGCAAACTGATTGATCTTATTTTCATTACCATGAAATGTGATGCCTTTTATATCTGTATTACTTCGAATCGTGTGAGCTAATACCTCTGCACATAGAATAAAAATATAATGGCTGATTGGATCACCTTGACGACAACCACGCCCAACAATAAAAAATCTGAAATTTAACCATTCAACTGGATGGATGCTTTTTATCAGTATTAAAAAGTGAAATCCATCTCTTAAACAAAGGACCAAATTTTTAAAAGATCTAGAGTTTTTTTAATAAAGTCATGGAATAAAGTGTCAAATGCCTTTTCAAAACCAATCATCAACAGTAGACCAGGTATACTATTAATTTCTGTAAATTGCATAATGAAGGATAGTGTGTATTATACATTTAAGATTTGGATTTTTGTAAAGTGCAAAGCTTATATTTAACGTGGCATTCAAATTTTATCCCCAATAAGTTATACTAGGTCAGGTTTTTACAGATATGTTTTCCTCATAAAAAAGTTGTTGGGTTTTTTTCTTGGTTGATTTTTATTTTTTTTTCCTCACAAGAAGTTGTCCTTTTTAATGCCACCAGATATTCAAAATTTACTCTAACGTTTCTCATCTAGCCCAGGTTTAAACGTTTTAGCATTGCAAATGTCTACTTGTCGTTTCATGCATGAGAAAATTATGTCAGAGAATGGTGCAAATGTTTGACGGGGAAGAGGTTTTTACAAGTTCGACAGAGGCAAATCCATTAACTAACACCCATTATGCCTTACTTCCACCCCGAAAAGCACCAAGTTCTACTAATTTTTGTAGACTACAAACCTTTCTCCTTAAGGTCATGGGTTCGAACATCATACTTGTCTAAATAGCACTTGTAATTCCTGCAAATGTGAGAAAGTTGATTTTTAAATCTGATTTTTCCAGTTCTTCTCTGTCTATAAAAACACCATGTTTGTTAACAACATCTTTCATAAATCCTATTCCCTTGACATAAAACCATCTTAAAGTTATTGACTTTTTATCATTTTCTATTATTATAATATATATGATATGATATATAATTATATGATTAGAAAACAAAACTGGCAGATCTAAAAATATATTCATAGTTTTAACTGGTATACAGTCTATTAAATGAGAATAAGCATACAATACATCCTTTCAGAGGTAATTCTTTAACTGCTTCTGTAAAAGTTCTATATAATCCTTACCAAGACACATACTTGACCATATCTTTGAAATGTTTTCAGCTCACCTAAGCACTTTGTTCTCAAGGTGAGCTTTTGTGATCGCCCTGTGTCCGTCGTGCGTCATGAGCAGTCAGTATTTTACTTTAAACAACATCTCTTCCTAAACCACTGAGTGAAAGATGATAAAACTTTGCAGGAATGTTTCTTGCATGAAGCTTTACCAAACTTATTCAAAGAATTTCATTCCATAAGAACTCTGATTGATATTGCAACAAGAATGAAAAAAAATCTTGTCTAAAACTGCTAGGCCCAGAGGTCTGAAATATTGTGTGAAGCATTATGTAGTGGACCTCTAATAAGTTTGTTCAAAGAATGTCCCTGGGGTCCCCATTGGCCCCGCTCGAGGGGTCACAAGTTTTCAAAGCAATATAGAAGAAAATCTTCTTGTCTGAAATCGCAAGGCCAAGAGTTTTAATTTGGCATGAAGCATTGTCTAGTAGACCTCTACCAAGCTTGTTCAAAGAATGTCCCTGGGGTCCCCATTGGCCCCGCTCGAGGGGTCACAAGTTTTCATAGCAATATAGAAAAAAAAATCTTCTTGTCTGAAATCGCAAGGCCAAGAGTTTTAATTTGGCATGAAGCATTGTCTAGTAGACCTCTACCAAGCTTGTTCAAAGAATGTCCCTGAGATCACTACTGGCCCCACCTGAGGGGTCAAATGTTTTATATTAAAACTTAGAGGAAAAATATTTGCCAATATCGTTTAAATAATGCCCCTGGGGTCATTAATGACCCTGCCCTAGGTCACATGACTTTACGTAGGCTTGTATATGAAAGATTAAAAAATCTTTGGTCAAAATTGGCCCCACCCCCGGGGGTCCTTTTGTGTAAAATATCTAATATTTGAAAGTCTTCTTGTCTGAAACTTTAGATGTTATGCTTAGAAGGAATACTGGATATTTTAAATATTTGGTATATAGACACTTTGCATGAACCCCTTCCATGAGATTAGGGTTAAGATGACCGCGGCTAAAATAGATTTATCTACTTTACATCATAGAGCCTTCTTTTACAGACCAATATCTTTGATATTTGGTATGTAGGTTCCTTGTATGGACCTCTACCGTTAGGTGGGTTTTGAGTCACTGGACCAAGGTATTTATACTTTTTGTCATAGAGCCTTTATTTATTGACTGATAATTTATATATTTGGTTTGTAGGTACCTACCGATCTTCAATTAGAAAATGTGATACTGCTCCTTATGTTTGCTTAACAGTAACCCACAGCCAAAGTATTCAGGTGAGCGATCCAGGGCCATCATGTCCCTCTTGTTAGTGAAATAATTTGAAATATTCCGAGCTTTGACAATATTCAAACATTAAAGTATCAGACTGTTTTTTCTGACATGGGTATTTTATCGGGAACATTTGAGAATTAAACTATTACAGATATCTAAAAACACAAAGTAACGAAAGAGGATGACTTTCACAGCTACAAAACGAAAACAAAAGAAAAAACGAGCATGGAGTAGTATGTTATGTTGTTGATCTGATAAATTAGCTAGGTCAATACATATTTGTACAATTTTGTGACTCGTTTATAACAGCTTGTAGAAGGTACTGGAAGAAAAAATTAAGCCTATGAAATTATTCCTGATACTAAAGTTAAAAAGAAGTTTAACAACTAAAACAAATCTTACAGTATTTCATGACCACTCAACTTTTTCGGTATATCATCTCGAAGGAGATTGCCCAGTCACTTCGATATTTTTCTGATCTTTCGAAATTTTCTATTTATTTTAAACGACAAAATAGCCAAGAATTGTCCCACACACTTATGCCTAATTTCAATTTGTTCTTCAATATTATTATGTGTTGTTTCCTAGTAAAATGATTTTTAGAACAACCTTTCCAATTTTGACCAATCAGACAGCTTTGTCATCTTTTTTTACCATTTTTATTTCCTTTCTACACAAATACAAAAAGTAAACACACGTTTTTAGAGTGTTTGACACACATAATACATTTTACATGATATATTTGATAGCATTCAAAAACACTCAAAAATGTGGTAAACACACGAATGGAATAATGTTCAGTGCTGATAAGATTTGTTTCTATTAAAAAAAACATGAGAGAAAGAGAGAGAGAGAGAGAGAGAGAGAGAGAGAGAGAGAGAGAGGGAGAAAGAGAGAAAGATATCTTCTCTTTTTGCTTTTCAATTTCATATTATTATTTAGCTTAACCTTTTCGTAATTAACATAACTATTAGTAATTTATTTAGACAGAATTTCACTCCATTTGTTATTAAATATACCTAACTTATTTTTCTGTGTTGTGATTATTTTTTCTACATGGATCTTTTGCTGTAAGAAGTTACAAAATTGACAAAAGATGGCAAAAGTTTATTACAATTACTTTTTAAAATATAGTATTTAGCCAAAATCATTAGATAATTAATAATATTTCTTTTCCTTGGTCCTGGTTCTGTTTCAAAAGTACTGAAAGAAATCGTCTGGAAAGTCCTAGTTTGTATTCCTTTTATATTTAGGTATCTATGCAATTCAACCCAGAACTTCTGCATTATGTAGCATTCCCAAAACATATGTTTAACTATTTCTGTGGCCATATTACAAAAGTCACGGAGGTTACTTGGAACAAGTTTACATTTAAATAGAAAGACATTATTTGGAACAATTCTCATTATATACTTATACTGAAATTCTCTTAGTTTTGTGTCTATCGTACAAGTTGTAGGTGTTGTAAATATTTCTTTCCAGTCTGTATCGGTTTGCATCCATTTCTGTAAAACTTTGATGTTACGTTTATTTTTTTTTTCTTTACTTCGATGTTATACAGCATTTTATTTATTTTTGTATTTGGTTTTATCCTTAATACTAGGTATTCGGGTTCAGACATTCTATTTTTATAATTGTTAATTATTTTTTCCTTCCAAGATTTTTTTATACACATGAGAGTAATGTGTGATATTTGAGAAAAATCTGTCACTGGCACATTATAGAATCTCTGTAATTGAGAAAAAGTATAATACCGATAATTTTTGAAGTCAAATATCTGATCAATGTATATAATGCCCAACTCATACCATTGTTTATAGAAAAAAGATGTATCATGTGTATTTACAATATAGGAATTATTCCAAATTATTTATTTAATGTGATTAGTAATCTCGGAACAAAAATTTAAGCTACACCATGCGGACAGGATTTCTTTCAGAAAAATATAACTAATACTTGTTTTGCATTCTAACTGTTACAATTACTTTTAGAAAATGATAAACCTCCTCTCTTTTGTAACTCATTTATGTATATAGTTTTCAGCGTTGAATGGTTTTCAGATATGATTCTTTTCTACCAACTGGCTTTTAATTATATTAACATTGAATTTAAGTCTATCTTGATAGACCACAATTTTCATAGTCTTGAATCATAATATCTCTCGCTATTTTATCAGGTTTCGAGTCCCACAAAAAGTCAAACATTAATCTATTTATTTCATGTACCAGTACAATGGGAGGATTCGTTAAGACTGTTAGTGGATGTATTAGTTTTGGGAATGCAAACGTTTTAAGAACCGTTATTTTGACAATGAGTGATAGTTTCCATCTTTTCCATGTAAGCAATGTGTGTTTAAACTGCGCTATTTTTGGTTCGAGGTTCAAATTGTGAATGTTTGTTTTGTTATTCGTAAAGTGATACCTAAAGTTGCTGCTTGATTTGACCAATTAAAGGTTTTTCATGGCAAGATTTGTTAGTAGAGAAAGTCGACTCTCATTACATTAAATATTGTCTGATTTAACCGTAAACCGGAAATATCACTAAATTTATCTAACGTAATTATTATCGTTTCAAAAGATCGTTTGGATCCATCTAAAAAGAAACTAGCGTCATCTGCAAAGAGAGTTTGTTTGACCTCAACATTTGACAAATATATCCCTTTAATATTTTGGTTGTTTCCTATAGCCATTGAAAGAACTTCAATACAAATTATGAAGATATAAGGTGAAAGAGGACAGCCTTGCCTTACCCCTTTTTGGATATCCAAAATTAAAGTATTTAAGACATTTTAAAATAAATGGATGATCAAGGCTGTCAAGTGCTTTTTGAAAATCTGAAAAGAAGATAACACCTTTCTCATCATTTTCATTCAGTTTTTCTATGACGTCATATATAATTCTTACATTTTCACCAATGTATCGGCCTTTAACGAAACCTGTCTGATCTTTATTAATAATTTGGACTATGAATTGTTTAATTCTATTGGCAATTGCTTTTGACGCTATTTTGTAGTCTATGTTTAAAAGGCATATAGGTCTCCAGTTATTAATATCATTAAGATTTTTATCTTTTTTTGGAAGTAGTGAAATTATTCCTTGTGTTTGAAGCTCAGATAGTTTACCAATTTGAAAAGAGTAATTCAAAGATTGTATCAAAAATGTTTAAATGTCTTTCCAAAATACTTTATAAAATTCTACTGTAATTCCGTCTGAGCCTGGGCTTTTCATAGTTTTCATTTCTTTCAGTGCAATGCCGATTTCTTCTTCATTCAACAAACCTTCACATATATCTTTACCTCGTTCATCTAATTTGTTCTGGTGGTCCGCTGGAACGAATTCATCGTTATCATTTTAATTATTGTGTTTCTTCTGTAGTTCTTCATAAAATTGTTTTGTTTATTTTAAAATATCTTCGTGATTTGTTACTTCTTTATCGTTAATTCTAAGTGTTTTAATAGTTTTCCCTTCAGCTTTTTTCTTTTCTAGGTTACCGAAGTATTTTGTATTTTTTCTGCTCCTTCAACCCATTCGGCTTTTATTTAGCTCATTTTACTTGGGTCAACCTGTTTGCTAAAATTTCATTATATGGGTCATTATATATTCCTTCTTCTAATTCTTTAATTTTCTTTTCTAATTGCGACGTTAATTAATTTTGTTTCTTTTTGTGTTTTACTGAATATTTAATTGCTATATCTCTTATTGTTCCTTTGATTATTGCCCATAATGTGTTTGAGTTCGCTTCTTTGTTTATTTCAGCTATTTCTTCGATTGCTTTTCGAATATTTTTCTGAAATTCTTCATGAAGAAGACTACTATTAATCTTAAAATAACTCGACCCTCTATCTTTTCTTGATTCTTGAATTTGAACACTAACTATTGAATGATCCGAGCAGTAACCTCCCGTTATATTACATTTCGAAACGGAATTAAGCAAATCTGAAGATGTATGCTTTAGCTTGTTTTCCACTGTATATAAAACGCTTGAAATATATGGTAGTGTCCAACACTACTGTCTGAAACTGTAATTTACTGTATTTCGGACTGACTTCATTTCAAGGGCCTCATTTCAACAAGATTACGAACTTTTATGTATTGAAAAATAACTTGAACAAAACGGTTCTTCGTGTAGGTAAATAGTAAAACGGTCTCAATGATTAACTTGATTTTACATTATATTTTCAATTACAAGTTTCAGTGGAAAAAATGACAAATGATATTTGTCAATACTGAAAGTGAAAGTGATCGTGTCTCGCTCTCTGTTAAAATAGTGATCAAAATACACTCTTTAAAAGTATTTCGTCATTGATATTGAATTAAACAAAACACTAGACTAAGTCAAATTAATTTTTGTTGCTTTTATGTCTCTATACTTACAATAATACGTAATAATCGCTGTCGTACAAGTATATTGAATCTTTGCTCAACTTCGACGACAAAATGGCGGTGTCCCAGATGCGGTCATGACGGTGTTGCGTAAATTCCGATCCTGTGATAAATAAAGACGAATATACTATAAGAGTTTTGTGTCCTTTTTCAAGGAATAATTTCTATTTTAAACATTTATTCACTGGCTTGATTTTTCTGTCTTTCACGTAGATGTTTTTTTCGTTTGATGGTTATATGGAAGTTGTTGGACTATATTGTTAGGCCATTCCTACGCGCTGGTACGCGTAATAAACCATGACAACCAAAGTTTTTTCTCGTTAAACTGATTAAAACGACAATTAAACTGTTAAAATCGAATGCGATTCATTTGAAACTTTGACAAAGAAATTGTATCATTGATATTTTCAAAAAATTTCAAACCATTTTAAACATCTAAGCTGTTAAATTTCGAACTACTTCAGCAGTTCTTCGGTTTTCCAAAGACTTGTTAGATCTGGAAATGCCGGATCTAGTTGTCCGGGTCTGAGGACCCGAACAACTAAAAACGATTGTGTTTTGTTTTTCTTTTAAATAATTTAATATTTTTAAACGTTTCTCTGTTGACGCTAGTCCCTTGACATTAAAAGTACTAAAGTTTAAATTCATATATTGTAAGAGGGTCTGGCTCATAAATACACATTTTTACGAAAAGAAAATTGTTATACACATGTGTTCGTTCTTAAACAAATATCAAGTGTGACATTTCATTTCATGAACATAAATATATGAATGAAATGTACGGAGCCCTTTAATTCAAACACTTCTATTTATATTATTGTATTTTGTTATTTTTTTCGTAATTTTGTTATATGTTTTCCACGGTAACGAAATATTTATTCGATAAATCAACTGGTCTGAATGCTCTACAACTTGCGGACACGGGCTGAGGTCAAGAGAAAGATTGCAACAGCCCAACATCTGACAACGGAGGAGAAAGAACATGATAATTTATACTGCAAAGTCACGGACTGCCTATATAAACCTGTTATATCACTTCATCATATAATTCATATACATGTACGACGATTACTACAAAGGCAATAACAGGAGGGTTTAAAATATAAATAAATTGTCGTTACTTTCCTTCAACGATCGTGTCTTTTCTTTCTTTTTTGACAAGAGTATTCGTTTTAAATTCTTAAAGCTGTAGTTGTTGTACACCGTCTGTCGTCTACTATTATTGTCATTCATTCAATCATGTTGTAGTTGTGTTTCGTTATTGTACAGTTGTTATGGTGAATTAGAACAAGCTACAATATCTAATAATACGCTGCAAAATACCGTTGTTTTATTTAGAACTATTATTGTATGTCAAACTGTTTTTCCGTTGTATGCCGCAATGATTTGTTGTAGTATTATCAAGAATTAACGCGGTATGCCGCAATGATTTGTTGTAATATTATCAAGAAATAACGAGGTATGCGGCGATGATTGGTTGTAGTATTATCAAGAATTAACGCGGTATGCCGCGATGATTGGTTGTAGTATTATCTAGAATTAATGCGGTATGCCGCAATGATCGGTTGTAGTATTATCAAGAATTAACGCGGTATGCCGCGATGATTGGTTGTAGTATTATCAAAAATTAACGCGGTATGCCGCGATGATCGGTTGTAGTATTATCAAGAATTAAAACGGTATGGCGCAATGATTGGTTGTAGTATTATCAAGAATTAACGCGGTATGCCGCAATAATTGGTTGTAGCATTATCAAGAATTAACGCTGTATGCCGCAATGATTTGTTGTAGTATTATCAAGAATTAACGCTGTATGCCGCAATGATTTGTTGTAGTATTATCAAGAATTAACGCTGTATGCCGCAATGATTTGTTGTAGTATTATCAAGAATTAACGTTGTATGCCGCAATGTTTGTTGTAGTATTATCAAGAATAAACGGCGGTATGCCGCAATGATTTGTTGTAGTATTATCAAGAATTAACGCTGTATGCTGCAATGATTTATTGTAGTATTATCAAGAATTAACGCGGTATGCCGCAATGATTTGTTGTAGTATTATCAAGAATTAACGCGGTATGCCGCAATGAATTGTTGTAGTATTATCAAGAATTAACGCGGTATGCCGCAATGATTTTTTGTAGTATTATAAAGAATTAACGCGGTATGCCGCAATGATTTGTTGAAGTATTATCAAGAATTAACGCGGTATGCCGCAATGATTTTATGTAGTATTATCAAGAATTAACGCAGTATGCCGCAATGATTTGTTGTAGTATTATCAAGATTTAACGCAGTATGCCGCAATGATTTGTTGTAGTATTATCAATTATCTTATTATTATGTATCATTGTGGTATGTCGCAATGTTTCATCGTTGTGTTACTATGTGAGTGTTTATTTTAGCTCGCCCACCAATTCACCCTCCAAATAATGGATTCCTCAGATGTTTGAATAATATAGAATCTATTAAATGTACCATTTCGTGTGATGAGGGTTTCGACTTTGATATTGAACCTCTACCAATGTATGACTGTGGACCTTTGATTTTTCATGAATGGAATTTCCAGACTGAAAAAAAATCCAGACAGGCGCCTGAATGTACTTGTATAAATCTGATATTTAGTATTATTTCTTAAAAACAAATCATTCATTCAATTTTAACGCCAATAGTCATTTCGAAATGAGTATAGAACATTATATAATATACTTCATTGAAAACACCTTTTGTGTAAGAAATGCATCAAACAAATGTCTTCACTACACTTTTTTTTTTTATCTCGGTTGCTTGATTTTACTTGGTTTTGAAATACATCAAGCATGTTAGTATTTAAGAATAATGTTCCATCTCGAGCCTTTCTGAACATTGAAAATACACTGTTTTCTGTAAAACTACGAAGGATATTTAGTTTTCATTGTGTAATTGAATTTCTTATACAACTTTTTCAGGCAAAGAAAGCCTGTTATAGTGTTGGTGCAGACATAAATCATGCCTTCACATCCTTTGAATATATGGCAAAGAATCAAGATCATGTAGGGCCCAAAGCTATGTAATGTGAGTCGGAAGATCCGAGCCCTCGCCTGTAACTGCTGGGCATGTGCGGTTGCACCATTGCCATCAACGCGCATAGCCAAATGTGAAATTTGAGTTACAAGAACTTAATACTGTAATAAACAAGTGCTGTTTATTTAAAATATATTTTATTTTCACTTCTTTTCAAGTTTATTTTTGTCTTTTGTGTTTTAAATTACATTGTTTCATAGGATATTCTTAGTAATATATTACTTAATGTTTTCTCAGATTTATTATTCGTTTAATGTTTCCTTATGATAAAAACGTCACAATCAGTTATATTAATGCAGTGTGTTTTTATATCTCATAATAAATGTGTATCTATAAAAACACGTTAAATTTCAAAACTGTTTCCTTCTGAGGAAAACATTCATGAAATGTGAATGAATCTTTAGGTTGATGTTTGTACAAGACAGTCCCAAGTTTTAATACTTATGTTATTTCACAATAACTCTATGGATAGAAGCGCTTTAAAAAAACACACACAAACAAACAAACAAAGCCGCAATAAGTAATACTGATGAAATACACGTGATATCTTGCCCATTGTGCGCAAGGCCTTGTAAGATAAAGTAGTCTTCAACACAAACAGATGTTTTGTTAGTCACGTTGCTCATTACAAGCATCCGTTTATACTTATTTCCCATCCTTTTTGCTTTCAAGTTTAGACCGGTCACTTCGTCTGAGGGAAATTCAATGCGAGGACAATTCTGTAAAGTAACTCTGTCAATGTTGTAAAAGGTGTCACAAAATTTATCCATGGTTTTTAGACCAAGCACACGTAACTGTTCTTCGGGAGAGTCAAATGTGATTCTCAAGGAGATATTGACGGATCTTTCCGTGTCTTTATACTGCATTTGAAACTCTTCTATTTCTGCTACATTTCCAAGAAACTTCAGTAACATATGTACTGAACATTGCCTGGTTGTTTGGAGCTGCCATTCAAAATACAATTCGGATGTGTTGTTACCAACATGAAACGTATGCGAATCACATTCTGCACAGTAGGAATGGCGTCCACCCAAGCGGCGCAACTCTTCTGCGATAAATCTTACTAGATTTTGACTTGCTTCGAATTGTTTAGTGGTGTCGACATGAAACAGTACTTTAACTGTTATTTGCGACATGATTGAAATACTTTTCTTACAGACACCGTTAAAGGGAATGTGTTCTATCTGACAAAATAAAGGTCTGCATACTGCCTGAAATAAAATCAACATTTCTGCATATGAGAACAGAATTTACATACTAATTAGTAATTAAATAAGCTTTCAACGAATACTTTTCAATAAAATTTGGGATGTATGTACATTTCCATTCTGAAAAGAATTTTAAACTCAATTGAATGAAATATCTGTAAAAAAAGTATAATCATGTATTCTGTAAGTACAAATAATAAGCGGGCAACTTAGTAACAGATAACTCGAACTTACATCAAAAGGATCCCATATTTCCATGGATCTACACAGAGACGTTTTGATGTTTTTCTTTTCCACATTAAAATATATCAGCGTAGTAAACAGTTTTGTATGTTTCTGAACAGTTGTTCCATCTAACGGACAAATGTCTTTGATTGACTTACGTGCTTCAGAGAAGTAGCACATATAACAGTATACATTCGCAAATGTTTTAATACCACGAATTGTATTTACAAAGAAACGCGTATTATAAACTAGACGTTCTGTCTCACAAGCGTTTTTCAAAATTATCGGAGCTTCACTGTCGTAACATCTCCGATATACCATGTCGTCTGGATAACAGCGCGTTTTTTCAACAATACTGGCTTGCGGAGGCAATGAAATCAATGAACACTCTCTTAAAAGAAAATCATTCTGTTCATCAAATGTTTGGAATGTTTTTGATAAAAGCATGTTACAATAAGTGAGCATATCCCAAAAGACGTAATCCTGTATCCCATTACACATTGCACAGTGACGATTTTTAAATACCTTCTCTTCTGCCTTGTCGGAGACCATTACAAAATCATTCAGTTCAATGGGTATCTTACAAGCCGGATAAGCCTCCTCACTGCGTTTGTCTTGGCAAGAATCGATAACATGAAACCATAAATCAAAAACTTGCCGTAAGCTTAATCCTCTCTCCTCGTTATGTACTTTTCCCACGTTCACACATGGATATATTGGCAACGAAATATTATCATTTAGCTTTACATCTGGGCAACAGTTTCCCACCACGTGACAATCGCTTGAACATGAACATTTTTGACAGCACGGCGTGTTGCTACTATCATTTATAGCCTGTGACAAATAGAAATTAAACTAAATCTTATATTATATTCATTTATGAAGTTTGCACTGACTACTAAAATTAAAGAAAATCAATTAATTAAAATGAATCAATTTGCATTTACAAACAAGTTTTTCGTGTTTTACGAATTATTATTTATCATTTCTGAATCATGATTTTATAACAACGAAATGAAATCTCGTTACAAAAAGACAATTCTCGTACAAACGAAATAATCTGTACTGGGCAATTTTCTAATTGTCCGACGAAATTTAATTCGTTATTAGGAAATACATTAGCTTTAAAGAATATTTTTTCGCAACTAAGAAATATATTTCTTTTGTTTGGAGATAGAAATTCTGTACTAAGAAATGCATTTCTTTTGTACTGAATAATGTAATTGTAATTATGAACTATATTTCGCTTGTACGAAATATTTCTGTTTAAAGTTTCTGTCGTTTAGAACGTTCTATTCAGATATGGCGCCACAACTGTTACGTCTGCTACTACAAACAAAAAACAGGCTAGAGTTTTAAATCCGCTAATTTATATTTCGGAGTAATTTAAGCTTTAATCTATTTCTTAGGGATATGTCGTCTGTTAATTGGACTTAAAGTTTTTAGGGGCGAACACAAACAGCTCTTTTTACCCCTTTTTGCTATTCATGAGCCAACAGTAGATCTAAACGTCTTTTGATTAAAATACAACAGGTACATTCAGAAATACGGGACAACACAGCTTCTGTCTACAACACTACAATGCACGAAATCAAAGTAACCAGCCTTTTGAGAAGCACTACCGGCGTATCCCGTCTGGTATGTGTTAAACAGATTAGGAAGCTTTTGAAAGGTTTGCTTACTGCGGAAGCCATTAAAGAATCCCAAAGTTCAGTCTCTAGTAAACTTGTCCTTGTCCGGAAGAACGCCAACTCTCCTAGATTTTGTGTTGACTTAAGAAACTGAATAATAGCAGAGTTACTGTACTATCAGGCTCCAAGATATTCATAAACTGGCTACTGGAAAGCTCCTGGATTGTTGCTGGCCGAGTTTGGTGGGCAGAAATTACTGTCGGCAGCATATCCCGTTCGTTCTCAACAGGATTAATATTCATGCCTATTGAATCGGGCAAGAATGCTCGAAAGGGAAAAACTGCAGATAGCACTAATGTTCGCAGAGCCAACCAGAAATAATTCAGGATCTTAAACAGGTGCTCATTTAGGAAAGGTCATAGCTTCCGCAGCTAAAAGGTCCGGGAGCTTATCAGCAGCATGTGGCGTCGATGTCAGGTGTTTCTGAATGACAACTGACACCAATACGCGGTATAAAAACTTTAGCGTATCGAAGTCTTGTTTCTTCTATTGAGGTGTCGTCTCCAAAATGCTGTTTTTCGGCCATTACGTTCTTTCAACCACTGTCACGCATCAATAAACTGATAATCGTTTTCATGATAATGATTTGCGAAAATGAATTAGCCATTAATCAATATGAAACAAAAATAAAACTTGTTAAAAATGTGTTCTCTAGACAATTTTGAGTAGTATATGTCGTATTAAAAAGAATAAAAGAAGTTTTGCTTAAGTTTATTAAGATTATAACTTCCAAGTATTGTTTCACGAACAAATTTAATAAAGTGTAATAATTTGCATCAGAAGCTGAATGTGACATTTACCTTAACTACCGAAGAATTACACATTTCAGTGTATGGACATAGCGAAGCAATATCCGGAAGACTCCCGTCTTCAAGGATAACATTTCCGGATTCGGAAAAACATACCAAAAGAACCGCTGTAATGTATGACATTGTCAGATATGTTCCTGTAACAGAAAAAAGAAAAAGTCACATTTGGTATTATTTCATCTATCTTGTAATCTTCTGGAAAAGACTCTTTTTGTTCAGGTATTCATTCATTCCTCGTAACCCCATTTCTTTACCCCGTCATAGGTTTAAATGAGGGTTAGGGATCCATCCCTCACTGAGCTTACAAATAAGTGTTTACAGAAAGTATTGATAATAACATTATGAGCAGAAATACATAAAAAAAATACTTTATCAAATCATAAGCTATTTTTGTAATTTTCCATTCAAACAATTTTAACCAATACCTTAAACTCATGACAGAATAATTAATCTTACTGTTTAATTAACAAATACCCTGCATATACTTATAATAACTGTGTATAGACAATTCTTTTCAAACTTACTCTCATAAACGTTTGATGTCATGTTTTTGCGTTGAAAGTTGTTCCCAACTAGTTCTGCTTTTTCAGAGTCCGCATTTATAATGGAGTTTGTGACACATCTGTCTGAAGACGTTGTTTATAGAATATTGGAGATACAATCATCTCCATTTTGTATACAATGGTTTCATTATAATGATAATTTGACAGTTTGAGTGCAATCTATTGTCTAGAATCTCCTGCAAATTTAATGACTGGCTTCACATTTGTTATAACAGAAGACAAAACTGAACCCTGCTTCTTTTCACTTAAGAACTAACAAACCAAATTACCGTGATTTATTAGTTTTGTGAAACTGATCTACTATCTCGTTAGTGGCAATGTGGCAAACTTGCTTATCTATGACTCCCAATACGGATAATAAGCCTATTGTGTTCCCGGAACGGCTGAAGAGGCGAGCATATGAATTCAAAATGAACTACAGTTTTATCTATTTTATAATATATCAAGAGGTAAAGACCTCATACAATTAAACTTGCCTGTTTTTAGAGAATGATTGAAACTAAAACTTATGAGCCTTCTCATTGGAAAAAATATACAACAGACACAAAATAATTTAAAACGAGTATGAAGACATGAAGTAACAATGAGTATACATTTGTATTAGAAACGTTCGCCACATGCTAAATATTTTAAGTGAAAAAGTACCTACAATTTCACTTCACGAAATAATAAAATCACATCACGAAGTAAATAATGCACTTCACGACATTTGAAATCCGCATCATGACATGTCAATTGCACTTCATCTTATGTCGAAACTAGTACACGATATAAGAATTCCATTTCACGAAATATGAAGAGCACATCACAAACTTAGCTGACTACATCACAATCTAAGAAATAAAATAAGAAGGCAGCTTTGGCGTTCCATACTAATGCGTCCTTTCTTTATAATGACTTACAATAGGCTATCGCAATAAATCTAAGTTACATATTGTAATAAGAACACGGTTTTAAGTTTTGAATCTTATCATTTTAGGGCAGTTTTTTCTCAGTCATAGATGTGCTTATAACTAGCAGTGAAATGTTCCAGCAAGCAACCTTAGAAATTAATAAAATTTATTTTTTCTTATACTTTTATTCATTTTCTTTATTCTTTTTATATATTCTTTATTTTACTTGTTAATACCTGTACTTATATTTTTTCACCTGTCATCACAAACTATAATATTAAAAGCTAGCTGTTTAAACTGATCACGTGCTGGTCAGGTTAAAATTGAAGAGCAAACTTTTACCGTTAAAAACGCATGGCCTCTCCTCACAAATTACCAAATAGATATTTTGTTGTCTTTTTTCCTCACATAAGTTGTCCTTTTCTAGGTCAGGTTTAAAAGTTTTCGTTTTTGTATAGGCAAATGTCTACTTATATATAATGTAATGCGTGACACGTGTAATGTCAGAGAACGGTGCAAATGATTGGCTGGGAAGATAGAGTCTTATCCATTAACTTACACCCATAATACCTTACTTCAACCCTGAAGAGCACTCAGTTCTACTAATTTTTGTAGACTTCAAACTTTCCTACTTCATGTGCCATGGGTTCGAACATCATTCTTGTCAGTTTTTGATTTGGATTTAAAGCTTTTAATCGATACTGAAAAGCATATCTTAAATATATTTTAGGTGTTATGCAGCCTTTAAACATGGCAAATAAATGAAAAATGTTTACTAGTTATATCAGTAATTATTTTTTTCGAATCTAATGGTAAACTTCTTCAATAGTGTGTGTTAATGTTCAGGACAGGAAAGGAATGAAACTAATTGTGACTAAATTGGAACCTTCATAATATATGTTGATGTTTATATATATCATTCTCTCATTATGAATTGTATCTTTTTTTCAATTACATTTATTTAAAATAAGATTTCAGTATAAATTATTTTTTATCATTCTCATTATTGGCTGTGCTTTATTTGTGTTTTTTGTAGGCAGTCCAGGATTTTTTTATATATACTGAAAATAATTACATACTGTACTGTTGATGCATTTGCGGTCAGACTAAAAGATAAACTGTTTTCTTATTATTTATAGACCATTCACGTCTGCTGAGGTTTGGAGTTAATATCTTTATCATATGTTGTTACGTTCACGGTAAATGTATCTTAATATATTGTATGTTTTTTGTCATTAAAGTCATATATTTCTTTAAGAAAATTTCAGGGTTGCAAAAAGGTTTTTGATAGACTAACGACTTAGGCGAATGGACCTAAATTTTGTTCTATCACTTACGCATTTTTAAACTGACACGATAGCCTCTGCAACAATTTGTGTGAATTTATGAAAAGTTCAGTCCGTTATCTTCATTGAATATGTCCCTTTAAGATGTACAAATTAAGGTGTTATCTTTTAACAAGAAAAATGTCAGTGTTTTCACCATGCCTTTGGCATTCTTATCACTATTAGATAACGCGTTGGCGTTTAGGACTCAGTATGTTTGGATTTCCTTGTCACACTGTCAACTCTAGGCTCACTGCTGGGCAGTGCGGGTGGGTTTCTAACCGGAAGGCGTGTGATCAAGACGCTTACGGTCAGTAATGGCGGAGAGTATGGGGACTGGGGAACACCGCATTACTGCGCTGATGGAGCCTACGCCACTGGATATAACATGAAGGTAATTATGCTTTTCTTGATGAGTATAGATTATAATTTACTGATATAAATTAAAATAACGATGATGACAACGGACGACGACGCTGATGATGATGATGATAATGGTGGTGGTGGTGATGATTATGATGATGACAATGGAATTTTAAATACTTAAAATCTTTCTTGTTAAAATATAAATTTGTTTCTTCGTTTTGGTTACATTTTCTAATAAACTAAAGAATTTTAATACATTTAGATTGAGCCGTACCAGCACGGGTCAGACGACACAGCGTTAAATGCGATACAGCTGATTTGCCAAGATCTTGACGGGGTTCACTTCGGTGGATTGGCTGAATCAACAACAGGCCAGTGGGGAAATTGGGTTGGCGAAACTATGTGCACGAATAGAAATGGGTCGCCATTTTTCTTGACCGAGTTCTCTCTGCAAGTTGAACCCTGGGTAAATATGGCTACAGTTTACTTATGATATAGCGTCAGTGGTGCTATAAGTTCCTTTTATAACAGGGTACAGAGTCCATGATACAGATTTTTTGTGAAATTGACCTAAGTACCATTCTCACATTTTTCCTTTTCAGATCGAACGTATGTGCTCTATCACTGTCAAATCAAATTAGATTCGTTATTTCAACATTATTCATTTCTTTCATGAAAGTGCATTTCAGTAAAGCAGGAAGTGTCAACGAAGGTATTTTTTCCTCTGTAAAGACTCATTATTTCTAACAATGGCAATATTTATGAGAGTGTACAGTAATACTTAAATACCGTCTATCTGACTGCCACTGATGTTTTTGTTAATATTAAAGGAGCTTTGGTACTTTGCATTAGTTGTGAAAATACTGCATTTACATTTATTATTATTTATCATGTAATCATCGAGAGGTTCCGGTTCATAGGAAATTTTGAACTTCACATAAACGAATGACATCATCCGAGATAAAATTTAAAAAAAAAAAAACAAATCAGTTAGATGAGTGTGAATTTCGTCATCAAAAATCGTGTACCCACTTTCCCTTCCGTTATACAGCAACAAGCGTTACCCTTCGAAATTTGGAAGTAAAAATTCACTACCCATATATTTTGAACTTTGATCATTTTTTCGGAGTATAGAGAATATACAAGTACCCGATATGTGCAATTTACCAGGACCTCAAAAATCAATAAAGCACTAAAATCCGACTTATACTCATCAAAGGCACTCAAAATTACTGTTTATGAGAAATAATGAGGCTTTACTATTTATTCGGCGTCAAAAACTACTTACAGTCCGTTTATACCTTTCAAGGCCGATGCCAATGACGATACAGAGGCAAATTATATCAAGTTTAGATGTCGCGATTTCGGTGGAAATCAGTCCAGCTATGAGCTCGTGCGACCGCCAGGGTCAAGGTCAGTTTGGTGCATATGGAGGTTGGAGCGACAGCTGCCCTGTTAATTCAGCAATATGTGGAATATCCACACGGGTTGAGGCCCCTCAAGGAGGCGGGGATGATACCGCCCTTAATGATGTGAGGACTATACTGTTGCGCTGATGATAACATTGGTCTCGGTAAATAATCGATGATTTCCTGAAAAATGCGATTTCATGTTTTCCGAATTTGAGGTGATTCAATAAAGTTTGCCAAGTACATTTCTTTGTCGTAGTTGTTTCTCCAAGTATGCCCTTTAAATGAAAATCTACCAAACATTTTCAGGGAATTAAAATTCAAAAAAGAAAAACTCCCAGTTCCGTTGTCGACTAAAAGTAATTTAAGGCTCACAAGGTCCACAAGTCCTCTTTTCGGTACCAAGTCGCCCAGCGTCATTCATCCGCTGTGCGTTAACAACTCGGCTTTGAAGACACTTGATAGATGTTTGTTAAAGTAAATAAGGATGGTTCTTAGATTAATGTCAGCTTTACTGGCCGTTTCGTTTGCTCAAGGAATTCCATTAAATTCATAAAATAGTTACAATGGAAACTAGAATGAATATTTTAAATATGTTTTGGTCTGAAACCGTAAGGCCAACAAGCTCAAACAGTTAACCTATCAGTATTGTTGAAACACTGCCTGGGTTTCACATGAATTACATTGACGTACATTTTAGATAATCACTTTTGGTATTTTTTATGTTTTATTTATTTTTTTATTATTATTATTATTTTGTGGGGGTCGATCTTCCTTGATCGACGATAGTGACCAATTATTTTAAAAAGAAATCAACTTAAGCTGAAATACATAAAACATATTTAGCTAATAACCAATGAAAAGTTCAAAGCTATATAGCGCAATGCCTTCAGAGTCTCTCTTGGCACAATACCGTAGGTAGGTAGGCGATAACTGTTATTGGTAAACTATCTTTATCTCTAAGATAGATTCAATTTCACTTTCTTTTTCAGCGCAGTGCTTACAACTTATTATAGCTGTAGTCTCAACGAAAATAACCTATTCAGTCCACTGTCTGTTAAGATCTGAACTAATCACTATCTATTTTGAGTTTATTTATTGACAATACCCGCCCCACCCCCACCCCCCATCCCCCCCCCACCTGCATAGTTGTTTAGGTTGTAGGGGTTGAGACACCTCTGCTTAGTGTATAGCATTGATACAAAGGACCTCAGTTTAACCTCTCATCAGAAAGAATGTTAGCGGGAGAGGGGGGATCGAACTTGTGACCACTGGTTAACCGATGTAGTACGTTACTACCAGACTATTAATCTAACCCTAATCTATTTGATTACCGGTTTCCCATACGACCAAGTAGTGTTTAGTTATTTGAGGTAATTGAGGATAGAGCAAGATAAAGAAAGCCTCCGATTCAAGAGACCCCCATATTTTTTCCATCATGCTCAGCGTTTAGCACTGATACAGGGGATACCGATTTAATGTATAATGTTAATGGAGGAATAGTGGGTCGAACTCGCGATCCTTCGCAATTTTATTTTGATTTATTTGGTTTCATGAACGCCCAAATAGCCTTACAACACTATTAATCGGACACCGGCATGCCTCCCCAGTTTTAAAAGATATATAAGAATTGAAAATCGGGAAAAAAATTAAAGTTCTTTTTTGGCATCAAGTTCCTACCGCTATTTTGACTGGTTGTTTGTTAAATAGGTCAGTCAGCGACCAATGAGATCAAGAGTTGACTGACCCAGTTAATATTAAATTATGCTAACCAGGAATTATTCCACAAAGTGCTCACAGAATTTAGCATAAAGTTTATTCACATGTCTCTTTGTTTCATATTTCTTATGCACTGAATAGCGTCAGCGCATTAGTTTTTAATCAGTAGGTGATGTGTGTGTGTAGGGAGGGGAGGGGGCTTTAATTTGCAGGACAACGGGGATTCACCATGTAGTGTTTAGGGTCTCGCTCTTTGGTCGGTGTTATAGGTGATCTGAAGCTATTTCCATGTGTTTTGAGACATTCTCAAAGATGAATAAGATGTGTGAGATAATCATTAAATTTAGACCCGCATTTGCCAAAATTCCAAGGTATCACAGAGAACCTTCAGACAATTGATTTTCTTACCAACAGTCGGATTACCTTCCGACTGGCCATCCGAATTTGATGAGGTGGTGGTTATGAAAGCGGTATATTGAGTTTACATGAAAATGGACCAGAGCCTTGGCGATCTCCAATATTCTTTAACCAGCCTTCAGTCCTCCTCTCGACGTCAGCAGGATTCGGACAAGTCGATCGGCGTCGCCGACGGCTGTTTCTTGTAACCAGAACTTCGCCAATGTGCCTAGTTTGAAGTGGGATGTAATTAAAACATGCTAATATTATTTCTTACATAAAAAACGTTGAACTATACAAACGATCTCTTAATTGTTTTGAGCAGTGTATAATAGAAAAAAGTTTTTTTATCACAATATAAACCATACATTTAAACTGTTTTGTGCAGCTTTTAAGATATATGCTCCGGCTCTTAGATCTTTTCAAATAATTAAAATTATATATAGTTTTACAAGTGTTACATCGTTTAAAATTCAAATTGATACCGATTTTGTGTACAATACAGAATTCTAACACGACTTGCCGAGTTAGACGAAGCCTAGGCTGTGCAGTCAATTCACGCTTAAAGGGCGCGCGGTGTTAGAAGAAGTCCGCCATTGAATTTTACTGCCTCCATGTATCAGGTTATCTTATCAATGAAAATCACGTGATGTGAACACCGCGTGATAATGTAAACACTGAGATTTTTATTTATAATCAAAGCACTGAAGGCACTGAATTTGTTTGGTCACAGAACCAGTCATCAGTGTTGCCAATATTTTCTTTTCCTTCAATTTTGCAGAAAGGTTGTTTAAAAGTGTCCATATCTCATAATTATTGGCTGATTCTATAAGAGACTGAATATTCCACTACATGCTGCATCAGTGTACTCGGTATTAAACTTTAAAAGATACTGTCCTAGCTGTCGAGAATACTCCCACATGCCACTTTGTTAGTAGAGTGTAGTTTCATGTTAAAACATCATATTGCCTTTAAAGTTATGAACAATAATCAAATACGAAAAATTACAACAGACTATTAATTGCAAAATTATGCATAAGAATGTCATGGTTCATATGGCACTGCACTTTATCAATGAAATTTATCAAAGCGTGAAGTTTCAAGCTGATATATCCAATACTTTTGAGTGATTCACCGGCCATAGATTAAGGATGAAGAACCGCAAGGGACAATAACTGCACAATTATGCATAAGAAAGTCGTCGTTCTTGGACACTGCGATCTCCTCAGTAAGATCTGTCCATCTATGTAGGCAAGTTTGATACATTGCAAATGGCAATATCTCTAAAATTATACAAAAGATATCTATATTTCCCCTATGAGGTCTATCCATCTGTCGTTTGATCAAAGAAGTTTCAAACGGATACCGGCAATACTTTTTGAATTATGACCTCGGCAAATAACCAAACCAGGCGGTTATCTGGTCAAGTTGATTCCAGTATCCTCCCCACGACCGCCCTCCCTTCCCTGTGTGGGAGCTTGGCGGGGGATATAATGAAACTGGAAATGAAATCCAAATAGTAATTGCCTAAGATCAGGTGTATGAAGTTGAAATACTAGACATTTAGTGTAAGTGTGCAAATCAGTATCTATAAGTAACCAAATTGCACCTAGTGAATGCTGTATTAATGGATTTTTGGTCGGCCAATACATATAAATCTGATCAGACGTGAATCTGTTTTCAAATTTAATATCGCAGAATGAATTAACACTGTTTGCTAGATTCCATTTAGATTTTGTTGGAATCTGCCATTGGAAGTAAAGGGAAATGTATTTGAAGTTATATGGCATTATCTTTGATAGCATTGAAATAAAATAACTTTAGCAACGAACTTTACAATACTTTGTATATGAATAGAACTATATCTATACATGTGTATAATATTTCAAATAGGGGAACATAAACTTTATCAAAACAAATGTAGTTCATACTAAACTAAAAAATGAAATTTAGTTGTAGTGCAGGTATCTTAAACCTCGTCCAGTGACAACAAAAACCATCCAATGGTAGTGGCCCATAGATACCTTGCTATTACTTGCAGACTTCCTTTACATTCAGTTAGTACATTGTCATACTTTAAACTATGTTTCAGAACAATTTTTCATGTTCTTTAATTTGATCTTAACTGTTAAGGCTACTATTCTATATAATTATAAATAAATTTTATACAAACTTATAATATGATGTCTTATTTATTTTTTTGCTGTATTATTTGTTCTCTAATACAAACATTTAAAAAAATTATCCAAGTGTACTAAATCGAAATGAATTAAAGAATACATGTTCTGGTGAAGTATAAATGTAATAGTTCTAACAGGTCTTTGTGCTCATAAATCATTCTTTAACATTTATTATGTAAAAGGAACAAGGAATTAAATATACACATGGTATAGGAAATACAAAGATGTCACAAAAATGCAATGGACAGGCAGTAATTCAACTCCTTAAAGTCCTTCTCTCATTCAGTGTCAGGCGATCAGATTCTTACGAAGAAGCAAGTCCATAACAGAAAGATGCAATGCATTTATGAATACAAACAGCTAGAATGTGATTCGAATCCTGATCGTAGCGCATCGAAGGCTTACACTCTAACCACTGAGCTTAATCTGAGCATTACTGATGCCGCAAAATACGGCCGTACGAGAAAACCCGGAAATTATGGGAAAAGGCTATAAGCAGTACCGTAATAATATGTTATTAGTTACATCATTTTAAGATTGTCTTTTGTTAATTTGAAAATTCATAGTCATGTGTGTCTCTGGAATAGGTTGCTTTCTGTATCTTGCACTACTCCGGTTACATAAAATAACTTATCTCTTCAGGGGGAGTCGGCCATATGGGCAACCGGGACCGACGAAAATAAGCTCAGACAGATAGTTAGATCAAATTCGATAAGTTAGGTGTGCTATCTTAATCAAGCATACAGCAAGCAAAATTGTCTTCTGATTATTTGATGTGGAGGTTGGAGTTGAAACATAGAAAAAATTAGTAAAACTCGATAATATATAAACGGGATTTCTTTATATACCTTTCTCACAGACTATGGGAGATAACCATTACTATAAATAGGACGATTAGTGCAAGGGTCAGTTCGGAGGGGGATCATTGGTCCAGTGGTAACGCGCTGGACTGGTAACCCAGGGATCGATTCTCCGCTCCTCCGATAACATTTCTAATTGCCTTTCGGATGAGACGTTAAACCGAGGTATCAGTGCTGTACACTGAGCATGCAAAAGAACCAGGGGTGTCTCTGGAATTGGATGCTTTCTGTATCTTGCACTACCACAACAAATTAAAATAACTAATCTCTTCAGGGGGCAACCGGTACCGACCATAAATAAGCTGAAATAGATAGATATCTTTCTTACTTTTACTAGTAAATTTAACTATTACTGCTGTCTGCTTATCGCCCATATTCTTTATTAATCTAAACTTATATAAAATGATTTCCGGAAAATCGGTGCTTTTTTCTGGTTTTCCGTAGAATTGGGTTAATTCTTTATCAAATTAAACTTACTTCACGTCATTAAATCAAGCTAAATTTCATAAATGTTTCATATTGAAACGTAATTTAAACATATATGGTATTTTCTTAAATCTATCATTACTACTTTTTTACCAAAAGCATCTTAAATGATTTCCGGAAATTCAATGTTTCTTTCCGCGTTTTCCGTAGAATCGGGCTTTTTCTCTATCACTTTAAACTTACTGAGCGTCATTAAATCAAGCTTATTTCTTTAAAAATGTTTTATATTGAAGGTAAATGATGCATCTATAGTATTTTCATTTATCTTTGTTATTTTTTTAAATAAGAACGTCAACAATTAATTCCGGAAAATCGATGTTTTTTCCTTGTTGTCCAGGTTCTACACCTGCCCACAGATCTGGACTTCGTCACTCGTAAGTTATAAACAGAAGAACCGCGACCTAATTAAAATATATGCGTTTTTCTCAACTGTTACAAACTCGTTTGTAATAATCAGTCAACTTCTACATTTATCTATCGTTAAGAAAACACCACGGGATAATGTACAAATAAAGTTACATGAAAAGAATCTACAAACTTTTCATGAGCGTTGTAATCTCTTCTGTTTACTTTTCGACGAGGTTTAGTCACGTTACAAATTAATGCGTAATTTCATGAAAACGAACGCCTACGAAATCGACATGTTTATAATCAAAATTGTTTGAATATATTACCTATAATTTGTTCAAGTGTAAAGAATTACATAAAATTAGGAATCTTTATTCCTTCTGTCAATATTGACTTTTGGTAGTAATAAGTTGAAGTTGACCAGTCCCGTGTTTTTCTGAGAAAGTGTTCAGCGAAATGTTCTAAGATAAACCGCCGATATTCATAACTAGAATACTGTCATGTGTAAGAATGGTAACAAAAATTCACTCGCAAAATATTTTCTATGAGGATTCAGACATACAAAGGGCAATAACTAGTATACATACAAAGAATTTGGAAAAACACATCTTATCGTTATTAACTGCTTACTTCACTTTAAAAAAATAAAAGTCTGAAACGATATTTTTGAGAGCGGCCCTTTATATAAACATTGATATGTGATTTGAAGTTAACTTACCTGTACACTAGATATTAAAAGATATTACGAAGGAGTTGGCTAAACTAAACACACACAAAAAATGACATTTTTATTTTCCATTACACAAGATAGTTTGAAGAACTACCACTGGTCAGTAATATCCGAGATAAAATACAGAAGGGTTCTTAAATGAAAACCAACGTGAAAAGCGCAGTTTATTTCGTGTTTAAGGATTGTTTATTTTCCTGCATCCATATTTTCTTTACAACAATATAACTCAATGTTATTCAGTGCCGTATCATCGCCATTGTTTAGCGGTTTTTCAACCCTCGTCTTTATGCCACAAATTGCCGAGCTTGCGGGACAGCTAGCACTCCAGCGCCCCATGGTACCGAATGGCCCATGTCCAGGGGGTGCGGCCAATTCAAATGGGGACCAAGCAGCCGCAAAATCTCTGCATTGAAACTTCACGTAATTCGCGGCAGTGTCGTCGCCATTCTGTCGTAAAAAAAATATGACTACACTTTAAGGTCGAGATTAATGCCATCATCACGTCTCTTTTCAAGATATTACGTTATCTTTTTGAGCCTTAAAATGGTCCATTGACATAAATTTATCAACACTTTGTGCTAAATAAAAACTTTGGAAAGGGACGAAATAAAACGTTTGAGGTCGAGTATCTATTTGCCGTTCTTCAAGTTGTGCTCACACACACACCCACACACACACTAACCGTCCAGTAAAATAATCTATCAATCATATTTAAATAAACGGATGTCAATAAAGATGAAGAAACTAAGCTGATATCATAATTCATCAACAGAATCCCGTTGGTTATTATTAACAATAATATGCTACTTACATCTAAAGGTCTTTCGACCTGCATGGCAAAAGCGGTAAGGAACGTTGGCGCCCCATGATTACTCCGACATGAAACCTCGCTGTGCCATTTGCCCCATATACTTTCAGCTGAAGTGATCTTCCCACCAAACCTTACTGCGTCAAGGTCCTTGCAGGTTAGAGATACGGAATTAGCGCCGTGTCATCTCCGTCCAGTGGTGATTCTATCTGTGAAAGTATATACCTGATTACTTCATAAATGACAGTATATGGTTCAAAACACCAAAAAGCTCGTGCTTAAAGTTAATATTTCGCTAAACGTTTGTCACACTTACGCTGGTGGGTACTGCTTTGATGCCTTTTATTAACCCGAAATTTTTCTGTGGAAATTTGTAGATTCTCAAGAAGGTTATAACACTGTGTAATGATGTTATATTCAACTTGACTTTGCCTGACCTGACAAGGTTTTTTCCATTTTTAGCTCTGGAGGCCATTTTGTGAAGTGAAGCGGAACATGCCGGCTATATACACAACTAAGGTTGGTACTGATCACTTGTGTGAAATTTCGTCGCAATCCCGCCAGCAGTTTGATCTTTGAAAGACGGACAGGGTTTTGCTATTTTGAGCTGTGGTGGCAATTTTGTGCAGCGAAGCGGAACGTGCCGGCGATATATACAACTAGGGTATGTACTGATCACTTCTGTGAAGTTTCGTCGAAATCTCGCCGGCAATATTTTCTATTTTAGCTCTGGAGGCCATTTTATGCAGCAAAGCGGAAAGTGCCGGAGAAATGCACAACTAGGATTGCCACTTATTACTCCTGTGAAGTTTCGTCGAAATCCTGCCGGCAGTTTTACCTGTGAAAGCCGGACAATCTTAATGTGGACGGACAGACAGACAGACGGACGGACGACGAAGGCAAAAACAATATGACCCCAAAAATTTAGGGAGACATAATTCATGCATAAAGAGAAACCTCTGTCCGTTACTCCCGAAATGTTTGCGAAAGTCACTTCTTGTGGATAAAATTGGTGATTAAGTCAGAATGCAACTAGACGTGTCCGTCGGACACAAATGCCCTGACAATTGGGTAGTTGTCACAGAAAGGGAATTCATTACCAGGGAAAACAATGGCTAACTTCCATAACTCATTAACAATGTCTTTTTTCCATAGTTCGTTCACTTAAGGGGGATGGGGTAAAAGTTACTCATTCAAGATTTTTATTATTATAATGTTTTTGGGGGGAGGTGGGTGGGGTGGGAGGAGGTCTGGTGACGGGGGAGGGAGGGTGGATGGGGAATCAAGTGCCTATGTATTTAAAAATATTAGGCGGGGGGAGGGGCCCATGTAAACAAATAGTTTAGTTTTAGGCTAGGGGTGGGTGTGGGGGGAGGGTCTGATTGGGGGAGAAGGGAGTCAAGTACCTACATATTAAAAAAATAATAATGAAAAAATCCGCGGGGATGGACCCGGGGTCCCATGCAGAGAAGGTGGGGGGGGGGGGGTTACCGGGAGATAAGTACTATTATTTCTAGGCTAAAGAAGTCTTTTCCTATGTATAGATATAAGCAAAATCAAATGACCCTTGGGTTGGGGCTAATTTTGAAAACGGGTGAAAGTTTTTTTTTTCAGCATGCATTCAGAAAAAAACTCTCGCTCGTTTTCAGGCCTAAACTAGAACTTTACAGTATAAAAATTCTTGTCGAATTTACAAAGCACACCAGCCAATCTTCGGTGCACTACATGATTTTTTGTAACTGTACAGATTCTTATTTAAAAAAGACCATTTTACCTTTCAAGCGACGAGTTGTTGTTCCGCGAGGGAGCATAAAACAGGTGCGCGATGACGTAGTATCCTACCATTGAAGGAGGTATGAGATAAGCCTACACTTGAAGAAAAAACGTGTTGAATTAAAACCACAGTAAGCTATGGGAATACGTCGTGTACTCGAGGCAAACAAGAAATGCAGTTTTATTTCCCGTATACTACACAATGGTAGAATATATGTCGGGTAGTGCTCTACATTTCAGACTTGAATTTGACTGTCATGGGAATGCCTTTTAATCACTTGAATCACATTTCATTAGCGTTGCTGCATTGTAAGACGTCATAAGCATATAACTGACGCAAAACATTGTTAAGTAAACTGGTTCTGGACATGTTGAATGCCGGCTAAGTCGAAGAAATTATCTCGTCCGTCCAAATTCGAGATATCGAGGGTAGACTGTATATACATGTATAATTTAACTTTTGCATGTGTTACTTAAATCCTCGCAAGACTCAAAATAAAATGTCGCATGCTTCATGTTAAATCCTCGAAAGGCATTTTGTTGGAAATCAAGCATCTGATATTAAGCTCATAGCACTAACAAAATTAAGATTCAAGAGTCTTATAAAACAACAGGGGTGTTACAAAATCATCATCTTATAGATTTTATCAGAAAACTCTTTTAAAACGCTTATCTTTTCGTCATGATTTACTAGTCAAATTTTGGAACGCTATGTCTATGAAGGTTAAATTGTGGTTTCTCAGAAGCCTTCCCCTCTTTACCCAGCTTTGCGCTTGTTGATTAAGGCTATTAAGTTCAAAACTCACTCCCCTTATTCACGTTTTAGTGCTCAATGAGTAAAAAAAACAGCTTCTATTTATCTCTCTTTCTATTTGGTTTAACGTGCAATAAGGATAAAACCAGGTTCCTCTTTCTCTCTCTTTTCTCCTTAGACTATTAAACTAGAGTATATCTCACCATGGTCACTGCAGTAAGGACCATCATCCGCATTGTCTCAATAGGCACTGTAATAAACACCATCATCCGCATTGTCTCAATAGGCACTGTAATAAACACCATCATCCGCATTGTCTCAATAGGCACTGTAATAAACACCATCATCCGCATTGTCTCAATAGGCACTGTAATAAACACCATCATCCGCATTGTCTCAATAAGCACTGTAATAAACACCATCATCCGCATTGTCTCAATAGGCACTGTAATAAACACCATCATCCGCATTGTCTCAATAGGCACTGTAATAAACACCATCATCCGCATTGTCTCAATAGGCACTGTAATAAACACCATCATCCGCATTGTCTCAATAGGCACTGTAATAAACACCATCATCCGCATTGTCTCAATAGGCACTGTAATAAACACCATCATCCGCATTGTCTCAATAGGCACTGTGATAAACACCATCATCTGCATTGTCTTCATGGCCTCTGTGATAACAATGTTATATGCATTGTCTCCAAGGGGACTTTGATAAACACATTCATATTCATTGTCTCCATTCGCACTGACATAAAAGCCATCACCTGTATTCTCTATGGCTATTGCTAATATATGCATTGTTTCAATCACCACTGGGATAAGCCTCAACATCCTCATAGTCTTATTTGGCACTGTGATTGCAGAATTATTGTAATGTATTGGTGATGTAAGGGACAGAACTTGTATTGTCTTGTTGTATCATGTATGCATATACTCCAGAGTTATCTGTAGAACAGTATCTGCGTGAATCAATAAATAAAGTCAGTTACCCACCAACAAGCGTTGAGTTCATTACAATTATAGTTTTCTCTTTTCCAAAGTTTGAATGTCATTACTTTGAACCATGCGGTGTTGCAATAAAATCTTACCTTCATTGCATATCCTACTGCAAACGTCCCTTCAGCACAAAACTGTGGGGGTCCCCAGGTTCCCCAAAAGCCCCCGTTTGTCACCGTTAAAGTTTTAACCACTTGTCGGGGAGCATTCGGAAGTAGGATAAATGAAGACCCAGTGTTTAAGAAAAAATAACTTAACAAAATAAAAAACGTTGACCGAATCATCCTGCACATGAAAGTGATAAAATAGATAAACACTCGTGTTCTCATCGTGAGAAAGATAAAAAGATCAGGCTGAACTTTCCTTTTATTGTCACGTCAAGTTTGTCAACCATTGCATGTTGAATAATTTTTGATTTATTTCTGTCGGTACCTCAGTTGATGGAATGTTGCTAGATTTCCATGTTTATGTGTGTTTCCAGTGTTTTAAAGACAGCTTAAACAATACATTTGTTTAATACACATACATATTTGTATATGTCTTCAGAAAATCAACCAATATAATGACTAAATATGACACCTTACCCTTCAAAGCACCAGAAACATTCCGAAATTTTGGCCACGGGTCCAATATTCGGAAATGTTTTGGTTTTGCCCTAGATGTTTCCTTTTGATTCGTTCAAAGCCACTGCGAGTGTAGATATTTTTATTTAAATTTCGTCAGTTTTTCAAACATTTGAACATAAACTTTAAAGTAAACTTTCTCTTCCTGTATGCGTGTTTTATCTATAAAAGACAGATAAGAGTTCAGTTACAATGCCATGTATATTCTGTTAACAAGAGCTGCGTTCGACTATTCAAGATAATTTGGCAGAAAATTTAGGTTGTCTATTATAAAGGTTTTTGCAAATGTTGCATTACATCAAACGTTTCCTTTTAAGTCTATAATAATTAAAAAAGCATGGTTATGTAAATTGATTAATGTACTCGATTACTAATCTAAGTTTCCACTCAGTCCTAGTGTTAGTGCACAAAGGGTTAACTTAGTGTTTGAGATCAGTCTAAAGGTTTGTTGATTAATCAGTCCACTCTGAAGGGTTGTTGATTAATCAGTCCACCCTGAAGGTCTGTTGATTAATCAGTCCACTCTAAAGGTTTGTTGATTAATCAGTCCACTCTTAAGGTTTGTTAACTAATTATTAATTAGTCCACATTTAAAGTTTGTTGATTAATCACTTCAGTCTAAAGATTTGTTGATTAATCAGTCCTCCCTGAAGGTTTGTTGATTAATCAGTCCACTCAGACTGATTTATCAGCCTCGCTTCTTTAATGTGAAAATAAGTATATATTCGCTAAAACTTAAGTTGTTTAAGAATGTTTATACTACCTGCATTTTGTAAGGCAATAAAACTCTACAAGAACATAAACTCTATTGTTATTTGCTGAATTTTCGATAAAGATTCAATTATGATGAATTGGTGTTACAAAAGAAACATTGATACATAAAATTTAACCTTACGAACTCTTATATCCTACAAAACACATTCATCGAGTATTGGAAATGTGTGTATACTCGTATGCTTTTTCGTCAGCAATTAATTGTAAACCACACTGATTAAAAGTCAGTTCCATAACATATTTACAATGTGTTTGTACAGGCAATTTATTCATAAGTAAAGTCTTTAACAGGTTTTTTTGAGCTAAATCAATCAAGAATTAACTCACATGACTGTAAGATCCCTTTCCCTTAATGATAGTATTATTGAATAAGTAACATACATAGTTTTGAAGATGGTAGTAACAGGCAAGTAGCATGGTAGTGACGTGCCTGCAATGGTTTCAAAAAAGTCCAAGAAAGCCAATATTTGCATTAATTCAATCGAGAGTAAGCTAACCTGTCTGTTAGTTACCCTTAAATTATTTTCTAAGCTATTAAGTACTAATCAACATCTTCAGTCCTTATTCAAATGTCTTGCTTTGGAAGATTTTCTATGATTGGATTGCTCTCAAAGATAACCAAATTTAAGTCGAATTAATTGCATTTATTCAACAGAGAGTTATCCTGCTTGACTATTAGATCTCTCTTGCGAATCTTTTATATGAATAATATGTAGTGTAATTTAAGATGAAAAAAATGAAACCAAAGTGAAAACGATGTAAAAAACACCTAATTATTGAGCGTCCGACTTTGACCTTGACGGGTTAGTATTGTCACTAATACTTATTAATGCAAGGGCTATTTTATCAGTGAAATGTTTAAAAAAAGGCTTAAAGTAATCCGTGTAATTGAATTTCATTCTGTTTTTATTTTCTTGAAAACATCCATTAATATCAGGCGTTTCATACAGGTACTCTGTGATTAAGAAGCCAGCAAAGGTGCAGTATTTGTCTCCCCAATAGGCATCGTCGGCATACAGATTCTGGATGACCAAATAGTCATCTAGAACAAAGGTTCTAAGTAATTTGACGCATTAAATCATTGCAGGTATTGGCACAAAAGATTATTAAAAATTAAAATAGCGAATTCAAATTGTCTTGATTGTTAAGAATAATACTTGTTCTAACAATTTGAACAATCAACCAACTATATACTGCTCGATTTTTGAATTTTAAAGAAGCACAACTTTCGCTTAAGTTTGTCTGATTCATAGTAAGTCTGAAAGCACAGAAAGTTTGAGAAGCGCAGTAAGTCTGAAAGCACAGTAAGTCTGAGAATCGCAATAATAACAGGAAGCGAAGCAAGTCTAAAAGGAACAGTAGTTATAGGAAGCGCAGTAAGTTAAAGAGCGAAGCAAATCTAAGAAGAGCAGTAAATGCACGGAGCGTAGCAAATCCAGGATGTACAACAAGTCCGTAATGTGCAACAAGTTTAAGCAGCGGAACAAATCCAGTTATATCATCGAGTATTGCACCAATAAGTTAAGATATAGTCACCTTAGTGAGTGAACATCCCATCAGACAACGCTTGTCTAGATACAAAACCAGACTCATTTATAAGATAGAGATCAACATTATATAAGTAAATTTAATAAAAGCTTGGTACCCTTTTTCAAAAATACAATGACTGTCTGAGAACCAGAACAATTCCTATTGTCTGTACCTCTGCCGTTTATTCTTGCCACAAAAATGTCATTGACGACTACTTCTGCCAGATTCCTTTGCTTCTTTCTGACAACAGAGACGAAGAAGTCATATATAATCCGTAACCTGGTGCAATAAAAGTTTGATTTACCGACCTATAAAAGTACAGCGTTACCTCTTCATCATATACCGCGATATGAATAATTGCGTATGGAAATATTAATTGCTGTTTTGCAGCAGCCAGCTTAACGACAGTGAGGACTGGGTATTAAGATAATATAACATAACTTACTGATTTAATAATGCCAAATAAACAATATTCTCGGTTCGGTGTTAGAGCCAAAAGGAAAGGATATTTACTAGGGATGGGAACGAATGTTCGAATATTCGAATATTCTAAAATCGACCGAATATTCGAATCTGAAAATCAAATATGAATATTCCAATGATTTTATTTTCAAATTAAGCATCGTTGATTTTTATAAATGTAAGCATTCTGATTATGCAAAAAAAACAATCTGTTGGTATTGTGTTTGTTTATTGCGTGTCAAAAATGATCCAATTAACAGTAAAATTGCAATGCATAATTGGCAGGGGCAATCGTTACGGATTAACAGTTTGCAACAGGCGTAATTGTGATACCTTTTAATATTTTGTTCATTTTTATTGGCGCCCGTTTATTTCACAAATTTTAGAAGTTGTTTGCATCACAATATTCAAGGATTAATGTCCTGTTTTACGAAAAAAGGAACAACCAGTCATGCTTATAACTCTATTGATATTACTTTTTAGTTGCCCAATCAGTAGAATAGCTCAAATATTTTCCTCTTATAAGCACATTTGAAAAAAAAATCATCCTCGCTTTATGTTTGATAATCGCTTTACAATTTTGAAATAAGCTGTAAACAAAACAAAAAAAGAAACCAAAAACAAACAAAAAAGCATGCCTCCCTCGCGTGTTTGGACTTATTTTAAGCAGTTTAAATGAACGGAATATATTATTCCAGTCACGAATAAACGAATATTCGAATATATTCGAATATGGCAAGCGAATATTCGAATATTGATATAAGTATTCGTTCCCATCCCTAATATTTACTCGACCTTTTCGTTTCCTCACTAAAAACTAAAGTCGTGTAGCTTTCTTGATCTCCTGTTCACTTGTTATCGGTTGAAACAGGTAAACACTAAAATGAAATACGCAGTTCTTTTTCTTCCACATACAGGACAGGAATACATAACTAGAATCCTTCGGTTAACGTTGTACATTTTGCTAATGTACTTTTAAAACTCTGGGTCTTCACTTCTTTTACTTAAAAATGCTTCCCGACGAGTCGTTAAAAATTTAACAATTTCAAACGGAGGGCTTTTGGTGAACCTGGGGACATCCGCAGTTATGTGCTGAAGGGACGTTTGCAGTGGGATATGCAATGAAGGTAAGATTTTATTGCAACACCGCATAGTTCAAAGTAACGACATTCAAACTTTGGAAAAGAGAAAACTGTATAATACTGTAATCGCTGTGCCCAGGAAGACAATAAGGATGTAAATGTTTATCCCAGTAGGGATAGAGACAATGCATATATTAGCAGTAGCCACAGACATATACAGTTGATGGCATTTATGATAGTGCGAATGCAGAAAATGAATATGATTGTGTTTATCATAGTTCACATGGAGAGAATGCAGATAATATTGTTATCACAGTGCCAATGAAGACAATGCAGATGATGGTGTTTATCACAGCGCCCATTGAGACAAAACAAATGCTTATGCTGATCACATTGGCCATGAAGACATCGCAGATGATGGTGTTTATCACAGCGCCCTTTGAGACAAAACAAATGATAATGTGTACCGGGTTGGTTTTGGCCAGTTTAAGGGAAATAACTCGTTTTTATGCCTTGCTGAATTTGTTCTGTTTAAGACAGATAATTCTTCCTGGCTTGTCTTGTTTTTATGACCATTGAGTTATCTTTCCTGATGTGTTCAAAGACCAAGGACCTTGCTTTTTCCAAATATTACGTTTGTTAACATTTGGTAGTTTGAATATTTCTGTCGGCACAGTGGTTGATGTGATGCAAGCATATCAGAAATGTTCCAATATATATATATATATATATATATATATATATATATATATATATATATATATATATATATATGTGTGTGTCGTACATGTCTGTATATGTCTTCCAAAAACCAACAACTATAACGACTTAATAGAGTCTATAACTTTCTGAAACAATCATACATCTGGGCCACAAGAATGCCCCCTTTTAATATTAGAAAAGTGCTCTGGTTTTACCTAGATGTTCCCTTGATGTGATCAAAACCATTTTAGGTGCAGCTTATATATCACAAATTTACAAATATAACCTTACTTACTAGCTGTTATATTTTGATTCTCTAGTTTTTTTCAGTGTATTTTCTTTAAAGACATTATCTTTTTCAGTGGTAAGTTTTTCCTCTTTTTCATGTTAGGTGGATAGTGCTCGCATCGAAACGCTGGAAAACGGGTTTAACATTTCATTTGTAAAATAAGCAAGTGTTAGTTGACTTAAACAAAATATTTTAATATTCTTAAACTTTTATTTTACTTCATTTATTGTCAGTACCTAATCCAGCAACACTTCTGGTCTTTTTACATTTTTCTGAGAAGTACTGATATATATTGGACATCGGTCAGGATGCTTCTTTGAAAGCTACACCTACAGGTTTATTCGATGTCATGCTCGAACTAAGGCCACGGACCACTTAAGGCTTCAATAAATCAGTCGAACAAAGAATATATATTTGTTATCCAAAGTTTGTCCACATCTGCACATGCTTATTCGCCTTTTTGCATTACAAATTCATTCCTTTCTTTATAAAAAAGAGATAATATTGATTTAAAACATTCATGTAAATAATGGGAAAAGCCAACCAAAAAGACTTTAAAATAATTAAACATATACTTGACTTCTAGGGGCCGAGATTTAATTGGAACTTTATGATGTAATGCAATCTTAAATCTGCAATCACCTCCCAAGTTCCCCCAAAAGCCTCAGTATGTCACCGATTAAGTTTTAGGCAAGTCGCGGAGAGAATTTTCAAGTAAAAAACTGAAGAAAAAAATGACGAAATGAAAACTGTCATCCAAAGCATTCTAAATATCACAAAAGTGGCAGTGGCTCTTAGTCTCGTTTTCTTATCGCGAGAAAGTTCAAAGACCAAGGAGTTGGCTTTTCCAAATACATATTACGTTCGTAAACATTTTGTATTTTGAATATTTCTCTCGACACATTGGTTAATGTGATGCAAGCAAATCAGAAATGTTCTATGTATATTTTTCAAATTTTAAAGACATTAAAACAACGCTTGTGTACATTAAACTACAGGTACATGTCAGTATATTTTTTTAAAAAACAAATATAACGAATTAATAGTCTTTAACTTTCTGAAACAATCATACATTTGGGCCACAAGAATGCATATAAGCATTTGCTCTGCTCGGTGCGTGAAGTACTTATATAATATTTATATGAGACTGTTTGACCATTTCTAAATCTTTGGAATCATATGGCTTCTACTAAGACTGTATAATGTTTGATGATTTTAGATAATTACGTATGTGTATATCAATAAAGATATATTTTAACAAAATGAAGGTTTATGAATGCCAATTGTTGTAATATTGACTGAATAACATTTTAAAGCTGTCTACATTTTACCTTTACCATAACATACTGACATTTTTCTTCAAATTTCATGCATTAACCACATTGCATTGCTTTTTTATTTTAAACATTCTATATTCTTTTTTGGTTTGAATGAACGTTTTTGGTTATTTTAGATGTTGAAAGCTCGTATCATTTACTGCAATTTAACTCAAATGAGCAATACAAGTGTGATCATCTCATTTTTTTAAACTTCCATACTTGTTTTAGAGTACCGTAGGAAGGTGGGTTGGAGTTATTTCACTAAGACAACATGTTCTTTTTGTTCTTATGAAAATCTGTCGGAGCAGGTGAGAAGTTGGTGCACCTTAAAACCTGGTTTAAATACCCTGTGGCAAATATTTTACCACTGACCGTTCCAAGGTGCTAACCCTTAGGGTTTTCTTTTCGTTAATTGTTTGTCTTGTCTTATTTTATTGATCTAAAAAGAAAATATGCATTTTTCCTCTACTTTTTTACTGTGTAGGGAGGCTGTGTTTTACTGTGTTTTTTTATATGCGTTTTTCACTTTTCTGATACTTTTAAAAGCTTATGACGATGAACAATGTTTCTTCAATTGGAAAAAAGTGTAAAACGGCAGTATATTCGGTGTATTATGAATATTTGTTTTCCTGCCTCCTCATTTCATTCACAACAATATAACTCAATGTTATTAAGTGCTGTATCATCGCCATTGTCTAGTGCATTTTCAACCCTCGTCTTTATGCCACAAATTGCAGAGTTTGGGGGACAGCTATCACTCCAGCGCCCCATGGTTCCGAATGACCCGTATCCAGGGGGTGCGGCCAGTTCAATAGGGCACCAAGCTGCCGCAAAATTGTTGCACTGAAACTTAATGTAATTCGCTGCAGTGTCGTCGCCGTGCTGTCGTAAGAGAAAACAAGATTACAGTAAAACGTCGAGATAAATGCTATAAAGTTAACGTCTCCTTTGAGTTTATTGTTATCTCTCGGCCCATTTATCAACACCTGGTTGGTGCTAGACAAAAACTAAATAAAGGGATGAAATAGAATGTTTTAGTTCGAAAAGTATCTATTTGCAGTTTAACTATTGCACACACACACACACACACGCTCACACGCACAAACACGCACACACAGGTATACTGACCGCTAAGTAAAATAATATATCATAAATAATAAACAACAAAGATAAAAATGTAAAACAAAATATATTGACCTAAAACAACAAAATATGAATTTTCTACTAATTGTTTGAATTTCTTTTCTATTCTCCGTTTAATTTAATTATAAATTAACTTTTTTCATATTATGTTCGGCTAAAAGCGGGATATTAAAGAATGCGCGTACTTAAAATTTAACTTTTGCAAACTAGAATTCTGAGAAGTTTCGCGGATATGGTCGATATCGTAGGTCATAATAAAAAGACACCCGTTGGTTTTTGTTACAATATTATGCAACTTACATCTAAAGGTCTTTCGACCTGCATAGCGAAAGCAGTAAGGAACGTTGGCCTCCCATGATTATCCCGGCATGAAACCTCGCTTTGCCATTTGCCCCATATACCTTCAGCTGAAGTGATCTTCCCACCAAACCTTGTTATGTTAAGGTCTTTGCAGGTTAGAGATACGGAATTAAGCGCCGTGTCATCCCCGTCAAGTGGTGATTCTATCTGTGGATGTATATACGTGATAACATCAAAAACGAAAGTAAATGATTCCAAACAACGAAAGGCTGGTTATAAAATTTAAGAATTTTGTCGCTAAAATTTTGTCACACGTAAGCGCTTCAATGCAGTTAATCAACTTGAGTTTTTCTGTGGAAATTTGAAGAATTTGAAGAAGGTTATAACTTTCTGGTACTGGCTCTCTGTGTAAAAAGACGTTTTACTTGATTCGGCCTGACCTAACTTGAAAACCTCTGAAACATAAAAAAATATTTGCTATAGATTTATTTTATAACACATATTATTTTATTCATTCTGTAAGTGCAAAGGCGAAACTTCTGTCTGTTACTCCCGAAATTTTCGCGAAAGTAACAACTTGTTGAGAAAATGGGTGATGGAGTGAGAATGTAAAAAAGTGCGAAAATGCTTAATGCTAGAATGCAAGAAGGCATCATGGCGGTTAGAAAGACAAAATTTCTTCTGAAGTGTTAGAAATGGAATTGATTGTGGATCGAAATGTCTGAAACAATGCGACATGACGATCGACAATGCGCAGCGACCCCGACAATGCGAAATGATGCTCGATAATGCCAAATGAAGTACTGCACTGTAGTTTGGTAATGTCGCGTTAAGAAAGCGCAACATTATTCAAATTCACTTCACATTGTCGAGTGTTGCTTCGCATTGTCGAGCGTCGTATCGCATTGTCGCGATGTCACTTGGCATAGTCGCTACGTCCCTTGACTATGTCACTTGACAATGCAAGCGATATTATTAGAATGTCCCTGCGCATCGTCGAGCGTCGTGTCGATTAGTCGAGTATCGCTTCGCACTGTCGAGCGTCGCTTCGCATTGTCGAGTGTCGCGGTGTATGAAGAACCAAAACATCAATGCGGCATTTTGAAATTGTTGCTTTACATTGTCGGGTGTCGATTTGCATTGTCAAGCGTCGTGTCGCATTATCGAGTGTTGCGTTCAGCAGAAATACAGACCACGATACTCAACAATGTGAAGTGACATTGTGACAATGCGAAGTGACATGGCGACAATACGATACGATGCTCGACAATGCGATGGGACAATCGATATTTCAACGACAGTGCTATATTTCCATTGGCATTGTCGAGAGTCGCTTCGCATTGTCGAGCGTCACCTCGCATTGTCATGTGTTAATCCTAAAACGCGACGGAAGACATTATAAGTGACACGATCAGGATTCCGTGGGTACAAATCTACGGATTTGTTCTGCTGTACCTGTTAACGTGAACATGTCTAATCATGTTTTGCATGTTATGACAATTATAATGCGCTTTTATTTTCTTAAGCATTTTATCGAGCCATTCAGCGAAAAGTTTAACTCAAAACTACGACCAAAGCTGATAATATTACATTCTTAATACAATGGTCATTTGTGTCTTCTCCGTTTTATTCTTTTTTCCTACAAACGACTTCTTGATTGTAAAGCTGGCATTTTGCCAGAAACAAAATAGATTAAAGTTAAAATTTCAAGAGTTATCTGTTTGTGTTGTTGTTGTCGTCGTTGCTGCTGCTGCAGACAAGGTTTTTCCCGATAATCACAAAATTTTACGAAACCTTATAGATTTCTATTTGAAATTATGAGGCACGGATCTTTAGATTTAATTTTAGTTATTGCGTTGGAGAACGTAATAAGTAATTCGACGACTACAGTGTTTATTCGTTTCTGCAATTTGTGTCATTTTTGTACTACCCAAAATCACCAAATGTTAAAAATGAAAATATAACGAAAAATTTAGTGTTTTGTCTGAAAACAAACATCTGATTATTAGCTCATGGCACTTACAAAAATTAAGGATGTCACAAGAAACAACAGGTGTGTTTAAAGATTTTATCAAAGCATTCTTTTAGTCAAAATTTACTAGTCAAAGAACTCAAATATTTTGTATGAAATACTTTCTATCAGTTGTTCCATGATGGTTCAAATTATGTTTCTGCGATCACTCTTTACCCAGTTTTGTGCTTGTTGAATCGTGCATCAAGTATTGAGATATAATCTCTTTGTGCCTTTTTGTGCTCCTTCAACTAAGTAACTAGAAATAAAACTTATCTTGTCCAGTTTAGTGTCTTTCTGTAGAAAATATACCTTTTTCAGATTACTATGACGTCAGTGACTGCCATTGTAAACGGCATCAAAATACACATTGTATGCATTGCCAGCAGCATATTGCAATTTGTATCCATTGAAACTGTGAACAGCACCATTCACCTCCTCTTTGTCTCAGAAGTAACTCTGATTAGCACCATTGTCCGCATTGTTTCCATTGGGTCCCTGATAAACACCATCATCCGCATTGTCTTCATAGCCACTGTGGTAAAAAAATTATCATTTGCTTTGCCTCAATGTGCGTTGTGATAAACACCGTCATCTGCATTGTCTTCATGGCCACTGTGATAAGTGACAGCTTTTGTTCTGTCTCACTGGGCGCTGTGATAAACACCACAGTCTGCATTGTTTTCATTGTGATAACAATAATATCTCCATTGTCTCCATGTGAATCATGATAAACACAATCATATTCATTTTCTGCATTCGCACTGTCATAAAAGCCATCAGATGTATGTCTCTATGGCTATTGTTAATATATGCGTTGTCTCCATCACCTATAGGATAAGAATTTACATCCTCACTGTATTCATTGGCACAGTAATTACAGTATTATACAGTTTTCTCTTTTCCAAAGTTTGAATGTCGTTACTTTGAACCATGCAGTGTTGAAATAAAATCTTACCTTCATTGCATATCCCACTGCAAACGTCCCTTCAGCACAAAACTGCGGGTGTCCCCAGGTTCCCCAAAAGCCTCCGTTTAAAATCGTTAAATTTTTAACGACTCGTCGGGGAGCATTTTCAAGTAAAAGAAGTGAAGACCCAGGGTTTAAAAAGTAAATTAACAAAATGAAAAACGTTAACCGAAGCATTCTGGAAGTGGTAAAATAGATAATGATTCGTATTTCGTGTTCTTATCTGGAGAAAGATCAAAACTCAGAATGAACTTTCCTTTTTTGGTCACATCAAGTTCGTCAACAATAACAGGTTAAATAAGTTTTGATTTTTTTTTCCATCGGCACCTCAGTTGATTAGGCATGTCACATACTTTCCGTATTTAAATGTGTATTCCAGTATTTTTAAAGATTGTTTGAACAATACATTTGTTTAATACACATACATTTTTGTATACGTTTTCAGAAAAACAAAATAATAATAATAATGGCTGAACATGACTGCTTTCCCTTCAAAGCACCAGAAACATTCCGAAATTTTTGCCTGAGGTATCCTCCGTGTTTAATATTGGAAATGTTCAGATTGCCTAAGATGTTTTCCTTTGATGCTTTTAAAGGCATTTGAAGTGCAACAAATGTATCCAATATCTATAAAATTAACATGCTTTATGTATTGAGCTAGCATCGAAACACTCCAAAACGGTTTCACGGTTCATCTGTAAAATAAGCAAGTGCTGGTTGAGGTGCCCTAGTTCCGACGCCTATGATCTCAAAAATATCTTTGATAAGAAATTCCTTTAATCAATCGTCAGTTCGCGTTGACTGAGGCACCCTGAAGAGTTTAGTTATATTCTGCGGTTAGGGACAGATATACAGGATTGTAGTTAAAATAGTTTGCCACCATTTAGTCAAAAGCCCTATTTTTTCCTGTCAGTTACTTACACACCTACTTGGAGAAGAAAATGTAGGTAATTTCTTGATTTGTGTCAGTTTTTTAAACATTTGAAAACGAACCTTAAAGTAACATTTCTTTTATTGTATGAGTGTGTTATCTACTAATTCAGATAAGAGTTCAGTTACAATGCCATGTATATTCTGCGTTCGACTATTCAAGATAATTTTGTAGGCAATTTAGGCTGTTTATTTTAAAGGTTTATACGGATGTTGCATTACACTCAAATATTTCTTTTTAAGTCTTTAACAAATCAAAAATCATGGTAATGTAAATCGATTTATGTCTTTTATAACTAAGCAAAGTTTCCAACCTGCCATAGTGCTAGCGCACAACGGTTTAATTTAGTGCGGGGATCAGTCTAAAGGTTTGCTGATTAATCAGTCCACTCTGACTGATTAATGATTGATCACCCTCAGTTCTTAGATGTGAAAGTAACCATATATTTGCTAAAATTTAACTTTTTCAAGAATGTTTACTACTACCTGCATCTATGTTAGGCAATAAAATTGTACAAAAACGTAAACTCTATTGTTATTCCCTGAAATTCCGATGAAGATTCAGTTATGATGCACAGGTATTACAAGAGAAACATTGATACAGAAAATTTTACCTTAGGAACTCATATCCTACAAAACGCATTCATCGAATATTGGAAATAGTTCGTAGGCTTTTTCGTCAGCAATTAATTGTAAACCACCTGATTAAAAGTCAGTTTCGTACATAGTTACACTTTGTTTGAACAGGCAATTTATTCGTAAGTAAAGTCTTTAACAGGTTTTCTTAAGCTAAATCAATCAAGAATTAACTCACATGACTGTAAGATCCCTTTCCCTTAATGATAGTATTGAGGCTTTGAATAAGTAACATACATAGTTTTGAAGATGGTAGTGACATGCAAGTGCATGGTAGTGACGTGTCTGCAATGGTTTAAAATAAAGTCCAAGAAAGCCAATATTTGCATTAATTCAATCGAGAGTAACCTAACCTGTCTGTTAGTTACCCCTAAATGATTGTCTAAGCTACTAAGTACTGATCAACATCTTGAGACCTTATTCAAGTGTCTTGCTTTGAAAGATTTTATGTGATTGTATTGCTCTCAAAGATAATCAAATTTAAGTCGAATTAATTGCATTTATTCAACAGAGAGTTATCCTGCTTGGCTATTAAATCTCTCTTATGGCTCTTTTATATGCCAAAAGGCAACATCAGCACTGACGCTGACACGTTTTGAGATAATATTAAGAGTAATTTATGAAGAAGAAAAAACTGAAACAAAATTGAAAACGATGTAAAAAGCACCTGATAAATGAGCGTCCGACTTTGACCTTGACTGGTTAGTATTGTCATTGAGACTTATTAAAGCAATGGCTGTTTTATCGGCGAAATGTCTAGAAAAAAGGCTTAAAGGAATCCGTGTGCTTGAACTTCATTCTGATTTTATTTTCTTTGACTCAGCCAATTATATCAGGCGTTTCATCCGGGTACTCTGTTATTAAGAAGCCAGCAAAGGTGCAGTATTTGTCTCCCCAATAGGCATCGTCGGCATACAGATTCTGGATGGTCACCTTGTCATCTAGAAGAAAGGTAATTTGTCTCATTAAATCTTTGCTGTAATTGCCGCAGAAGATTATTATTTATTAATGTTGAAATATAGTAAATTCAAATTGCTTAGATTGTTAAGAATAATTTTTTATATCGATTTGAAAATCAACCGACTACATACTGCTCGATATTTGATGTTCGAAAAATAGCTTCCGCTTAAGTATGTCTGAAAGCGAGGTTAAGTTGATAAGCAAAGTACATCTAAAAGCACAGTGAGTCTGAGAAGCAAAGTAAATCTGAAAGCACAGTTAGTCTGAGAAGCAAAGTAAGTCTGAAAGCACAGTTAGTCTGAGAAGCAAAGTAAATCTGAAAGTACAGTTAGTCTGAGAAGCAAAGTAAGTCTGAAAGCACATTGAGTCTGAAAGTACAGTTAGTCTGAGAAGCAAAGTAAATCTGAAAGCACAGTTAGTCTGAGAAGCAAAGTAAATCTGAAAGCACAGTTAGTCTGAAAAGCAAAGTAAATCTGAAAGCACAGTTAGTCTGAGAAGCAAAGTAAGTCTGAAAGGACAGTGAGTCTGAAAGCACAGTTAGTCTGAAAGCACAGTTAGTCTGAGAAGCAAAGTAAATCTGAAAGCACAGTTAGTCTGAGAAGCAAAGTAAGTCTGAACCACAGTTAGTCTGAGTAGCGCACTAAGTGCAGGAAGCGAAACAACTCTAAAAGAAACAGTAGTTATAGGAAGCGCAGCAAGTTTAAAGAGCGCAGCAAATCTAAGAAGAGCAGAAAATGCATGTAGCATAGCAAATCCAGGATGTACAAGTCCATAATGTGCAGCAAGTTTAAGCACCGTAGCAAATCCAGTTATCATCGAGTATTGCACCAAGTAGTTCAGACATAGTCACCGTATTTAGTGGACTTCCAACTAAACAACGCTTGACTTGATACAAAACATTAACAAGAAAGAGATCAATATTATATAACTATTTTTTTTAAATACTGGTACCCTTTTGCAAAATAACGATGACTGTCTGAGAACCAGAACCATGCCTATTGTCTGTGCCTCTACCGTTTATTCTTGCCACAACAATGTCATTGACGACTACTTCTGCCCAGATTTCTTTATTTCTTTCTGACAACAGAGACGAAGTAACCAGATATAATCCGTACACTGGTGCAGTAAAAGTTCCATTTACCGGATTGTATCCATGGCCAAGATTCAGCATGGCATTCTCAAACACTATATTCTGGATGACCTGCCTGGTGCAAGAGCAAACGCTGTTCAACGAATGAATAGAAGGCCACTTCTCCCTGAGAATGTCTTTTACTTCGCTTTCTTTGTCCTGAAATCATGTCAAAACTTAAAATGAGTTATAAAAGTTGTAAGTAATGACCTCTACCCTAAATCTTCTTTTTCAGTACATGTATTTTGAAAATTTATTTATTTATTTCATTGTTAAGTTGAAAAACTATATTTGATAATTAAAGTAAAGGTAAAGTAAAAGCTTGTTTATTACATTGTCACGCCTACAGAAAGGGCCAGCCTCCCGGGCTTATGAGACACCTCTATTAATGTACACATTTACTCCCAGATTACTTATTATGCAATTTAGAAGTGCCTGTTTTAAAGTCCGTTCTTTTATTTTTCATACAGAATAGTAATATTTCAGGCTTGTACTAATAACGTTTAGTTACTACATAGCACATACAGCCATTCATACTGTTGTATTTCAGCATGCTTAAATTCTAGAACAAGCTAACAGTGAATGCTGGACAAGCTAACACTGGATGTTGAACAAGCCAAAACTGAATGTTGAACAAGCTAACAGTGAATGTTGAACAAGGCAACACTGAATGCTGGACAAGCTAACACTGAATGTTGAACATGCTAACACTGAATGTACCAAAATGTTAATTATGTTAACTCTAGGACTGACTGTCGGTACAAACTTCTTTTGTTACAAGTAAATCTTAAATTCTAATTTGTAGGAGCGAGCATCAGTTAAAAAACAATGCAATATTTGTGTTGATACAGAATGGTGGGCGTTTGATGTATCATATGATATTACCGGCAATAAATTTGAAATTTGAAACTTCTATAAATGTTCAGATGAAATACTTACTTCTTCACACTAATAACAGAACAGAACATTTATTTAGATGTGTACAAGGTACATTGTCATGTTATACATATATAGACAATGAATAAACATGGTAAGGCACAGGTAATAAACATCAATGCGAGAGAAAAAAGAACATGGTAAGACAAACAAAATTAGACAAACAAACTTACAAAATTAGGCAAACAGGACAACAACCCAACAGACAAAATTTATTTTTTTAATAGGGATACATCTAATAGGACACATTGAAACAATAAGTTATATGAGTCAAGAAGTTGTATGAGGATGAACTGTTAATTTTCTGCGTTTAATATCGTTCTACGTAAACCAAAGCTTCCTTTGTATGTATATATACAGCATATATATTGCAGCATAAACAATATCTTTCTTCACGACGTAAGAATAGTAAAATATTAATTATTGTCATTTTTAGAGATAAAAATCCGGCAAAATCTGGTATTTTAGGTCTCTGGAACATATCAATGTTGTACTTTACTTGTCTGTCCTGGGTGTTTCTTCACTGCAGGTTTCAGCTCTTTTATTTCCAGCTGCTGTTCATACACCAGCTTTTCAAGATTGCTCAAACGATCCTGTAATTTAGAAAATTCATTCTTTGCTAAGACAACAGTATTTTCGCCGTCGGTAACTGATGATGCACTTGTAAGAAGTACAAAAGAAAGATGTGAGTATGTAAATACGCATCTCGTCGTCAAAATGAACAACTGAAATGTCACGTTTCTCTGTCTGCTGCAATCTGTGGCCTTTTGGAGCTCTTATCTTCTGTAATAGGTTGATTAAGCTGAACTCATGTTAATGATTTTGCCCTCTGTCCCTTATCTATGGACAGGTATTTCACAAAAACAGGTTTTGGTTTCCTTTCTTTGCTAACATTATATGTAATTGTTATTCTTCGCTACAACTAGGCTTACTCTAAATTCATTATGGCGGGAGAATTATGCAACCGGCTGCTTTCCGGGTCCAAACATTTTTCCTTGAATTAAAATATATTTAGTTTTGAAATTATTTTTTATTCTAAAACTGTGTTTGCACATCTAGAAAAATCAGGTAATGAAATAGCGGCATTTACAGCCTTCGTGCACATTTGCTAGGTGTAGTTAAGTCATTTAGCTTAACTGTTTCTGTGTTCTGTTTCTTCTGTAATTTTAAATATCACAACTTCTAGCAATTGGGTGACAAATCAGTGGTTAAGTTATAACCCCGGCAGTACTTATAACCTAGGTATTGCGAGTTTAATCACCCGCTCCTTTACAGATACACTTGTCTTTCGGATAAGCCATTAAACCAGAGTTCCATGTTTTGATACAACGTATACACTGAGCTTGTACAAAAAGGTAGGTATATTTTGATGACCAGAGATTGCTGACCAGCTGACAGCTTGATGACTAGTTGGTCTATTTTGCTAATACCTAACTGCTAGGTATGTTAATGTTGCTATGGAAATGGGGTATCGACTAGTCTTATTCATTTCATTTGAAGAACATACAGTATAAATCAAGACAATGAATGTCTGCAAAATAATAAGTGTCGTTTCAATAATATTTATACAAATAATAACGCGCATGATCTAGGTAAAATTTATTAGTAAATGAAAATTGCTTTGAAACTATGAAAAACTGAGTTTTTATATATAAACTTTGCAAAAAATGTAAACATGTGTTGTTGTTGTTGTTTTCAAAATGTTTAGTCTTATACTTTTCTATTTCTGTTCAAATACATTTTTTTAGAACCTGGCAAAAGAAATGGTACATGTTTGTTTATCATTTATCAAAACAGAAATCTTGGTGGGCATATAGACTAAATTTTGATTTTATTGGTTGACAAAAATAACAGTGTCTTGAACAATCAGTTGTTAATTCAAAATTTACTGTCAAAATTACTTGTATCATTTATGTATTTGAGAATTAGGATCAGTTTACTGATTTTGTTTCTTTCTTCAGTATTGTTTTAACACCCATTTTCAGTTCGCACTCTTTTTTTGTAAAGAAGTGCTTAGGACTTTCAGAAGAAATCGTTTATGATGTAAACATTCTCAACAACTAGACAGCCAAGAACTTTGATATATGGCAAGTGACATTTTCTAGTTGTTTCACTTTTGAAATCTTATTTAACGTTATTTCAAAACCATTGCACTTGTCATGTTTACCAGTTGTACTAAGATGGGTGATTCAAAGTCATCATGATTCTCTTGTTTATCACTCCTTACTAGAATACTGAGACCCATATAGTACCAGAAACCACCTAAACTACACTCCATGAATGTACTAATACAAAGTTTGTAACTGCTTAAACATAGATTGATCATATTATATTACAAAGTTTGTTACTGACTAAACATAGTTTTGTCATATTATACTAAACATAGTTTGATCATATTATATTGCAAAGTTTGTTACTGACTAAACATAGTTTGATCATATTATACTAAACATAGTTTGATCATATTATATTACTAAGTTTGTTACTGACTAAACATAGTTTGATCATATTGTACTAAACATAGTTTGATCATATTATACTAAACATAGTTTGATCATGTTATGTTACAAAGTTTGTAACTGACTAAAAATAGTTTGATCATATTATGCACGCTTATATTTATCAACACTGAATAAATTTAATTTATGGTGGGCATTTCTAATAGCTTTTAAATCTGTGACACCTATTTCATGTTAAAATTATAGACAGAATTGAACGGACATACTGTTTACTATTAGATGGCCCGTACACCTCATCCAGTTGCTCAATGTAACTGATGATTGATATAACAATTTTTACATTGCAGTGCTCTTCTAACAGCAGCACAATAATAGATAAGGTTCATGTAAAAAAATGTTTCAGTTAACACAATTGGGCAGAGAGAGCAGATAAATTAAGTTAGGCAGATAAATCAAATTGATTTATCAAGCGGACTGAATTTTTCACATCCTTCTAAACACGGAGAAAATGAGTTGAAGATCTTAAGCCTTTCACTGGAGACAGCTTGCATCACAATATACTCCAGTAATTTTATTAGTATTTTAGTCATGGTATATTTTATATTAAACATACAAATAAAATATTTAGCACTGTGGTGCATACATACTATGTATTATCGAGGAAAAGCTGCATAATCATTTTTCCAGAAAATAAATGCATGTTGACCAATCAAAATTTAATCATGCGTCATCACATCCTAATCAACCCACATAAATGTTACAAATTTTGAAAATACAATACAATACTGTCTGTGTATACAAGCCTATACTTTCTAATCATTTATGTGTTATCTACTTTACCGACAGAAATAAGTTTTTAAAGGTTGTCTTCAGATATTATATATGGAAAAAGGTACTCTTTTTCATTGAAACCAAGTAATTATATGTCCAATTTAAGTGACTGACCAAGGTAATTTACTGACTTATTGGCAATATCTTACTTGTTACCATCTTGTGATTGATTGAAAATTTTGAATTTGAAATAAAAAAGAAAACATTATTTTCAAAAGACGTTTTCACTTGTATATTTCATGCAAAATTGAAGGAGATCATGTGATCAAGTATTTCATAATTAATAAATAGGCCAGTAAATTGACTTCATCTTCGCTTTACATACCTGAGTAAAAAAGGGGTTTATTCTATTTCTTCATAAGCACTGAAATATGAGACATATAATCTTCTGACAGGTGGTTTTATTTGTCTGTGGCATCAACATCAGCAGCAGCAGAATCTAAAAACCAAACAAGTAATTAAAAAAAAGAAATGCTGTAAACATTTTATTTCAGCTTAATAAAATTCATAAGTTTAGCTATCAAGGCAAAAGAACATTCATAAGTTGGTATTATATCTAGTTTCTCATTTCCTTCTGGAGTAAATTGATAACTATCAACCTGCAGGAAAGTAATACCTGTTTATTCGCATATTTTTCCTTTGTCCGTACGAGGCCTTTATATAAATCTTTAAATAACGTGTAACTTGGAAGTATCGTTAACTAGCTATTCGCACCGTAGAGAAAATCTGACTTCCTTAATATACATTCCATACTACCGACTTAGTTATATTATTTGCTATATAACTATACATTTTCCTGTTTTGTTTTGCTTTTTTTTAATCTATTATCATTATTTGTCAGTGATAAAAGACAAAGACAGTAAGTTGGTCGGAGTCTATCGGAGTAAGAACAGTATAACTAGGGCTGAAACGGGTACATGTTTTATATAAAGGTACCCGTCGGACAATTACCAGCAGGTACCCGTCGATTTGGATACTACTTCATTTTGAGAATAAGTTGTTCCCTTGAACAAAAGACCAAATGTAATTTGCATGCGTGTGTCGTAGAATAAAGTTACAGAAAAAAGAGAGATATATGATCATATATGATTTTGACCGACACCATGATTCCTGGCAAAGACGTGTTCAATAAACCAGTGATTCGGAAAAAAGGGCACTCGGACAAAATGTTTGGAATTTTACTTATTTTGAACAAATGGTAAGTGGGAGATTTTATGTATTTAAATTTTTGTTATTTCATTGTAAAATTTTATACTTTTTCAATGAATCAATCTCTTTTTAACTAAACTGTTGACATTCAATTTTGTATTTTATCGGGCAACATCATTCAAAACAAACTTTTGCCATTGCTGTGGTTGTCAAGAAACCTGACGCAAAACAGGCATTGTTATGGAAGACAATATCTAAGCTAACGATAGCGAAAGCGAAACTTTAACTTTATTTGAGGATGAGAAATTTGTCAGTTTTTGCTGATTTTCAGTTCACTAGATTTCAATAGTATAACTGATATCCGAGTCCCCGTTTTATCGTGCCGTCGAAAGTACATATTTGTATGATCTTGAAGAAAATTTAATGCTCTTAATAATTTTGGGGTAGGACTCTTTATAAGGTAGACCTATTATGATATATTTTCTCATGTACTGTACTGTAAACTGAGGATGTACCAGCTAAACTCAAACTATTTGATACAGGTGGTCCATTTTAAATTGAATCCGTGATCTGAAGAACTGAAATCGTCAAGTGAAACGACAGAAAGACCAGAGGCTCACAGAGGCTCTTTCTACCACATGTCAGGCTGTACAGGGTGTCCTTCTTCCCCGTACTACATAGCGGCCTGGAATAAGCTACCAGCCACCACTACAGACATATAGACGATCGAGGCCTTCGAGGTTGCCCTCCATGCCACATTAGCAGTCCGACATCCAACCTCAGTGTAGACAGCTCCTAGGTGTAAATAGTCTTATCCTGTAAATAATGAGACATTTTACATGTATATGCTCTCAAGGCGTGATTGTTTTGCCCAAACCTCAAGTGGGCAAAGTACATTCCAGTTATGGATTCATGTCCTGTATGTGGAAGAAGAATTGCGCATTTCATTTTATTGATTACCTGTTTCAACAGTTGAAACAATATAAATTCTGAGGAGCCATGAACCTGCGGTTATAACAAGAACTTGAACAAATGAACAAGAGATAAACAAAACTACACGACTCAAGTTTCGAGTGGGAAAACAAGGTTTCCTCATGACTCCTACAGCGAATCGAGATGCTTTCTGGCATTATTATATTAATGTTACATTAATGATATATGTTATATTATTTTAATGCCCAGTCCTCACTGTCGTTATGATGGCTGCTGCAAAACAATAATTAATATTTCTATACGCTATTATGCATATTGCAATATATCACGAAATTCATATAATACAAATATAAAACGACATTGGAGAATTGGTGGTGTTTAACCTTTGATAATAACAAATGGTACGGTTGGGTTTTCTAGATACTGATAAAAATTGTACTTGAACACCGTAATCGAACCGGTATGGGAAACAGACAGACGAAGCACTCCCGTTAATCTAATAGCCTTAATATATATGACTTAGTTTATGAACTGGATCATTTAGCAGAGAAAAATGATATGGTTGCTCAAAGCGTATCAGCACGCTCTTAAAGTGCACCCAATTCGCACAGCAGCAATTTCTGCAGGTAAAAATTTCCATTGACTGATTGAATGAACGATAACAATTTGTTTCAGGCTTTTTTCATGCAGTGTTTTTTTATTAGTAAATTACATCTAAGTTGGCGTTTTTCCAGCCTATTCATTAGGCTAACTAGGTTGCTTGATAGTTTAATTGTCATTTTCTGCATGTGTTGTAGAGGCATATAATGTTCTTTGAATGAAAACAATATCTGTTATGCTTGTTTCTCCTACATTCGGCCCTTGCACTGGTTTCGTGACGTAAATAAATGTCGGAATTTACGCTCGTGCTGTTGGTGGAAACGTCCGGTTACTGTGCAAGTTTTTCGAAGAAGATATAATTCACACAAATACAAAAAGAAAATGCGCAAAAAGCAGGTAAACCTACCATAGAATACCCAATATTTATATTATTTTCCCGTTTCCATGGTATTCACTCATATTAATACAATTTTGTCGCATTAATTTACCAAAATTTCACCCGCTGCTTTCATCGATGTCATGGAAGCGCTCTTGTAAATACTTTGCACATGACGTCCACAGTTATTTACCTTGAAAAACAGTTACATTCGGGCGATCTGTTCCACGCACTTTGCCAATTAAAGTATCAATTACGTTTAATTTTGCATGTTACTGCTGGGAACATTTTTTAAAGTGTGAAAGTGTTCTGTAATACCCAGATCGATTCCATTCAGAGAAAATTATGAATAACCATGCTCTTGCTACTCACTCTTCTGTTTTCTACTTCTAAGCAGATCATTATTTTTCTTTCAGACCAATCCCACTAAAACCACTTGGAAATACAGGTCTTATTCATCTGAATCCTTGCTAGAATCATTCAAACTTGTTAAATGTAAGGGAGTTGCAGTCAAAAAAGCAGCACGAATATATGGTGTGCCCCAACAAACATTGAGAGATAGAGTGCTTGGGAAAATTGACCCTATTAATTATGGAAATGACACATTGTTTAGCAGAGAGGAGGAGAGAAAACTTGTAGAGCATTTAAAAGTGAGAGCAGAACTTGGATATGGTTTAACCAATGTCTATACGCAAAGGTTGGCAGGAGAAATGGCCTATGAGCTTGGAAAGAAGGGTAAAAATACCCCAATGAGCAACAAATGGCTGTATGCTTTCTTAAAACGCTGGGAAAATGATATTGCGTCATTGAAACCGAGGCAGTTAGAAAGTACAAGGGCAAAGAGCTCAACACCTGAAGCTGTAGATACCTACTTCAGAAATCTGCAAATAGTTATGGAGGAAAATGGATTAACAGGCAAACCCCAGCATATTTATAACTTGGATGAAACAGGCATACAACCAGAGCACAAGCCATCTAATGTCATTGCTGATCCCAATTGCAAGCCACAAGCTATTACCTCTCCTAGATCAACTACAACCACTGTTATCGGGTGTGCAAATGCTCTAGGCAACTTAATCCCCCCTTCTTTGTTTTCAAGGGAAAACGCTGGAACTCAGAACTTATGAAAGGCGCCTGTACAGGTGCAGATGGGAAAATGTCTGAAACTGGTTGGTCCAACAGTGAGATATTCAGGTATTACCTGGAACATCACTTTCTGCCATTTGCAAGACCCTCATCAACTAGTAACCAGTCCATACTTTTGATTTTCGATGGACATTCATCCCACAAAAGTCCAGAAACTATTGAATGGGCAAGACAACATGGTATTATTTTGTTTGTTCTGCCTGCTCACAGTTCACATCTCCTGCAGCCTCTTGATGTAGCCATTTTTGGGCCTTTCAAGAAATATTATTATAGTGAATGTGCCCAGTATATGTCCAGACATATGGGACAGAATATTTCAAAATATGAAATATGTTCACTCGCTTGTAGAGCATATTTGAAAGCCTTTACACCTGCCAATATTCAGTCTGGATTTCGCAAAACAGGCATTTACCCACTGAAAACAGACATCATTCAACCCGAGCAGTTAATACCATGCGAAAGTTTCCGGGAGAAGGAGCCTGTAAAAAAAGTAAAAGTCATCAAAGCAGGACCAGAAGCAGTAGAGAAGTTCTTGAACGATAAAGAGGAGCAGATTCTGAAAATGGCAGAGCTGGAAAATGATGGCTGCCAATGTTCTTGCCAAAAGAAGAGAGGTGTTACGGTGAAACCAAATGCTAGTGGCAAGGCAATAACAGACGACAGTTTCTTCACAGACATGACTAGTTACCTTGACCAAAAGAAAAGTACACCAAATTCCAATACAAAAAATCCCGCCAAGAAACAAAAGTGTCCTGAGATCAATAGCACCACCATGAGCCCAAAACCTTCCACCAGTGGTTTACAGAAGAACATTGACAGACCAGGAATTCCAGTTGATAACAACTCTGACAGTTCACTGTCAGATACAGAAGATGACAAAGATAAATGCTGTGTCTGTGGGAATTCTACACCACCAAGACTTCATGATTACATCAAGATTATAGGATGGGGTAGTTGTGATTTATGTGATCATTGGGTGCACCTCACCTACTGCACAAAAGAGCATGTTATAAGGAGGCAAACTAAGTTTCTGTGTCCTCACTGCAAGCAAAATTAATTGACCACATAAAGAATTAAAAAAACACAGGCACTGTAAATATGTTAAAAGTTACTTATTTGAAGCAGTTATTTTGTTCCATTTGTGTTATTGTATATATTGTTTTGCATAAACGACACCTGACTTGGTTTTTTTATGCCAGAAAGCCATGATAAATATATGTTAAACAAACCTCTGACAGTATCTATCAGTTGCTATTAGGATACACTTGGTGAAATGGCCTGTAAAAATGTGTATTGACATATAACCTTTACATATTGAATCTACAAATTGAGGTCACGAAACGAGGAGAAAGCATCCAGCTGATCCAGAGTGTGATGTACATTTCAAACAAGGTATTTATTTTTCAGTTATTTACCTGAAAATGACATTTTTGTTTGCATTATTATTCCAGGCTAAAGTTGGTTTGTCATTAAGATTATATTTCGGCATATAAAAATGTGTGACGTCACGCGCATGCGCAGAAAACGGTGCTTAAGGTCACGAAACTAGGACAAACCAGCATATAGATCTACTGTTTTTGTTTTTACTGTAGAAGTTGTACTTTTTTTACTAGAACCTGAATTATTGTATCTACTTGAAAAGCAGAAAATCATGCTAGCTTTTTAATGGTCCATATATACGGAAGTAGAATGCAAACAACCGTAAATATCAATATAATGAATGGAGACAGTGTGTTTTGCAGGCAGCCTTTGCAGGCAATATAAACAAAGAAAGATTTTGCAGGCAAAATATACTAACCCATGAATGGGTCTGTTTTTGTAATCCAAAAATATCCGGTTTGTAGATATACTGGTACCCATTTTCCAAAAGCTACAGGAGCGAAAAAGGTTTGATTCTCTGTTTTATTTTTCAACATTAAACTTAAATGATGAAGAATGTTAATTCTACTTTCTAGTCATACAAAAATGATCTATTATGTATTGACGTTCAGGGCCCTAGCACAAGTAAACATATTTCAGTATCACAGTAAATACTGTCAAATTTATACAGATAAGTTTATTACAGGCATATTTGAACAGAGTATCAAATCCAGGTAAAAATATATTTTTATCATAATGACACATGCAAATGTATTGACAAGATGTAAGATCAGCATACCTTCAATATCACAATTAGTTAAAATGTTAGTACACTCATATTTAAGTGACTGACTTACAGAATTTAGCTGATTTTTTTTCTTTAATATTTAACTATGGAAAAAAACATAATATATTACTTCTATACACCATGAAAACTGAAAAAAAAAGTTTTGCTTTACCAGGACTCGAACCCATGCCCTTTTGGTCAGTAAAATATATAGCGACGATCTACACCACTGAGCCACAGAGACAAGTTATCAAGTTTTATCAAAATTAATGATATAACAAGTATCTGCCCCGTGACTAATGGGGTAAATGTTTTACCGCTAAAAGTGTGTAAAACTTTATGTTTTGATGTTTTGATGTTTTTTGTAACAAAAAATGAGTCAGTAACTTAGTTTAGTATATGTTCTTCACAATTACAGCTAGAATTTCTACATGTATAAACATTTTTTTTCATCTTCAGGGCTCTCGCTAGGGTCAAAATTTTGGGAAAAGTGACTTCTCCCTAAGGCAAGATTTGGGAGAAGTCAGAAGACTTCTGGGAGAAGTTAGCACTGGCAATGCCAGTTCCATTTGTGAATGACAATGACAGACAGCAAATATGTGGAGTGATTTTGATTCAACTTACTGTAAAAAACTAATGTAACTGTGGCATCAAAATTCAGTAACTTTTTTGTGAAAAGTCTGGGATGTGTTTTGGGTTTCACCAGAATTTATTTTTTACAAAATTCCAAACAATTTTAAAATGTAAATTATGTTGATGCATTATAACTGATGCTTTCAAAAGTAACTACGACAAATATTCAAGTCTTAGAGAAAAGGAAACTTTTTCAATGAAAAACAGGTACTTATAATCAAGTCATGACCACCTATCTTAATCAATCAATTGAATGTTGTAAGTTTGCCATATAAAGAGTCTCCAAGACACTGTTTTCTATAAATACTAAAATACGACAGAGTTGCGGAAATGTATGACAAACGGAATTTGTCCGAGATTTTCACTGGCTGCTTCATGTTTAATGAACTAAATATTTGCTGGAATTGGTTCCTTCTATTTGTTAAGCTTGTCTTAAATTTACTTGGCCTTTTCTTATAAATAAATCCGAGAATTAAATTAAAAATGCCAAAAGAATTTTTGCCTTCTTCACACACTGTTTAAAAGGTTAGAATAACATTGGTAAAGCATAGCTGTTTAACCGTTTGCCTTTAAAGTTAAGCATTTAATTAATTTGTTAAGACATACTTTGCTTGACTTTTAAGATTTGTAGAGTCTGTTGTAAACAATAGTTTTCTACTCGGTGTACATCCCCAATCGAATTATTGACCCAATTCAACACCTGTTGATGGCTCAATGTTTTAATTGTGTATCGAGTGTCAACACACAGGATTAAATCAATGAAACTAGTAAAATGTGCTCTGATTGGTCAATGCTTTGAAGGTAGTACGTATTGATCGCCGTTTCCGAGTATAAGCTCCACCCATAATCGGAGCTGAGCAAGTTACTGACGTCGGCAGATGAAACATTTTCGGCGAAGTTGATTTCGCTTTGATGCTTCATAAAGGCGAAGTCAGGGAATTTTGGGCGACGATTTCACCCATTTCGCCCCCTCGTGAGAGCCCTGATCTTCAGCCAATCTGTGAGTCAGTCGCTTAAAGAAAAACAGATAAAACATTTATAGATATATGGATAACCTTTTACTATGAAAGTATATTTCCATCTGGGCTCATCATAAGGTAAGTATTCTACTTTCTAAAGATCAAGAACACACTTTTCTGAGACTAATTTTTAACGTATTATGGGAACACCCATGGTGGGGGGAGGGCGGGCGGCATCCAGTTTTGTCAGGAGCATATCTTCAGCATGCATGGACGGATTTTAATACTTGGTACCAATGTTCACCATCATGGGGGGTAGTGTCGCGGGCATGAACAAGGTTTCTAGGTCAAAGGTCAAGGTCACACTTTGAAGTTAGAGAAAAACGCTTGTCTGAAGCAAAACTTCTTTATGCATTAAGAGATTTTAATATAACTCAGCATAAATGTTCACCATTGTGAGGCGGAGTGTTGTGTGCAAAATTCAGGTCCCTGTGGCCAAGGTCAAGGTCACACACAGAGGTGAAAAGTAAGATAAAAGTATGAAAATGTGAGAATGGACCATTTAGTCATCATGAATTGAGGGATTCTATCACGAATGTTCGCCATCATGAGACTGAGCATTACACGCCTAATCCTGGTCCATATATGCAAGGTCAGGTCACTAGAGATGATGAAATGTCCAGACTTTGTCCGGAGCATATCTTCTACATGCATGGAGGTATTTTAGTTTTAGTTCACCATCATGAAATGTAGTGTTGCGTTCATGAACCAGGTCTCTAGGTCAAAGTTCAGTTTCACACTTAGAGGTCAGAAGTTCATTTCAAATGTTTGTTTCACTATCCAGCACTAGAAATAGTCAAACTTGCTTCCTTCTTTTTTAACCATTATGCCCACATCTTCTGCAAAGCTTTTGTGATGGGCGTTTTTTGTGACAACGGCACCCTTGTTAGAAGATAGTTGTCAACCTGCAGAAGTACTTGTTCTACAGTTGTAAAACTTTACAAGAATACTTACTTGTTGTCCTTGATTAACTAAAAATTTGCTGTTTGGAACTTTTGTTGCTCGTAACTAGAATGTATACTAACTACAGTCATAGTGAAAACTTCACAAAAATATTTATTGGGATGTGAAATTGAAATTACACTTAAGTAGAATTAGAGTGAAACTTAAGTTGAGTCAAGCTTTCTGTGTGAAGTGAATCAGTCATGTGAGTGTGCCATGCATGACATGAATAAATAAAATATCTACAATGTGCTAGACTGCTAGTACTGTGCTAAAAATTTCTTATAAAATAAAAATGATGTTGGTGATTTTAAAGGTTTAGACCAGTAGCATGACTATGTAGGTGTGTATGATACAGCGTTATCAAAATCTTTATGACTTATGGCTCAAAGTAGCTTTCAAAGGGGATTATTTATTTAAGTGTGTATACACATTAACTTAATAGCTTGACTATTCGAAGAATAAGGAGGGCTAAAGTTCTCACGGGAGTCGGCGTTGGTTCAGGTTAAAGTTTTTCAGCAAGGTAACATTATTCACCTAACCCTTGCAGATATAGCCCTGAAACTTACAATACTTGTTTACCATCAGAGCTTACCCTGCTAAGAAGAGGAGGTAACTGTGTCAAGCATTTTGTGTGAATTATGGCCCCTTTTCGATTTAGAAATTTGGTTAAAGTTTTTTGGCAAGGTAGTACTACTCACCTTTCCCTTGCAGATATAGCCGTGAAACTTACAATATATACTTGTTTACCATCAAGAGCTTACTCTGCTAACAAGAGGAGGTAACTGTGTCAAGCATTTTTTGTGAGTTGTGGCCCCTTTTCGACTTAGAAATTAATGTTTTTTGGCAAGGTAGCACACACTTAAGTTTAAACTTAAGTTGAGTAAGTTACACTTAAGTAGAATTAGAGTGAAACTTAAGTTGAGTCAAACTTGAGTTGAGTTGCCAAACAGTGTGTTACTGAAATCACTTCTGACTACAATTCTTTGTTGGATCATATATATATCAGCAATGAACCTACAAAGTATACATGTTTTGTGTATGAGTCTTACTTCTCAGATCATAAAGCTATACAGATATGTCTGAAATAATTTGCAGCTATTTAAAAGGGACAGATACTTTCCAGATTTAATGTAGAAGTATATATCAAGGAAACAGTGTGAAAGTGTTTTTATTTTAGGAAAAAAATTACCTCCTCTAAATACTGAAAAGAATTCTCAACATTTTATGAACAGAATATTCAACAAAAAGAACTTACTGATATATTGTGACTAAGTATCAGATATCTTCATAATATCTGGTTACTGGTATCCACAGTGGAAATAAATTACTGTCCTTGAATTTCCATTAAGCCAATAGGAATGACAATGCATGATTATCTCATTAAGGTTAGTAAACAAACTTTAGTAAACAAACAACTTTTATACTTGCATTTAATATATTTATGTTTGATTTTTACATTCTTAAACTTACGCTTTTATCAGACACTTTGGGTTTAAGTTTTCTGTTAAACTAATGATTGTGATGTTTAGCTATACTTTAGAAATTATGATCTTACTCAAATACAGGTATTTTCTATGAATTATGGCCCCTTTTTTAGACTTAAAAATATGGTTAAAGTATGTGGCAAGGTAGTATGTATATTTAGTTATTATTGCCTCTAAATATACAATACTTTTTCACTTTCATTACCTTATTTCGCAAGAGGAGGTAATTGACAATGGTTGTATAAGGTTTATAGCCCTTTAGTGTCAAGCACTGAGAATAGTCAAGCGTGCTGTCCTATGACAGCTCTTGTTTTTAAAAAAAATTCTTTTAATTCTAGCCCTGCTCAAAATCTAAAATTAATGTGTCTATTCAGTTTTGGGCAGAACTAGTTATTATTTATAGGGGTATAACTTCAAACTAATCACTTACAAATTTATGTATTTTTTGAAGACAGGATTATCGGTATTTCTTGAAAATTTTCCATTTGGACAGAACTTAGTATATTACTTGGTAACAGGGGTATGACTTGAAAATTTTCCATTTGGACAAATCCAGCAACCACTTACAGGGTATTATTTGATAACAGGTTTCCTGTTTGGACAGAATAAGTGACTATTTCAAATGGTACTGCTTGAAACTTTCTAATTAAACAGAACCAGTAATCATTTACAGTTACTAGTTGAACAGGTTGATTTTGGTCTGCATTGGTTGCAAAAGTAGGTATAAAATTCAGCTGCTTAAAGATTAAAAGCTTAATATATAGACATATAGACTGGTCACTGCTTTTTCCAACGGCCATAGCAGCTAGCAAATCCTAGCTGACATATGGTTGAAATATTTAACAGGATTTCAACAAAATTGGATAGAATTCTTTGCAAGGTAAATATTAAGATGCAGCCATTTTACTTTTTAGATTTCTTTTGGAACACTGGGGTAACAGCCATCTTAAAAAATCATAAATGTATTTAAAAACCCTTTCAGGTTTTCACACCTGTAGATTCAATAAATCAGAAGATGTGACCACATAATTTTCACGGAGGCCATTATCAATCAAGATAATTCATTTTGGCCGCTGTGTACTGTCATGTTCCGTACAGTATTCTGTAGAACATGGACATTCAAGAAAATTGATATTAGCTCTTAAGATCTGAGAGCAATTGTAATGTATAATGGTTTACAGGTACACTTATGACTTTGGGTGATGCCATTGCTCAGACAGTAATAGAGAAGAAGAAATTATCCAAGTTTGATTTAAGAAGATCTTTGAGATTTGTGGTGTTTGGCACATTCTTGGCTGTAAGTAATGTTGTTAAAGATGTGATAACAGGCCTTTCTTACATAATTATACTGGATAAAGGATTCTTGTAAAGCTCATTTTGATAACATTGTAAAAATTTAACAGTTTAGCTTGGCTATGGTCAGATTCATGAAGATGTCATAATTATTCTTTCAAAAAGTTTGACCCAGTTTTACCTTCAGAAAGATTGTTTCAGTACATGTAACTATGTGTGATATTTAAGAAACACAGTACAGTATTCTCAAACTGGTTATGTAAGAATGGCCTGAGAAACTAACATACTGTCAAGAAAACAATTTGCAGTAAGGTATAAAGTATCTAAAATTCAGTCAAAATATTATCTCATAGTAAGAATTGTATGGTGATTTTGAAATGTCTTGTAGAGAACAAAAAGCAGTCATGGTTATTTTATCTTTACCTTCATAATCTTGGTCTGTCATTTACTCATGGTAAAGTCCTTTCTTTTCCTTTTGGAAAACCATATGGTAATACATGTTGATGTCTCTTGGATATTTTGGGTCATTCAGTACAAATTGTCAGAGATGTGTCTATGTTGAAACCTAATAATATAAGAAAAAGATGAAAAATAAACATATATCCTTTATGAACTACTGCAAATTGTTTTGTATCAAACAGCCTAGACCTGTTACCATTTGTCATTGCTTGAGTGATATCTGGCACAAACAAAGACATTTGAGCAAGCTACTCCGAGCAAGCTACTTTGTTTGCACAGGCTTAACTCTTTTTGAGCAATTTACTAGCTCTGATTGAGCAAGCTATTTTGTTTGAGCAAGCTACTTTGTTAATATTTAACAGGATATCCAGACACCAGTTACATCATTTTACTCAAATACAGTTTTCCTTTTTTTGGTTTAAAATATTTTTTTTTTGTAGGTAAACAGGTTAGGCTGTGTGTAATTAATATAGTGTAAGAAGTTTAGACTGTATTGTTTCTACTCACTTTTCTTGTTGTTTTTACATAAGTGACCAATTTCAGTACTTCCATTTTATGACAAACATCTAATAATATTATGCATTTTCATTTATCCATTTCATGTATATACATGTACAAAGTTGAGAGACAGGGATTTTGTTATATTTGCCAATTAAAACTACATAATACTAAGATGAAGAACTGTTTAATACAAGACAAAAAAAGATTTCAAAAGAACTACCAGTGATTTAGACCAATTAGCTACAGTGTGTAACCACCATGCTGGTTTTTATATTAGGCTGGAAATTGCAAAAGGAGAATTATAACTTGAATTTTTCAGGACTATTAGATGTAATTATGTTTGGTCTATAAAACAATAAAGAGTAAGTGAGTAAAAGCAGACACCTTTTTAGATTTAGGTTTTGAATATTATTTATTTTTATTCATAATAAAATAAGTTTGTTTTTTCTTTTTTGCTTCTGTTGACTCGCAGGTACTCTTCTCTCTGTCGGGGATGTTCTTGCACAATTAGTGGTTGAAAAAGTACCGTATGAGAAGTACAATGCAAAGCGTACTGTCAGATTTGCTATTTTTGGCACTTTCTTTGGTGTAAGTAGCAGTGAAGGCTAAGAATTAAATGACTCTCCTTTGGAATTGGATGCCTTTCTGTTTAAAGTGACTGGTGGCTGTCTGTCAAAAATAGTATGACTGTCCTTTAAATTTAGAACCTCTACAGAATTTCATGTTTGGGAGAGAGCCCTAATCTTGGTGGTTGACCATAAAAACAATTTGTGATTGTCCTTCTGTGTTATTGTTCCCTGGCACTCCTTTAAATGTACATGTATTGTGTTGGTCCATGGCTTTTTACTTCAGCTTTTCTTCTGTAGCTGTTGTTTAGTTGAGTCGCTTATTCATACACAAAATTAATATTTCAGAACAAATCTCCTTCTTCAGATAATGTTGTTGAGACAGTGTTTAAAGGAACATTGGACAGTGGATATTCTTTTGAGTGAATGCTGATTTCTGTATATCATTCTAAAGAAATGGCCCATTTAACATTTCCCTTTAGCTATGTATGACCAAGTTCTGTGCTGCTCTTATTAAGGTTTAAAACTAAAGAAACTACTTCTAGTAATGTAAGAAAATGTTTTTTAAATCAAAGATAATTTTTTTTAAACTAATAAACACAAACAAAACTTTTAAAGCATGGTCCACATGTTGTGTTGTTATGGAAAACTTTGTTGGTATAGATAAACATGTGAACTATAATTTTATATGTTGGAGTTGGCATGAAAAAGGTGAAGATCAGGTGTTCTAGTATATTGAACACATTTCAGATTAGTTGTAACAGTTTGTTTCGACATACAGTTTTTATGCATCACTGATGTGATAAATTAATGCTTTACTGTTGGTTTATCTATTGAATAATCTAATAGCTTTACATGAATTTATTTATTTTATTAGGTTATACTGTAAATATTGTACATACTTAATATTTAAAATTCATGATTTTGTAAAAGCATCGTTTGGCAGTGTTCTTCGCTGTATGGTAAAAGGCAAAACAAGGGTAAGAATGAAAGTGCCTGTGCTATACATCCAACTGTAAAATAAAACAAATGGACTCTTAAGGCAGATCACTGGTAAAGATAGGTTACTGCTGAATACAGATTTTATTCACTTGAACAGTAATGAAATACAGTTTAGTGTAGAATTATTTTGCAGTTAAATTCAAGTGACTTTTATATTAAAGTGACTGCTTCATACACGGTTTTGTTATTTTGTTTATCATCTAGAATCGATTGGCTGTTTGAATGGTGAAATTGATGCAGTCAATTTCTTTCATAATTTTTACTCTCCAGGAAAGATAACCTCTTGTGTTTGTATGAAATACTTGCTGTTACAACTAAAGTTTGTGTTACTTTTTGTAAAATGTTTTAAAATGGACAGATCTTTATTACTTTTACCTTTAAGCTAAGCGTGCTGTTGTTGTTGTTGTTGTTGTTGTTTTACTTGAACTTTTACTGGTAGTCTTACGTGTAATATAAAAATCAAGATATCAGATAAAGCTCTGTACAAGTCAAGTATTTCGGAGGTGAAAGTGTAAAAGTTCTAAGTGAAGAAAGAAAGCACATAGATTTTTTTTTAGTTTTACCTCTCAGTCTGTTCTGTATATTTTATATTTAATACTTACTTCATTTTTTTCAGGGCCCATTGTTCAGTGTTTGGTACACAAGATTGGCCAGAAAATTTGGCCATGCTAAGTATGGTACCATCAAAATGGTTGCTTGTGATCAGGTAAAGTAAAAGCAGGGCAGGCATAAGTATAATGACATTAAACATAAGGCATGGTTTAAAATGCAGTTGTAAATTTATCTAATAAATGGCAAAAACTAATTGGCATAAATTGACAGTAAATACCTGTTGTGTAGTAGAAAGTAAACTATTTGAAACTATTACCATGTTATATTTCACTGTAAACTGAGCATTTAACTGTTTCATAAAACGAAAAGTTTTTGGGTTTTTTTGTACAGACAAGGTAGTGTAAATAAAACTCTGTCATATTCCTACATTGTGAAAAAAACAAAAGTTGTATGTATACAGTCTACCTTCATTTTGATACAAGGTAAAAAACTGGTGACCCTCAGATCAGGCTTTGTTTGCCAGAACATTAGCCATGCATTTTACAGGAATTAGTACATCAGTGGAACAGTAATTAGATAAATTGGCACACTTCTGTAACTAGTAGCATCAGACAAAGTACATGTATTCCTTGTCATCCTGCCAAACAAAATTATATATATGAATGTTTTTAATTTTGCAGTTGTTATTTGCTCCACCATTTATTGCATATTTTCTCATTGTGATGGAAATCCTGAAAGGTGAAGGCTTGCAAGACATCAAGTTTAAACTTCAAGATGTAAGTATTTTCCTTTGAAATTTCTACATCCTTTCTTCAGTTGAACTTTTACACAGCTGCTTTTATTCCCTTGGGACCAGTGTAGACCACTGACATCCTGTTTATTTCAGCAGTCTGATCTTGGTCTGCACTATTTGCTATTCAGTCAGTAAATTTTCAGTAAGCACCCCCATAAACAAATAATGGACCTCTCCTTACTCCAAACTGAAATATGGACAAGTCCTTTTTAGCTCGACTATTCGAAGAATAAGGAGGGCTATAGTTCTCATCCTGGTGTCGGCGTCAGCTTTGGTTCAGGTTAAAGTTTTTTGGCAAGGTAGTACTAGTCACCTAACCCTTGCAGATATAGCCCTGAAACTTACAATACTTGTTTACCATCAACAGCTTACTCTACTAACAAGAGGAGGTAACTCTGTCAAGCATTTTGTGTGAATTATGGCCACTTTTCGACTTAGAAATTTGGTTAAAGTTTTTGGGCAAGGTAGTACTAGTCACCTTTCCCTTGCAGATATAGGCCTGAAACTTACAATTCTTGTTGACCATCAAGAGCTTAGTCTGCTCACAAGAGGATATAACTGTATCAAGCATTTTGATTGAATATAGCCCCTTTTCAACTTAGAAATTTGGTTAAAGTTTTTGGGCAAGGTAGTACTAGTCACCTTTCCCTTGCAGGTATAGCCCTGAAACATACAATACTAGTTTACCCTCAAGATCATAGTCAAATCAGAAAAGGAGATAACTGTTTAAAGCAATTTGTGTGAATTATGGCCCCTTTTCAACTTCGAAATTTGGTTAAAGTTTTTGGGCAAGGTAGTACTAGTCACCTTTCCCTTGCAGGTATAGCCCTGAAACATACAATACTAGTTTACCCTCAAGATCATAGTCAAATCAGAAAAGGAGATAACTGTTTGAAGCAATTTGTGTGAATTATGGCCTCTTTTCGACTTAGAAATTTGGTTTAAGTTTTTGGGCAAGGTAGTACTAGTCACCTTTCCCTTGCAGATATAGGCCTGAAACTTTGAATTCTTGTTAACCATCAAGAGCTTAGTCTGCTAACAAGAGGATATAACTGTGTCAAGCATTTTGATTGAATTATGGCCACTTTTCAACTTTGAAATTTGGTTAAAGTTTTTGGGCAAGGTAGTACTAGTCACCTTTCCCTTGCAGGTATAGCCCTGAAACTTTGAATTCTTGTTAACCATCAAGAGCTTAGTCTGCTAACAAGAGGATATAACTGTGTCAAGCATTTTGATTGAATTATGGCCACTTTTCAACTTTGAAATTTGGTTAAAGTTTTTGGGCAAGGTAGTACTAGTCACCTTTCCCTTGCAGGTATAGCCCTGAAACATACAATACTAGTTTACCCTCAAGATCTTAGTCTAATCAGAAGAGGAGATAACTGTGTCAAGCATTTTGTGTGAATTATGGCCTCTTTTTGACTTAGAAATTTGGTTAAAGTTTTTGGGCAAGGTAGTACTAGTCACCTTTCCCTTGCAGATATAGGCCTGAAACTTACAATTCTTGTTGACCATCAAGAGCTTAGTCTGCTCACAAGAGGAGATAACTGTGTCAAGCATTTTGTGTGAATTATGGCCTGTTTTTGACTTAGAAATTTTTGTCCATTTCTCAAAAAGTGTCTAAGATATTCCATTCAAACTTGGAATACTTTATCACCAGCAAGACCCCTGCAAAGATTGTTGGTACCCATGTCCCTCGGGTTACAGTTAGCCCCACCCCAAGGGGTCACTTGTTTTTGCTTATACTTATAAATAGGAAAAAAAACTAGGGCCGGGAACGAATAAGGAATTTGATGTTCGAATATTCGTTTTCCATGTTCGAATATATTCGAATATTCGTTTTTACAAAATTTGTTCCAATATATCTCTTTTACGTGGTATCCGAAATTGATTAGGTCGAATACTATACTACTTTAATATGCTGAAATAATCAACGATTAAGAAGACCTTGATTACTATGTCAAAGTTTTTTGTTTTATTGATTGTAAATCGATATATATATTCTTACTTTTAAAATAAATTCGTAATTTGATTGTCAGTTTATCCGGCTGCTGATCATTTGTCTTATTAACGGGAGGTAACTCACGTGACTTGACTGACAGTAATATGAATCATCGTAGGCTCTTACGAACAAGCTGAATATTTGTTTATGTTCCTCTCGTTTGCAGTTTTTCAGCTTTTATCATTTGTTCCTGGGTCACACCAGTACTTGATTACAGTAATCATTAACGTGCATTGTGGCCAGGCGCGTAGCTGCCTATACGCGAGTATGCAGCTGAATCCACATTATTTTGACAAAAAAAAATTTTTAGTAAAGAAAATGTGGTTTGAAATTCAGCCGGATTTTCGTTGGTCAAGAAAGCTCTCCGGAGGCCCCAAAACGCACCAAATTGCACCATTTATTTCAAAATTTTCAGGGGGGGCATGCCCCCTGACCCCCCTAGATTATTTTGAATCCACATTCTTTATAGGCTAGCTACGCGCCTGGTGGCACAAAACTATCTTTTCCGGACAGTAATAATCCTTTAGACTAATCAATAGAACGTGAAAAGTAATTCCAAACACATGACGGCATTGTGATATATTGACTTTTGATTTTCTTCAACAGTTAGAAAGATACGTCCAAAATCATCCCTTTATAAAAAAATCTGAAAACAATGTTTGCAAAAAGTTATTGGTTCCGAGTAGAGCTTTAAATTTCCATTGGGTGAGATAGAGTTAATTTTAGAGTGATGAATATCAATTGGTCGATTGGTCTAGCATGATTAATACGTGCCAATTTATTCCTCTTCACAAAAATTAAGACAATTATCGATTGATCGGAAAGATTAAAGCACAGAAAACAATAAAGTAAGATAATTAAAGTAGGAAAAATTTACATTATATACTGTTAAACAGGTAAATTACAAACTGTGAAACGGGTGCCCTTTTGATCAACTATACCCCAACATTTTCACAGTTAATTGGCGATAATCGTTGACACGCGTTATACAAACATGTGAACACCTGGTCAAGTGAAGGTCAAGGGTTTCATTTACGATCTTTGAAATTTGAAAGTAAAAAGAAAAATGAAAAAAAAATCAAAACATTTTTTTTTCGAATATTCGTATTCGTTTTTCAATGTTCGAATATTTGGTAGTGTTTCGAATATTCGAATATAATTCCCGGCCCTAAAAAAAACGTTTTAAGCTTGAAATAAAATATTAACTGACTTGAGATGGGTAAATACTCCCCCCTTTTTCCCTGCATCCCCTCTCTGCATCCCCCCCCCCCCCCCCTGCCCACTTAAACCCCCCTGCAGCCAGATTTTTAAAAAAATATATAGGTACTTCACTCCCCATCCACCCTCAAGAGACTGCCACAAGAGGAGGTAACTTTGTCAAGGATTTTGTGTGAATTTTGACTTTATAAGGTTTTATAACCCTTCAGTGTCAAGGACTGAGAATAGTCGAGCGCGCTGTCCTATGACAGGTCTTGTTCATTCTTTAGCATGGTAAGGGTTTAATAGACTTTTCATCTGACAGTTTGGACAAATTCATTTTGTACCAGTTAAAGAGATTATTACTGAGAGTGAAAAGTTTCCATACCTGAATAACTTCACTGAAGTGATAAAATGCAGTAATTATACCCTCGAAACAAAGTTTGCGGGGTATATAGGAGTCACCCGGAGGTCGGTCGGCCGGTCCGTTCCTTGAAAACTAATGGTTGGAATTCAATGCAAGTTCATACAGTGGTCAAGCACAATGAGAGGAAGTGCAGTGTTTAAAAACTCCATCTTCACTTCTTGTAGAGTTATTGCCCTTTATTGGTTTTCATTGTCCGGAGCATAACTTGTAAACTACTGGTGGGAATTCAATGCAACTTCATACAATGGTCAAGCACAATGAGAGGAAGTGCATTGTCCAAGAATCATAACTCCATCTTTACTATTTGCAGAGTTATTGCCCTTTGTTGGTTTTCTTTGTCCAGAGCATAACTTGAAAACTACTGGTTGCAATTCAGTGCAACTTAAAACAATGGTCAAGCAAAATGAAAGAAAGTGCAGTGTTCAAGAATCATAACTCCAGCTTCACTATTTGCAGAGTTATTGCCCTTTATTGGTTTTCCTTGTCCAGAGCTTAACTTGAAAGCTACAGGTTGGAATTCAATGCAACTTCATACAATGGTCAAGCACAAAAAAAGGAAATGCAGCGTACAAGAGCTATAACTCTATTTTTCACTATTTGCGCAGTTATTGCCCTTTGTTGGATTTCCTTGTCTGGAGTATAGCTTGAAAACTACTGGTTGGAATTCAATGCAACTTCAAACAATGGTCAAACACAATGAGAAAAAATGCAGTGTTCAATAATCTTAACTCCATCTTCACTATTTGCACAGTTATTGTCCTTTGTTGGTTATCCTTGTCCGGAGCATAACTTGAAAACAACTGGTTGGAATTCAATGCAATTTCATACAGTGATCAAGCACAATGACAGGAAGTGCTGTGTACAAGAGCTATAACTCAGTCTTCACTGTTTACAGAGTTATTGCCCTTTGTTGGATTTCTTGTCTGGAGCATAACTTGAAAACTATTGGTTGGAATTCAGTGCAACTTCAAACAGTGGTCAAGCACAATGAGAGAAAGTGAATTGTTCAAGAATCATATCTCCATCTTCACTATTTGCACAGTTATTGCCCTTATTTGAAGTTGCACTGAATTCCAACCAGTAGTTTTCAAGTTATGCTCCGGACAAGGAAAACTATCTTTAATTGCCCACAACCATAAATCTGTTGCAATTCTTTTACAAAGTATTCTGTTACTAATAACTTCCTTAGTTCCAAAGCAGTCTTGCGGGGATATTGATCACATTTAGTGATAGCTCCAGTTAAACAAGGCATGTAATTTTGTCCACAGTGTATTTGAAACAGTCTGTGTTTCAGTAGAAATCTATAATACTTCCTTTTATTGCAGTAAGTCACTTTGTTATGTTTTTAATTTTGAAACAAGTTCCTACAACTTCATGGTACATGTATATAAATCCTGCTTCTTTGCTGTATCCAGGGTTCAAACCAGTTTTTAAGCCAAAATTTTGAAATATGAATAGTCTGACACAGGAATCTACTGCCTCCATTGTGATTTCCAGTGGAATTTTAACCAGTGATTTCAAAGTCAGAAGACGTCTTTAAAGAGAAATTCATGAAAAAATGTAATTAAAAATCAGAATGTCCAGTATTGTTATCAATACAACTTCAAAGTGAATGAGTGGTAAAGAGTCACACTTCTGTATTTTTCAGGATTATTTAGATGTGATGAAAACAAATTATAAGGTAAGAATGATAGACTTACATTTATTTTTGAATGACAGCAGTGAAGTAAGTGCTTTTAAGCTCACCTGAGCAGAAAGTGCTCAAGGGTGAGTTAATAGGATAGGTGATTGTCCATCGTCAGTTGTCCGTTGTCAACATTTTCCGACAAGCAACATCTCCTAATCTACTCAGCTAACTTTAACTAAACTTCACAGGAATGTTCCTCACTTGGTCCTTTTTCAAATTCCTTTAAATAAAGTGGTTCCATTCAGAGCTCTGGTGGCCATGGCAACCCTAAGAAATGACTTTCAAAATCTTCTCTGAATCCACCAGCCTGATTTCAAAATTATTTCCCAGAAATGTTCCTTTGATCTGGCCCTTTATTGAATTCCTTCAAGCCATTTGAGTCCCTTTAAAAAACATGTCCTACAGACTGAGGATGAGTCCTTTTTCGCTATATGTCTATAAGAAAAAACCTTAAAAATTTTCAGAAACTGCAAGTCTGATTTCAGGAAATTTCACAAAAATGTTCCATTGATATGATTGCTTCAGGCCATACAAAATATGGCCTACAGAGGCAGTGGCGGGGAGCTGTTTTCACTATATGACTATTTGAAAATTTTGAAAATATTCTCCTCAGAAACCGCTAGCACAATTTCAAAAAGATTTTACAGAAATGTTTCTTATTTGCCTTTTTATCAAATGCATGCAACTTTTCAGTAAACAAATATATAGGAAAATTGAAAAATCTTATCCTCAGAAACCCCTGGCCAAGTTTCAAAGTTATTCCACAGAAATGTTCATTTGATGGACCTTTATCATAATATATGTTTGAGTTAGGTTTGTTAAAAGAAATTTTAAACACAAGGACAATTTTAAAATATTTTAGCCTTGACATTTTGATCTATGTTTTATGTTTGGAAGTTAAAGCGTGGAAAAATTGAACAATATCTGCAATGGATCTCAGGTAATCGATGCAGTCTGATCTTGGTCAGTCAGTACTTTTACAGCTAATACTTAATAAATGGTAAATTGTATTGCCAAAATTGGAAGATGGACAAGCCCATTTTAGTGTTTTAGGAGGCTAAGGGTAAAGATGGACAAGTCTATTAGGATAAGGGTTAAGTAGACTGGCTACCTGTTATGATTCTGACTTAAAGAGTATTTACTTCACTAAACCAGAACCAGTCTGAAAACAATGTCTGTTTTCAGATATGGCCTGCTGTGCAAGCTATTAACTTTACATTTGTGCCAGTACACTATAGGTGAGTACACAATTTGTGTCTTATGTAGATCCCACCCATGTTAGTGTTATTAGTTGTCAGTGTTTGTATATGTAACTATGTTTTTGTGAAGTGTAATACTTGAATGTCTGGTGTTGCTGTAACAGCACGAGATTTAGAGTTTGTAAAATATTTTGTAAGTTAAGTAGTCTGTACAGAGATATATGTGCATTAGCACTGACTAGCAATAATAGGAAGAATAATACATCAAAATAAATAATTCCTTATTTACATACCTTAAGTTAAAGGTTACAGTTTTAAAGTGGCTGACTCACAGATGGGTTGATGATGCATAAAAAAGAATATGTTTATACATATAGAAATTCTGGTTATAATTGTGAAGAACATATACAGACTAAGTTACTTTCTCATTTTTGTGCCCCCACTCTGGGGAGGCATTTAGATTTGCCCTTGTCCGTCCGTCCATCTGTCCCAAAAAGTTGTGTCTCCTGTAGGTCCAAAAGCACTGGAGCTAGAGTCAAGAAACTTTACAGGAATGTTGATCAGCATGTAAGGTTGTGCACCTGGGGTTTCCCATATAGATTTATTTGGAACTGTTACAGTTATGGCCCCTTACTTAATCAAAAATAGTAATTTTCAACTTGTGTCGCCTGTACCTGCAAAAGCGCTGCACCTACAGTCAAGAAACTTTACAGGAATGTTGATCAGCATGCAAAGTTGTGCACCTGGAGTTTCCCTTATAGATTTATTCAGAATTGTTAGAGTTGTGGCCCCTTACATACTCAAAATTTGCAATTTTCAACTTAAGTCACCTGTATCTGCAAAAATGCTGCACCTACAGTCAAGGAACTTTACAGGAATGTTGATCAACATGTAAAGTTGTGCACCTGGGGTTTCCCTTATAGATTTATTCAGAATTGTTAGAGTTGTGGCCCCTTACATACTCAAAGTTTGCAATTTTCAACTTGTGTCACCTGTACCTGCAAAAGTGCTGCACCTACAGTCAAGAAACTTTACAGGAATGTTGATCAGCATGTAAAGTTGTGCAACTGGGGTTTCCCTTATAGATTTATTCAGAATTGTTAGAGTTGTGGCCCCTTACATACTCAAAATTTGCAATTTTCAACTTTTGTCACCTGTAACTGCAAAATCGCAGGAGCTAGAGTCACCCAGTTCTGAGCAGGGTTGACATACTGTGTCTGACTGAAGCAAATGTCTATGAAAATCAAGTACAGTACCATCAGCGTGTTGGGTTGAGCTTGACATGTTTGCCTATGTCACGGGAGACAACTGCCAAGGTTTGTTGTTCTACACACAAGATAAGTTGCCAGTGACAACTTCCAGTGTTTCACATCAACCTCATATGGAACAAGTGTCAGTTAACATCTTATCAGTGCTCTGTCCAAGGTTATTCTGTCTTCTCTATAGATCAACATCCTCGAACATAACAGACTTTATTAATGATCTAACACATATTGCAGACCAAACTTCTCCAGATGTACTGCTTGGAGATTTCAACTTAGCTTTTAATTCTAAAAATTATACAAGACTGTCACAGAAATTGAATAACTATTCCCAGTGTGTGCAGCTCCCAACTCACAGAGGTGGTTCTACACTTGACCTTGTCTACATACAGAATAATATTCTACAACCCAGATTATCCTGCCTGTCAACTTATTTCTCAGACCACAGCATTGTTGTCCTACGGTTTGATACCTAAAAAATTTTCTTTCTTCTTCCAATGGTCAAATTGCAGACTCAGTTTGATTGACCATATTCATGGACAGTAATGGAAAATGCAAGTTACCGTCCTTGCGCGTTAGCACCAGCTTAAGCAGAATTCAACATTTAAGTATGGAAATGGTGAAATTTTGTTCCAATAATTGCTTACAATTTCATTTTATAAACAGCCTGACTTACAGAACATATAACTTAGGAACTTAGTACAAATTAGACATGAAAACATCGGTTTACCATCTGCAAACTCCAACAATGTCCAACTATGCATACAGAATTGTGAAGGATAATATTCATCCATTGGTCACAGTGTTGGAGACAGTATTTTGAGTCTTCACACCACAACAAGATTCTTATAGTTGTCAGTTAGATAAACCAGTCTTACTAATGATTCAGCCTGTATGACTATCTTGTGGTCATATTGCTATCTTTATGAGTAGCTAGGTTGAGTGGGGGCATCTGTGTCCTATGGACACATTTCTAGTTTGTTACAGAAATGCATATAAAATTTAAACCTGTTAGTCATGGGGGAGGTATTTTGTTTATACTTTTAATTTTGACAGACAATATCAACAAGACTGTCTCAGTGGTTTAGTTCACTACTTTCAGTTTATTGACTGGAGGAGCATGGGTTCAAATCTTGTTGAAACCATTTTTATTCCAATTAGTTTTCATGGTGTATAAAAACATAAAATTGTGTTTTTTTTCCAAAGTATTTTTACTTCTCTTTGAATTTAAAGAAAAACTTGTTTAAGCTTAATTCTGTGAGTCAGTTGCTTTAAAAAATCTTTTGAAAAATCTGTTGTACACTACTTACTCCCCCTTCTATTAGTATGGCAGTGCAATGGTAAATAAATTTACAATTGATGGGCAATCATAATTTTTGCAAAAGTAACGTCATCTTGTTTTTGAAGACATCACATTTGACATCAGTTACAATAATTTAGGAGAGAGTGGTTGTGCCGTCTGAGTGATGACAATTATGCTGATTAAAATTACCTTAGCAACTTGTGTCACTTTAAACGAATTTTGATGCAGCATATTCCTACGAGCTTGTTAGTATCCAGTGTGTACCACTGTACCAATGTTCTTACATTATCGTTAAAAGCCTACATGATTTTCAGGAATTTTTATATCATAAACATGTAACTGGGCTTTGAATCCAGAAGTCTGAGAAATTCCCCAGCAGTCTAATTGCCAATACTTTCTTTTTTCATCATTCCAAAAAATAACTACAGGTATCACTGAAATAATTTTTTATCACAAAAATTGAGTTTTTGTGAAGGTTGACTTTGTGCTCCTTTTCAGAAAAAGACTGGCTGTACATTGCTGTCAGTGTATGTTATACAGAAAGCAAAATTGTTATTGGAAGGATAGTAATTGTTTAAATGTTCAAGTCTTCACTAATTTTAAAGAAGTTTACATTTTTTGCAGTTATTAAGTATATCAGTTTGCAGATCACAAAACATTTATATGCATGCCTGACTTTATCTACATGTAATATACAGATTGAAATAGTCTTGATTTATCTAAATTACAGAGCATTTTTGATATAGAATGGTAAGGGGAGATAACTTATTTTAAAACTCATTAACTTGCATTCGAATTAGAATATTTTGTAGATTTCAAAAGGTTGGCTTAACTTTTATTTCTGTAGAACTTTCACTATAAAATTATTTTTAATGGAACGTAAAACTAGATAGGTATTGAGATATGACATATAGGGATCAGTTCTCCGACGTCTGTCTGTCAGTCCATCTGTCCGTCCTTCTGTCACAAAACTCCTCAAAAACTACTGGTGCAGATTCATCCAAACTTTACAGGAATGATCAGTACCAAGTCTAGTTGTGTATGTCGTCTGCATTTTCCAGTTCAATGATTTTTATCAGAATTATGGCCCTTTAATGATTTTTATTTTCGAAGTTTTTCCGGACTACTTCTCTTATACTACAAATGCAATTTGAATGAAATGTTACAGGATTGATCGATACCTCAAGTACTTGCACATATTTAACGGGTTTTTTGGTTGAATGGCTGAGTTATGGCCCTTGAATGAAAAAAGTGTTTTGGCCCATTAATGATTCTTGTGCCACCTGCTACACAGTAGCTGCAACATAAAGGGTCACTTCTCCATTGTCTGTCTGTCCATCCATCTATCCGTCCATCACAAAACTTGTCCAGTCACCCCCTCAATACAACTGATTAATTGGCTATCATCAGGCGACACATGGGATCACTGATTGCTCTTGTATTGGCAAAGTAATTTTTGTTTTAGAAACTCTGTCAATTCTGTACAGTACATCATTTTTTGGATAATAAAATATGTACATCAAGTTCTTGCAGTCAGTTGCTTCATAATAATGATGATGATAATAATAGTTACATGTAGTTCTTGTTTATAAAGAGGCAGCATATTTGAGTAACCCAATGATTGAACTGAAATCCTTCTTTAAGAATGCATGAGAATAAGTCTGTACCTTGTTCCCAGATGACAGCACTTGTTTTGGCCTTTGTAAGCAGTGTAGACTATAAACACCTTGTCTTTGTAAACTGATCATGGTCTGCATTGTGTGCTTGCTGTATTTTCAAAAAGTAAGTCCGGAAGTTTTCAGGTGAAACAGTAAGGTAAGGATTCGTTATGCGAAGTCATGGTGTTACCTCTTCTAAATGCATGCTGTTTTTCATGGTGTGGTGAAGTGAAAGATTTTGTAGTGATAGATTTCAGAAAAAGGTGATATAAATGAGCTACATTAATCAAGTCTAGAGTGTTAGCATTAATACCATGATTACTACATGGTACATGGTACGAAGGAGAATTTTTTTTTTTGCACAAAGTAAATGGAAATGTTTTCACTAAGTAACCGAAAAAAAATATCATGAAGTAACAAGTGAAAAGTTGAGAACTCTCATATTTTTCACCATTTATTTCTTATAAAAATGCAGAACTTAAGTTATAATGATGCATACGTCATATTACCAAGGGCTGAGTCACTTGTCTTCATGTTACCACAAAAGTGAGGTTGTGGGCCTCTGTTTTGACATGACCTCTTCTTGTTATTCTTCTGTTACAAAGTATTTTATGAGACAAACTCAAAAACACTCAGTTCTTGATCCATTTTATAGGTTTGTTTAAGTTTCCAAAAGTTTCCAAGATCTTGAGGATCACCTGGAGATGAAATTTTATTAAAAAACATCCAACTATTTTCTCTTGTGATTTATTATTTTGTTTGATAATTTTGTAGGGTTGTTTTAGTCAACTTTGTTGCTGTGGGTTGGAATACCTATCTCGCATGGATATCAGAGAAAATCCACCCACACACTGAACTAGAGGAAAATGAAGCAGTTGTGGAGAAAGAGACATCAAATTGATGTTGTCTATTGATTAGCATGTTTTATATAGTATTATAGATTTTATGAAATAAAGTTTTTCTTTTTCAATGTTTCCTTGTTTTTCCTTACTTCAGAGTTTTAGTTGTAAATTTGGTATCTGTTGGATGGAATACGTACCTTGCATGGAAGGTTGAACTCGTACACCCGCATCCAGAACTCCTGCAGAAGAAGGTCCAAGAGAAGAAAGTTGTGAAAATATCATCAGAACAGGGCATGAAAATCGCTACTGATAAAAACATAAAAATGTCAGAACCTTCTTTATGAAGTTTGGACTTCTTTAGATGGGAATAACTTTAACCAGTTTATAGTGTAAGTGCTACAAAGAAGGATGGTTTTTGTAACAACTTCAGAGGGTTTTGGACTTAACATAAACATTGCTTTCCCACAATGCTTCACTAATACTCATTTTAGCACTTAATGTATACATGAAAACACCCTCAAATTGAGAAAAAACTGTGATCAGCCTTTGTTGCTGTGCTTCAAATGACTTCTTCTTAAATCACTTTGTCAAAAATCATGTAACTTAGTTAAGCTGCCCCTTTACTAGAGTTTTTCAGAGAATTCTATTCCATGTAGGACTCTGCTTGCTAAAGCAACAAGAATTAAAACTTCAAAAATCTTCTTGTCTAAAACTGCAAGTCGAAGGGCTTTGCAATTGTTTAGTGGTCTATTACTAAGATAGTTCAAGTTATGTCCCTTGTGTCACTGTTTTCCCAGCCAGAGTGGTTTCCTGTTAACTTACAACTACATAGGAATATCTTTGCAATTTTTTTTTGCCTGAAACCACAAGAACCAGAACTCTAAAATATTGCTTGAAGCATTGTCTTTTAGTACTCTGCCAAAATAGTTTAAATTATACTCTTATGGTCATTATTGGCTCCACTATGTGGGCTGCATGATTTACAAAGAAATTAAGTCTTCTTTTTAGCTCACCTGAGCACAAAGTGCCCAGGGTGAGCTTTTCTGATCAGCCTTTGTCCGTCCGTCCGTCCGTCGTCAACTTTTCATTCAAATGACATCTCCTCTGAAACCAAAGGGCCAAATTAAATGAAACTTGCCTGGGATGTTCTTTGCATGAAGCTCTACCAAGATTGTTCAAATGGTTCTGGTCCATTGCATTTCTGGTTCACTGGAGCTAAAATAAGATTTTAAAAGTTGGATCTTTAAAAGTCTTCTTCTTCAAAACCACATGGCCTGGAGCTTAGATATTTGGTATGAAGCATCATCTTGTGGACCTCTACCAAGTTTGTTCAAATTATGACCGTGGGGTCAAAACTGACCCCATCCCAGGGGTCAGTTGATTTTACATAGATTTATATAGGGAAAACTTAAAAAATCTTCTTGTCAGAAACCACAAGGCCTAGAGTTTAGATATTTGGTGTGCAGCATTTTCCAGTGGACCTTTACCAAGTTTGTTCAAATCATGACTCCTGGGTCAAAAATGGCCCAGCCCCAGGGGTAACTTGTTTTACATAGAGTTATATAGGAAAAACTTTAAAAATCTTCTTGTCAGAAACCATAAGGCATAGAGTTTAGATATTTGGTGTGCAGCATTGTCCAGTGGACCTCTACCAAGTTTGTTCAAATCATGGCTCCTGAGTCAGAATAGGCCCCACCCCGGGGGTCAATTGATTTTATATAGGCTTATATAGGAAATCTTTAAAAATCTTCTTCTCAGAAACCACAATGCCTACAGCTTAGATATTTGGTATGTAGCATTGTCTAGTGGACCTCTATCAAGTTTGTTCAAATTATATCCCCTGGGTCAAAATTGGCCACGCCCCAGGGTTCTCTTGATTTACATATAGTTATATAGGAAAAACATGAAAAATCATTTTTCTCCGAAACGAATAGGACTAGACCTTAGATATTTGGTGTGGAGTATTGTGTTGAGAACCTTTACCAGTATTGTTTATATGTTGGCCCCGGGGTCAAAATTGGCCCCGCCCGAGGGGCCCTTAATATGTAAAAAAGGCAATCTTTAAAAATGTTCTTACTGGAAACCTCAATGCCTACAGCTTAGATATTTGGTATGCAGCATTGTCTAGTGGATGTCTACCAAGTTTGTTCAAATTATGTCCCTTGGGTCAAAATTGGCCACGCCCCAAGGTTCTCTTGGTTTACATATAGTTATATAGGAAAAACATGAAAAATCATTTTTCTCGGAAACTTATTGGACTAGACCTTAGATATTTGGTGTGGAGTATTGTGTTGAGAACCTTTACTAGTATTGTTTATATGTTGGCCCCGGGGTCCAAATTGGCCCCGCCCCAGGGGCCCTTAATATGTTAAAAAGGCAATCTTTAAAAATGTTCTTACTGGAAACTTCAATGCCTACAGCTTAGATATTTGGTATGCAGCATTGTCTAGTGAACCTCTACCTAGGTTGTTTGAAAAATGTCCCTGGGGTCACTATTGACCCCGCCCAAGGGGTCACAAGTTTTAAATAGCAGTATAGAAGAAAATCTTTAAAAATCTTCTTGTCTGAAACCACAAGGCCTAGAATTTTAAAATTTGGCATGAAGCAAGCTTTATTAAGCTTTTTGAATTTATTAGATTAGGTTAAAGGTCATGGAGGCTAAAAATAGATCTATCTACTGTACCTCATAGAGCCTTCATTTATAGACCAATATCTTTGATATTCAGTTTATAGGTTCCTTGCATGGACCTCTACCTATGGGTAGGGTTTGAGGTCACTGGGTCAAGGTCAAGGTCACCATAGCTTTTAATAGATATTTCTACTTTCTGTCATAGAGCCTTTATTTATTGACTGATATTTTACATATTTGGTTTGTAGGCACTTATATATTTTCAGTTAAAAAATGAAATACTGCTTAACAGCAAACCTACAGCCAAAGTACTCAGGTGAGCGATCCAGGGCCATCATAGCCCTCTTGTTTACTGATCGCATGGATATCTGATGTGCATCATAATAATGTGGTATTGAAAGCTGAATCAGTATGACTGCTTGTTATAAACGAGCCTTAAGTTTTGATATTTAGAATGAGGCATTGTCTTGTTTTCTTTATTTTGATCAATTGATAATACACCATTCTATTTATGCAGTTATACTCAGGTGAGCAATTAAGGGCAGTTAAATGTTTTTCTGAAGCTCCTGTGAGCAGTGCTTAATCTAATTTTTCTCTGTAATTCCGCATAATATACACCTTTGGATTGTTTTAATGGTTTTGGCAGAAAGTATCACCTTTAGTTATCTCTTTAACATGCTTCTTGCTTCTAACATTTTCATGTTCCAGACTTAAATCATAAAAACCTCTTATTTTCTGACCTTAAATCCTTAGGTTTTTCTTGGCTGTCCAGATTTCAGTTTTAATGTCAACTGACATAGAGGGTTGAGCATGGAACTGTTGTATCGTCTTCTTTATTTATACACAGTTACAGTAGTTTCCAGCACAACTCTCCTAATAAATGTATGAAGAATAGTGCAAGGATTCCCAAACGTTAAACTTACGATACAAAACTGACAAGGTCTTGGTCATCTGAACGTTTAAATTTTGTTTAAAATACTTTCAGCTCATTACACACACACAAATAAACTAAAGCTCAGGAAGCATGGGGGATGGAACCTTTGTCACAGAGATTTTCAAGCTACATCTTCACTTGACTGTGAAGGATCTTACCAACAAGACTAAACAGAAAGAGTACTTATGAAATAAAAGAACTTTGAACAATTAACAGAATGATTTATATTCACTTGATAGAGTTTAAGATATAACATGAACATGATTATGTTTTGAATTTGATGGTCACTTGCTGAATAATAACAAGAGATGGACTATAAAAAAACTAGCATTTGATAGTCTCAAGTCACAAACTGTCTTTATGAAATTATGTCTGACGAAGGTTATAAGCAGTCAGGAAAATTTGACAGTAAATAGTAATGTTTTTTGGAGAGAGAAAAAAGTAGTAAAAGACATAATAACATGGAACTGATGTAACATGTAACTAATATTTCACCTAATACATAAATATAAGGACATCTTATAATAACATGGAACTGATGTAACATGTACCTAATATTTCACCTAATACATGAATATAAGGACAAAGAATTGTGGAACAAAGTGAAAAAAAAATGATATTTAATTGTTATGTGCAGTTTGAAACTACAGTACATCATAGAGCAAAATGACTGCAATTGTATTGTACCACAAAAACCTCTTTGGTCCTCTTCGTAACTTTAAGTTAGAAATGATAGATAGATTATGGAGGGAGATTCTTCTAAGAAAAACTGTGCTTTCCTATTGCTGATTGCATTTCAGATGTTTTAAATTTCAACATTATTCTGTCATTCATTATGTTAGCTGAAAACTCAAGCTTGTGGGAAAAGATGTTACCATATATTTAACATTTCACACAGGTCATTTGACTGATAAACTATATGAACTGAAAATGTCTTGACTATATGACAAAATTTAGGTTTATGGTTCTGATTCAAGAAATCTAAACAGTATGCAATTGGAGATGTGTGAAATGAGAAAATGGCTTCCATCCATACACCAATATGTAACATCCTTTTAAATCCCTTATTAATTAAAAGGAGTAGTATACTATGGTAACAGAAATAAAACATTTCTTGCATCCCTTGAACTCAAAGCATGATTTACTGATCTGCAGTTTTATTTAAACCAAGCTTACAATTAATTTTTAGCCTAGCTTTGAAGCTTTGAACATTGTGAATATAACCAAAGCATCAAGTTTTGCAAGGGGTTTAAAGCTGGTGAAGGTTTATGTTTTGGTACAAGGTCATGATTATCTTTTTCTGTTTCACTTGTTTGTTGACTGTTGTTCCTGAAATCAATAAGACGGTGATCAAGCAAAATTTAATTAGCAGAATAATAGTTGTAAGTACAAGACGTGTAACTTTGAGTCCTTTTTTAATTAGAAACAATATACAGTCATTCCGCAATGGCTTGAACTCGCTTCACTTGATTTCTTCATGGCTCAAATGTGATGCTCGATCCTGATTTTTCTCCAAATATTTCTTTATTGAAATAATAAACATGGCTCAAAGTCGCAACACTCAGATTATTGTGTGGCTGGAATGGTTTTTATGGTTCCAACATGTCATTTTACACCTTACATTGTTCTTGGGGGTCAAACTCCTAACTGGGGTATGAATTATCTCACAAGTGTCATAACTTTGAAATAGCATGTTTGATCCATTAATCAATTGTCGGCTTAATTGCAATGCTTTAGATGTTTCTAACTTCAAATCTGTGGAAATCAGCAATATGGTATGTTAATTTTAAAACAGTTTTGATTGAACTGACTTATCATGTCTTTTCTCTTGATGAAATAAATAATTCAAAAGCAATTTACAACTCAACAGTATAGTGTCACGAATCCAATGCATGAAATTGACAGCAAAAGACCATTTTATAAAATGTTTATCAGGCAAAAATAGCAGATAAGGTATGTTTTATTGTAACAATAAACCATTACAATATTTTGTGTATATTTGCCTGTGGTGTAGCCAAACATGTCCTTTACCAGTGAATCTCCATTTTGCCATTTAGCAGTTAAGAAAACACTGACATAGGCATATCTTTTATAAAGAAACTTACTATCATGAAATGACCATGATGAAATTCAGGGAAGTTTAAAAGTAACATTAGAGAATATAAAGAAACTAATTCAGAAGATATAAAGTTTATGATAATGAGCCAGTATTATATAATAACGTTGATTTTACTGCTCAAATTATTCGAGGCTCAAATTATTTCTTACGGTCCAACAATTGTGAGGTCTTTGTTGAAACAAAACTATAATGGTCAGTTAGATGAAAGATTAGGGTTACTCATTACATGAGACAGGGTGAAATTAAGTTCAGTTTGCTATAGATCTCTAATCAAATTCAGGTCTCTTTTTAATGTCGCAAGTAAGACTTCTGTCAGTGGTAAAGATTGTCATTTTATAAGCCACTGAATTCCCATACCTTTGTTACAGCTGTCCCCTTAGCCATTTTCTGAGAGTTATAATATTCACAGATCATAAACTGACCAAATTCTGTTGGTAAAATCTTATACGACTAAATAAAAAGTTTTGAGTTAAAGATGAATTTTTTAATGTATATTGTAGACATTAGTGCTTGGTTTTATTTCCAGTTTTATTACTAAATACATCTAAGAAGTTTGAACCATTGTCTGAAGAAGGGTATGAATCAGTATTTGTGCCAAGGAGAGGGCTAGTGAATGTGGCAGTTGGACATGTTTTATCAAAACTCTTGACAGAGGAATTTTAATCTCGTTGTACGTGGACCTGTTGTCTGTGGATTTGAACCCATCTGTAGAGGATGATCATGTTGTCTGTTGATTTGAACCTATCTGTTGATGTGGACCTGTTGTCTGTGGATTTTAACCCATCTGTTGTGGATGAACCTGTTGTCTGTTGATTTGAACCTCTTACTTTTATTGTAAAGCTATTGCTTGTGGATTTACACTTGTTGTCTGTGTGAGTATGAAGTTCTTGTCAGTGGATTTGAACCTGTTTTCTGCAGGTATGCAGCTATTGTCTGTGGATTTGAACCTGTTTTCTGCAGTTCTATTGTCTGTGAATTTGAACCTGTTTTCTGCAGTTCTATTGTCTGTGGATTTGAATCTGTTTTCTGTGTGAAGCTGTTGTCTGTTTATGTGAACCTTTATGGTACAATTGAGGTTATTATCAATATGACAGGACTGTTTGTAGTGATATCAAAATGTTATGTAATTCTATGCTTTTCTTTTCAGGTATCACAGTCAGTGTATTCAAGAGCTCATTATTTTATGAGTGGCTTCCAGTCTGCTTGTTTCCATGTACCTTTTCACACCATGCATTGTGAAAGGGCTAAGCATATTATGCATGTTTCATAATTAACAATCTTTTCTTGTGATATTATTTTATTTCCTTTTGTGGAAATATAGATGGCTTCCATTGTCTTGTAAAGCTTGTTGACATGAAGGTCACATTTGATTTTGACTATATTAGTTGTTGTTGTTGTTTTCACAAAACTGATCTTACATAAAAAATTATATTTTGTGTTATATTTAGAAACAAAGATTGAATGATATATATAGTTGATTCTGTTACGTTCTGTTAATGATAAAACATTTTTAGACAATTTCTTAATTGCAATTTTTTATTGCATTCGTTTCATTCTTGAAACAAGGAAGAGTAAAGTAACATAGATTTAGATATTATAAATCTTTAAAGATCATTTTGAACATTTTCAAACAGGTTAAAACTCTACTTAATTTGCCTGTTGGTGATATTCTGAATATTATTAGAGATACATTTTATCACGGTAAAGGACTGAATTATTATTGGGCATTGCCATGAAATTTGTGTATTGTCCTAATTATATATGCTTTGCCGTTAAATCTTTGCTTAGTTCTTCTTTATTATATCAAGGAGAAATATTTCAAAACTGTGTCAGGATGGGAATCCATTTAGAAATGAAATTTTGAAGTAAAAGTTAATTTTTGCGATACTTTTTTCTCCTTATTAACAGGGATATGTATTTGGTTGATTACCCTGTTACTGTGTTTATATTTAGAATCTCCTGGAAACAAAATAATCTCCCGATTTTATTTAAATTATGCAGATTTCTTTTAAACATATATGCTTTATATGATATTTTGCACTAAAACCTTATTTTTTTAATCATCTGTGTTTTATATTTGAGCTTTTAAGCTCTCCTGAGCAAAGGGTTCTCCAGGTGAGCTTTTGTGGTCAGCAGTTGTCTTTAGACATGTGTCATGGGTCATCAACATTTAGACTGTGAATGTTCTGGAAGTTACATTTTTTCTCAGGCATTGATGACACTTGATCAGAAAGTTTGCATTGATTAGAATAAATTGAATCTGAGTCATTCACGTAAAAAAAACTGGGTCATCAGGTCAGATCAAAGGAAAACATTATGAACATTTAAAGTCACAAGTTTACCTGATCTTCACGAAACTTGCTCAGAATGTTATCCTTAATGGTATTATGCCATGGAAAATTAAGGAGTCTGCAGTATACATTCTGCAAAGTCAAGACAGCAGAATAGCTTGGCATTGCTGTACCTGTCAGTCAAATTGGCAAATTAAGACACATTCTCTAGCTGCATCCTGTCATTGTGTGATTTCAGCCAATCAGAGTCTTCATAAAACATAATCTTGTTTGAATGGTGAAATTTGTGTTTCCTTAGGTTGCATCTTATAAGATTGACTTATGAGATGTTAATACCAAAACATTTTATAATCATTAAGGATTCACAGGTATCTGACACAAAAATGGGGATAGGATTTGTTAGGTATTAGCCTTACATGGAAGACAAGGCTTATGTTTTAATCTACCAGGCATGGTATCTCTGATTAATTTGAAAATGGGTCATATGGTGTCAAAGTTAAGGTCACCAACTCATATTGGGAGAAGACTTGTGAACACTCTAGAGGTCATAATTTTTACCCAATCCTCATGAGACTTGGAACATTTAACCTTATTTTTCAGAAGAGTTTGAAATGAAGTCACATATGATATAAAAAAAAAAACGAGGTCACTGGCACCAAAGGAAAAGCATTTAAATACACAGAATGTCTATCTTGTGATTTCAGTCTCAAGTTTGAAATTGAGACTGACTATCTGACTAAAAAATGTTTTGATATATATGACAGATTATATCAGACAGTGATATTATCACAAAGGGCAGTGGTTCTCAGGTGAGTGAGAGCATTATATAAACACTTCTGTTTTGAAAATCCGTTTACTAAGTGTAGATATAAACAAGGATAGATGTGAGTTTTCCTTTTGAAAAATGTGTTTGATGTAGAAAAGCTATGTGATTAGAATAACAGAGAAATACTTTAATTGCAGAAAGATGTTAGGCATAATTTATTATAAGAAAGCTGTTTTTTTTGTATATTTTCAGAATTTTGACTTTTATATATATCTGATCATAATAAGAAGTCAGTTTACAGTGCAATGTGAATTAATTTATTTCCCTGTTGCTTTTTATACGCCCGTTTGAAAAACGGGACGTATTCTGGGAACCCCCATGGTGAGTGGGCTGTGTTCAGTTTTGTCCGGTGCATATCTTCAACATGCATGGATGAATTTTAATGATACTTGGTACCAGTGTTCACCATCATGACACTGAGCATTACACACAAAATCCAGGTCCATATATGCAAGGTCAAGGTCACTAGAGATTTTGTCTGGAGCAAATGTTGACCATTGTAAGGCAGTGTGTTGTACGCAACATTAAGGTCTCTGTGGCCTAGGTCAAGGTCACAGTTCAGATAAAAATATGAGAATGTGTGTATGGACCATTTAGTCATCATGAATTGAGGGATTCTAACATACATGTTCACCATCCTGGTCCATATATGTAAGGTCAAGGTCACTAGAGATGAAATGTCCAGATTTTGTCGGGGAACATAATTATCTTCTACATGCATTGAGAGATTTTAGTATTACTTGATACAAAAGTTCACCATCATGAAACATGAGCTAGGTCTCTACGTCAAAGGTCAGTGTCACACTTACAGGTCAGAAGTTTATTGCAAATATTTGGTTCACTATCCAGCACTAGAAATAGTTAAACATGCTTCGTACTAACACCTCTTTTTAGCTCACCTGAGCAAATGCTCAGGGTGAGCTATTGTGATCGCTGGATGTCCGGCGTCTGTCGTCTGTCTGTTCACATTTGCCTTGTGTATGCGATAGAGGCTGTATTTTTTATTGGATCTTTATGAAACTTAGTCAGAATGTTTGTCTTGATGAAATCTAGGTTGAGATTGTATATGGGTCATCTGGGGTCAAAAACTAGGTCACAGAGTCCAATCTAAGAAAAACCTTGTGTATGCGATAGAGGCTGTATTTTCAATGGATTTTCCTAATATTTTGTCAGAATGTTTGTCTTGATGAAATCTGGGTTGGGATTGTATATGGGTCATCTGGGGTCAAAAACTAGGTCACGGGGTCAAATCTTAGAAAAACCTTGTGTATGCGATAGAAGCTGTATTTTTCATCTGATTTTCCTAATATTTGGTCAGAATATTTGTCTCTATGGTATCTAGGTTGGGATTGTATATGGATCGTCTTGAGTCAAAAACTAGGCCACGGGGTCAAATCTTAGAAAAACCTTGTATATGCGATAGAGGCTGTATTTTCCATTGGATTTTCCTAATATTTGGTCAGAATGTTTGTCTTGATGAAATCTAGATTGGGATTGTATATGGGTCATCTGGGGTCAAAAACTAGGTCAAGGGGTCAAATCTTAGAAAAACCTTGTGTATGGGATAGAGGCTGTATTTTCCATCTGATTTTCCTAATATTTTGTCAGAAAGTTTGTCTTGATGAGATCTAGGTTGGGATTGTTTATGGGTCATCTGGGGTCAAAAACTAGGTCACGGGGTCAATTCTTAGAAAAACCTTGTGTATGCAATAGAAGCTGTATTTTTCATCTGATTTTCCTAACATTTGGTCAGAATATTTGTTTCTATGGTATCTAGGTTGGGATTGTATATGGATCGTCTTGAGTCAAAAACTAGGTCAAGGGGTCAAATCTTAGAAAAACCTTGTATATGCGATAGAGGCTGTATTTTCCGTTGGATTTTCCTAATATTTGGTCAGAATGTTTGTCTTGATGAAATCTAGGCTGGGATTGTATATGGGTCATCTGGGGTCAAAAACTAGGTCAAGGGGTCAAGTCTCTTTAAAAAAAACTTGTGTATGCCAATGGAAGCTGTATTTTACATCTGATTTTCCTAATATTTGGTCAGAATGTTTGTCTTGATAAAATCTAGGATTGTATATGGGTCATCCAGGGTCAACAAATAGGTCACAGGGCCTATTCTTAGAAGACCTTCTGTTCGGCTACAACAATGAAACATTAGATAATTTTACATGCAGATAAAATCTTTGACCGTGGATGATCTTGGCCTTGACCTACTTACTTACATCCTGATTTTTAGCTCACCTGAGCATGCTCATGTGAGCTTTTAGGATCCTTGATTGTCCGGCGTCCGTCCGTCCGTCCGTCCGTCCGTCCGTCGTCCACAATTCATTCAAACGACATCTCCTCTGAAACCACTGGGCAAAATTTAATATAACTTGCCTAGAATGTTCCTTGCATGAAGCTCTACCAAGTTTGTTCAAATGGTTCCGGTTCATTGCATTTCTGGGTCACAGGAGCTAAAAACAGATTTGAAAAGTTGGATCTTTAAAAATCTTCTTGTCAGAAACCACAAGGCCTGGAGCTTTGATATTTGGTATAAAGCATCATCTAGTGGACCTCTACCAAGTTTGTTCAAATTATGATCCTGGGGTCAAAAATGGCCCCGCCCCAGGGGTAACTTGTTTTACATAGAGTTATATAGGAAAAACTTTAAAAATCTTCTTGTCAGAAACCGTAAGGCATAGAGCTAAGATATTTGGTGTGCAGCATTGTCTAGTGGACCTCTACCAAGTTTGTTCAAATCATGGCCTCTGGGTCAAAAATGGCCCCGCCCCAGGGGTAACTTGTTTTACATAGAGTTATATAGGAAAAACTTTAAAAATCTTCTTGTCAGAAACCGTAAGGCATAGAGCTAAGATATTTGGTGTGCAGCATTGTCTAGTGGACATCTACCAAGTTTGTTCAAATCATGGCCTCTGGGTCAAAAATGGCCCCGCCCCAGGGGTAACTTGTTTTACAAAGAGTTATATAGGAAAAACTTTAAAAATCTTCTTGTCAGAAACCGTAAGGCATAGAGCTTAGATATTTGGTGTGCAGCATTGTCTAGTGGACCTCTACCAAGTTTGTTCAAGTCATGGCCTCTGGGTCAAAAATGGCCCCGCCCAGGGGTAACTTGTTTTACATAGAGTTATATAGGAAAAACTTCGAAAATCTTCTTGTCTGAAACCACAAGGCCCTGAGCCTTAAGATTTAGTATGTAGCATTGTCTAGTGGACCTCTACCAAGTTTGTTCCAATTATACCCCTGGAGTCAAATTTGGCCCCACCCCGGGGTCATTGGTTTTACATAGGCTTATATAGTGAAAACTTTGAAAATCTTCTTGTAGAAGGAGAAGTAACATTTTCAGTCCAAATAATCTGGAAATTTGTGAGACAGGTTGTTTCTATGATTTCTAGCTCAAGTTCGAATATTGGTCATCTGGGTTCAAAAACTAGGTCACAGAGCCCAAAAATAGAAAAAACCTTGTTAACACTCTAGAGGTTACATTTTCAGTCCAAATATCCTGGAAATTTGTCAGAAAGGTTGTTTTGATGATTTTTAGCTCAAGCTCAAAATTGGGTCATCTGGGGTCAAAAACTAGGTCACAGAGCCCAAATATGGAAAAACCTTGTTAACACTCTAGAGGTAACATTTTCAGTCCAAATAACCTGGAATCTGTCAGAAAGGTTGTTTCAATGATTTCTAGGTTAAATTTGAATATGTGTCATCTGAAATCAAAAACTAGGTCACAGAGCCCAAAAATAGCAAAAAACTTGTTAACACTCTAGAAGCTACTTTTCAGTCCAAATATTCTCGAAATTTGTCAGAAAAAATGTTTTAATGATTTCTAGCTCAGATTCGAATAAAGGTCATCTGGGGTCAAAAACTAAGTCACAGACACCAAATATGGAAAAACCTTGTAAACACGCATTGAGGTAACATTTTTAGTTCAAATAACCTTGAAATTTGTCAGAAAGATTGTTTTAATGATTTCTAGCTCAGTTTTGAATATGGGTTATGTGGGGTCAAAAACTAGGACACATGGCCAAAAAGTAGAAAATCCTTGTTAATGCTCTAGAGGTTACATTTTCAGTCCAGATGTCCTTGAAATTTGTCAGAAAGGTTGTTTCAATGATTTCTAGCCCGGACTAGGATATGGGTCATCTGGGATCAAAAACTAGGTCACAGAGCCCTAAAAGGTAAAAACCACTTTAACACTCCAGAGGTTACATTTTCAGTGCAAATATCCTGGAAATTTGTCAGACAGGTTGTTTTGATGATTTCTAGCTCAAGTACTAATATGGGTCATCTTTGGTCAAAAACTAGGTCACATTGACCAAATATGGAAAAACCTTGTTAACACTCTAGAGTTAAGATTTTAATTCCAAATAACCTGAAAATTTGTCAGAAAGGTTGCTTCTATGATTTCCAGCTCAGCTTTGAATATGGGTCATCTGGATTAAAAAACTAGGTCACAGAGCCTAAATATCGAAAAACTTTGTAAACACTCTAGAGGCTACATTTTCAGTCCAAATGTCCTGGAAATTTGTCAGAAAGGTTGTTTTGATGATTTCTAGCTCAGGTTTGGATATGGATTATCTGGATTAAAAAACTAGGTCACAGAGCCCAAATATCGAAAAACCTTGTTAACACTAGAGGCTACACTTTCAGTCCAAATAACCTTGAAATTTGTCAGAAAGATTGTTTCAATAATTTCTAGGCCAAGTTTGAATATGGGTTCAATTAACCAGGTCCATAGCAACTTTGTTAAAAGCAGTCATATTCAGGTGAGCGATATAGGGCCATCATGGCCCTCTTGTTTGATGTTTCAGTGCAATGATTCTCTGGTGAGCGATATAGGGCCATCTTGGCCCTCTTGTTTATCAATTATGCCCACATCTTCTTCAAAGCTTTTGTGACGGGAGCAACTTTTCATCAAGTGCTTTTATTAATTCTTCACTTGAAGATTTTATTTTCATTTCAAAATGTGCCGTGCTATATGAAAAGGTACCATTTAGGTTTTGTGGTTCATATGTTGAGATTTGTGTGAGGTCAAAATTTTAATTGAAAACAAAATGAATTGAAAACTGGATGGATATGGATTTCATGGACTAAATATTTTAGACATTGCAGAGGTTATTTTTTTTTTTTTTTTTCAGTCCATTTAATTAAAATAACTGTTAACTGTTTTTATTTTAATTATTAGCAAATACCTCTGATGAAAAACCCTGAAACTTACAAATTATTCTTAATATGTATTTGGTTCTTTTGGAGAAATTGTAATAAGGTTGATTTCTACAATAAATCTTATTTGTAAATCCTTAAGTTATATTAAATGTTCTATAGTAAGTCCATTGCATGTCCAATTTTATGTTGAAATTATAACACTGCTGAAAAAGTTGCAGAAATATGCACTCTGTCCCTCAGGAATCTGCCCGTTCTAGCTCACAAAAACTTATTGCTCTTTTTGTCATATGAACATTTGGTAAGTTTTATCTCACATATTAAGGACGTTTCTGTACAGATGTTTGTGACTTAAACTACTGACTGTGGGCCTGAATGTTGGCTGATTTTAGCTCACCTGAGCTTATGTGATCGGCCATTGTCCAGTTCCTGTCAACACTAGATGTCATTCTTCAACCAAATTCTCATTAAATTTTGTTTTAACGGATGCTTTGCTGATCTGCAGAATTTGGCTTAGGCAGGTCATGTGAGGCATGCAGAGTCAAGGTCATCATTTCATATCATTAGAAAACCTTGTAGTCATTGTAGAGGTAATATTTTCAGTTCTCTCATCTTAAGAATGTTTGCCTTTAATAAACCATTGACTCTTACCCATGTTTGCCAAGGGCAACTAAATTTTGATAAGGCGACTTGATTTTCGCTTTGATCTTCACGTAAGGCGAAATTTGAGACAGCAAAGCGACGACTTCGCCCGAATCGCCCCCTCGCGAGAGCCCTTACTTTATGATTGCTAACTGGATCATGTAGGGTAGAAATTAACAGTACCAGTTCAATCAGTAGAAAACCATGTAAACTCCTTAGCTCTCTAATTGTTAACCCAGTTTTCAAAAGGCTTAGTAGCATTGTTTTTCTAGATGATCTGTTAGGATAGATTAAAACTGGAACATGCAGGGCCAGGATTCAAACTAAGCCACATGTAAATAAAAACTAGGTTGACTGACTAAAACTCCTATCTGTGTATGACATTGTGTTCCATAAGGACAGTAATACTCGGATGAGCGATAAACGGCCATCATGGTCCTCTTGTTTTCTTTCTTTCTGTTTTCACTTAATTTGGCTTATTGTATGCATATGAAAATTGGAGATGTGTATTATAATCGTAGAATATATTCACCATTCTGTTCAAGAGATTTAGCCTGTGCAAATGCAGGAAATGTATAACTTTCGGGGATCTTTTTGACATGCATTTTTTCTAAAAATAATGCTCTGAGGTGCACCTGTATTAAAATTAGTTTTTTTTATAGAACCAGAACTTTTACATAATAGGTTGCATCTCTATGAAAATCCATGCTCTCACCTTTTAGCTTTAGTTTTACCATTCACTGATTGTTCCTTAGACCAGTAGCAACTTTTTTAGAAGGCAAATGCTGGTCCGGATATACATGTAAACTTAAACCAGCTGTGTCTCGGAGTAACAGATGAGCAACTGGGTTTATTATTGTTTACTTTTTTTAATCAGTTTGTTTTTTATTTGATTGAAGTGTGATAATTACTTTTTAGATTAGTCTAATTTCTTCAGGTTGGAAAGAGATTAACTTTTATGTTTACCTTAGTTTTTCTGCATTAACTGACTGAGTTTTGGGAGCTGGGGCTTCAAATTAAAATTTTTTGTCAACTAATTTTATGTTAAATGAAATTCTTTTTGTGAACTAATACTATGTTAATATTTGATGTCATTTTTTCTACTGTAGTTGAAATATTATGGGATATTAAATTAACTTTTTTTCAAGTGATTCTTTTAATGAAGATTGTTATGCCGATTCATCTACTGCATAATGAGATTCTTAGTCATTTTAACATTTTACCAATATATCATGTTTTTGTTTTTCTGTTTTTCTTGTTTGCCTAGGGGTCCAAGGATTACCACAATTTATATTCTACACAGTCATATAATGATCTAACAATCCTATATGCATCACTGTCTATATTTTATTTTCACACGAAAATTTAAAAATCTATTTCCATTCTAACACGTACGTATATTTATAAGGGGTGCAAATGTGTGCACTATTTAACAGTGGCATTCGCAGTGACGTCAGCGGGCGCGCGCTTGTGTTCTGAGTGCTGTATATGATATATCACGCTCAATTTCTTCTTTGTTTATTGTCGGCGAATTGCATATAGTGTTAGAATGTTATTTAACAGTTTTTCTTGTACATTAAGTTATATGTTACACTGATGGGCTACTGGCCCCATGAAGTAGTATAACTCATATAATACTGGTACTTGATATTCAAGCAGTAAATGAAGCATAAAGTTTTCTAGTGTAAGATTTTTACCTTCTTTTACTTAGTAACCTTGTAAAATTTATTTACAAGTTACAGAACTCTATAAATTCAAACTCCTTTGATCTACATCTATAGTACAGTCACCACTTTGAACCAGTCTAATAGGCTTTAATAAATAATGATTACAAAAGGGTTTATATGTAAAAATTGGACCAATATCCTTTATTTTTTATTCCAGATATTACACTGATGAAGAACTTAGTGTCAAAACTTTGAAGAGATATTATAAGTGCTATTTTATCAACACGGAAATGTACATGTTTTAACATTACACAATCATTTAGCTTAAGGATTAGTGTTATAACACATGAAATGTGTACCGTTTGTTATGTAGGTAAATTGTTGACTTATAAGATTAAATCTACAGGGCATATTTGACTTTGAACGTTTGTTTTGTTAAAATTCTCGTGTTGCTCAAAATAAATTGGAGTACTGTATCAAATTATGTTTTTGTTTATCTGCTGTATTGAAACCAACTAGCTTTTGTTTAAAGAGGCATACCTTAAAATTAAAAACATTCTTTCTCCTTCAGAATATATATTATAAATTAATGTGAATGGTATTTACTAACTGTTGCCTAATAATAAAGTATTATCCAAAAAAATCCCAAGTACAGAATAAACAGAATAAATGGATGTTTGTGTTTATACTGAAAGTTGTTGGGCTAGTAATGGGTAAGGAGTGATTTATTACAAATTTATGAGAAATAACCACTTTCAGAGTCTGTAAATGTTTTGGGACATACCCTAACATTTTAAAGCATTCTGTTTGATTCATACCAATAGTACTAAGAATCATTTAACTTATGACAGTCAAATAATCCAGTAGATGTTTGACAAGAAAAGATACCCCTCCATCTGTGCAACACACACCTGGAAAACAAAATTCCCTTCTTGGGCTAGCTATATATATCCAGTAATCCTAAGTACAACAAGTTAACAGAATACATTTACTTTACACATAGAGTTATATACAATTTTGTGGTTAAAAGATCAGATCAGTGGAAACTTGATCATTCTAGAGGTCACATTTCCAATTAATCTTAATGGAACTGGTCAGCATGTCTGGATGATTACTTAGACAAGTCAGAAACTGTGTCATGTGGGTTCAAAAACTAGGTGAGCAGCTCAAAAGAAAGACTAGAACTCTGCAAGTCGGACGTGTCGCCTGATGATAGCATACCAGTTATATAACTTTTTTATATGAAAATTACAAAGGGCAATAACTCAAAAATTGTGAGAAATAAAGTTATGGTTCTTTGGTACTGCACCTCTCCACAATGAGATCTATTCACATATGAAGTACTTTAAGAGTTATACCCCTGGACAAGCAAAATGGGATGCCGACACTGACACAGACACCGCAAGTAACACCTATGTGTCCCCTCTCTATAGTTAGGCGACACAAAAATCTTGTGATCTGCTTGAAGGATACATTTTTTACCAAATCTTCATAAACTTATTCAGAATGTTCCCATGATCTCATGGAAAAAAGTCATTAGCTAAAACTTTGTGCGCACTCCAGAGGTCAGGTTTCAGGCACAATCTCCAAAATGTTTGTCCTGATGATTTCACAGAATAGTTGGAAACTGGGTCATGAGGGTTCAAAAACAAGGCCACCTTATCAACAAGAAACCTTGACCATATTCTTATCAAATCTTCATGGAACTTTTTTTCCAAAGGTTTGTCTCAATGATCTCTCAGGAAAGTTTGAAACTGGGTCACACTAGGTCAAAATACAGGATACCATCTCAGATAAGTGAAAAATATTGTGAACACATTAAAGGTCATATTTTTTCTGCTCAGTCATCAAGATATTCTCATCAAGTTACTTGATGATTGAGCTAAAAAAACTTCACCTCTAAAGTGTTCACAAGGTTTTTCACTTATCTGAGATGGTGAGGTCAAAAAATTTAGTCTCAATATTTGTCTAGATGATTTTTGGAGGGAGGAGTTGAAGACTGGATTATGTCAAAACAAAAAGTAGGTTACCAGGTCAGATCATCGGAAATCATGGTGCACACTGTACAGGTTACTTTTTTGCACCACACTCTTTATTAAACTTAATAAAAGTGTTTGTTTTGGTGATCATTTGCTACAGGTATGTTCAAAAACTAACATATAGTTGTATACTGAAGACTTGCCCCGCCCTCTATTAAAATAGTCACGTTTTTGTGTTTACAAACCAACATTATTACTCAAATTTGATAATGAACCAGCTAAAAACATTTCTGTAAAATTATTTTGTAATTTAGGCAGCAGTTTCTGAGGAGAAAATTCAAAGTTTTCCATACAGTCATTAACTTTAAACAGGCCTTGCCCTCTATAGGCCACATTTTTATGAAGGCCCAAAATGGTTTAAAAGAATTTGATAAAGGGCCACCTAAGGAACACATCTGTGAAATCATTTTTTTTAATTCTGGCTGGAGGTTTCTGAGGTGAAAATTCTCAAAGTTTTTAAGGTTTTTCTTGGTTGCCATGTTTTAAATGCAACCACTTAATTCTAATGTAACTCTTAAAGAGGACCAACTAAGGAACACTTCTTTTGAAGTTTGGCTGAAATTGGCTCTATGGTCTAGGAGACTATATTGTTTGGGTGAAAATATTGACAATGGACGGATGACAAAAGATGGTGAACAGTCACCCATTGCAATAATTCCAGCTTGAGCACTTCAGTGCACAGTTGAGTTAAAAGTGGAAAAATAAAATGAATATTTTACTTCTACCAGAAATTTTCAAAACATGTTGAATTTTATGAACAACTATAAACAGACCACAAAGAACTCTGATAACATTAGACAAAGATTTAATTGCAGCTGGATCTATGACAACAGTCTCTAATTAATATTGTTATTGATGATAAAACTAATCCTTTATATAATCCATCTCCATACATATTTTTCAAAATGCTGCCCAATTATCTCTGTAAACCTTTTTATGCTTTGTTATTACTAATTATGAATCTGATTTCCCCTTCAATGACATAGTAATCTGGTATTAAAGTCTCCACATTTCACACAAAATTAGTAAATGAAAACTTTTTAAATTTCACAAGGTTGAAAACTGTCAATTTCCATTCTGAAATATTTTTCACCAGCAGGCTCGAGTCACACCAGACATTTTGCCATAATCTGCTAAACGTTTATACATGATGCGACTGATACGATATTGAGTCTTAGTGCCACGTCCTCTACCTGTCATCACACATCTGTTAACTAAAAGTAATGTACTTGTTCTTAATAGCAGCTCTCTGGATTCTTTTTCTGCTAACTCCTGTAACATAAATATAATTACTACTGTAATCATGCAAATATGACCTGAACTTTTATACAAGCTGCACACTAAAAATCTGTATAACAATTTGGCTGAAAATCAAACAACTCAAATGTTATCAAATTTTTTTACTGCATTGGAAGTATGTTACAAGCTGAATAAATCATTCAATTGTTCTGGTATTTAAATCTGTAATAATAATCTGAAGTGCTACTTTTCTGAACTGAACAACTTACTATAACATTGCTGAAATAATTTGTTATTGGTTTTTAATTAAAAAGGGGGCAAATTATTGCTTTGTACTTGACACTTTATATTTATGGCCATATATCGAGACTTCTGGACCAAAATATGAGTTTTGAAGAAGTGGGTCAACTTTTGGCCGACATATAAAATGTAACACTTACGTTTTAAAAATTTCCTGAAAAAATTATTACAGTCAAGTTTGGACTGCTACTTTACCCTTATTTCAGGAGGAAGGATTCTGTTTTTTCTTAGTGCCCTTAGCCTCATTCGTTCTGCATAGCCTTCCTTCACACACTTCCTTTTCATGTAATCTTTTTTCATTGGCCAGTTGGTGAAGCCATATCTTGAACCATAACCAGGCCAACTGTATTCTGTTCTCACTGGTGTGACTTGTAGTGACTTGATGACACTGCAACAAACCTGAAAGGATAAATCATTATTCAAGCATCTCAAACCATTTCAAACAACCTCTAATATCTTATAAAAGAAGAGTAAAACTTAACAACTTTCTGGCAACTGCAAACAAAAACATACTGAAATAAATGTACATACTGTGTACACAACATGTAACTTTGAGCTCAAATGGAACTTGTAACATTTTATGAAACAGAGACTTTCAAGTAAGATTGCAAGATCTTTGCAACAAGATGAGTCACATGATGTCACCTTGTTTATAAGGCATTTTGATGTCATCAGCTATTTTCTCCGATCACTTTCATTAAACAAGAGGGCAAAAATGGCCCTTAATCGCTTAACTGCATCCAATTGCTAAGTGGCCATTACTCTTGAACCATTAATGGGATGAGGTTGGTTGAGGAATCGAGATGACCCATATTCAAACTTGACCTACAGATCATCAAGACAAACATTCCCGGGTGGGGGGGGGGGGGGTGGGGGGGGGGGGGCGGGGGGGGGGGTGGCACTCACTATATATTGGGTGGTGGGGAGGTTCTGACAAACGGGGGTATTTTTTTTCATATTTTTGTCTACAATGGGGTATGTCATTTTTACTGTGTCTCTGAAGGGGTCTGTAAAATCTAGTCTCTAATGGGGTGGCACTCACTATATATTGGGTGGTGGGGAGGTTCTGACAAACGGGGGTATTTTTTTTCATATTTTTGTCTACAATGGGGTATGTCATTTTTACTGTGTCTCTGAAGGGGTCTGTAAAATCTAGTCTCTAATGGGGTTATAATTAGCAAAGATAATTCTACCATGGGTTTGTAATTGAATCTTAATCATAGCAGGTCAGCATCTTTATTGGATTATAACAGTACCCTGTCATTTTAGAGCTTATCTCATAATTATTATATAAATTACATCCCTTATCACAATCTCTAAGTATTGCACAGCAGGAAATAACATCTGGAACAAACTACAAGCAGTCCATGGCATGCATATTGTCTTATATCCAATTACTTGACATGAAATGGACAAGGGTATTTATACATGTGCATGGAATAATATTCATCATTTTACCTCGAACTGCTCTGAAATTTTAAATGATATTTTTTTGTTGCTAAAATGGAATTTGGTATTCAGGTTAATAACCAACCTGTGCAAGCCACTGTTGTTGCACCACCCAGACAAGAAAGTGGTGAAAGGCTGTCAATGAGAGCAAGGACTGTCATTGAGTTTACGTCTTAATTTATCTTGTTAAAATAAAATTATGCTTCATACTGTCTTAAAATTTTATGATATAAATGTATAAACACCTGAAAAAGGGGTGTATGATTTTGCATGTTGGTCTACAATGGGGTTTCTAAGTTGCCTAAAGAGTCTACAATGGGGTTGCGTATTCAGGAAAAAGTAGTCTACAATGGGGTCGGGGTTCAAGACCTCTATCCGAACCCCCCCGCCAAAATTTTTTCAAGTACCCCCCCCCCACCCCCAGGGAAACATTCTGACAAGTTTTAAAGCCATATGGACAAAAAAATGGTCTCTAGAGTAGTAACAGGGTAAATCTGTGTTTTGATAAGATGACCTCGTTTTTGACCCCTGATGACATATATTTAAATCTGACCTATCATCAAGACAAACATTCTGCAAAATTTTCATGACATTTAGAAAGGAAATGTAGCTTCCAGACTGCTAAGAAAGTTTTTCTGTGTTTTAACCCTGTGACCTAGTCTTTGATCCCATATAACCCATATTCGATTCTGATCTAGATACAGTATCATTAAGACAAACATTCTGAGAAATTTTCATGACATCTGGGAAGAAAATGTTGCATCTAGAATGTTAAGAGGGTTTTTTATGTTTTGGCCTTGTGACTTAGTTTTTGAACCAAAATGACCCATATTTGAATCTGACCTAGATATCATTAAGGCAGCCATTGAAGGGCATTCTGATAAATCTTCATCATATTTCGAAAGAAAATGTAGCCTCTGGACTGTTAAAAAGGTTTTTCTATGTTTTGACACTGTGACCTAGTTTTTTTAATCCAAGATGACCCATTTTTGAAAATGATCTAGATATCATTAAGGTAAAAATTCTGACAAGTTTTCATGTCATTCGGACAAATAAAATGACCTATAGTGTTAACAAGGTAAATATGTGTTTTGACCCTGTGACCTTGTTTCTGACCCAATATGACCCATATTCGAACTTTATCTAGATATCAGCAACACAAACATTTTGACAAGTTCTCATGTCAACTGAACAAAAGATGTGTCCTCTATAATGTTAACAAGTTTTTCTAAGTTTTGAACCTGTGACCTTGTTTTGCCCAAAGATGACCCATATTAGCACCTGACCTAGATTTCATCATACCATATGAACATTAGAATTTTAGTTATTGTTAAAAAAGAAAGATTACACTAATAATATTCAGTTTATCTGCAATATAATTGATACTAAAAAATATCACACCATTTAACAAATATTTCAACTAAAATCAGATAAAACCATGCTTTTTCTTATTGTAATTATTTTCTTTTAAAACATGCTACACAATGCTAAATATTTTTTTCTAACAAGTTTAAATGTAACAAGTAACCAGTAATCTATTCAAATTCTCTTTTTAAAGTGCACGTCTAGCAATCTGCTTATTCTTTCTCCAGTAAAAACTGCACCAAAGCTAACTTAAAACAACTACTGAATTGAATAATCTCATACATGCAACAAATATAAATCTGCTCTCTTGAATGACTTCCACTGGCACAGACCTTCCATGATCCAGCAAAGACATGCCAAGATGGTGGAAGAAAACAATGACAGGAGGTAAGGTTTTGCATTTGCATAGTGTTTAACTTGGTGAAGTTCTTTTTATTCTCATATGCAATTAAATCTTTAACAATAAAACTTTCTCCACATTCTCCAAAGTGCAATTCGTGTCAGTTTTCCTTTATTTTGGTGACAAGACGTAACTGTAACATGAAGGTGTGTCTGTGTAAAATGGAACTCAAAAACATTAAAATAGGATTACGATTTCAAAAGCAAATTATAAACTTAGTAAAATGTTATACTGAGAGTTATTTCTTTTTAATCATTGTTCTGTGTTATACCTTATTTGTCATAAATCTCAGATCTTCTACATCCTTTTTCAGAAATAATCATAACAATTATGAAAACTGCTAATTGGTTTGAAGCTATAAAGAGCAATTCATTTATTACTGTGAAATCATTTTTGTTCGCGTAGGACGAATTTTCGCGTATTTCGCGCTAGGAACAATGCGCGAATTTAAGACCGCGCTTTTATTAAACTAATAAAACATTTACGTTATCCGAATCTTGATCCTGTCCGAAATACCTGCATATATTTTTCCACTCACTTTTGACCATTAGTTGTTGTTTTTAGCCAATATAACTTGAATAATCGGATGTTTGGCAAATTCTAAAAAAAGCAAAATTACAATGAAACTTATTTTGTTTTCTTTTTTAGTATGCATTTCCTTGAATTGTTGGACGCTTGTCTGAAGCGTTTACTTATAATTATTACTAAAGGTAATTTTCGCAAGCGGCAATGTTTTTTTTAGCATAATTGATTAGGGATTGGTTACAAAAGACCTGACGGTATCGATCTTTTAATCTGTGCCCACTTGTGCACAACCTGTGTCAATTAACGTCAATTAACAGTTGGACCTGTCAGTTTGTATATTCGAAAGCGGACCGCGGTAATTGACACGTATACACGCGTCGGTGGTGATCCAGCGTCATGCAGCTGTCGTCTGCTTTTTATGCTGATAAAAAAATTGAATCTGAAATTGAAAATGCGCGAATGTAGGACCGCGCGAACGTACTATTTTTGCCGTTTGCGCGAAATTTCATCCCAGCGAATTTAAATGATTTCACAGTATTTGCTAAAAGTAACCGAAAGTAACTTAGATCGAAGGTAACTTATATCTGAAGTTATATTGTAAACATTTGAATAGTAAGAATTTTCAGAAAGGTTATTATATTTTACACTTATAAACAAAAATTTAACGTTAACTGATGTACTTTGAGGGAGAAATCATATTTTTATTGATCTTTAGTTTTTTATTACACAGTTACTTCCCTTTCCCATGAATGTGAATACAGAGCGTGTTGTTATGGTCATGAAAAAAATAAACAAATCTTGTTAACTATTATATTTATTATTTATAGTTTCATGTACTTGGAGGTTTATCTACCAATATGGAAATTGAAGGATATGTAACAGATGTCATTTGTCAAGATTTCACATTAATCCCCACCCCCAGCAATATACAGGTAGGTTGTTAGGAGATGCCTGAAAATAATTTTTCAAAGACCTCAGATTATGATAGGTCTTTGATTTTTAGCTCGGCTTTTTTTTGGAAAAAAAAAATCTAGTTATTGCTATAGTCATGGTGTTGTTTGCGTTGCCGTTCCCGTCCGAAAACTTTAACATTGATCATAATTTTTTTATTCCTTGATGGATTATCTTCATACTTTGAAACAACCCTTTGGACAAGACCTTCAAGATGACCAGACTAACCTTGACCTTGACTCCTAAATGACCTTCAAATTCAAGGTCAAAATATTGAATTTTGCTAAAATTGGCCATAACTTTATTACTAGTAGGTAGATTCTCTTCATGCTTGGACACAACAACACTTCGGACAAGACCTTCAAGTAGACTGGACTAAATTTGACCTTGACTCATAAATGACCTTCACCTTCAAGGTGAAATTATTGAATTTTGCTAAAATGTGCCATAACTTAATTATTAATAAGTGGATTGTCTTCATACTTGGACACAACAACCCTTTGGACAAGATCTTCAAGTGAACCAGACTCAACTTGACCTTGACTCATAAATGACTTTCACCTTCAAGGACAAATTATTAAATTTTGCTAAAGTTGTCCATAACTTTAGTATTTATGGTTGGATTTGATTTATACTTGGACAAAACAACACTTATGACAAAACCAACATGTAGAATAATTCAGATATGACCACGACCTTAAAATGACCTTGAATTTTGCTTAAATTGTCATAACTTTCTCATTTATTTATAGATTTGAATCATATTTGGACTTAACAACACTTATGACAAATCCAACATTTTGATTCTTTCAGATATGACCTTGACCTTTAAATGACCTTTACAGTCAAGGTCAGATTATTGAATTTGCTAAACCTGGCCATAAATTTGTTATTTGTGGTGTGTAAACTCACCACTTTCAGTGTTAGACAATACTGATATTTTCCTAATGGTATAAATGATGTATATTTAACCCTCTATTAAAATCATAATCTCATAAATGTCTCAACTTATAAATAGTAATTAATGTGTATGTCATATTTAGACTTTTGTGGTCTTTCTAGTTTAGGTCTCTTTAGGAACAAATAGTACCCAATGGCTTAAACTACTCAATGGCAACTTTGCTCCAAATCTTGCACTTTCCACTACAACACTTTTAAGTGAATTCGGCCATATCAATGACCTAAATGTACATCTTTAGACATACATTTAACCAGTACCAACAAAAAAATCAAATACGTTGACATGTAGACCTGTTTAAACAGGTCCAGATGAGATCCCACCTAGGTTACTCAAAGAGCTACACACAGAGATAGCACCAATCCTTAAAATCATATTCCAAAGGTCACTGGACACGGGTATTGTTCCTAAGAATTGGAAACATGCCATCATCACACCAGCATACAAAAAAGGGTCAAAATCAAAACCTAGCAATTACAGACCAGTATCACTCACATGTATAGCATCAAAACTAATGGAACACATCATTGTTTCAAACATGATGGATTACTTTGACAAACACAACATACTTTGCCCCAAGCAACATGGATTCAGGTCAAAACATAGCTGTGAGACACAGCTCATCAGCTTCACACAAGAAATAGCTGACAACCTAGATCAAGGTCAACAAACTGATGTCATTGTAATGGACTTTAGTAAAGCTTTTGATAAAGTAGACCACCACAAACTCATACACAAGCTGGAACACATGGGAGTTCATCCACATGTCAGTTCATGGATACAAAACTTTCTCAAAAACAGATCAGAACAAGTATTAGTGGAAACAAGGTCTCTGACATGCTCCCTGTTCTTTCTGGTGTCCGGCAGGGATCGGTCTTAGGTCCATGTTTCTTTCTCGCATACGGTACATCAATGGCCTGCCAGGAAGTGTCAGGAGCCGGGTGCATCTATTTGCCGACGACAAGATAGTTTATTTAACAATTAAATCACAAGCATCTGCACAAACCTTACAAAATGATTTGCACAACCTTGAGGTCAATGGAATTCAACTCTGACAAGTGTGAAGTACTCAGAATACACAGGAAAAAGAAACCGGTCATCCTTCCCTACACCCTACATAACACTATACTGAAAACCACAGAAAATGCAAAATACTTAGGAGTTACAATAAGTAGTAACCTAAACTGGTCATCCCATATAAACAATATCACAAACAAAGCAAAAAAAACAGCTTAAGGTTCACAGAAGAAATGTCAAAACACAAAACAAACAACTCAAAGAAGCAGCATACAAAACATATGTCAGACCACAGGTTGAATACTGCTCAACCATATGGCATCCATGGCAAAAATATCTCACTCACAGAGTTGAAATGGTCCAGAGGTTGGCTGCAAGGTATATTCATAATGATTACCACTATACAAGCAGTGTAACAAACATGATTAAGGAACTAAAATGGTCAACTTTAGAAAAAAGGCGAAAACCATGCCAGCCTGGTCATGCTACACAAAATAAAAAACAAACAGGTTAATGTCAATCACAATCACCTTACAAACACAAGAATCAAGAAATTCCTCATCCCACTATCAAAACACAACATCACATGAACTCATTTTTCCCAAGGACTATACGACTCTGGAACAAATTACCAACCGATATTAAGGCTGACACAACTGTGCCAACTTTTATCAGTGGACTAAACAAGTTTTATAGATTTTAAGCGTTCAAAATAAATGTTTCTACTTCTACTTGATACTCCCAAGCAATCAATACTGACTATAACTGGGAGGCGCTTTGTCAGGAAAACTGTGTTAAAAAAGTATTAGGTGCTCTGTTAAAAGTTTAAAAGATAAAAAGTTCACATAGAAATAGTTTAAGTAAGATCTTCAGTTTAATCTTGTTTTCTTTGTTATTATCTTTTATAATTTTAATGTTCATGACACGCGCCTGCCTAGTATAGTCAGTATTGACTTTTGGCAGTAATATGAAGTTGAAAGTTGAAGTAAACACAAATATTTGCATCGCGAAAACTTGGGATACTTATGTTTTCATATTTCTTTAAATTATGCTCGGATACCAACCTGGTTGTTTGAAACAAAACTTTTACAGAGATTAAACGCTTTTAAAAACTGACTCATAGTTGACCTTTTCTAGAATATATTTTTGCTCTCTGACTGAGTAGTTGAACCCCACCCACTCTTTCATACAGGTAAGTTTGTTATACGAGTCCATAGTAGTCTGCGGACCTAAGTACGGACGAACATCGGTGTAAAATGTTGCTTTTTCAGCTTATTTCCGCAATAACATGGAAGCACGTATTTGTTATTTAAATGATACGAAGTTGTTGTGTGATTATATCTTATTATGTTTTCATTACTATTTGCTATTGTTGACAGGATTTAAAGTTACATTATTCTAGGCCTGGCCCTAGAACTTTCGGAAAAGGTGACACACCTTGTGACAGTGGTAGTCTCACTATTTCGCCTCCGAATGTGAAACAAATTTAAGGGCTGATATTTTATCTTTGTTCACCATCTAAAGGTTGAAAAAAATCTCAGATTTTTTAAATAGCAGTTCAACTAAGCACTAGGCTAACCTAGTGGGTACTGGAATTAAATATAATGTCAAAATGGCTATTTTAAGCCAACTCGAGGTGTATGTGGAGAGGGGTGGGGTGCAATTGACTGAGGCTGGAAATATGTACGAAAATTATGTGTTATGTGGTAGTTTATTTAAGCAGATATTGTATTATTGCATCGGTGAAATGTTTGATATTAAATGCCAGATGTATGCTACGTACAGATTCATATCGGCGCTAAATAAGTGTCCGAACGGCTCGTTAATGAGATTATGATATCTCATAGAGCCACTTTTACATGTAATAAAATTTAAACACGAAGGCCATACATATCTCCAGTTTTGAAATTTCAGAAAGATAAAAACTCAGTGTAATATAACATCCTTTTTGCCAGATTATTTTGTGAGAAAACGTGTGACTTCGGACTAGAGTGATCAATATGCTAATTAAAGGTGTACCCAGGGTCTTTCAAATATTTGAAAAACCCTGGTGTAACATTTCAATTTGACTTGACCCAAATCCCTTAGTTAAAGTTTATACTGAAAAAATGTGCAGGAATGTAATTACAGTTTTAAAACTTTTTGGTGAATTATTACTGGACATCCATGTGACATTTCTACCAGCAACGATGTTATCACATGTCACGAATTGACATACATTACATTTTGGCGTAATCATTACTTGAAGCCTTCTTTTGTTTGTTTGTTTTTGTCATTAACCATTGCAAATGCAAAGAAAGATAAATGTCATCAGAGCTAAGAGACTTTTGTTCTCGTTTGAGGGGGGAGGGGGCGGTAGGGCATCAAGCATTGTCCGTACCCGGAGGTCCCGAAAGCATAGGCAGTTAGTTTCAACGCAATTGCCGTTATATTGATGATTTGCCATATTACTGATTACCCCCCTATACTGAGTTGAAACCGAGTGCTTATGCCCGAAAGTCGTGTGTGTCCACTCTAAATCACGTGTTTATTCGTTACATATACAAACATGAAATTAAAACGTCGTAGCTAGCATAGGACTTAGAGGAAGAACCGCTTCCACCACACCACACACACACACACACACACAGACATGCCATGTGGCCTCTAGCCACTGTATATAGATCATTCGGCGAATAAAAATAATATCAATAATTATAAATGAGTTACATTTTCGGTCAGGACGAAACATGTCAAAGGGCAGTCACCCGGCCAGAAAAGGGGCGCAAGTAGGGGTTCTGACTGCGAGCTTACGAAATATCGTTGAGAAAATTATTTAATTGATTTTAAAATCAGGGTTGTTATAAAAATGTATTCATCATATATCGTACATTTTTCCAGGTTTATAATATTTTAAACTTGAAGACATTGACTTGTAAGTAATAGCCCATTATAGATACAATAAACCGAATAGTGTGTTGAGGATTAGTATGCGTAATATTTTCTTAAGCCCCCATCCATTTTTAGCGTAAAATAATATTGTTTATTTATGTGGTTAGATAAACTTACGTTATGTCACTATTACGTATGCAACAATGAAGCAAGCAGTTTACCCAACCGTCGTACGTGTGAAGGAACTAGTAAGAAACTGCGATCTTCCTCACCCATAATGACAAATGATCAAAATCCGCCCGACGGTAGCTATTTCTATTTTGAGTTTATCTATCGCCGGTACCGGTTGCCCATATGACTGACGCCCCTCCCCACCTCCCCTCTTTTAAAGAGATAAGTTATTATTAGTTATTTTATGTTGTTGGGTTAGTTAAGTGCAAGATACAGGATCGAAATATCCCATTAGGCCGTCAAAAGCTATACATAGCTGATGTTGAATCTTATTATAATAATACCGACTCTAAATGAACTTTGTATTTGTATTCCAGAGACACCCCAGGTTCTTCTGCATGCTCAGTGTACAGCACTGATACATGGGACTTCGGTTTAACGTCTCGTCCGTAAGACAATTTTAATGTTAGTGGAGGCGCGTGGGATCGATCTCGCGACCCATTGGTTACCAGTTCAGCGTGTTACCACTAGACCATTGATCCGCTCAAAAAAATGTCGGTAGCGGAACTCAAACTGAGTTGTATATGATGTCCTCATCAATGCTCTTCCAATCAACTTATTACCGTTGCAGCCCAAAACCAGTGATGTTGTGGGACATTCTCTGTATTTATACTTCGCTATGGAAATGCACATATCTCCACGATCTCGCAGAAGGCTACGGATAATGAGTTCATAGCACCGTGGGTACAATTCAGTCAAAATTACATATCCCGACAAATATGTCTATATCTTGCCAGAATGGTAGCACCAGGATTTATTTCGACTGAAAATTACAGGATTTTACTTTTAATCTAAATATTGCCGCCTGAAGAAATTTGAAATGCAGCTCGTTATATACATGCATTAGATGAAAATAGCCGGCGAATAGTGTACCTGCACTACATAGCGCAATCATAATCACGGCGGGCGGATTAAGTATGTTTCCTGTGAGTTAAGACGGCATTTTTTTGTCATAAGTGGCTCTTTAAAGACACAGCGTATGATATTTATTCCTGCATTATATTATGTCGAATGACGGGCATATTGCCCTGAATGATACGAGGATCAGTGGTCGAGCAGGCTAGGGGGCCGGACGGACTCCCGATCCGGATGTTGCTGGTTCGAATCCCACCAAGCAGGGTTGAAAGTCTTCAGTGACTTTCCGCATTCCTCACTTTCGGAGCGAGTCCTGTTTTGAGCCCAGGAAGCAGTCATTCGAGAGGGATTGATATAAGTTGCAAGAACTTGCTTCTCAAACACTGTAGAAATAAACAAGTTTAAGCTAAACATGATATAGTAAACGACTATGCCTAGAATTGTGACAGACAGCTAGGGTTACATCATACCCTGTGGCTACTGTTGCAACACTAAATTATTATTTCCAGCTCGTTAAACAAAGATCATCTATGTAACTGTCAGACATGACTGAAATCAACCCGATAAGGCTGTTATCGCCTCAGTAACTCATTGCATCGCCGTTTCTTAACAAAGATAACGATCAGAAATAGTAATGAAGATCCCCCTCCATTTGTGATAAAAATACAAGAAATGTAAATTACTTTGTAATACTTTGATACAAGGCTGATGTTTGAGAGACTGTGAGATTTGATATAATTATTATTTCATTCCAAATAAAATTATCATATTTTTTCGTACAGGAATAAGTGGTAAAGAGAAATTAGTTGGTTTATCCAGTTAATTTCGGGCAATATTAATAATATTATTAACCACCAAATAAATAAGATAAAATCATATTGTAGTATAAGGCTGCCCCAACTGTACCAGCTTTCATTAGTGGATTAAATTAGTTTTATGGTTTTGAATATTCACAATTAATAATAATAAATTGTTTAAGCAATTTAAATCCTAAATAAAAGTCTACTTTGTTTTTATCATTGATTAAATATTTTTAATGTTCATGACGTGCCTGCAAAAATACAGTATAGTCGGTGTATTAAATTTACGTATAATCGAATGTACGATAAAAGTTTCACACCAGACGAGTTCTTTTATATCAAAGAGTAAAAAACTTTCTATAGGTTAAGCATGCCAGCAGTCTTAGGATTTCTTGCTTCGTAACCTAATCGGCTTTGTATCCCTGAATAGGGCCTCTGTGAGAAGCGAAATTGTACTGGTACTCGTTTCATGCTGACGGAAGGCGGGCAATTGGAGAACCAACGGTGCATCCTTGCACAATAGCTCGACAATGACGTCAATGAACTTCATCCCCCTGGTCAAGGTATATATATCACGTGACTTCCTCTATTCGGTCCTTTTTACTGCGGCGGCATATTACTTGTGGGTAAGAGAAAATTTTGTCTTGTATCTTGAAATATCTCATGAACTTAACAGCATCATAAACGGAAATTTATTTCATTGTTTTGCTAAAACATTTAGGTAAAGAATTATTCTAATATTTTTTCTCGGGAATGAATATGCTTGAAGAAAATGTAGGTTGGAAATAGTTTACAGTTCTATTACACGTAGCAGTGAAATCCGCCATATTCCTACAAAACGTGTTAAGATTTCTGCCTCACACAACTATGCCTTCTGTTTATTATGTTTTGTAAGTTCATTGGACTGCATTTCTGTGTATCGTATTTTTTAAATGTTTTTTGGTTAATTTTTAAACTTAAATTTATGCCGGCTGCTGTCACGTGTTCGATGTCTTGTGTTTGCCAAGTTGATAATAGTTTGATATTTAATACTGTTAATTTATATAATACTGCATAATTGATAATCTTATTAGTTCCGTTTCATTAAACGAATTCATGTTTTTGTAATGATGCCTTTTTTTTAAATTTACATATCTGTTTACTACTGTACTGGTAGTGTTTTAATGATGTGTCATGGCTTATGCCGTGTAACAGCCGGAAGGCTTGGTAAACAAGAACACTCGTACAGTAATTGTTTGACTGTAAAAACGTCTCTAAACAAAGTTGAAAAGATGTGAATTTTCAGAATTTACGAATTACTTATAAGGGTGTGGCTTCTAAATGAACTAATTTACAGTCACTTAATTTTCAGCTAGATACTAGCATAGCATCAAACACATCAAAATGGGTAAGGAAAAGATCCATATCAACATTGTCGTGATTGGTCACGTCGACTCTGGAAAGTCAACATCCACTGGTCACATGATCTACAAATGTGGTGGTATTGACAAGAGAACCATTGAGAAGTTTGAGAAGGAAGCTGCTGAGGTAAGTTTTTAAGGTGCAGTTTTCAGTCATTAATGTTTGCAGCAGTCGCCTTATTAAAACTTTGAATTTAATATAAATGAAAGGAAAATAAATTTTTTAACAGTTGTTCAACTTAACTTATTGCTACCAAAAGTCAATACTGACTATTCTAGGCAGGCGAGTGTCGGGAACATTAAAATTATAAAACCGGCTATTGAATGTCGATTAATAGTTTAAATGACAAATTGACTGATTTTTCTGCAGATGGGCAAGGGCTCCTTCAAGTATGCCTGGGTGTTGGACAAACTGAAGGCTGAGAGAGAGCGTGGTATCACTATTGATATTGCTCTCTGGAAGTTTGAGACCACCAAATACTATGTTACCATCATTGATGCCCCTGGCCATCGTGATTTCATCAAGAACATGATCACAGGTAAAGGCCAGTTAATTTTAAGATGCTGTGTCACTCATTGTTTGTGTAGGTAATATGACCCACACTGGAAAGTGTGGCACTTGGCCCCAATTTTTTTCATTGACCTTTTTACCTATTTTACACTAACTTATCCATAGATCCGTGTCGGTAAATTTCTATATATGTTAAAAAAAACGTTAAAAGCAAAATGATATTCCTTCAATTGACTTAATAAACCGACATAATGTTAGATTCATTCTGTGTTGTTGTTGGCAGTAAAATTAGTCTGGAGATAATATTGTTTACATTTGAGTTACCCAGTGCAATTCTTTACCTTTACGACCTCTCCCATCTATTTACAAAACTCAGAATACAGTTAAAATAAAATTACGCAAGAAAGAACCGTCTCTGAAAATCATTGCTGTGAATATGATCAACTTGAAATGTGATACAAAATGGGCATTTTTATGAAAGACAGCATTTGGGCTGTTGGAATTTTACCTATTTGATTTTTAATTTGAGGAGTGCTCTAAATTGCTTTTTTTGGGGGCCGATTTTAATAGACTATTTCAGTAATACAATATTATAACGAAATACAGGGAGTGCTCATCAGTCTTGTAGTTTGTCATAACTTTTCATATATCCAACGGTTGGCAGGATTTAATTTTATTTTGAATATCAAGTGGATTGAACTCTAGTGTTGCCACATTCATATCTGCAAAAGAGTTCTGCCTGCATCAATACCTAACGATAGCAAGTTAAACTATTTTTGTTTAGGCAGGCCCCTAAATTCTAACTAAAGAAATAAGCATCTCTTTAAAGCAGTTTAACCATGTTCTACTTTCTCATTAGGAACATCTCAAGCCGATTGTGCTGTGTTGATTGTTGCTGCCGGTACTGGTGAATTTGAAGCAGGTATCTCCAAGAACGGTCAGACCAGAGAACATGCTCTGCTTGCATTCACCCTTGGTGTGAAACAGATGATTGTTGGTGTCAACAAGATGGACAACACTGAGCCACCTTACTCTGAGGTAATTTAAAATTTAAGTTCAGCTTCTCGCAAGCTTCAAAGGTTTTTGTGAGGTATGGTTGATGTTTTAAGGTCAGCTGAGCATGGAGTGTTACGCTGAGGAGCTAAATTTAATTAGTAACAGCTCGTGTTTTAAATTATTTGATGAGTGTTAAATATTAGAAGGCTTTAAAGAGATGCATTAGACAAGGTAAGACATAGTTCATACAGGCCTGAAAAAGTCCCTTAATTTGAGCATTGGCCTTAAGAAGATGCTAAATTGAACTTGGCGTTAAAAGTCCTTGAAGCAGTCTGCGGCTCTTTAATTATACAATGCTTCCAGTTGTTATACTATTATTGCATTTGTTGCTTAAGATATCATAACTTTAAAGGGAAGAACACAGAAACTTGTTGCAGTCATTTCTTTGGACTGTTTTAAGTTGATTTTAGATCAGTTGACAGTAGTTTCAACTTTTTAGTTATTATTCTTTAACACATGTGTTCTGATATGTTATTGAATCTGTTTATATAAAGAAGATGGGAGCATCTAATAAGTCGGCATGATATGCAAAAGGCAAGTATTATACGAAAGTATTGTAGACCCCAAAAGCATTTGACTGGCCTTAGAAGTACTTTAAGTCCTTCTGGCTTCAGTTTCAGGTTGAACCATGTAAGAGAACTTCGTTTGTATTTTAAATGTTTTATTTCTATTTCCTTTCAGAAACGATTCAATGAAATTCAAACTGAAGTCAGTGCTTACATCAAGAAGATTGGTTACAATCCTAAAGCCGTAGCATTTGTCCCAATCTCTGGCTGGCATGGTGATAACATGATTGAACCCACAGAGAAGATGCCTTGGTACAAGGGATGGGCTGTTGAAAGGAAAGAAGGAAATGCTTCTGGAAAGACCTTGTTCGAGGCTCTGGATTCTATCCTGCCACCCTCAAGACCTACTGAGAAACCCCTTCGACTCCCACTCCAGGATGTCTACAAGATTGGAGGTAATGAATGTTAATTTCTGAAGTTTGCACATTTTACAGTTATAATAACTTAATATGAGGCTAATAAGCTACATCTAGCCAGCGTTGTTTTTCAAGTGATGAAAGGCATTGATCTGTTACATGTTGAATGTTACAACTACACTTCTATCCTGCACTTGCATTATATGAACGTTAGTCTTTTCTTAATTGGCTATTCATTTGGTGATTTCCTTGATTAAAATTTGCGATCATAGTGAATAAGTAGAAAGACAAGCATCTTTTAATGTTAAGAATATGTTATAATTAGGAAAAAAGATCTTTCTCTTAGGTTATCTCAGGCATCTGTATATATTTTCTAAAGGTATTGGAACTGTAGCCAGTGGGAAGAGTTGAAACTGGTATACTGAAGCCAGGTACAGTGGTCACTTTTGCACCAGCCCAGATCACTACTGAAGTCAAGTCGGTAGAAATGCACCACGAGGCTCTTCAAGAGGCTCTGCCAGGAGACAATGTTGGTTTTAACGTCAAGAACATCTCTATCAAGGATATCAAGAGAGGTATGGTCTGTGGCGATTCAAAGAACGATCCACCAAAGGGAGCTGCTAGCTTCTATGCCCAGGTAAGATCACTGTTTGAGTTCAGATTGACATAGTCCCTATGTATACATGAAACATATGGATACTGTCATGTTAGTTTAAAAACTTGAGGTGGACCGATTAAGGGATAAATCACCATAGGTCTTCATTTCCGGCAACGTGCGAGAGATTTCTGTAGTAGCATTCTTTAATTACACTGTGAAAGTCATAAATTCTTCCAAAGTATCTTGCTCCAGTGCTACCCAGGTTTAAAACCACTACTTGAACAAATGAGGAATTAAGTGGCATCAATGTCTGATTTTTTCAAGATGCTGACTTTTTAGAATTTCGCAAGTTCATTAAAGAACATGATCACTTGTATGAAGAAGACTTTCATACTGTTCCTGCTTTGCATCAAAGTTCTAAAAAGCACCAAAAAAAAGCATATGGAAAGTTATGTTAGAAGAAAAAATTAGATTAAACTTTTATCACGAGAAAAAGAACTGAGCAGCTTGGTTTTATTTTAATATTTCTTAAGGAAGCAATTGGTCTTGTTTTTGATTCTTGTAAATATCTGGAAAGCGAAAATCTGCAGTAAGACTCGGATGGCTTTGCACATTGGTAAACCTTGTGCAAGACTTCCCATTTTACGTTGATCATACAGGCCTGAAGAAAGTCCCTCATTTTTGGCATTGGCCTTTAGTCCTTAAATGGAGTTTCATTTGTAACAGTTTACAGTAGTTCAAATTTAAGTTACTTATCCTGGCAGTTTAAAGCCATTCTGAATTTATGTATACCCAAAAGATAAGGGACTTCCAATTAGTCTACATGCTATGCTTAGGCATTCTACAGTATTATGGACCCTGAAATCAAAAAGAATTGGCCTGTACAGTTCTTGAATTTCTTGCTTCAGTTTCTGTATGAACCTAATTTGATGCAGTGTGGTCCTAGGCGTGTTAATTGAAATTTACAAAACATATCCTCTATATGATATTGTAGGTTATCATTTTGAACCACCCTGGTGAGATCAAGAATGGATATGCACCTGTCTTGGATTGTCACACAGCTCATATTGCTTGCAAGTTTGAGGAAATTAAGGAGAAGATTGACCGTCGTTCTGGCAAGAAGCTGGAAGAGTTACCAAAGATGGTTAAGTCTGGTGATGCCTGTATGGTCACACTTGTCCCATCTAAGCCCATGTGTGTGGAAGCTTTCTCCAGCTACCCACCACTTGGACGTTTTGCTGTGCGTGACATGAGACAAACTGTTGCTGTCGGTGTCATCAAGGAGGTCACCAAGGTTGAAAAGGAAGAGAAGAAAACCAAGGCTGCCCAAAAGGCTGTTGGTGGAAAGAAGAAATGATTGCTGGAGAAATTAAGTAGAGACTGTGGACTAAATTTAGATCATTTACAGCTATGCCGCCATGGTCCACAGAAAATGTTTAAGTTTTCAGGACACTCAGAAGATAAGAGTGGTCCAAGCTTATTTTGTTTTCAGTTTTTAGCAGACAAGTCACTGCTGTTCAATATTTGGACTACAATTATACATAGGTATCACATTCATCGTAAAGAAATACGGAGGAAAAAACTGTAAACGGCCACTAAATACAGTAACTTAAGTAAAGTTTTTTTTTTTAAGTTCTGCTTATTAACTGTGAATAAAAAAGAAAAGCAACTATCTGTGTTGTATGTTGTTTGTGAAAGAAGTCTGATAAAAAATTTCAAAGCATTTGTGTGTGTTTGTACTAGTAGGTAAGGAGTTTCAGTAATGTCCCAGTTGATAGGTTGCCTGTATACTTAACAATTTGGGTTAATAGTAAGATCTCGTGATTGAGCTTATCTTGCTTCTATTAAGTAAAATGTATCGGTGTTGTGTTAACAGCAATAGTCATTTACCACTGCCTCTCTTCAAATGATTCTCTGTACACCAGATGTTTTGCGAAGCTTTTTTGTAAAGATGGTCAATAACTAATGGATTTTTTCAGAAACGACCAACTTCTGTTGAAGGGTTGCATATCACTTGCCCGAAGATCATTATTGTTTTTAAATGTTAGCCAGACTTATTATGCAGATAGACCAGTGTCTGCTTTACAGCAGTGTTCAATAAAGTAATAGAGTATTGAAGCGACTGACGTGGATTGACAAAAACAAGTTTATACATCTGGAAATTTTAGCTGTAATAGTGAAGAACATAACGAAGTTACTGAATGGGTTTTTTTTGTTACAGAAAAATACTGAAATAAGTTTTACACACTAACTGGTAAAAGAATTTACTGTGTTACTATGGATAGATATTTCGGTGATAACCCTAATTTAGACGACTTGTTGACAAGCTTCTGTGGTGTAGATTGTCGCTCTGTATTTTACTGACCAAAAGGTCATGGGTTCAAATACTGGTTTAATCTTCACTTTGCCATGAATAGAAGCATGTTATTTCCATAGTATATTAAAGATATACAATGCCCATCTGCATAAAATATACCTATTGCAGAAATTAGAATCTAGGAAAGTATATTAAAGATATACTATGCCCATCTGCATAAAATATACCTATTGCAGAAATTAGAATCTAGGAAAGTATATTCAAGATATACTATGCCCATCTTATTTGCATAAAATATACCTATTGCAGAAATTAAAATCTAGGAAATTCTTACTGAAAATGTCTTAATTAGGCTCTAAGAATACACTAGGGGAAGCTGCATTCCCTTTTACAGGTCGTGTTGGTGCTTTTTTAAAATAAAACTAGTTAAATACTGACAGACTATACAGCTAAATGACAATGGTTATCTGATGGTTTACTTGTTGAAAAGGGCACTGAAACAATAATCCTGACCAATGTATGGTAGTAAGTCGCACCATCGTAAGACAGATTTTCTCAACATAAAAGCTATGGCTCCTATGAGTGTAAGGCAATACTTTATGGAAAGAATTTTCCTTAAAAGGTTTCACCTGTTCCGAGATTGATTTCAGTCAGGCAAGTAATTTAGGGTCGTCATTGCCCTCTTAGTGAACATTAGCTTGGATTATGTTTGCTCTGGACCATATGACTCGTTATAAATGCAACTTGTTAAATTTTAATCACTTGATACCCCAGTTAACAGGATTGTGCCTGGTTTGAATATCCATTGCTAAGTCTGTGGCCAGAACCAGTATGGCCAGTGTTGAGGAGAACATGGTGATTTTTTTTATATATTTGAAATGTAATGGGCATTCATTTGAACATTTCAATTAAGAAATCAATGGCAAATATCACAAATCCCAACAGTCCCAACTGCAGATTACCAAGGCCTACCATACCTTGAAAAGCACTTTAAACCTGATTCAACATTTTCTGGATCTTAAAAAGCACTAAACCATTTCAGTAACAAAAAAGCCTTTTAACAGGTAAATTTTAATTGTGGAGTAAAAAGTTCATTAAAATCACAGTTCTTGAATAAATACTGAAAATCATTATTGTTCTTAGAACATTTTGTTACATTATAGATAAATTTTCTGAAAACGAGTAACTAACAAAAATTTCAAATGTTTTAAACCATTTGGAAATGGCAGTCCATAAACCACCTTGATAAAACAAATCAGACTCCTTCCAAACAGGCATTTTTAGGGTATCTTGACAGCCCAAAATCTAGGTATCTTGACGGCCCCATTATGTCTGAAATGGTAATGTATTCTCGCAGTAATGTGAAAATACAGAACATTCACAGTACTCGGATGACTCGTATATTTATCCCCATTTACTTTGTGTTGCTTAAATAATACCTAATGTGAAGGTTGCTTTGGTACTTATCTTGGAAGTTCCATTTATTGGTTGGTGTTCCTGATATCCTTTGGTAAGGCTCCATAATTGCACATCGATGAATATTACCCAAAATAAATTCAAAAATCAATTCACTGAAAGTTGAAATAGATCAATTTTAATAAAGGGTGTAGCCGACATGCAAGTTATCAGGACTTCTAAATTCAGTAAGGACTAAAATAGAACTATACCTATTGCACTGTATCTGATAATATGCAAGTTATCAGGACTTCTAAATTCAGTTAGGACTAAAATAGAACTATACCTGTTTTAAAATCGATATGTACTTGAGAACAGCTTAAAATGGTTTGCCAAATCCTATCTACCGGAATCCAAAAATCTGTTTTTGCTCTGTAATAGGTTCATATGGAAGGTTTGAGAACATTGTTTTTATATGGTGCCTACACAATAGTCAAGAGTGATCAAGCACCCATTAAGTACAAGATTTCAAGTGGTGAATGTTATAAAATGCTGTTTCTTATTATACAGAACTTAAAGCTTTTTCTTGCATTCTTCCCTAGAATTGCTATTACGCTGTCCAAAAGTAAACTGTAAAAAAATTAATCTAGTTAATCTTTGAATGCATTACCCTTTATCATACTGGCAGGAATCCCTGACCTTTGTGCTGCAGATTTTTCTATATGTAGGAACAATTATCTGTTACTCTCAAAATTTAGATTTCCAACTAAGAATAATAATTTCCATTTACATGTGACCTTGACCTTTCAGCATCCAATCTTTCTAATCAAAATATACAATTTCACTGTAGTATAATAATTCTGAACAGCTGTTGTCTAAATAATGATTCAGCACAACTATAAATATTCGATGTCTATGGCCTTTGGAAATAAGGATGGTTTCTGTACTTTATACTGAATTTGTTTTGGACACTTCCTGGAAAGTTGCTTTAATTCAATTAATTCTTCAATTTAAACAAAAGTTTTGGTTTTATTACGGTCATTTTTTCCCACATAATGGTACCTTGAACTTGCATTGTAACCTTGTCATTGATAAACGCTTTAGTACTCAACAAAAGTGAAAACACGTTTATAATTTCCATATTTGAACTGGCGGTTCTATATCACATCTTTTAATGTGGCCAGTATATAGATCTCTTTACACAAGGGATGAAAAAAAAACACATGGTAACATTATAGACTGATCATCACACATGCGATCATTTGTAACAACTAAATGTACATGCATCTCAAGTTTCTTAAACTTGACAAGTATAAAAATCAATTGAACACAAAAACAAAGCTGTTGTTAAATTAGTTTTGCATTTTAAAGAAGGATTCATACTTCCTAACTACCGTCCTCTCCTACACCTCAAACATTTATTATTAAAATAGTTGTTGTAGGTTTTCATTTGGTACTTGTCATCTTTTACATCATTCGGTCAATCATGACCATTTACATGTATAATATGGTCACTCCAAAATGAATAGGCAATGTGGTTAAAAGTTTAAAAACTGTTCATTCTTTTAAGAATAACAGGAGAATATAAGAATTTATCGAAGAACTAGTTTATTAATAGTCCTTGTTGAGTTTTCCTTGAAAATCAAGGTCATTCATGCCCTATAAAATCATATGCTTTGCCTCCAAATTCTGCTTGTTAGTAACCCATTGCTTGAACTGTCACTTTCAGTGAAACAAAAATGTTAACACATGACCTTTAGCTGGTGCTGTCTTAACCACACTTGATATGCCTGGATATTACCAGGGCCGCTGGTTATGAAAGGAAGACAATTATTATTATGTCCCTGTAATTTCACAAAGTAACACACATATTCTATTTGTTAAGAACATTCAATGATTAAAGCCAGAGAAATGTTGAAGTCTATCATACTGTTTTTTGTGTTGCAATCCTTTACTGAGTGTGTGGATAAGTTTTGTTCCTCTGAAAACTGAAGGTATTAAATGGTCACTTCTTCTGAAACTCCTCCCTCTAACAACTTTAAGGCTGTCAAAGCATCTGACATCCCCGCCTATTATTCTTTACCAGATGCTCTGTGCTTCTGTAACTCCTCCCCTTTCTGTGTTTTTTCTTGTTTTAATGTCACTTTGATTTTTGCCCAGTCTTTCCTTGTGGACTGGCTAGAACTGTGGGCATCACTGCTTGCTAAACTTGGCGATCTGCCAGGTGAAAAAAATGCTGAAACAAAAAAAAAAAAAATTATACCACAATGCTCCAAGGCAACAACTCATAAACAGTCCAAAAATGCAGCACTGACTTATCAACAAATCCATTCAGTCAGAACTTAAAACACTAAACAGGTTTCAAGTTCCCATAGTAACTCCCTCTAAAAGTGCTTTGGTTAGGTAGGGCGGGCAGTTCACCTGATTCATACACACACAAATCTGTCTTACTGAGGTACATGTGTTGATTTAAAAATCAATCTATGCATACCAGCATAGGATGCTAGACATGCTAAACTGCCCCTATTTTTACTTTTGATAAAGAGTTATTGACCTTTAAGAAATTTAAGTCATCTCAGAAGAGTAGCTACCAACATGAAAAAAAAAACAACAAAAAAAACCCATCCGGATTGTTCTAATGCTAATATTTAAATGAATTCACTTATATATCAAATGAATATCTGTGACCAAGTTTTCATTTAATGAACCCGGTATCGGTTACAAAAATTAGGATTTGATTACTTAGAAGAAAGAAAAATGGAAAAGAAATATAAATGCTGTGATTGTCAAATCAGCTGTATTTAAAGTTCTTTAAAATTAAAACCCAACAACTGACACATCCATTCCTTCTACTCTTAACCAAGGTTAGGTTTTACATACCTTGCAGAAAACTATAAATGAATAGATAGATGTAAACTGTAAGGGACATAATTATTCTGAAGCAGTTTATTTTTTCACTTAACAATAACTGTATCCACTGAAACTAGTTTTACATTTCCTATATACTTCTAGGGCTGCAAAATAGCCTATTTTTAATAAATTTAGTCGAACTGCAATTCTTAGAATATGGGTAAGATCTGATAATTCTTTTACCAGTGCAGTTTTTATAGTATTGTATCTTTTGTTCCTTACAAAAAGCTCTTAACAGAAGAATGCTTTTGAAATATACCCTTAATTCGCAATATGACCATTCAAGCACCAGATTTCGACTGTAGCTGTCAAAAACAGCTTCCATTAATACAGCCAAGCATACCTCTATTAGATGGTCCAGCCATCAAAGACTCTTCTTCAAACCTGTCGTATTCCTCCTCTAAATCACTGATATTTATTTGTTTCGACTGTACCTCTGGAAAAAAGGAATTTAAAAAAGAATTAAGTCTCTGCTTACTTATTTTGGACATTAGTCGCAACAATATGGTTTGAATACCAGGAACTTGCAGCTTATAGACACCACTATCATGCCAATGGATTTAAGGTCAAATTCTGAATTTCTAAAATGGTTGTTAACTTTGACAGTTTGATTAGAAAGCAGTAAGCATTATGGTTTAATATTTTGGATGTAGAGAGCAGTGACCATTTTGCCTTAATTACTGATTTATCTGGCTATAATTACATAGTGTTTTATTACCTGTTTAGACATTTAATCTCTAGAACAGACTTACAAAACGAGGTCGAGCTTGCAAAAACGAGATTACACAATAAGACATTCGTGTGCGGCATGATAAACTTTAAAATGGATTCATAAATTTTTCTACAGTAAGAACAATGAAAATGAAAAGGTTGCTGTAACTGATAATGATTCAGTTCTAATTATGGACTATATTTATTGTTAGTTTTACACTTGGTTCTTTCAGATCCCTAGATTTTTGTATGTTCTGAAGAATATTCAAAAAGACTTTATTTGCAAAACTTTACTAAAATTATTCTTCTAACAGCATTTGTCTAAAAGACAAGGTAGGAATCGTATGTTTGTACCATAGCTTTGATCCTGCCAGCTATAATCCATCCTGTCTTGAATTTTCTCCCCTTGTTGTTTGATCTGTATACGGGATTTCCTCAATGGCTCTTTCTTGTCTTGTCCTGTTTGACGAGGATTCAACTTGGACCAGTTACGATTATGCTGAAAACAAGGTGGTAAATAATATATGAAAGGACACACTAAGCTTGTTTTTTCTTTCCATGTAATTAGATTGGAATCTTTACCACACAAAGCCCAGTTTCAATCTCTCCCAAGTGATCATCTAGAATAAACATTCTGACCAAGTCTACCGGTGGTTAAATTTGAGTAAAACCATTGACCTCTACAGTGTTCCTCTAAGGTTGTCTATTGATCTGAGCTGGAGACCTTGTTATTGTTTTACCCTAACATGACCCAGCTTAAAATTCATCAATAAATCATCAAAGCAAACATTTGACTCGAATTCATGATGACTGGGCCAAAAAATGTGACCTCTAGAATATTCACAAAGGCTACCACCGCTCAGACTGATGATCTAGCTTGTGAGGAGACCATCAAACATCTACTTTAAAAAAAATGCAAGAGAATTCGGTCAGAATTATTAAGTATAGAGTGTTGCCAAGGTTATTCACTGATCTGAACTGGTGAAATAGTTTTTGTTCCCATATGACCAAGTTCTGAACTAGAGATCTCTTTGTAAATTTCATTGGGGTTTGGCCAAAAATTTGTCCTTTGGAGTTCTCACTATGTTTTCACTGATCCGAGCTAGTGACCAAAGTTTTGAACCAACATGTCCCAGTTTTAGCAATTATCAAAACAAACAATCTAACAAACAGTGATCAAAGCTGATGACCAAAAAATTATCAGGACAAAGCTTCTGTCCAAGTTTCAAGAAGGTTGGCCAAAAAAGGGGACCTCAAGAGTGTTCACAGCAATTTTTTTCAATTGATCTGAGCCAGTGACCTGGAGTTTAGTCCCATTTTACCAAGGTTTGATCTTGACCAAGAAATCACGAGAACATAAATGTATGTACTCACCCTTCCTGCAATATTTTGTAGGATTTGAATCTCCTCTGCTTTGCTGTTATCATGGAGTGAAAGCTGTACAAATTTCTGTTGCACTTCTTTTCTTACTGCAATAAATCAACAGTTTAAAATGTGAGAGAGTACTACATACCCAAACATTTCACTGCTAAACAAGGGCACTAAATACCTGTGTAAATACAAATACCTATGTCCGTCTGACGTTTTTACTCCTAATATGCACTTGATCAAAAGTTCTGACCTTCAAGTACTCTAACCTTTCTGAAGGTCAAGGTCATTATTGCAGTGGCAAACACTGATCATTCTAATAAAATTGCACAACTTTTAAAGAAACTTCTGCAGACAGTCTTGTAATACAGTTGTAAAATTTTTGCCCTCAGGTTCAGAAGATAATAGATTTGAATCCCAACCACTTAAAATGTGTCCATGAGCAGAGACACCCAAGTCATACATGCTTCAGGTCACCTAACTGATTACTGGTACTAGTAACAAATTATACTAGGCATTCTCTCAAGTGATTGGTTCCCTCAAGGTAGGTGTCTCATGAGTGATTTTACTGTGGTTTCATTTAATTTTGCAGGCAGGAAATTTCGCATCATTGCCAAAAAAGACTGTTTCGCATGGACGTAAATTCATGCTAATCGTATTTTTTTTTTAAAAAGTCATGATTTTGATCAATTTTTGACAGATCCTTTGTAAATACCTACTATTTATTTGAACATGCAAGTTATTTATGTCTCAGTTGGCACGTGTCAATTACCACTTCCTTTGTTAGTCAATTATCGGACCGTTGCTTATTCTACTCTGCGTATTGAAGTCGTACCTGTGTCATTTATTCAACTATCAACTTCCGCTCATAAAATAACTGACATGTTATTTTGCGAACCCGTTTTATGTTCCAAAGTGTCAATTAATTATAAAACTATTTCTCAAAAAAGGGCTTATAAATTTCAAAAAAGCATCCAAAGAAGCATAAGATCGCTGAAAATGCAGGTGTGTCTAATTTAACGGAATGAGATGACAACTATACTATTTGTTAAGAAATGACCTGACCTAAAATGACGAGCTTAAATTAACCTTACAGTAAGATGCAGTAACATTCATAATCTTCAAAAAGAAATGTACCATGACTTAGTTTTATTTTCTTTATTCATGTAACTGCCTAATGCCTCAAATTTATTTCAAACAGCGATATGGGCTACTAAATTACCAAGTGTATGTATATTTGGACATCATCCAGTTTCGAAAAGAATATCGTATGATAAATTTTAGCTTAGGGTTTAAATTCGTGCACTGTCTGGAGTGCAAAATACGCAAAAATTAAGCCTAAGCTAAATAAAATGAGACCACAGTAATAAGCTTGGATCACTGTCATTGCAATTTTGATAAAACAAGTTGTATATTAAATAAAACATACATTTGCTAAAGAAAAAAGAGGGTTCCTAAGAAATTTCATTATACAATATTTCGAGAACTGTAGCTTAAACCATAGTGAATGTAATTCAGAAATTATTTTATATCAGTTTTGTCTTGCAACTTATTTATACCACATAAACGTGTACAGGCATGTTTTAGTATATATATGAAGTAGATGGAATTGGGAAGTCACAATTCAGTATTAACACTTAATTGCAGACTACTGGTATTTAATTCAAATTCAAACCATATTGGATAAAATCATTTAATAGACATGGCCTTGCACGATACAGGTTGATCATATATTTCATGACTATATCCAAATGTATTAGGGGTTGTAACACAAATAAATCTGAAATCAAAATATAACACACTGTGCTTATAAATTACCTTCTGGACTGTCCAAGTTGTCCAACGCTATCATATTGATGATACATAACCAGCATGGCGTCGAAAGATCATCTTCATTGTCCTCTATAAAACTGAGACCACAGACAGATAACATCTGTAAACGATCTCTGTCATAGTACTCTCCCCTTAATGAGATACCAATGTGGCTTTTCAGTTCCTCCATGTCATAAATCTGAAGATTAATAATGCATAAATGTAAAACATGACACACAGAAGGCAAAATAAGCTTAGAAACACACATAAATAAGAAACCCAGGTACTCGGTGAAAAATTCCTAAGGAAGTTTCTTGACCATATAATGACAGATGATTAATAGGTTGCCTGACAACTGGGATCATAATAACTATGACTTTTTCTTAATAAATTTAAACCATCTAAACAAGCTTTAGAAGGTTAAATCTTTTCAGAAGGTACAACACCTACCTTGACATTTTGTTCAAAGGGTAGTCTCCCCTCATTGAGAATTACATCTGCAGAAAGACAGTGATTGGCTGGATCTCGGTAGCCCTTGACAATGACATCATTCTTACCCAATCGGGTCGCAGTTATACTGCCATCTGCTTCTCTGTACAATCTTATGCCCTGGAATTTTTATTATTACAAAAAAAGCAAAGTTACCAGTCTAAATATTGTATAGTAAGTTTCTGCTGCAAAACTACAGATTTTCCAGCCATAATTACAGTGGTAAAATCCTCAGAACAGAAGTCATAAACATTTAATGTCAAGTCACTTATTTTTTCTAATACGAAAAAAAAAAAAAACCAACAAATATTACAAAAGAAAGGTTCATGTTTTTGTTCTGTTTTTTCTTTTCTTTCAAATTTATGATACATGTACATATTTCTCATAAACTCCAGTCATACAATTTTTTCAAACCATGGTCTGAGATGGAGGTATTCATAGATAGCTAGCTTTCTTCTGCATCATTATCCCTAAAAATCACCCTCTAAAATGAATAAGGGCAAATGAATCCTGAAGGGTACATGATAGCAATAAAAACTACCTTTCCAATGTATGTCCTGATTTTATCAGTAATCTCAGTACGCTGTGCATTTTTAAATGCACCAAGGCCTATCCTGAAAATAAATTTTTTTATGGTTACTCAAAATTTCTAACATTAATTTTCAAAAAAAACAATACCTCGTCTTTTTTCTTGTGGGATATTAGACTACAATTAAACATTTTGTCAGCCTGAATTGAGCTTTTTTAAGAAATATACTAGCTAGGACAAAATAGATCATATAAGACACTTTTACCATGGGAGTTTCACGAAATGACAAGACTAAGTATTCACTCAAAATTAATGGGTTTGTAAGGTATAGTGAAACACAATGTTTTTTCTTAGTCTGCCCATAAAAAAAACCTGTTACTTGGTATGTAATCAATCACATTATGAAGATCTACTGAAGCCAACCAAAACAAAGCCCGAAAGTGAGAACTAACGAACTACAATTATAAACATAGCATCAATTTACCCCACCCACTTCATGATGAGGGAATGTTAATATCAATGTAAACTTCAACATAAATTTTAAGGGCTTCAAAAATTGACTTGAGTGGGGTCTGAATGCATGTCCTTCAGTGAAAATGTCTCAATCCTACAAAAATTAAGCGAACTGAATACTCTTCAGAATGAAGAACGGGTAAGATGAATCTAATGTTTAAAATCAAGCTTTGTTACTATCAATGACCAATTCAATCTTTTTCCCCACACCTATATGAATAATCAACTAAACTAAAATATAAGTGTTGTGGCAGTTTCATAAAATATCCCTTTACTAAATCTTATTTATTAGGATACTACAAAGAGGACTCAACTGACCCATATCATCATGACCTAATTACTTGGTGACTTGCCAATCTACCAAAGATTTATACTACCAATGTATCAAAGTGACTTTTTTTAAGCCAGTTTTAAAATGCACCTCTGATTGTCTTGTGTTTTATGAACAGTGGTAGGGATTGACTTAAATTCAACTGACAGGTTTTGGTTTCCAAAGGAAGAGAATGTTTTGATATGCTTATACAGCACCTACCTTTTACCGTCAAATTCATCATAGGACCCATCAATAAATACTTCTTTATCACAGATATAAAACTTGGCGACGGGACTGATCATATTCCATATAGAATATCTTACACCATACATCAGGATCAAGGTCACTGGACTTTTCAAGCACCTGTTGTAGAATATACTGGAGAGAAAAAAAAATGCACCTGTTTTAGAATATACTGGAGGGAAAAAAAACATGCCATAGTACTTAACAAAATTCTCAGTTGTAACAATATTAGTGTCTTAATCAGATCTCACTGAATCCCAGCTATACTAAGTTATACATACATGTAGTATGAATATATCTAGTACTAGTTGTAAAATATCCTGGAAAAAAAAAAATAAATGCTGCTACACTCTGTAGCATTATTCTTCAAAAACTTGCATCAAATGAATTTTCAAAGCACATATAAAGATGAAAAATCTAAATCATTTATGAAAATTTTTTGTATAAAACTATTTTGTGCTTCATCTTTTGTTTGAGCACTAGACAGAAATCATGGTTATGGCTAGACATGAAATAAGTGTCTCTAGTTCCAGGAAATTTGGCTGGTAAGCACTTTTTCTTGACTTTCTCTGCAGCTTTTAAAATTCATCACAAAGAAAAGTCTTGTACATCACTACCAACCTGTGGCCTACAGGTACAATCAAAATGACATTAATTAACTCAGAGCCATGTTTAACCTCTCCTTTATAACATTATAACTTTTCCTCCATTTTGTATTAGCCCTATGATATATCAGGGCTTTCAGTGCTTTGATTACCTTGTAGAATCCCAATGTCCCTCCTTGTATTTCAGGACTGGGTGAGAATACATCTGGCAGCCTCTGAGAATCTTGATCAGTATTGTAGTAACCATTACTCTGTGACTGAAAACAACCAACATATAAATTACTAAGTTTACTACATGTACTAACTGTAAAACTATCAATGCAAATTAGAATGAACTTTTGTGAATTTCAGGTATATCTTTACATCAAAAACCAAACAAATAACTGGTTATGTTTTTATCATTATTTGTTATAAATTCATTAATTCACATTCTCATATAGACAACATTTTGCACAAAAACACGAAAATTCAAAACCTTGAATTCAAGTGTTTCATTTTTTTTTTTTTTTGAACTTCATGTTATTGTGATGCTGGCTGTGTTTGCACTGACTTTTTCTGGTTCATGCAATATATCAGTAACTCATGTAATATTCCTTCTTTGATGTTGTTTCAGTGGTAAACCTTTACATGACATTTTAAGCATCGCTAACACATATCTATACAATGTGAAATGTCTGATTTTCAAATTATCATCAGGATTTCATCCTTAGATGCAAGAAAATTCAACTTGAAAAGCATAAGGCAAAGACCTAAAAAAACACAGATTAGAAACTCCCTTATCAGCTGAGTGAATACATCACTGAAGCATGCAGCTAGTCAACAATTTTCCAAAATGCTAAATAACCATTGATAATCTTAACTGGAAATCACCTTTACATTAAAAATTCATCATTTCTGCATAAAACAAAAAAGTTTTACTGGAAAATGACTGGTTTCCTTTGTGAACACCATTAATTAGATTGTATGTTTTTAACTGAACTTATTACCTTAAGTATATTTAGAATTTAAACCACTGGCTTTTCTTCGATTTCTATTTTGAATCTCGTTAGTCTTACCATTTCTCTGTGCTGCCTTGACCTTGTTGCCCTGGTGACATCATGATCATTTTGTGACATCACAGACTGGAAGACTTGATCACCTTTGTGATCTATATACTCGCCTAACATCATGACCTCATCTGCATCTTGTTTTGACATTTGGACCTGATACAGGAATCGTCGACGAATGAGGTATGTACGTATGTGAGCTTGCACTTGTGCAATACAAGCCATGACATTGTCAAGAATTGCGTTAAGGTGATCACTCTGCCAGTATTTCAGGAACACCTGAAACAAAAAGAATATTAAAGAATCATTAAATTATAAGCACTCATTCCAAATCCAAAATTGGTTACAGTCAGTACCCAACTAAGCTAACTGCAAAAGCATAAATCTAATGTGTAAGGACAAAACAATTTTTAGTGGTAAATTACATGTTTTACATTTTAACTTTATTTTTGTTTTATTCTTTCATTCAGCAGAAAAAAAAAAATTACTAATACTGTGAGCATTCTAGGATTTCAGATTCATAATTCAAAAAGAAACGGGGAAAACCATTATACTTACTTTGGTATTTCCAATCTGAACATCTTGAATTTTAGCACGCCTGATTATTGCAGAACAACTTCTGGGGCTTGGTTCTATGTGTACAGTATATGGAAATGCAATAAACTTATACCTGAAAACAGGAGAAATAAAGTAATCAAATAACAAAAGTTACCAGTTAGCTTTTAACTGCCTTAATGTTAGACTACTACAGTCAAAAGGCAATTCTTCAAATTGGCAATGAACCTGGTAATTTTTTTTTTCTAATTTAAAACCTTTTTTTTTTTGTATCACATCTTTCGCATCTCTCAAAAACTGCCGCAAAGACCAAAGAATAGTTCAGAAGTACACCATTAATTTCTTCTGTCATGATAAATTTGATTGCTATTTGACTGTACTTTCACTTCAAGTTGATCTACTCTAAAAGCTTGTAATCTTACTACTAAAGATTTCAAATCCTTAAAGATTAACCTTCCTTAAATCTGAAAAAAGTTCTTGGTTTGGTAACTAGTTATTTCCTATACCTGTTTATGAACACATCAAATGGCAATCTAACAGCATAGCCGAGTTTTCTGATTTTTGTCGTTTCCAGTACCCCTGTACTCTTCAACTGTTCTGTGACCAACCGCGTGTCAAAATTGTTGGGCAATTTCAAATGGTTGGGCTTGATACACCTGTAGAAAAAGTTTGTTAGAATAAAAATTTAGAATCAGAATATAAATACTGCAAACAACAACCTGCCAACACATATATATATTTACAGTGAAATATCTTCTTACTTAAATGTAATTTCAGTTCTTATAATTAGGTAAATGTTGTTGCATATAAAACAGTCATTAATACCTCACAGGATAGGTACTTTGCCGATTTGGCTTTTAAATTCATTTAGAAAAACAAATACAATAAAAAAAACTGTGGTGAAAAACATACTTCTGATAAAAAAAATGATGTGAACTGACCATGCACACTACAATGGTGTCTGGGTGTGTATATAAGATAACCTCATGACATATAAGAAATTACATGCCTACTAGAGTGCTTCCTACACCTTCTACTTACCGGTAACCAAAACATGCCATTCATTAGTAGTCAATTTTAAATGCTATTAAGTATAACAGAAACTTAAAACAACATAAAACTGATCAGTGAACTGAACTTCAAAATTTAGAAAACAAATTAAATATTACAAATTTAGCAAGCAATTTAAACAACAAAAAGCTTTTGTGGCTATATCTTGTAAAATTCATTAAATTTAGCAGTGAAATCAATCAGTATTAAAAAGCAGACAATGAATTTAATCCCAGTAAGATTTTGCAGCATTTATTCTAGCAACTTAAAAAGGCATGTAAAACTTATATTGTACAATTTTAACACACAATTTATAGGACTGATTGAATCATTTCTTTACAATTATACAATTACTGTGTGTGTATGCTGACTGTTCTGGTAATGAACATGATATGATATCAATCAAAGAATACCAATACTACTCAAGGACTTCTCCCATAAAAAGAGAATTAGAAAGGCAATGGTTCTCCTTATGATTTGAATGTTACTTATTTCTTGTTGATATACTTTTTTTTCATTGCTTCACTGTTTTGATTAACAGGTTCATTACAGGCTAAACAAAATATTTTCTTGATGGGACTTTAAATCAATATGAAAAATGCAGAATCTTAAATTCTGAAATCACCTGAACTTTAATAACAGAAGGCATGAATTATTGTGTATTCCCCTTCGAACGTGCCATATCTATATACACACTGTAACTAAACCCACATGCTGCAGCCAAATGAACACGTAACATTCAAGACAGAAACTGGGTTAACAAGCCAAAAACATCTAAACGTCACCTCACCTGATAAGCAGGACTAGAGCAAGATAAAATATTTCATAATTTTATTTAAAATCTGCTCAATTGATTAGTGATAGTTTTCTTTCTTTACATGCAGCCGAAACTCAGAACACAAACCAGTGGCCATACTTAAAAGCATTCAAGTGAATTTGTGGTTCTGTTTTGCTTAATGCCTTAAAATAGTATTTCTGTAAAATAATTTTAACAGTTGACAATAATGTTCCAATGTAGTACCAGAGCCCTATTTTCAAGAAAACAATTTACAAATGTCAACACACATGGAAAATCAGTCAACTACATGTATCACACACCTATCAACATACACTACAGTAAACAGACATACACCTATTAACATTCACTGAAGTTACATCAACATTCACCACAGTCAACAGATATACACATATCCACAACTGTAAACAGACATACACCTAGGTACATTCACTGAAGTCACATCAACATTCACCTCAGTCAACAGACATACACATATCCACAACTGTAAACACACCTACACCCATAAACATTAACTGAAGTTAACAAACAAACACCCATCAACATTCACTACAGTCAACAAACATACATCTACCCCTACAAACATACACAATGGTTATCAGATATACATGGTAATATTCACTGAAGTCAACAAATAAACACCAACATTTGCTATAGTCAACAGGCATACACCTTCAAACATTTACAACACATAATCTAGGTTAAACATAATGCTTGTACATTCTATCAGCATACAGTATGGTCAACAAACATGTTTATGAACATGCAACAAACAACAAATAAACACCTGTAAATTTACACTACCGTCAACAAACATACACTTACAAGTATACTCTGCAGTCAAGTTAAGGTCTTTATAAACTTTAATATTATAGGCTGAAATTCAGCTACTTTCCATTTATTAAGAATGAGTCAACAAACACACACTTATCAGCATACACTATGGTCAACAAACACACACAATCAGCATACACTTTGGTCAACAAACACACACCTTTCAGCATACACTATGGTCAACAAACACACACCTATCAGCATACACTATGGTCAACAAACACACACCTATCAGCATACACTATGGTCAACAAACACACACCTATCAGCATACACTATGGTCAACAAATATACACCTATCAGCATACACTATGGTCAACAAATATACACCTATCAGCATACACTATGGTCAACAAATATACATCTATCAGCATACACTATGGTCAACAAACAAACACCTATCAGCATACACTATGGTCAACAAATATACACCTATCAGCATACACTATGGTCAACAAATATACACCTATCATCATACACTATGGTCAACAAATATACATCTATCAGCATACACTATGGTCAACAAACACACCTATCAGCATACACTATGGTCAACAAACACACACCTATCAGCACACACTGGTCAAGAAACATACACCTATCAGCACACACTATGGTCAACCAACATACCGGTACACCTTTCAACAAACACCATGGTCAACAAACACACACCTATCAGCACACACTATGGTCAACAAACATACACCGATCAGCATACACTATGGTCAACAAACACACACCTATCAACATACACTATGGTCAACAAACATACCGGTACACCTTTCAACAAACACCATGGTCAACAAACATACACTTATCAATGTACACTTCAGTCAACAAACATAAAAATAAAGGTTAACAATCAAACTTTGAGAAGCACTTTTAACACCTTGACCAAGTAAGCTTAATATATAAATACCCTGATAAACATACACATTACAAACAAGCAAGTGACATAAGACACAAACAAATCAGTTAAAGGCATACATATACACATAGGTCAACTGACATGACAAGTTATAAGAGGTCTAGTTCTTAGGCAAACAAGTAAGATTATTACATACATTCTAAGATTTAAGGCTTAAGGATTTTGTCTTATTATTTAAAACACAGCCTAGAAGCATAATCAGCTGAGTCAACACTTATCTATAAATCACATTGTTTTGCTTTGTGTATAAGGCCACTGTCATAGTTAGTGTGTTTGTGCATAACAAACATAACAGTACTTGTGGGGAACTGCATAAAACTATCAACTAGCTGTTATGAATAAAACTGTAATTTATCCAAGTCAGAAAATGCTTTCTCCCATATTTATACCCATTTCATTTCAGTAATAAAAAATGTCTGAGAATTTTGGCATACATATAAGTACTAAAAAATATGAAGTAGCAGTTTTACCTTATGAACTGTGGCTCACAATCCTTTAGTCTATCAATAAGCAACTGCAGGGAATTCTACAAAAGCAGGAAAGATCATATACATACATATCATTATGATAATCTCCTCAAATAAATTAACATGATATTGGCATGTGTATCACTGAGATTTTTCTCAGAGGGCTATTTTGGACAGAAGCATCTTTTAACCTAACCAAAACAGAAACCATTGAAAATTGCTAGTCTTTTCACACAGTTTTTCAATCTTAAACTCCAAAACAATTGTTCAGTCCTTTATGCTTATATGACCTTGAACTTTTGTCTTAGGAAACCAACACAATTCTTTCATATGCAAGGTAACCACTTCAGATAAAGAAAAATCTCATATTATCAAATTAACAGAAATGAAATCTAAAGGTGTTAACTGTTTTTTGTTTGTTTTTTTTTTAGGTTTTATTGGGGTTTAACCCCAGTTTAACAGCTAAGGTTATATCCCGGCAGTCAGTCCACCTAACCAGTGTTCCTGGGTGTCCAACCAGTTTACTAAATAATTTCTCCGCAAGTGACAGACTACTTCCTCACTTGCTTCAGAGGTGAGGGACAAATGACCTATAGAACAATTATCACGAAGAAATTTTGCCGGCTCTGATGGGGATTGAACCGGGATCGTCAAGACCGACAATTCAGATGCTCTACCGACTGAGCTAGCCGGGCCGGCTAAAGGTGAAAACTAACAGTTTGAAATCTGGCAAATGGACACTATGTAAGAAGATATAATTTACTATCTTATCCTTCCATGATAATTTTTTCAATATCTCACCTTGAAATGAGCACTGGCAGAGTTAGGATTTGGTGTAAAAGGAATGTCTTGAAAGGTCTTCTGTTCTTTCATTCTAAGAAAATAAAAAACATTACATGAAATGACTGACAACATTTTATAAGTAAAAGTAAAAATCCTAGACATAAGCAGTATGTTCCTAGTTACAGATTTAAGAAAAAAGTTTTTCTTCTAATCAATTACTATGCCTACCAGAGCTCTGGAAGGAGTTTAGTGAATCAATTGTTAAATTATCACAACTTAGATTAATGCTGATTGTTGAAAACAAAATATTCCAGTTCAAATGAATAGGTCATGAAGGTACTATACCAAATGATCATTTCTTGGCAATATTTGTACAAGACCTTTGGTAATAAACTTTTTTTGCCTTCCATGACACAAGTCTTCACCAAAGTTCAAATCCATGACACTCAATACATGACAGAATTAAGGAAACAAATGTAGAATTTTTAAGCTAAGCAAATTGACCTTGACCTTTCACCCTTGGAAACAGTCATCCTCTCCCCAAAGCAACACTGCTTCTGGAAAGCATTTCTATAAGCTGTCTGGAGAGCTTGTTTGATGAGCAATTGAACTCGTGTTAACTGACCAAGTTGTACTTCAGTCAGTACATTATTCACAAATCTAAGCTGCCATTTGTATAACCTAAACCCAATGACAAACTTTAAGTGAGTAAAGAAAGAAAACTTACTTTTGCCTAATCTTCCTTCCTGCCTGCCGGGACAGACTGTCTCCAGGGGCAAACTGTCTTTTCTGAGGTCTGTTAAATGTTGGACGTTGCCAGTTACTCCTCATCGATCCTTGCCTAAAACATGCATAAAAAAAAAAATAAAGGAAGAATGACTGATAAAAATCATAGAACATTAACCTCATGCCACTGAGTTATGAAATTTTGAAATAAAATACATCAAATAAACATTAGCAAAATGTCTGTCTGCATGCCAAACTACAAAAAAAACAAACAAAAAAAAAAACAAAAAAAAACAAGTAGATTCATTCTTAATTTCTGAAGAATCAAATTTGTTGGGAGACAGTGAAAAGATTGTAACTGCTAAATAAAGAAGCAGTTTTGTCTATTTTTTTTTGCATCCATCCATCATAATGTAATACTTGTTTCTGAGCTACAGTTATAGGTTCTAACAGTTGAATTAAACTCATACTGGCTACAATTTATATAACAAAAACAAATTTTTCTTTTTTTGAGAAAGAAGCTTTGTGATTTGAGAAGAATGTAAATTTTTCATCCCTACCTCATATCCAGGGTACCAGTGCTGAGCACTTTAGCCTTGAAGAGTTCATTAACCAAGTTATTCTGACTGTTCTCCATCAAACTTTGCATGTTGGATGACAGAGTGTCTCGATTCTTGTCCAGAAACCCTACAGCAGTATAGGTCACCTGGAGAAAAAAATGTTGCTGATATGTCTTCCAAGAGTTCAGGTGTATTTTGTTGTCAACTTACTGTTTAGTTTCTCAAGTTTTCTGAACAATAATTGTGCCCTTTCAAGATAAACTAATTATAATGTGATAGAACTATATGTTTTGAAACTAAGTTCTAGAATCTTTTTTATTCTGCTATATGTTTTTTGGTAAATGTAAATGTGTAAAAGAGCATATTTTTCAAGGACGTGTTTAATTGTGAAGCCTTATAGATTACTTTATATAATCCTTATGCTATATAAATGTGATGTATTTGTATTTTTGTTATTTGTATCTAATTCAGTGCATGCTTATTTGTGTTGCATAATTCATCCAATAGAATCACTCGTATTATACTACAATACTCCAAGTCTGTAACAGCAAAAAGCATTGACTGGATGAAAGGATGAAAATTAATGTTTAAGAAATATAGCCAAAAAAATTGAATTAAGAGTGTGATAACTCATATAATGTAGGTACCATAAATTGTTGACATTTCATGAGATTTTCCGTCTTTTCCTCTGTACCAGTATGTATGAGAGCAAATAGATAAGACAAAAATAAGAATTTTTACAATATCTCAACATATGAGTGTTGTTCAACTATTCACACAGAATAAAAACATTCTGGTACCCAGTATGTTTCAACTATTACTACAGAATAATATGATTACCATTCCAGCATAATGAACTATTCCAAAGACTGGTTCCCTGTGTTTAGATTTCTTGTACACTTCTGCTCGTGATATCTGTTTATTCAGCTTATCCACAAATGACATATCTGTTGTCTTAGCCAGCATACACTCCTCCTCCAGAATGGAAAACAAGCCCATCAGTCTCTAGAATACAAGAAAATGATAAGTATTGATAATATTGGTGTAAAAAAGCTTGACGCACAGTGAACAAAACTTTTCTTTGTTTCTAGACTATGTATATATGATTTTCATGTGCATGAAGTTTATGCTTGCTATAGGCCTGAATACCAGAGAAAAATTGCCATAGATATTCTACAAATAAATAACTTATCTAAGCTGTTGTAAAAAAAAAACTAAGTATGCAATCTGTGCAGGAAACATGTTGAACTGTTTGTCTACAAATATCTATTTAAAATGGTACAAGAAAGTAATATGATGGAATTAAGTTCATACTTATCACATATTAATTCCTAGGTTGAATACTCATAGGACAATTAATTGAGATTCAAGTTTGGATTCACAGCATTTCAATTATTTAGTTTTCTATGTTACCACTGATCCTGAAGCCACAAGGATTAGACCCCTTTTCACATGAATTGTGGGGATGGAAGGAAACATTGTTTTATGGATAAGCCTCTGTTTTCTTCTGACTATTCATGCAGTAGGAGTTTTGTACACAGAAAAAAGTTACTAATTGTTTCAACAAAAATACAAGAAAATGGCAGGCTGTCTTAACTTAGGTTTTACCACATGATATTTTCAAGGCACAAGGCAACACTTACCTGAAACAGCATGTTAAGTAGTTCATCATTATTGGAGAACTTGATCTTTGGTTGTTTAATACCCTCCACCTGGTATTCCTGTAACTCTAGCGAGAAAATATGCTCATTAAAGAAGTGCTGAAGTCTCTCATTGGCTGCATTAATACAGAGCTGCTCAAAACTATTCACCTGGAAGTGTTCAAATCCTGCCATGTCTAAAATACTGATATAGTATCTATGCCCTTCCCTGAAATATTAACACAAGAACGGATCAAAAAACTGCTAGTAAGGTAATCAGAAAAAAATCCTTTACTAATATATCAGTAAACAGTCAGTACTTGCAATATATACACACTTTTCTTGTTAAATAACATTTGCTCATCCATAGACGTAATATACCTTAGATTTTCTCATTTGTACTTGAACTTTTTTGGTAATCTTCATGGAAATTATACAATCACCATGGGAAAAAAACTACTGTTCATCTTCATGGAGATTTTATCAATTTTTCTTCCCATGAAACTACCGTATATACTCGGCCAAAAGTCGAGTTTTTAATCCCCAGAAAATGGCCTGAGAGTCATAACTCGACGTATGAGTCAGGTAAAGAAAATGAAAAAATTTATCAAACCTATTTGCCCGTATGACAGTCATATTTTTTACACTACATGGAGGTAACCTCGTAGCGTAATTACATCATTATTATTCAGCAGACTTCTCTAATCAATAAAGAACTTATAAAAGACACTACTTTTGTTTTGTTTCATTAGTCTGCTTGGCAGTATGACAAAGATATTTTCACACATCTGACTGACATGTATTAAACACACGACCATGTCGCAGTTGTTGTAGAGTGACTTCCCTTGTTTATTGATAAAGTCTGTCCAGTGTCAGGGCTTTTCCGGTTGTATAATTGTATATCATACAGGTCCTTATTGTTATGTAAACATAACAGCATTATGCTTTATTCAGAAATGAAAGGTGTGAACAATTACTGGCATTAATTCTTCTCATAATAACTTGTATAATTTCAGTGTGATAATTCCTGTTTGAAATTATTCATGTGCTTCAATATTATATTTCTGTGTTTGTTTTTTGTGCATTTTGAACAACTACCAAGTTAAATAAAATATTAATTAAACGAATAATTTTGACAGCAAACAACTGTGTCACTTTCAAATTATCCCTTCCAAAATGTCTTATAACATACTGCCCGTACGTCTTCGGTATAATAAAACTACCGCACACAACTCTATCGACGTAGTTGCTTCCCTTTACTGTAGATACGCAATTTGTACGATTGCATAAAATCTAAAAATCCAACTCGACATATGAAAGGGTCTAAGTAAAAATCATCAATTTTAACCTCAAAAACCCCTTCTCGACAAATGGCTGAGTATATACGGTAATATTAATAATGTTTGTCCTTGTGAAAATTTTATTAAGTTTATCCCCACAGGATCAACATCACATGGGTTAATCTTCAGGTAGATTTTATAAAGTTTATCCCCATGGGGGGTGGGGGGTGAAATCAACCTTACCTTTGTTCATCCTCATGCAGCATGAAGTTAATCTGTTGTACAATCCATGAGAACAGTTTACTGTACAGAGCTTTTGCCATCGCATCTCTACCGTCTACACACTGGTTCAGACTCTTTACATACACTATACGCTCACCTGGATTAAAAAGCATTGTTGAAATGTTTAGTTCTGTTTAAGGTATATAATATAACCAGGGGTTTTAGAAGAGAAAGCATTTATAAGTCAATGTAGTGTCCACAACAAATTTTGAAAACTGGTCAAATTTTATCATTACGGGAATATCTAATGATAAAATCACAAATGTAAATTTCATGTACACTGTGGGTTTACATTCCATATCTTGAATGATTACCACTCAACTTATATTATCAAAAGTGCATCTAAGTACCCCAAGGCAATACTTAATGGAAGGAGTTTTATCCTCTTATTAACAAATAGTCAAAATTATAAGACTTTATGTTGAAAATAAAATGGTGGTGTGGTCAGAGAATTAAGACATTTTGAGTCAAGGGTTTATGCTCCTATAACGTGATAAACTTAATCTTAATGTAAATTGACAATTTGGATAAATAAAACATTTAGTTACCTCTGACCCAGTTTATGTTTGCCATTAGGACCGTGATGAGATCTTCAGCTTTCACAGAAAGCAGGGTGGCAGCTGGAAATCGGTGACAAACTTTTATTTAAACACAGGAACATCAAAGAATTTTCATTTTTTTATTTTACATGTATTTACATTTGTTTTAAAGCTTTCTTCTGTCCAAACCAGCATGATTCATTCTACAGGCAATACTTAAGATGGAACCAGTCACTTCACAGAGAAGAGACAGCCATTTTATGAACTAGTCTATAATTTTTGAGTAGATATGGAAATGAATGCAGAAACAAACATTGATTTACTATTATGTATAAAACAGAACAGAAATACTAATAATAAAAAAAAAATGGAAAAATTGTTTAAAATATCTTCCTTAATGATATTATGTGTCTTTAACTTAAATGGCAGCTACAGGTGTTGACTAGAGTGCACAACACAAATGTGTATTTTGTATAATACCAGCTGGAAGAATGGCCAGCTGAGTCTGCCCGATCCAACATAACAAACACATAGCTGACAGGTGAGTCTGCCAGATCCAGCATAACAAACACAGCAAACACATAGCTGACAGGTGAGTCTGCCAGATCCAACATAACAAACACATAGCTGACAGGTGAGTCTGCCAGATCCAACATAACAAACACATAGCTGACAGGTGAGTCTGCCAGATCCAGCATAACAAACACAGCAAACACATAGCTGTCAGGTGAGTCTGCCAGATCCAACACAAGTAAATTTGTGAGCTAATGCTCACTAGTGATACCCCCGCTATCAGAAATTTGACTTTCATAATGTAATTTGCATTCGTCATATGTATAAAGAGTGTCAAATTTTTCCAAGTATTTACCTGAATTTTATACAACTTCATCCAAGGCACAGCTAGATGGATATGAAAATGGTCAGAATAATAAACAGGTATTACATCTGTGATTTCTGATTCATCGAAGTCTTTATTCACAAAAACACGATCAAGTGAACCTCCTTTCCTGTGTGTTGGTATCTTCTAAGTATTCGGTAAACAGGAAGTAGATGAGCAAGGAGCATAAAATCGCTTTAAACCATATGAGAATATAGGATAAAGCAATATGCAAAATATCAGGCTGCTGCATCTTATAGTTGCTGAGAAAACTGTGACGGAAATTGTGAATGTATGTCAACTATGTGTAAAAATCTAAGTATTCAGTAAACAGGAAGTAGATGAGCAAGGAGCATAAAATCGCTTTACACCATATGGGACTATAGGATAAAACAATATGCAAAATATCAGGCTGCTGCATCTTATAGTTGCTGAGAAAACTGTGACGGAAATTGTGAATGTATGTCAACTATGTGTAAAAATCTAAGTATTCGGTAAACAGCAAGTAGATGAGCAAGGAGCATAAAATCGCTTTACACCATATGGGACTATAGGATAAAGAAATATGTGAAATATCAGGCTTCTGCATGTTATAGTTGCTGAGAAAACTGCAACGGAAATTTGTTACGGCTGGACGGATGGATGGACGGACGGACACACGGACAAGGGTAAAACAGTATACCCCCCACTTCTTCGAAGTGGGGGTATAATAACAAACACATAGCTGACAGGTGAGTCTGCCAGATCCAACATAACAAACACATAGCTGACAGGTGAGTCTGCCAGATCCAACATAACAAACACATAGCTGACAGGTGAGTCTGCCAGATCCAAAATAACAAACACAAAGCTGACAGGTGAGTCTGCAAGATCCAACATAACAAACACATAGCTGACAGGTGAGTCTGCCAGATCCAACCTAACAAACACAAAGCCAAATGGTGAGTCACAGAACCAAACAGAGAAACTCCTACCGAAGTCAATCTCCTCTTCGTTCATGACCATGACTTCCTCGGATTCTGGTTCTACTGCCATTTCTATGTTACACAGATGAAGGACTGCTGCTAATAATGCAAATATAACATCCATGTCCTGAAATATTTCAAAACCAGTCATTTCAGGTGCTACTGGATGGAAAATCAAAACTCAGTTTATTATCAACTGACAGATTTGTTATTTTTCTAATCAGAAAATGCCTTTTAAAACATTCCTTATACATTTATGTTACAAAAATATTGTTTGAAAAAGAATGAATAATCTTTTAATATTCCAGTAATATGAAATATCATTAACTGCCACAGTAAACACTTTCACCAAAAAATTAAACTTAATCAAAATGATCTAAGCCTTACTTTTATCAGAGTTACTTCCCTTTTAAACACATGGTACACCTTGTAGTGAAATGTGATTTTTTCAGCATGTTAAATTGTAACAATGTAAAGTTTAACTGTCTGAAAATGTTTTCCAGTGCTCAAATGCTAAATCTGCTATTGGTTACCTTATCAACTGTATAGAATTTCTTTTTCAGTTTCTAAATCTTAAAAAAATATCACTACTGACCTATATAGCCCTTCACCTTGAAAGCTCCAAATGAATTTGAATACATATTTCAGATTGTTTTAATTGAGACTGGCCTACTTCAACAGTGTGTGAGTAATATTAAGCTAGCAGTTTAACTAATCATCCTTTCTGGAAGTATGAGAGTCCCATGCTTCATAAGAAACTGCCAACTTTCTTACATAATTCATAATGTAATGGTCCGGGGCTTGAACCCATGAACATAATTCAATGCAAGGTGATTTTAACCATTTGACGACTGAGACAGGTCATCTATTTCAGAGCTGTAATCTACCTGATTACTGAAGCCAACTATTGGCATAATCCTTCTCAGGTTGTCCATCCCCTCTTGGTAATCTCCATATGCTATATCATTAGCTATCACAGGGGCACCATGTCCTGGGTCAATAATTCTGTAACAAGTTTAACCATTAAGATTAAAAAATGACAAAAAGAACTTTACTGCAATCATATCTATTGCTTTTTATTGTGAAAAAGAATTTTCTGGTCTTTTTTCAATCTAATATAAGCTACCATGATTATTGCCAGTTTTCCAAATCTGGAAAGAAAAATCTTAGGATGGATGCCATCATTTTTGAGACAGAGCAAGTAACCTTTCTTAACAAATTCATATTTGAGAAAACAGAGGCATGTGTTGCTTAGGAATATTGAGGCCCTGCCCCATGCTGGTATTGCAATGTGCAACCACTGATACCTATACCAGTGGCAAATGCTTTAAACAAAATGGGCTATTACAATCAAGGGAATCTGCTAAAAGCTCACCTGCTTTTTCTTATCTATGCCAGTTTATAAATCTCCAGCTCTGAGGATTTTAGTTATCTTAGTTTGTGTGGGTACAGTACAAAATATTGAAAGCATCTCATTCCAGAGACACTCCTGGGGACCTCTTTTTTTAATGTCTCATCTGAAAGACATTTATTTGTGTTAGAAGAAGAGTTGGGGATTGAACTAATGACCTCTGAATTACCAGTCCAGAATGTTAACAATGAACCACAGACCTTCTTATTACTGCCTTGCCTAGCTACAAAACTACTAAACAGCAAGAAAAAATCATCTGTTTCTCAGCATAAATTTAATGAAGAAAACTAAAAACCCACTGTACAACACTCGTACATTTTTATACCAACCTATGTACAACACTCGTACATTATTATACCAACCTGTATTTTTCTGGCTGTTCCAGGAAGTATCTTTGTCTCTCTTCAACAGTAAAACCACACATAAGGTTATAGAATATATGGAAGTTCTTCTCCCCTGGGGCCTGTCTCACAACTCTACTCTTCTCTAACATGTGTTCTGTGATTGTAGCTGTAAAAGTATACATATGAGTGAGTATATTTGCATTATGCCACTTTGGTGCTAACACAGATTACAAGGTGATTCTGGCTTGGCATTGAGTATCTGATAAATAACTCTTCTACAGTAGTACAGAAGACAGCCAATCTATTAATGTCCTTTTTCAGAGTTATCCTTCTGTGATGAACTGAATAAAAAGAATCTTTTATTCACTTGTATTGCTAATTCTCAGCATAATGCTTAGCAAAAGTTGCCAGAAACCTTTCATCTAGGGAACATTAATTTTTTACATGACGCTTTTCTATAATCTATCATAAGCAAGGATTCATTCTGTACTTGACCTCCAAAAGGAACAGACAACTTTTTCAAACAAACAGTAACATCTGAACTGCCCAAAACCATGTCTTTAATCTTTCACATGTCAAAGTGGCTTACAAGTTACAAATTTTAAGAACGTAAGTGAAGAAACTCAGGTTACACGTCCGTTTCAACAACTTAGGTCATACTGGGACAGGCCTGTCTATACATGGGAATGAAATCTCCTTAATTATATCACGACATTCTAACCACTATGCCACTGAATGAAGAACATGACTTCTAACAGGTAGTATATCTAATCTAAGACCATGTGCCAATAAGGTAACAAATACTGGCTTAACTTACCCCCAAGCAGACTGCCATCCTCCGAGAAGATAAGTTCAATCAGTTTACCAAACCTGCTGGAGTTGTTATTCATCACAGTACAGGCATTTCCAAAAGCTTCTAGGAGAGGATTCACCTAAAATGTAGAAAGTATCCTTGGTACAAAGAACTTGGAATTATATCCATCAGTTTCGTTCCATTCATGGCAAATCAACAAAGCTGCAGTATGTTTACTAAATAGATGCATTATTGGTGATGAAACACCTGCACCAAACCCCTTACCATTGTGACAAGACTCCCTATACTCTCTAAAATTTATCTGATAGACTTAACTGATAAGCCATTCATCCAAACTTATTATCATTTTGCGAATTTTGGCACGTTAGAATAATACCTCAATGATCCTCTCCTGCAGAAAGTAGTCCCCACTCCATTGTGATAACCTAGCAACCTGTGCTACCAACATCTTTGTAATTTCTGTTTTGCCTACAACATAGAGAAATACCACTTACACCAAATAATTCATCTTATGCTGATTTTCTCAATTATTAAACCTAATTTTTGAAAAACTGCTACACCACTGAAAAATAATATAATAAATATAGGAAATTGTTCCTAGCTAAGTTTATTCTCACTTCTCTCACACCATTCAACAATGTTTAATTTCAAGAATATGTTTCGTACTGATTAAAAGAAAAACACTGCCCTAAAAAGAGCCATTCTTGACTTGCCAATTGACCTGTATCCAATTTTGAATGGTAGTTTCAAATGTACATTATGTTAATCTGTAAAGGTAATTATGTCCAATCATTATGGAATACTTTTTTTCATGTCTTTGATGGTGAAAAAATAATCAAAACTTCTTGCAAAAAAATTGTTTAAACTCTGGTAAATTAATAACTAGGTGAAATAAAATCACTTTTCAGTAAAGCAAGGCCCTTGACTCTTTTCAAGTAACAAAACAATTTTTACCAGCACCAGATTCACCACTAACAAGCAGACACTGGTTCCCTTGTTCCCGTTGTACATTATGGTATGCACGGGATGCCAGAGCATACACATGTGGCTGGAGCTCACCTAAAGTTCTGGCTTTACCATATCTTTGCCCAACCTGAAATGCATGTGCCAAAAATATTTCAAAAATGTTCAGCCTTCATAGCACTCAATCTTAAAATCTATTTTATTCATTCTCTTATTTAAGCATAAAACTTTTTATCTTTAAAACACTACTCAGTTTATCAAGCACCATTTTTAACTCACATGTTTGAGGATATTAATTCTTTTCTTTTCTGATTTCTGAGAATATACAATATTGTGGACTCGAGTGCACAAAAACAATGGAAACTGTAATATAACTTATTGCAAGTGCCAAGCAGGTAAGACCAAAAATGTCAGGTTTACATACCACCTCTCCATAAAGTTCTGGAATAGTTCTGTATGGATTGATGGACACCAGAATATCTCCTATGTATGTCTGGAATAGAAAACAGTTTTATAAGCACTTTTTCAAAGCAGAACTTTTGAAAATAATACTAGCACCATACAGAAAGTAAAACTGGTACAAAAGAAAAAGTAATAATGGCACCAAAGAGAAAAATTCTTTGTAAAAATCATGTTAAATATCAAAATTATTACAGTGCCTTTTCTTAGACCTAAACTGGCCCTTCAAAAGCATTTACATCACAAAACCTGTGTTGTTTTGCTAACTTATCGTATCAACTTTTACTCCCACTGGCAAACCTTTACAAAAAAGGGAGTGAATCAAGACCAAAGACTTACATAAATTGAACCTCTTTTGTATCTGTAATGTAATTCCTCCAGTATAACTGTATCATCTAGATCTGGTAGAGCAGCCAGATCATCTGTGTTCCTCCTTGGTGGACCCATCACTTTGTCTGCAGTCTGTTTTATCCGTTACTCACCATATTTCATTCTCATAAATGGCTTACTGTAATACACAAGAAGAGGGAACATATTTTTTTATGATTTGTACATGCGTCAAAGAAGCAGGTCTCTTGCTATTGTTACAGAGATCTGACAATGTGTCTTTCAGTTTTGCTAAAATAGTGTTTAACTAGATCAATAATGAACCAAATTCAGTGATGTAACAAGCATTTTAAAGGGGCTGTGCTCCAGATGACAAAAAAAGAAAGTTTTCCTGTATTATAAATTTCTTGTAATATTTATGACTAATGCTTAAAAACTAACTTATTGACAAAAAAATAAGTCAGATAATCACATTATAAATTGATTTTTTTTCCTTTCATAGTGCTATACCGTAATGCGACGATATAACTATATCGTATAACATTTAAAGTAAATAATTGTTATTTCACTTGCAGTGACAGTGGTGACAGTAAAAGCACTGGAAAAATTTTGTTAACATGAGATCAAGAGTTCAAATCAAGCTGAAGCGAATATATTTTTTTTGTTCTATTTTGACTTTTATAATCAGTTTTGAAGTAAAATATCATGCTGCTATAATCTCACGGCATCTAGATATTTAATTCATATAAAAAATATTTTATATCAAATCTGGAGTACAGCCCCTTTAAAAGAAACTCGACAAATGATCTTTGATCTCTGTGAAGATAGTCAGAAGTTAACAACAACAAGTGTAAGCCTACAACCCCCCATCAGATAAAACTGTCTTGATGGGGTCCATCTGCTGGTCATCTTGCAGTCACGAATATAATATTTCCAAGGTGTTTGTAATTCAGGCTAATAGTTCTTGAATATCTTTTAGCTCATAACAAATTTGTCTGCCCCAGACAATATAAACAAAGGACTGCGCTCTTTTTTTTTCTATTTGAGTTTGTATATTGCAGCTTCCAGTTGCAGATATGACTGATGCAACCAGAAGTGTTAAGTGTTTTTAGATTGATGGGAGAGAGTGCAAGATACAGAATGTATCCCATTTCAGAGACACTCCTGATTCCTTTTACAACACTGACATAAGAGACCTTGGTTTAACATCTGAAAGACAATTAGTAATGTTGAAGCCAGGGACTGAAATCGCAACCTCTTGAAAAATCATGTCTAGAAGATAAAACTACACACAAGCCCAACTTTACTTATCATTTTTATCAAGATTTTCTTTTCAAACTTCCTTAATTCTGAATAAACATCTTACCTAAATTTGCATTAAACCAACAATTCCAAGAGAAACCTATATAAATCCCAGACAGTTACTGTTGTCTTAACTAAAACCATTTGATGAAGAACCTTTTGTAGCCCAGAGTACCAGGAAGTGAGACAATTGCAAAGTCAATAACAACTGCGACATATTATACACGGATTGTTCATTTAATATCATCAAATGCACATTCAAAGCTACTTACTAACTTTTTAAGATAAGAATTTTGTAATGTCCTTCTTAAGTTTAATAGTGAAATAAATTGTTCATACTCTTACCACAATGAATTTAAACCTTTCATAAATCCTAAAAATATCAGTTTTTTATTCAGTCAGTTTAATGGGAAAGTTTATCATTAAATCTTATAGTAATAAAAATTAATGGGAAAGTTTATCATTAAATCTTATAGTAATATTTTTTCATTAACTCTTCAAGAATTATTTTCAACTGAATACTCTAATGGATCAGATTTGTTTTGAAAATACACGGTTATTTTTTATTCACAATCAACAAAGTTTTCAGTAGCATGTTACAAGACTTGGGTAGATTTTTGTGCATAAATTTTTTTTAAAATTACCAACCAGGTAGTATTAGTTCCATCTGCATACCATAAAATGTTTAAGTCACTGAGGTCTCTAATTTTTGACCACTGATTCATACCAGGATAATAATAATGATTATGTGTCATGGTTAAAATCTTCTTTCACGCATGGTGTAGTAACAATCAGGTACGTGACTACGAAATTTGATCTGAAAAAAAAAATGCCTTAAATCTGACACATCCTGTTAGTATAGTCAAGCCTACGATAATATAGAACACACTTATATAAGTTATATGAGAAAAAGGAAAGCTTTACTTTTTACATCTTAGAACTGAACAATACTTTAATCATGGAAACTTTAACTCCAAGGCTGGCAGAATACAGCAGAATGACACAGAAAACTACAGAGCATATAACTTCAAATTTCTTCACCTTTATCCTGCTGGCTGCTTTTGCCTTTGTCTGCGTTTGTGACCAGTGCAGACCAAGATCAGCCTGCATTCAGTGTGATCATGGTCTGCACTATTTATAATTCAGACAGTAAATTTTTAATAACCACCCCAATAAACAATTAATGGATCTGTCCAAATTGAAAGGCTGACAGGTCCATTTAGATATTTAGCATGTTAAGGGTTTTAAAGTGATAGAAAATAGTATAAAATAAACAGGGTCTGATGACAGGGTATAATTCTATATTCACCCTAGTCAATGTTATTCATAACAACAAAAAACTTTAGACCAGTGATTCAAGTAATAGGTTTATCTTTACCTATCATTTTGATCTTGTAATTTGAATAAAATGTTGATACGAACAATTGCCTCGTGTACAGTGTATCTTCAAGTTAACCATACATGTAATCTGTCAGTAAACAGTACACTGTTATCCAATTTATTATGCTGCATCAATTTAAGCCGAGAAACGCACCAAGAAAGTCTGAAATTTGCCTGAACAAAAGTTCTTATTCACTTCCTAGTGCTCTACTGATAACAATCTTTCCTTAACCAAATAAAAATGTTTATCAGTGAAGTCTTCAGACACCTGATTTCATCCACTGCAGTTTTAAATCACACTGGTTAAACAACTATAAAAAGGTAGAAATATATAAAACCAAACCTTTCTAATAAAAGTCACTGGCTTAATACAACACAAATCTTCAATTCAAACATAGCTTAATTTTTCCTATGCTATTTATTGTGTACAGTACGTGCCAGGAGGAACTCTCGTTTTCCTCGAGGTCGTCGCGGACTACCCATTCCTTAAAACGCGACCAAATCCGCCGCATTTCGAGGACGACCGCCGCGGACATGGTCACCAAATATCGCGGCGGACGTCCGCTAAATGGTTCCGCGAGCTTTTTCACAGGTAAGAATTGACGTATCGAGGCTCACAAAGTTCCTGATTACACGCATTTCGGCAAATTTTACGCTTTAAAATATCATTTAAATGTATAAAACTCTCATTCTGATGCATTTGTTTACGAATGCTCGTATTTGTTAACGGAAGGAATGACAATTCAAAACCGAAAGTAATTGCTTCTCGGAACAGCTGACCCTATTTTCTATTTTCAGAAAATAAATTGACTGGTTTTCGATTTACACGTTTTAAAACTGCTTTCCTATATTTAAAGAAAACATACAACATGTAAACCCTTCTGCGACATCTGTATCGTCTATGCGCTTGACAAAATATTGATCGATTTTGCTATACAATAACAAGCGTTTTCAACGACGGAAGTACACATAAACCTACAAATGTATGAGAAATTTTGGTTTTAATTTTACCAAATGTCACATAATTGGCAGACGTAAAATGCACAGTTTCATAACGGTCATTTCATTAAATGTTCAGCTAATCCAGGTGAGTTATGACTCTAATTATTTTCGCGCTGGTCGTCAAATATCGCCGAGATATTTCGCGATGTCGAGACATCGAGGAAATCCGTTTTTTTCCTCGATGTCGCGGCGGATATTTTTTTTTCCGCGTCCGCGAAATAAAGCGGAAAATGTGAGTTCCTCCTGGCGCGTACTGTATCCTTTCCCCAATACTTTTTAATTAAACAGACAGAAAAGAATGTAAAGAAAAGAGCTGTTTTATTTCTGGACTGTCAAACAAACCCAGTCATGAAATTCTTTTGATATCCTTTGACTCAATTCAGATGTCTAATTTCGGTTCATTTTATGAAAAGACCAAATATCTTTAAAATCTAAACTGGGTATCCAAACAATACAATATGAAGTTTTAAGGGATTTTAAATATAAAATTCTACAATGAATGGAATAAATTTGCTTCGTAACTAAAGTAACTGAATATACAAAAGACAGTTTCAGACTCTTAAATGTAGTCTCCAGGACCAAATAAAATGAACTATTTTTTCATTTGTCTAATACTTGATTCATAATAAACAATTTCAGTAAGGCGCAATAAAAACTTGCTGAAAATTGCTTTGAACAGTGTATCTTACTTGCATGCAAATCTTACAAATACAAGTTCATAACCAACCATTTATCACTGACTTATAACCTCCCAGTGTCTCTAAAAGTATGCACATTTTCTGCCACTTGATTTCCATCCTTTTGAACTTACTGAAATAACAAAAACTATGGTATGCTCCCTGAAAAAAAAACTGCAAAGCAATGTACCCTGAGGTACATCACACTCTCACATTAATTTCAATTAATTTGATTCTTTGAATAAAGCGTTTGTGTCAGGAAGACTCTTAATTCTCAACAAGAGTTCCAAACTGCCACAAAATACGCCCGTTGAAAATTTTCGTAAATAGTTCAAAAGTTTGACAGAGAGGTATGTACATGCAGGAATCCTTATAATCCAAATTAATTTTATAACCAGCCAAATTAACACCAAAGAATTATGAGGTATTTGAAGAGGTGTCAGTTATATCACAGGAACCATGTAGTACTATAATGGATTTGATATTGCATTTTAAATAATTATGAAGTAAATACTTATTTGACCCTAGAAAATATATCAAAATGAAGTAAAAGCATTTTTAAAAGAAGTAAAATTGAATGAACACAAGACATGACTCCCGACGATCTGATTATGACTGCTTGAAAATTCTCAACAGGGGTCACTCACAGTCAAAAGCTATTGAAATGTCTGGGTCATCTATCTATAGGACCACACAATAAGGAAAAGTATAACAGTTATCATTCACTTTACCGATGTAATGATATGAGTTTACAGATGCATGGATGAGAGTAAACATGTGCATGGCTACAACTATACCGACATATGGGTACAACTATACAGGTATATGGATACTACTATGCAGATACATAGACACGTAAATAAATACACACAATTAACTCTCCTTTGATTTTATATGAGTACAGAAGTCTTCTGTTGATAGTCAGAACAGGTTTTTGACAATTTAAGGGTTTGCCCCTAGAAGTGTCTGTGGTGATTTGGCCGGTTATCAAACTTGGTAAAGATATTATAGACACCAACGATTCCACAAACATTCATAAAGATATCAGCGAACACTGTTTCACTAAGAGCAGAGACCAATTTGGCATTTTTTTGTAAAAATTTAGCGCCATAAGTCGGAAGTGCGTACCCCGATATGGCTGATTATCGAATTTGGTCAAGATATTATGCCCATAAATATTTTCCTTAAGTTTCATGAAGATCAGAAAACAACAAATTACTGTTTGAGTTAGAGGGTGGACAAGGCGAATTAGCCATTTTTTGTACAAATAAAGGACCATAACTCTGAGGTGATTGAAGCAATTTGGCAGGTTATCGAACTTGGCCAAGATATTATGCCCATAAACATTTTCCCAAAGTTTCATGAACATCGGACAACAACTGTTTGAATTAGAGAGCGGGTATCATTGTGGATGCCGCACAGACACCCGCCATGGGTGTTCTCATAATACGACCCGTCTTCGACGAGCGTATAAAAATGGGACTTTTTTCTAAGTTCCGCATAATATAACTGCTTCAGTCTGCACAGTCTCTTAATGGGGGGACGCAAGAGAGGTAATCAGGGAGATACTAATTTCTGGAACGGTCTATTGACAAGTTAATCAGTTAATTGGTTATAATTACAAATGTACCTCAGGCCACTCTTCGGAAAATATATAAACTGATTATTTAAGGAGTTTTGGACATAAAGTCACTCTGGTGGCCACTTTGTGCAGTGAAGCAAAACGTGATTGCGATATGCACAACAAGGGTTGGAACTTATCACTCCAGCGAAGTTTTGTCGAAATCCCGCCAGAAGTTCCACCTGTGAAAGCCAGACAAGGTTTTTCTATTTTTAGCTCTGGCGGCCATTTTGTGCAGCAAAGTGGAACGTGCCGGCAACATGCACAGCTAGGGGTTAGTACTGACCACTCCTGTGAAGTTCCGTCGTAATCCCGCCAGCAGTTTGACCTGTGAAAGCTGGACAAGATTTTTCTATTTTAAGTTCTGGTGGCTATTTTGTGCAGCAAAGCGGAATGTGCCAGCAATATGCACAACTGATCACTCCTGTGAAGTTTCGTCGAAATCATGCCAGCAGTTTGACCTGTGAAAGCCAGACAAGCTTAATGCGGACAGACAGACGGACAGCGAAGGCAAAAACATTATGTCTCCCAAAATTTTTAGGAGACATAATAAAGTTCTGAGCTGAGACTAGGCCACAGAAATCCTTAATGGATGATGGACGAAGCTTACCACTGCACAAGCGTACCATTTTCAGACAAAGAGTACCATATATGAATTATACAGTAAATTATATGATAATAGCTGGCCATTGAGATAGTGTAAATAACATTGACCCATTGGCATATTTTACACTTGTAACAATTAAATCACAGTTTTATAACAAACAAACACAACAAAATGGTAATCTGGTAACAGCAAATTAAAACAAAATGACAAAGAACAAAGTTGTATGTTATTTGTCCATAAATAAGAATGTTTTAGTAGTAACATATGATATTAATATCAAAATTTATGTTTATCTATTTACAGTAAAAACTCATGAGGCGACCAACTCAATATACAGACCAACTCAATATTACGAACATTTTCTTCTGGTCCCGACTTTTCTTACTATATATTCTATTGTTAGTTAAACTCAGTAATTAAAGACCAACTCAATATTTTGTATTGCGACCACAATTTCCAGTCCCGAATGAAAATACAAACCTTTTTTGAACTCGAAATTACGACCGCGACCAGAACGGAACAAAACGGGCAGCTGTTGACTTTAGCTATTCATCAAAGGTCGAGTCGGCAAACTTGTTTACACAAACATGTACATAATGGGCACCTCGTGTTAATCAGTGTTAATTGATAATTTGACAGGTCAAAAGGATCCAGGTGTGGATAATTTACTTTAAGGTTGGTAGTTATCAGTTTAATTGTTTATGACACCCTTATTAGAGTAGACTGCGGCTTACTGCATGATAAATTTTCTATTGTTATAGTCACTAATTGATGCGCAAACAAATTAATGCAACACTAAAATCCAAAATTTTGTGAGATTTACGTATCACTTTACATTTTTATTTTGATTGATACACATTGTACAAGTTAATTACACAAAATATTCCTCCTGAAATTTGACTAAAATGAGCAAAAAGCAGATAGAGCTTTCTCTTAAAGAGAAAATAAATTTGATAAATGAAAGCAATGGTCAGAGTCAGAGAAAGTTAGCTGAAAAGTACGGCATTGGGAAAACTCAGGTGATTAAATTTGTATTAGTTTCTGGGCTTTATATATATTTATTTATATAGATTTAATTATATATTGACCATTATTCTGATCAAATCATTAGTTATCAAAGTAAGGACAAATAAAACAAATAAGTTATGCTCAGTGACACTTCAATTGATGCAAAACATACACTGGGTCGATAAATCTACCATACACCTTCATGTCATCATCTGAACTCAATTTTAGGACCAACTCAATATTAAGACCACTTCTTGCTGGTCCCAGAGGTGGTCTCATTATTGAGGTTTTACTGTAGTTAGAATTGTTCATCACTGAATAATCAATATTAAATTATTAAACAAGAGCTTTCTCTGGAAATTTACGTATGCCCCCGAAATGTAGCTTTGAAATGAAACTGGTGTAAATATATAACTGAATATGCCTGTCGAAAAGAGAACAGACAAAAAAATAGAGCATGAACTGAAGAAATGGTAAAGTAATTGTTTTTCTGCTTCAGATTCTTATATGAAGGTTGAAGACATAATTATTCAATGAAACAGAAACCTGTGAGTTTGGCCTTGAATATGAACAATACTGTTTTATTCTCAACCCATACTGGTGTTTTATATATAAAAAAAATCCCCCAATTGTTTTGGAGATGTAGCTTGGACAAGATTTTAAAATATAGAAGTATTAGTAAACAATGACTAAGGGCCCATTAAACTGCCATAAATAATCCAACCAGAAACTCCTGACGATATGCACAGCTAGGCTAGGTGACAAACATTCCTATGAAGTTTCAATGAAATCCTCCAAGCAGTTTTGGAAATGAAGTGTTGACAAGAAGGTTTTGGAGATGAAGTGTGGACAAGACTTTAAATAAAGTTAGAGTAAAAAAAATGACTGAGTGCCCATAACTCTGCCAAAAATAAATCGAGCGGAATCTCCTGACGATTTGCACAACTAGGCTTGGTGACAAACACTTCTGTTAAGTTTCAATGAAATCCCTCAAATGGTTTTGGAGCTGAAGCGAGGACAAGATTTTAGAGTGAAGAAATTGACTAAGTGCCCATAACTCTGCCAAAAATAAATCGAGCGGAATGTCCTGACGATATGCACAACTAGGCTTGGTGACAAACACTCCTGATAAGTTTCAAAGAAATCCCTCAAGTGGTTTTGGAGATGAATTGAGGACAAGATTTTACTGGACAGACGGACGGACAGACAGTGCAATTACTATATGCCTCCCTTTGGGAGCATAAAAATGCTTATATTCAATCATTGTATAGTTTTTTTCAATAGTTTTTTTTATTTTCACTGACAATAACTGATATTCAATAACGCCTATTTCATTTACTGTATAATTCATATATGGTATGCTTTGTCCAGGAAAGTGGTACGCTTCGTCCTGGTACGTTTGTGCAGTGGTACGCTTCGTCCGACATTCCATGTCCGAAAACTATTACATATGTTTTACTCTACAACATATTAAATTTGATTACCATTTGAAAATATCTGTTGCTATTCCTTCTATTTAAGCTTATTAGCAATGAAATTTTCGAGACAAACTACATTTCTAAACTTCGTCTTCCGAATTCTGCACTGTGAAACTTTCTGCTCGTGAAATTTAAATATCGCGGTGTTACAGTATTAACGCCCAATGTCAAATAAAGGAGCCTTTTTAGTTTTAAAACTGAGCTGAATCCAACTTGAGTTTTCTCAAATTTTATTGCAAGAAATCGAAACATGAACATCTGAGCGTCAGGAAAACAATATTTGGGGCACTGTCTGTGCGATCAATGTAACATGGTTGCATCGAAAACAATCATATATAATTCTCTTGTAAGATACGTTAAATGTTTTATAAATCATCTTAATTGTCCCAAGAAGATGCTTATTTTATAACACATCATTCCGATAGGGCTATATTTGGTATAGTATCATTTCAAACGATGGTAATTTCTTTTGACTTCGGTGTTAAGAATTTTTCACAACGCTATAGAGATAACAGAATATTTTTTTTCAAACATTCAAATTTTTGTTTTTTGTCGTTCATGATGTTTTTGTAAGCAAGGGCATCTTTTCAAAGTTAATAACAACGTCGCAACCCTGAACCTTTTTTCTATTTGCATTATGAACATCAACTAGCGTTGCGTGCATCAGTTGCAACGTATCAGCATTTAAATCCTAGATACAGCTGGTAACGTATCTTACAAGGAGTTAAGGTATTATGCAAAAAATATTTTTATTAAGAAGAACGCCTGAAACTGGATAAACTGCTGCAATATGACACAGCAACACTAAATAAACATATTAAAAGTAAAAAAAAAAAATGTAATTTTACAACAAAACTAGGATCATGAAGAAATTAACGTATCTTACACAAAGCTTCATCATAAACTTCAACCTGTCCGTAGTGATGTAAAAGTGTTCGTAGTTTCAAAAATGCTTTAAATACATAGCAGATTTTGACTGAAAAGTCTTACATACAATCATGCAGCGATATACATAAAGAAGTTCTGAGCTAAGCGAAAAGTTTTCGTATCTTACGAAATTATTACGACTTTAAGGTAGCGCATAACTTTTCTTAGTTGTTTGGGTATATATTGCTCCTTTTAATTTTTTGGAACAATTTCAAAAGGGGTTATGTTTTTACTCTGAAAAGAATTTGCTAAATTATAAAGAGAATGCCACATTTCAAGTGTATTCGTGCTCGTCCATAAACAGACAAGGCGGAATGTTTTCTGAAATTTAAGCCATTCTACTTCAGTAACAATTAGGAACAAACTCGTACATAAAACATGAAAATGAAAGAACGTATACCAGATCAACAAGACAACTAAAGGAAGTGAAGCCCTACTTGTAAGTGGGACAATGGTATTTTCTAGTCCGTTTTAAATTTTTGATCATGTATTTATCATTCATTTTTCAGGAATATGTAGTCTCCATCATGCAGCTTGAACTGCCTCTTTGTTTTTCCACAAGGAAGAGGATCCTCTATGATGTGAACAACTTGCTCAAGATCGACCCATAATTCATCTGGCTTAGCCGGCCATTTAAACAGCGCAAGGGCACCTTCACCCTTACTTGCTTCAATGAAAGATACCCTAGCATCGCCTTCATCTTCATCTGTTTCTATTACTTTTGCAGGATATATCATCTCGTCGAATTTACCAATACGAAGCTGCTCACTTTTGGCAATTCACTCACAGACATCTTTTCCTTCAAATTTTTATCAGTTTGTTTCGTTTTCTTATTCTGACCAACTTCACTGATTAGGAAATCATCCATATCTTGTGCCTTTCTTTTGTCTCCATGTTCTACAGGTTCATCTCTAACTTCAGGACTGGTGTTTATCTCCCATTTATTATATGGTTTCCCTGCTAGACATTCTCTACAGTAGCATGACGCTGTCCCAGTATATAGCTTTCCTTCTTTTGGAAATACTGCATGTAACTTCATTGTTCCACGAATTGGTTTCAGAGCTCTGCCATTCAGTTCAGCTGCAGCTGTCTCATATTCATCTTTAGTGTAAAAGACAAACTGTCTATTTCTTTCTCGTATCACTTCTTGCTTGCGTTTGTTAAGTGCGCCTATTGGTACTCTGTTTGATTTAGCTCTTCTTCGTTCTTTTTCAAGGTAAGTTTTATCAGTTTTCTTCTTCCTTTCTCTGTATGCCTTCTGGTATTCAGCTCTTGTCTTGCCCATGGCGCAGATCTGAAAAAGTAAGATACGTTAACAAAAATGTAAGATACGTTAACTATTACGGCTTTAATTTCCCCCAGGTAGCCATGATGACGATCTACATTCCAAGTAATATGTAATACGAAGTCCTAATAGATTTTACCAAACACGTATGCGCTAACAAACTAAGTTGCATATTCTCCATATCATGTCATAAACAGACCATAGAATATGTAATATACGTTAACTTTATGAAAGATACGTTAAACTGGTTTGTTTACATGTTTTATACTGGAGACATTCATATAGGTAAACTGCCTTTATAGAAAAGTATAAATCTTCTGTCTTAAAAAGAAATACATAAACAGGAATTCAAAATTGCTAACTTACCTTTGTGTAAGTGTGCTTACTTCTTCGTCACAACAATTTTGATTTTTTCAAATCGACCCGCCTCTAAAACTTTGAAGGTCATAAGTAGTCACATGCTTCCGCCGTATTTTCTGAACAGTCTTTATGCGCATTGGCAGTTTAAGAACCCAAATATTACATTTCAGCGCAGAGGAAATAATTTCTCAAAAAGAACATTAACGTATCTTACATTAACGTATCTTACCAATATTCCGTATTTTAGTTAAAAAAACAAGACAACACTATCTTAAGAGGTCGTTCCTGCTAAATCTTGTTGTTCAAACATACACTATCAAGAAAATTTATTCTGTTTTATCCAACGTATGTTCATTGCTCTAACCAGAGTGTTTAAATGTTAACGTATCTTACGAAAAATGAACGCAACAATTGAATTTTTTATTTTTTAGGATTCTCTCAGTGTAAATTAAAAATAAATTACTCTTATGAAAACCGCTAACATTTAATATAGTCCCTGTAGATGTGCTAGACGTACAATTTAAGGTAAAATATACTTACCCTCTACGAGGCTTTCGACCACTAAATCTGTTAACGTATCTTACACGAGAATGTGGGACATGCAAAATTTGCACATTTAAAAATAAGTATCAAATTCTCAGTATACTTAAGCTTTTACTTAGTTTTTACAGCTTTATTTTACTTGATACAAAATACAACCGTGTTCTTGGTAACTAATAATATTACTTTATTCCAAAGACGTCTTGTAAACCATAGTTTGGACACTAAAAATGTCGTATTTTAAGGTATATATTGTCAAATATCTCAATGATATCCGTTTTTAATTCGGTAAAAAGTGATATCCTCAGATAGCTACAGTCTAGGTGTTCCGAAATTAGTGCCTTGTGAAGTACGGCTTCGTATAGATGAAAACGTAAAAGCTTGGGACACTAACAAAATGAAAAGGCTCCTTTAGTTGACATTGGGCGTTAAGTTTTACAGAAGCACTTTTCCAGTGATGATAGAACTTTCACACCATACACTTAAGTATCCACTTAGTAGTAAGCACAATCGCTTTTCATCGATGAACAAGTTTTTAATATTTGTAGCAATAATTAGAGACAACAAATTTTGATAAATAGGGGATTCACCATTCTACGTCACTTTACGGCCCTAACTTTACAACATTAAGGGGTAAACTATGTATAAAGAGCGATTTCAAACCCTTGAATAGTATTTTAGACATTAATGTTAAGGTGGTTCAAGTTAACTGTGGAATTGTCTACCCTGTGAATGGTCTACCTTTATCCTTACAAGCTAGTCCCAGCTTAGACCTTTTCACAGGGCAGCTGCATCCTTTCTACCAGTTCTAAGCCTAAGTCTTCAGGATGAGACGTTCATTCTAAGTCCCATGCATCAGTGCTATAAACTAAGCATGTTAAAGAACCAGGGGTGTCTCATCAATGGGATGCATTCTGTATATGGCAAGGGGCGTCGGTCATACGGGCAAGCGGTACTGACAATGATTAAACTCAAATATATTGATAGGCGGTGATGGACGTAACTACTAGATTACGACAAATAAAAACGTCGAACTCTAATTAAAATGCTCATAGCTAATAAATATAATATTTCTGTTTCGAAAACGAGAACAGTAAATACACAAGTACACACAGTGTTTTGATTTAGTTATAATCTGGTGATCAGTAGTATATACATGTAATACATAAATGTATTTTTTTACAGCCGTTTTCGGTATGCGTTCTATTTTCATATCTGTTGAAGAAACACTGACTGAATCACTACTTACCTTATGATTCCAAAGTCAGATCTAAAACTAGATGTGTCTAACCGAAGAGCAGTGTTGTTGTTCGTTCCTAACAAGATAAAGGGTCCGATAAGATCCACTGCTCCTGGTCCTCATTCCACAGTGTACAATCTTCCCGTTAGCAGCTGTAAGTTCTAGACCTCAGATATATGGTATCATGGAAAAGCTGACCTCTACAAAGAGTGTTCGCATTATTTCATCTACATCTACATTGTACTGCTTCACAATCAACAATTGATTATACTAAGCAGGCGCGTTGTCTGGGAATAGCTGTTAAGATATGTTAAGTGCAAAGTTACTAGAATTTCAAGATAAAAGAACTACAGAACTAAAGTTAAAAAGGTAAAAACAGTGTATAGATTTAGAACTGGTGGAAAGGATGCAGCTTCCCAGTGAAGGTGTCTATACTGGGACTAGCTTGCAAGGCCACAGGTAGACCATTCCACAGACGAATACTTCTTGGGAAGAATGAGTGGGAATGATATTGTGTCCTTGAATGTGGTATAAGATAGTTCAGGTTTCTTGTGGGTGTCAGGTGGTGATGGTCAACCCTAACAAGATTGTGTTGGATCTTATACAAAAAAGTGACAGAGCTGATGTTACGTCTTTGTTCTAAGGTTTGCCATTTTAGATCCAACAACATTTGGGACACACTACTGGTGTAATTATAATCATTAGTTACATATCTGGCGGCAGATCTTTGAACTTGTTCTAATTTATAGATTAAATATTTTTGCCAAGGATGCCAAACCGTAGAACAGTATTCTAACTGGGGCCTTACATAAGTTTTGTAGGCAGTTTCTTTGACCTTTTTATTTGAAGTTTTAACATTTCTTTTAATGAACCTGAGTGAATTTTTGGCTTTAGATGTTATGTTGTTGATGTGATTGGTCCAGGAAAGGTCTTTACTTATTGTTACGCCTAAATATTTAGCAGCCTCTGTGGTTTTTAGTTCAATACCATGAAGTTTGTAAGGGAATATGATAGGATGTTTTTTTCGGCTGATTCTAAGGATTTCACATTTGTCAGGGTTGAATTCCATGGACCAATCAGATTCCCAGTTTTCAAGACTATGAAGGTCATTTTGAAGGGTTTCGGCATCTCGGGTAGAATTGATGGTTAGATATACTATTGTATCGTCTGCGAATAGTCTAACTTTGCCCTTTACACTGTATACAAAAAAGTGACAGAGCTGATGTTACGTCTTTGTTCTAAGGTTTGCCAGAGGTAACGTCCGGGGTCATTTGTGTAAATAAAAACTTTCAAAATCTTCTTGACTGAAACCATATGCCATAGACTTAAGATATTTTGTATGTTACATTGTCTAATGCACAATTGTGTTAACAAAGTTTGTTTAAATAATGACCCAGAGTAAAAATAAAATTTGATCGAGAAAGCAGTTTTCAGTGGAATGGGCGCGGCTAGCTCCCCAGTGGTAAGTAGGTAAGTCCCTGAGTAGCACCATTCGCTAGCCAGACATTCCAGCTACACGATGATGTATCACACTAGCTCGCTTAAGTGGGGTCGCATCGCTGAGCTATGTACAGCGTGCGCACGTAAGTCAACATGCCTTCTGCACGTAGACGAAAGTGGACCGGGTACAGGTATGTAGCCTAGCCGAGCCCGAGAAGACACCGGTGCTGTGTGTTTGGGCAATGGCTTGGTCTCGAAACGATTTCCTCGTGTTTTGAGGAGTTCTGCTGGAGGTAGGGAGGTTGCTGTGTGACGAATTAGTGTAAATTCGTTTGCAAATTCTATTTTTGGGCTCCGCAACCTAGTTTTTGAACCCAGATAACTCATATCCAAACCTGAGCTACAAATCATCAAAAAAATCTTTCTGACAAATTTCCAGGACATTTGGACTGAAAATATAGCCTCTAAAATGTTAACAACGTTTTTCGCAAAGGTGTTTTCTTCTCAAGGTTTGGACGCCTCTGGCTTGGCAGTGGTGCACTTTCTTGGGCCGAAACCAGTCTCGCTCGCTGGCCAGGCGACCTGGCTTTCCAACGGTGTACTGCACTGGCCTCTAGCTGTTCAAACTGCCGGGCCAGAGGGTGCCAAAGTGTGCGCAAAACGCGCATTTTCCTCTATTTTACCACATATCCTTTGAACGAATGTAACGTAATAAAACGTATTCGCGAAGATGGCACCTTTAGGCCTCCGTACATCCCACATTAACTTCCAAAATATGGATTCGGCCCCAACATTGAAAAGTATATATGGCAAAATACGGAATGACACGTGATCAAGGACGAATTTTGGACACCGCTGTATCCATTTAAAAACGTATGTCCGTGCAAATTCGACAAAATGGAAAATTTGACTTAGAACTACCGTAAAACACATGTTTCTGCAGGTGCGTGTCACGTGACCTTTCCTGCCAAAATGTATTTTTCGAAAAGATGAACATTCAAGGTAGAGGAGAGAGACAAAGTTATGGATGCTGGATTCACTGAAACTGGGTCATTCCTTCCATTTTTTTTAAGTTGGCCGAACATACATTGTCATGACGCCCTGCGCATGACGTCATTTTCTAGAATCACGAGCTCTTACGCGCGAATTTATGTCACACACCACTAAATCACCTTTTCATAAGGTTAAAATATCCCAGTTTAGTGCCCAATCGGACTGAGAGACTAAACTTGGAGGTAGGGGTCTCTAGGAAAATACTTGCAAAAGTGTCAGTCGTTCGAAGGATATTACTATAAAGAGCATATAGCAGTGGGCACGGGTTCGAGTCCCGATAAAAGTTTCAAATATCCTAAGGATTAGTCTAGATATTCCAGCTGGTTCGAGGGGCTCGGGCTTGCAACTATGGAACGCCATGACGAGAACACGGAGCGGGGATGATGGCGTCAGGAGAGCGGTTTTTAGGGGAATGGATGCGGCTAGCTATCCAGTGGTAAGTAGGTAAGGTCCCTGCGTAGCACCATTCGCTAGCAAGACATCACAGCTACACGACGGTGTATCACACTTGCCATAATGAGGTCGCATCGCTGAGCTACAATGTGCGCACGTACGTCAACATGCCTTCTATACGTACACGGAAGTGGACCGGGTACAGGTATGTAGCCCGGTCAAGCCCGAAAACACACCGGGGCTGTGTGTTTGGGCCATGGCTAGGTCTCGAACTGATTGTCTCGTGTTTTGAGGCGTTCTGCTCGAGGTAGGGGGTGGCTGTGTGATGAATTAGTGTTAATACGTATGCAAAACGTACTTGCGCGAAGGTGATTGCTTCTCAAGGTTTGGACGCCTCTGGCTCGGCAGTGGTGCACTGCCATGGGCCGAAACCAGTTTCATTTGGTAGCCAGGCGACCCGGCTTTCCAACGGTGTATTGCACTGGCCTCTAGCTGTTCAAACTGCCGGGGCCAAGGGTGCTAAAGTGTGCGCAAAACGCGCATTTTCTTCTATTTTACCACATATTACTTTAAAGAGCATATAGAAGCGGGCACGGGTTCGCGTCCCGATAAAATTTTGAAATTTTCCTAAGCATTAGTCTAGTTGTTTCAGCTGGTTTGAGGGGCTCGGGCTCGCAACTATAGAACGCCGTGACGAGAACACGGAGCGGGGTCGATGGCGTCAGGAGAGCGGTTTTTAGGGGAATGGATGCGGCTAGCTATCCAGTGGTAAGTAGGTAAGGTCCCTGCGTAGCACCATTCGCTACCCAGACATACATGCTAAATGACGGTGGATAACACTTGCCTTAATGAGGTCGCATCGCTGAGCTACAATGTGCGCACGTACGTCAATATGCCTTCTATACGTACACGGAAGTGGACCGGGTACAGGCATGTAGCCCGGCCGAGCCCAAGAAGACAACGGGGCTGTCTGTTTGGGCAGTGGCTAGGTCTCGAACCGAATGCCTCGTGTTTTGAGGCGTTCTTTTAGAGGCAGAGAGGTGGCTGTGTGACGAATTAGTATAAGTACGTATGCAAAACATATTTGCGCGAAGGTGTTTTCTTCTCAATGCTGAATGCAAAACGTGCATTTTCTTCTATTTTAGCTCATATTGCTATAAAGAGCATATAGCAGTAGGCAGGGGTTCGAGTCCTGGTAAAAGTTTGATTTTTTTCTTCTTGTTTAAATGTTGTTTCTTTTGGTTTGATAGGCTCGGGCTCACAACTATGGAACGCCGTGGCGAGAACATGGAGCGGGGTTGATGACGTCCGGAGAGCGGTTTTCAGGGGATTGGACATGTGGTAATTAGGTAAGGTCCCTGAGTAGCACCACTCGCTAGCCAGACATCCCAGCTACACGTCAGTGTATCACACTCACCTTAGCGGGGTCGCATCGCTGAGCTACAGCGTGCATTTGTATGCCAACATGCTTTCTGTACCTCTTGCTACATGTATGTAGCCTGGCTGAGGCAGCAACACCAGGGCTGTATTCTTGGACAGTGGCTAGGTTTTTAACCTGTGACCTTGTGTTTTCAAACGTTCTGCTTGTCCCACGGAAGTGGCTGTGTGACATCTGATTGTAAAAATGAATGGAAAACGTATTTGGACGAACATGTCTTCTCAAGTTTTGAACCCTCATTGCTTGGCAGTGGTATAAGCCTTTGGCCGAACTAGTCTCGTTCTCTAGCCAGTCGAACTGACTTTCCAATGGATTAAGAGTTTATTTATAATATATTTAATATATAAAGAAATCATTGAACAAGTAGAAGAAAGTTCCGAAAGGCACTAAATAAGCTAGCTACAACCTAACAAATATATATGTACATGTCAGTTTGACTAATAAAGTTTTTATTGCTGTTTTTGGTTCTTGTCTTTTCAAACTATAATAAGACGAACACATATTTCAAATCTAATACTTTTTAACGAGACGCATTTAGACAAAACATGTTCATTTTTCAAACCATCAGGCTAAAAACCGGCCAACAGTTATATTCATACATTTTATCCAATAAAATTCGCTAATGCACTTGATAATTTAATCAAGATCAACACGTCCTGCACAAGACTGACAATCAGTAGAGATGAGAAAGGTGAAAAATAATAAACAGTAACGAGACTACATATTCATTCTTGATTTTCTCTTCTATACAATTATAAAAATAACACATTTTCTCAGGGTAATAGTGCATATTAGCCACCCAAGAACTGAAATAACACCCGATTTTTTTTATTATACTGAACCAACATCTTCATCATTTATTTTTGCAAATTTGGTTGCTGACGAAGAATTTGCCTTTTATCATCGTTTGGTAAGTATGTGTTATCAAGACGTTTGGTCAGCTTGTCTCTATTTTGCAAGACGCTTTATACACTGTAGTGCACACTGCAAGCGTCTGAGGGACGCAGAGCATAGCGGCCAGGGGAGAGAACTACAACATTACGTTTTCTTAAGTCTATATAAATTACACGCCCCTGGGGAATATTGCAAAAAATTATTGACCGGGTGATACTCATTTTCAGGATGATAGATAGAAATTATTCATTTCCAGGATGATAGATCGAAATAACACCATGTGACGTCACATTAGGCTATATAGTAAAAAGTTTACGTGAAAATAATAAATCTTATTATTATATGCTGTAAAAAAACAACCTGTAACATTTGTCACCTACAATATAATAGTTATTCTGAACATGCATATTTGTAACATTTGACTTTTTTTTGTTTTCAAAGGTATTTACGATAACTTTTTGAACTTGTCTTTTTTACAGTATACTTCTATCTACCATGTGTTAGCATTAGACCATTAGACTGTAACAACTGTCCCACCACATGCCTCACTCTATGAAAAAACTATGGACCATGAGACCCCCACCAAACACACACACACCAAACACACACATGCTATTTTTCTGTCATGTTTTTCACATTGTGAAACCATCTTGAAGTAAAAGTGTATATTGTTTTTATTGTTACAGAATTCCTTTACAATGTGATAAATAACCGCTTATTTCATGTGATTTTTTTTTCAATAACACTATAGTTAAATATCCTGTTCTTCATTGTATGTATAGTGCATTGAATAACATAACATATATTACTGGAATAGCTGTCAATTATGGGAAGGTTTGAAAGACTTTACGACAACATCAAGGAAATAAATCCAGACTGTTTTTAATGCACTTTTCTTAGTTCAATTATTTCTAATAATTTAAAACTGGTCCTAACATATACTTTAAGACCTAAATGATGTACCAAATAAACACCTTTTGACAATATACGTGTCTTAAGTGAGCGTGATTAGGGCCATAGGCACTACAGCTGAATGAACAGAATGCAAGATGTCTGTACCCCATTACACTTAATGCTTGTGTTACAGGTGGTGAAAAATCGCTGCGCGACCAGGTCTTCTGCTTAGAGGGCAGACACTCTACCATCTGAGCTACCAAGTCACACAGTGTTACCAATTGATTTATCATCAATATACCTGTACCAGGCTACATATACCCACTCCAAATTTAGAATATGTACTGAATTCTTAGAGTTACAGAGAATTTTGTGAAACATTCTCGAGATGCTGAAGCAATAGTCATATTATAACATAGGTTTTTTACATTGGAAGCCAAAATGTAGCAGCTGGTGAAAAAAATCATGGCTCAAAAAGAATTTGAACCCTGGGTCTTCTGCTTTCAGGGCGTACACTCTATCAACTGAGGTACCAGGCTACACAGTGTTACTAATCGATTTATCACCAATATGTAAATGGCAACCAACAATCTTCTCTATTTCTCACTTAAATGATTAACTCCATTATTAGAGCTCTTGCTTTTTGATTGATATTGAATTATCAACCACATGTACATATAATGGACCATTCTATCTAAGGGTTAATGTGTGACAAATGATTATACATGAAATTTTACAACTATTTTATTCAACATGATGTTCATATTACCAATGTTTAACAGCTGACATGACATAATCATTGAAACAAATCAACAGTACTTTCTGTTCTAAAATGCTTGTTTTGATACAAAACATGTTGGACAGACATCGAGTTTCATCTGCTCCATTTTAAAATCAAACTAGAGCTATCACTAAATGTGATTAATACCCCCACAAGACCGCTTCGGAACTGAGGAAGTTATTAGTAACAGAATACTTCATAAAAAAATTGAAAAAAAGTTATGGTTGTGGGCAATTAAAGATAGTTTTGGTTCTTGTACACTGCATTTCATGTCATTGAGCTTGACCCTTGTATGAAGTTGCACTGAATTCAAACGACGAGTTTCCAAATTATATTCTGGAAAAGGAAATCCAATGAAGGGTAATAACTGTGCAAATACTGAAGATGGAGTTAAAGCTCTTACACAATGCACTTCCTGTCATTGTGCTTGACCATTGTATGAAGTTGCACTGAATTCCAACCAATTGTTTTCAAGTTATTCTCCAGACAAGGAAAACCAACAAAGGGCAATAACTGTGCAAAAAGTGAAGACATAGTTATAGCTCTTGTACATTGCACATCCACTCATTGTGCTTGACCATTGTATGAAGTTGCACTGAATTCCAACCAGTAGTTTTCAAGCTATGTTCTGGACAAGGAAATCCAACAAAGGGCAATAACTCTGCAAATAGTGAAGATGGAGTAATGATTCTTGAACATTGCACTTCTTCTCATTGTGCTTGACCAGTATGAAGTTGCACTGAATTTCAACCAGTAGTTTTTAAGTTATGCTCCAGACAAGGAAAACGAACAAAGGGCAATTACTCTGAAAATAGTGAAGATGGAGTTATGGCTATTATACACAGCATTTTCTGTCAATGTGCTTGATCACTGTATGAAGTTGCACTGAATTCCAACCCTTAGTTTTCAAGTTATGCTCTGACAAGGAAAACCAACAAAGGGCAATAACTCTGCAAAAAGTGAAGATGATGTTATGATTCCTGGACACTGCACTTCCTATCACTGTGCTCGACCATTGTATAAAGTTGCACTGAATTCCAACCAGTAGTTTTCAAGTTATGCTCCATAAAAAGGAAAACCAACAAAGGGCAATAACTCTGCAAGTAGTGAAGATGGAGTTATGATTCTTGAACAATGCACTTCCTGTCATTGTGCTTGACCATTGTATGAAGTTGCACTGAATTCCAAACGGTAGTTTTCAAGTTATGCTCCGGACAAGGAAAACCAACAAAGGACAATAACTCTGCAATAGTGAAGATGGAGTTATGATTCTTGGACACTGCACTTCCTGTCATTGTGCTTGACCACTGAATGAAGCTGCACTGAACTCCAACCCTTAGTTTTCAAGTTATGCTCTGGACAAGGAAAACCAACAAAAGGCAATGACTCTGCAAATAGTGAAGACGGAGTTATGATTCTTGGACACTGCACTTCCTGTCATAGTGCTTGACCAGTGTATGAAGTTGCACTGAATTCCAACCAGTAGTTTTCAAGTTATGCTCCATACAAGGTACAGCCCCACCAACCGACAGACCACCCGACCCACCCACCAACCACTGGGTGACTCCTATATACCCCCTAAACTTTGTTTTGGGGGTATAAATAGAATAATTTTGTCTAGTAATGAGGACAAGATTTATCAAATATTTTTTACGTATCTTTTCCTTTTTTAAAGGCTTGAAACATTTACCGGTACTCTATTTCTCAGATACTGTGTACGTTTAATTAAAAAATAACGAGAAAATATCTTGTGACTTGGGAAGTCCGAAGGAGTTACTTTGAAACAAACCAAAAGTACCACATAAAACTACTACATGTAATAACAATCCTATTTAGAAATTGCAAAGACCACTTAATTTCCTTTTCCTAGAGCAGATATATGCACTTCACAACAGGATCATACCTGGTACTTCAAATTGCAGCTACAAACCCTACTCATGGTGAATTTACAGTGAATCTATATTTACTAGGCCAAAGTACAAAAAGCAGATGAAAATCTGTCTATTCTTAACTTAACATTCATCTTTTAATCACAGTAATCATTTCACATCCAACAAACTGTAAGTAATAACTCTGTTCATAGCAATAACAGCAAAATAATGAATGGCAGGGGTGGTGGGGGTAGCTGTAGTACCTAACTGGAGCCTTGAACATTACACTGGATTTTGAGAACTTATTTTAAGGTATAAGGATTGTAATCCCAGGGTCACGGGTCACAAGTTTGATTCCCTATTCTTCCACTTTTGTTACTAACTGTCTTAAGATATCAAATCAAGGCACGATGTATCAATGATATAAAGTGAGCCTGTTAAAGAACGAGGAAAGTGTCTGGCATTGGCTGTATCCTACATCATGCACTGTCCCCAGTAACTTAGGTTAGCAGTGACTGGTATCATAGATAAACTAATACAGACTGACTTGTAGAAGATATAATTTCTACCATTTCTGTACTCTGAAGGGCATATGCTTATGCTACAGAAAAATTACATGAACATATACAATGGTTTAAAAAAATTCTTTGAAAAAATTACTGACAAAAATTCAGACAAATATCTTCAGAAAAAGATGACTGGCATAGATACAACACAAAATTAATGCTCCATAAGTGTTCAGTGACCTTTGACCTCATGACCTCCCAAGAGGGTCTGGTGGGTAGAGCTCATCAAGGTGCATGCACCTATGAAGTTTGGAGGCTGTAGGTGCAAGGACTTCCATATTATGGTCAAGGTTAAAGTTTTGTGACAAACAAACAGACAGACCAAAAACAATATGCTCCCTCCGGGGGCATACAAATAATTTTAATTCAAGATCTATAGATATAAAGACAAGAATCTTCTCCATGGTAGACGAAATATCATATAACCTTTATTAACTTATTATTGAAAATTCCTCAAGAAATAAAGAAGTTATAGTAAAATATTAAAATTTTTAAGGAAATTTCTTAAGTTTAAAGGAGAAATATTTCTGGAAATATGGGTGCTCGAGTTATGAACCTTTACACATATCATGTGGGTGATGATAAGGAACATATATTTGAAGTTTTAAGTAAATCCCTAAAGAAATAAAGAAGTTATAGTAACTGTAAGAAATATTTTGCTGCACAAACGCTTTAATCAGGAATCTGGACATGGACGATGGGGTGAGTAGAACAACTCTCCATATACTTCAAACAGTCAAGTTAAAAAATGTGGTCTCTACAGATTTAACTTGGATTTGAGCCAGTGACCTAGTTTTTCAACCTAGATGACCAATAGTCTAACCTGACCTAGAAATTATCAACACAAACATCTTGACCAAAAGCAATGATAGCTGAATTCAAAATGTGACCTGTAGAGTGTTTAGAAGGTTTTCCTTTGATTTGGCCTGATAACCTAGTTTCTGATCCTGCATGGCCCAGTTTTGAACTCCTCTAAGCAAGTTTCATTAAGACTTGATAAAATATAAGGTCTCTACAGTGTTAACAAGGTAATAGTTAATGCCGCACACCAGACAACAGTCCTATCACAAAAGCTCATCCTGAGCATCAAAAAGATGAAGAAAAAACAAACAAAAAAACTTGGAATGCAGGTTTAAATAAAATAAATAATCAGTGGGTAACATTGAAAAGAGGAATTTATTTTTAATTAATAAAAAAAAGAAAAATAGAGAAACATACAAAACAGAAAGTAACTTACGTAGAAATCGATTGCAAAACGGAATTACAAAATACAAATTCACTAGATTTAATAGAAACAGAAGTTGTTGTGGTTTTAAACAGAAGTTGTTGTGGTTTTAACAAATTATCATAACATTAACATACAATTAACATTACTGAATTTACAATACTTGTGAAACAAAATTTTGTTTATTTAAAGCTATGTTTACTCAACTTTTTCAAGAGAATCTCTCAAATAACCAAAGCTATAAACATGCAGAACATTGTACAACAATAAAACAGGGGAAAAATGATCTTGCTTTAAAAACTATAATCATTCTGGTATTTAACAAAATGAAACTCTTATTTCTTTTAAAAAAAGAAAAGAACAAAAGCAGATTGTTAAATTCCAGTCTATGACAAAATATCAATTCACTACTTGAATGAATTCCATAATCTAAAATTGTACATAGTTTGCCTTCATTCAATGGTTTTAAGTTCACAATTATGAAAAAACGAAAATTCTGAAAAAATACCTGTACAAATTCTACAATGAAAATGTTTGACTTTCTGTATAAAGTAAATAGGCTTAAACATTTTTAGTTATAACTAAAAACTTGAAAAACAGACATAACTATACTCCTGAAAAATGAGTTCTCTCAAAGCTTGTGTGAGACTTTTTGTTTTTAAACTTTCTCCTGTTAAATGACACAGAAATGAGAACAATCTTTTCAGATAGTACATTCTCTGTTCCCAAGACCAACATGGTTAGTATGTTGCATGCTAGCTGCTCACTAAACAGAAATAAAGATGACTTACATACAAGAAAAGTGTCTAACAGCACCTTAATACAAAGTAACAGTCTCACAGCATAACTGCTGTTTCTTGTTTTATTCTAAAATTGTTTTCAATATTTTTGCACATAACCCTGACGAAGAAAACAGTAAAAAAAAAAAAAATAAATAAAACAAAAACAAAAAACAATAGAATAGTCAAGCCATACATGTATTTCTGTTGTTTGCAAATCTCAAAATAAACAACTATCTGATAAACATTTTCAATATTCACATTACAAACCCTCTTTGTCCAGTCACCTGCATTTACAGGCCAGCCTGTCTTCAGCAATTATTGTTTAATGCGGGTACACATCACAACATAGTATGAACAAGAGCACTGCTGGGCGGAGCATTATATGCCCTAAGGGTGTTTTTTCTAATTAGGATACATTTGTGATACAAGAAACATGGCAATGCCACGAAACCAGGTTTTCAAAAATGTTGTTCTGATTCTATACTATAGTATGAATTTTGGAATGAAGATTGCTATGAATATTCAAAAGATTATAACATGACATGAAGGAAAAGATAATATTCATGAGAATACATGATAATGAGTAGGATGTAAATTTCGGCTAACAATACTGTCTGCAAGGAGTATACTTAATAATGAGACAACAATTTCTGCACGTCATCTTGATGTGGTAAACATTTGTCTGAAGTTTCATCAAAATTCTTCAAAGGGTTGAAGAGTTACAGAGCGGACAGGATTTTCAATGTTAATGTCACTGTGACCTTGACCTTGGAGCCATCAAAATTCTTCAAAGGGTTGAAGAGTTACAGAGCGGACAGGATTTTCAATGTTAATGTCACTGTGACCTTGACCTTGGAGCCAGCCATGCGGAACATGCGTTCTGCACGTCATCTTGATGTGGTAAACATTTGTCTGAAGTTTCATCAAAATTCTTCAAAGGGTTGAAGAGTTACAGAGCGGACAGGATTTTCAATGTTAATGTCACTGTGACCTTGACCTTGGAGCCAGCCATGCGGAACATGCGTTCTGCACGTCATCTTGATGTGGTAAACATTTGTCTGAAGTTTCATCAAAATTCTTCAAAGGGTTGAAGAGTTACAGAGCGGACACAATTTCGTTTGACGCCCGCCCATCCGCCCATCCGCCCGCCATACCCCAATCTAATAACCAGGATTTTCAAAATTGAAAACCTGGTTAATAAGGGAGGAAACCTTGGCTTTAAACGTAAATGATTTGCTTTAAATTTTGAATGTTTTGACCATTGACCTACTAACCCCAAAATTATTAGGGGTCATTCACTCAATATGTGCAACCATTATATGAATTTTGAAGTCTCTATGACAAATGGTTGTCAAGTTACAGAGTGTAAATGATTCTAAACATTTAGGTCTCTGTAACCCTGACCTTTGACATACTGATCTCAAAATGTATAGGAGTCATCCACTCAATGTGTGCAATTGTGATATAAAGTTTGAAGTCTCTATAACAAATGATTGTCAAGTTACAAGATGTAAACAGTTTTCAATACTATGATCACTATGACCTTGACCTTTGACCTACTGACCCCAAAATCAAATGGGGTCATTCACTCAATGTATGCAACCATTACTTGAATTTTGAAGTCTCTAAGACAAATGGTTGTCAAGTAACAGAGTTTAAATGATTCTAAACATTTAGGTCACTGTGACCCTGACTTTTGACATACTGACCTCAAAATGTATATAGGTCATCACTCAATGTGTGCAATCATGAAATAAAGTTTGAAGTCTTTAGATCAAATGACTGTCAAATAACATGGCGAAATGGTTTTCAATGTTAAGGTCACTGTGACATTGACCTTTGACCTACTGACCCCAAAATCAAAAGTGGTCATTCACTCAGTGTGTGGACCATTATATGAATTTTGAAGTCTCTAAGACAAATGGTTGTTGATTACAGAGTGTAAATGATTCTAAACATTTAGGTCACTGTGACCTTGACCTTTGACCCCAAAATGTATAAGAGTCATCCACTCAATGTGTGCAATCATGATATAAAGTTTGAAGTCTCTATAACAAATGATTGTCGAGTTACATGGCAGAAATGGTTTTCAATGTTAAGGTCTATGTGACCTGACCTTTGAGCTACTGACTCCAAAATCAATTGGGGTCATCCACTCAAAGTGGGCAATAATCACATGAAGGTAAAAAACTGTAGGTGAAAAAGTACTCAAGTTATTCCCCAGAAACCAAATTGCTAACGGACGGACACCCTGGACCATAACATAATATGCCCCTGCATATAACAAATCTCTATTTATCACCTTCTGAATGACTGAATGATGGAATTAAATGTTTCTGAATGCATCTGATCAAAGAAGCAAATAATACCTTCTTACTTTTACCCCTTAAGATGGTCAGATTAAACTGTCCCCCTTTTACCCCTTTAGATGGTCAGATTAAACTGTCTCCCTTTTATCCCTTAAGATGGTCAGATTAAACCGTCGCCCTTATACCTCTTAAGATGGTCAGATTAAACCGTCTCCCTTTTATCCCTTAAGATTGAAAAAACCTTTTCCCTTTTATCCCTTAAGATGGTCAGATTAAACCGTCTCCCTTTTACCCTTTAAGATGGTCAGATTAAACCGTCTCCTTTTTATTTTACCTCTTAAGATGGTCAGATTAAACTGTCTCCCTTTTACATCTTAAGATGGTCAGATTAAACCGTCTCCCTTTTACCTCTTAAGATGGTCAAATAAAACCGTCTCCCTTTTACCTCTTACGATGGTCAGATTAAACCGTCTCCCTTTTACCTCTTAAGATGGTCTTATTAAACCGTCTCCCTTTTACCTCTTAAGATGGTCAGATTAAACCGTCTCCCCTTTATCCCTTAAGATTGAAAAAACCTTTTCCCTTTTATCCCTTAAGATGGTCAGATTAAACCGTCTCCTTTTTATTATACCTCTTAAGATGGTCAGATTAAACCGTCTCCCTTTTACATCTTAAGATGGTCAGATTAAACTGTCTCCCTTTTACCTCTTAAGATGGTCAAATTAAACCGTCTCCCTTTTACCTCTTTAGATGGTCAGATTAAACCGTCTCCCTTTTACCTCTTAAGATGGTCAGATTAACCGTCTCCCCTTTATCCCTTACGATGGTCAGATTAAACCGTCTCCCCTTTATTCCTTACGATGGTCAGATTTAACCGTTTTCCTTTTACCCTTTAAGATGGTCAGATTAAACAGTCTCCCTTTTACCTTCTAAGATGGTCATTTACATTTAGCTGATTAAAAATGGTTTCTTTGTTTCACTCATTTACAGCTTCTGAATGTCAAAGATCATTTCAATACTAATGTATTTCTGTACTAACCAAGGTCAGTGCCAAACTACTGTAACTAGTATAGTCAGTTTTGACTTTTGGCAGTAATAAGTTGAAGTAATTGTAAAGTGAGGAGAATATAACCTAGTTTTGCACTGAACCCTTAGCTGAAAAAGAACATACCTCAGCTGCATGCATGTCGAACATAGATCTATACTTACACATCAAATATGGAACAGTTCATGAAAATGTCATTCTTTTTAACTATCTACAGAAACAGAAGGACATATACATATACAACACACATGAAAGACTTTCAGAATCTCCAGCAAGGCTGACCTGTTGTTTATAACAACCTTCTAATACTTACAAAGAACAAGAGGGTCATGATGGCCCTAAATCGCTCACCTGAGTCTCATTGTCATGTATTGGTTTTTATAGGTGCAAGTTTGAAAAGCTTTGCAATAAGTTTGAAGACTCTGGGTGTAATGGTACTCAATTTTTTTAGCAGAAATAGTTTTACTCTACAGGTCCCAGTGACTTTGACCTTTGACCTACAGTACTCAAGTTATTGAAAGGAAACGAAGTGTGAAAGACAGACAGACAAACAGACACCCATGGACAAGGCAAAAATAATATGTCTCCATCAGAAGGGCTGGGTTGGGGGGAGACAAAACAATGAACAATTAAAGGTATAGCCCTTGGTGTTTCAGAGTAGCAGATGTTTTAAGTTTTCCCTATATAAATCCTTGTGTAAATCAAATGACCCCTCGGGAGGGGCCAGTTTTGACCCCAGGGTCATGATTTGAACAAACTTGGTAGAGGTCCACTAGACAATGCTGCACACCAAATATCTAAACTCTAGGTAATGTGGTATCTGAAAAGAAGATTTTTAAAGTTTTTTCCTAAATAACTCTTTGTAAAACATGTGACCCCTGGGGCTGGGCCATTTTTGACCCAGGGGCCATGATTTGAACAAACTTGGTAGAGGTCCTCTTGACAATGCTACATACCAAATCTTAAGGCTCAGGGCCTTGTGGTTTCAGACAAGAAGATTTTTAAAACTTTTCCTATATAACTCTATGTAAAACATGTGACCTCTGGGGCGGGGCCTTTTTTGACCCAGGGGCTATGATTTGAACAAACTTGGTAGAGGTCCAGTAGACAATGCTGTACACCAAATATCTTAACTCTAGGCCTTGCAGTTTCTGACAAAAAGATTTTTTAAAGTTTTTCCTATATAACTCTATGAAAAACATGTCACCCCTGAGGCGGGGCAATTTTTTTTTCCCCAGGAGCCATGATTTGAACAAACTTGGTAAAGGTCCACTGGACAATGCTGCACACCAAATATCTAAACTCTAGGCTTTGTGGTTTCTGACAAGAAGATTTTTAAGTTTTCCCTATATAAATCTATGTAAAATCAACTGACCCTTGGGGTGGGGTCAGTTTTGACCCCACGGTCATAATTTGAACAAACTTGGTAGAGGTCCACTAGATGATGCTTCATACCAAATATCTAAGCTCTAGGCCTTGAGGTTTCGGAGAAGAAGATTTTTAAAGATCCAACTTTTAAAATCTAATTTTAGCTCCAGTGAACCAGAAATGCAATGGACCAGAACCATTTGAACAATCTTGGTAGAGCTTCATGCAAGGAACATCCCAGGCAAGTTTTATTTAATTAGGCCCTTTGGTTTCAGAGGAGATGTCATTTGAATGAAAAGTTGACACTGACGGACGGACGAACGAAGGACAAAGACTGATCAGAAAAGCTCACCCTGAGCACTTTGTGCTAAGGTGAGCTAAAAACACATGGCATAAAAATAGATTATGATATTAAATAACATCTCATTTAATCTTTTCAGTATCTTCAAAGAAAAGACCACTGGCCTTGGTAATCTATGGTCAAATTATGCTCAAAGCAATCACACTGGAATGCCATTAACCCTTACCATACTAAATATCTAAAATGAACATGCTTATCTTTCAATTTGGACAGAACCATTAATTGTTTATGGGGGTACTTATTGAAAATTTACTGATTGAATAGTGAATAGTGCAGATCAAGATCACACTGCACAGATGTGCGGACTGATCTTGGTCTGCACTGGCTGCAAAGGTAGAGTCAACTGCCACCCATGTTATACTGAAATCTTTCTTTAATCCACTAATAACTTTATCAGAACGAAAGATGCAATTTAACCAAAAAGGCAATTTTAATAAAACTGATCAAGTCCATCACTGACTTTTAAGAATAACATTTCAACTGAATATAGTAACCTTATAGCTATTCAAATCAGGTAGAATCTCAGGAGAAACTCAATCATCATCATCACAATAATCATCAAACACAATTATCCATATTCCTCATTAGATAAGCCATGATGATACCATCCCTCCTCCATAAACAGCATAACGCAACTCACTATTGCTGTAAAATTATCAATGGTCCATACCACTCAGCCAATCTACTACACTTATTACTATATGCTTTTGTCTGTTACTTAAACATCCTACTTAATTCTGTAATTTTTTTGTCAACTTTTATCCTCAGATTTTTTTCTTTTTTTTTAAATTATTTGTCTTGATTTAACTTCTACAAAATTAAAATCTTTTCTATTCTAGTGGTATTTGAAACATTTCTGATTTTCTTCAATATTTCTACAATCAATCTTTAATATACAAAAGAAAAGCATGAGGGCTTTATTTAAAGTGTCATTTTTACAAACTGCTCAACTTATTCATGGCACACATGAAGATATATAACAGTAGTAAAATAAACACACACCATAATTAAGCAGGAACTTAAACTACAGAGCACTTTTCTGATCACATTTTCTGAAAACATATTGATTGTCTACTTGCGACACATGAATTACCATCATGTGAACAAAAGAAATATTCTGGCACTGTAAATTCCCTTTTAATTTATCTTCAAAAACTTGAGACAAAAATTTACTAATGACATATTCCATCCTTGATTAGGAGTTCAAACCTTGAGAAAATGACAGGTGTAAATTTTCCCAAAAATAATACCTGAAACATCAGATGAAAATACTAGCATTACAACTTACAGCCATGTTAATAGTTTCCTCTAGGAAATACACTTGAAAAAACTCTGAACCAAGTGTCAACTTCAGCAATGTACGAAATCAAGTGATTTCAGTTTGAGCCATAAAGAATAACTGTATATGTTAAGTTGTTTTTTTTTTTATAATACACCCTAAAATCTATTTATTAAGTTCAATAGACTAACAACCCTTACACTTGATTCTTTTCCTATTTGTAATAATTTTTCATACTTTCACTACACATCCCTGCAGGCACTCCTAGTATATCTTTTGACAAAAATTCATCAAGTCCTATGTCAACACTCTGGTATGTAGATGGACTACTAGGTTTAGAAGTCCTAGCGAAGCCAGGCTGAGTTTCAAAGACAATAAAGTCATCTACTGAATCAAGCAAATCTCCTGATGCTGCTTGATTCTCTTGACTGTTTGAGAATATGTTATTAGCAAACTGACCACCTGACTGTTGTTCATTCTCATGTGGTCTGCAAAAATCAGAGGAAGGTTCTCTCACAGGATCAGATGTAAAGACATTTCCAATATGACTATCAGACTGTGGTACATCAGATGGATCTTCCCTAACATTATGCATACCGTTGAAGTCATTTCCAAAAGATCTACTGGAATGGTCATTGTTAGTTTTATTATACTCTCTTTTGTTTTTCTTTCCACCGTCATTTGCACCGTGATTCGGGTAACTAGAAAAGCCTGGAGGTGGCACTCGTGGAGGTCTTCCATAACTGTGGGCATTTGGTGGACCATATCTTGGTTGTCCTGCATATCCACCACCCCTAAATCTTGGTGTGGGTCTGGTTGGAAAACCTCCCCTGAAATGGGGGTGGGGTGGAGGTCGATACATGCCTCCTCTTTGAAATGGGGGTGGACCCCTAACATGCCCGCGGAACCCTGGATGATAACCCCCGTATGGTCCAAAATCAGGGCTATGAAAACCTCTTGTTCTTGGAATGAACTCCCTCCTCTGGGGTGGGTACCCATTCGGTTGATATGGTTCTGTCTTTTGATAATATGAACTCTTGTTCCCGATGTTTTTCCAACCAGAGTACTGATGATTGTTCTGTGTTCCAACATTGTTACTATCATTTTGTTGTGTTCCATAATCAGTACTGAAATCATCTAAATCATTTTCTTCATCACTGTTAAACACACTCCAATCTTTTACAAACTCTTGTTCAATTTCTTCAAACTCATCTAATCCACTATTTACTTCAGCTGAAAGATTTGCGTTCACTTCTTGAATTCTCCGACTGTTTTTATCATTTGTCACATTATTCATATTTGCATTACCTCCCTTGTTTTTATTGTCACTTTTCATGCTTGTTTTATTCCTTGTCCCAAATTCACCGTGTTTTTGTGTATAACTGAAATCATTTGTAGTACCAGAACCGCCACTTTTAAACTGTTTCATCCCTTCGTAGGAGCTATTTTGTCCAGCAAACTCACTCACATTGGAGGGACTACTTCTTCCATTCAAACTGCCTGCATTATTATTGCAATGGCCTGAAAATTCTAAATTTGTTCTCCCTGCTGAGAACCCAAAATTCTGTGAGGTCCAATCTGTTGATTTTGACCACTCATCATTCTGATCAGAATCCCTCTGAGAACCACTGGAGGATACTGCATCCCTAGGCCCAGGTCTTGAGAAGCTGGAAAGTGTGATGGTAAAATAAGTTTAAAAATCTGCTGTTCATTTGCAAAACCTTCATCTATCCATTTAGGGCAATTGATATGAGAATTTGTGAATAGTTTCAAAGAATATTAAGACAGTTTTGTCAGCAACCATGTCTTCATAGCCTTTAAATCTGCCAGTATTTATGAATAAATGCCTCATTTACCAAATGCACTCAAGGGCATTAAATAAATGTAGACAAATTGCATAATTTGCCACCTACCATCAAGGACATTAAATAAATGTAGACAAAATGCATGATTTACCACCTACCCTCAAAGGCATTAAATAAATGTTGACAAAATGCATAATTTGTCACCTACCATCAAGGGCATTGAATAAATGTAGACAAAATGCATAATTTGCCACCTACCATCAAGGGCATTAAATAAATGTAGACAAAATACATGATTTACCACATGCCTTCAAAGGCATTGAATAAAATTTAATGTAGACAAAATGCATAATTTGCCACCTACCATCAAGGGCATTAAATAAATGTAGACAAAATACACAATTTGCCACCTGCCCTCCAAAGTAGTAAAATAAATGGGCATAAAATGTATGATTTACCACTTGCCCTTGAAAGCAATTAATAAAGGTTTTTAAAACGCATAAGTTTTCACTTACCCTCCAAAGCAGTTAATAAATGTGGATAAAGTGATGATTTACCACCTGTCCTCAAACCAATTAATTAATGTGGACAAAATGCATTACTGACCACTTGCCTTAAAAAGTAGTTAAGAAATGTGGACAAAATGCATGACTGACCACTTGCCCTCAAAAGCAGCCACCTTTAATGAATAAAAGCAAGACGGACCAGCTGCCCTCAGAAGTAGCCCCAAAATGCGGACCAAGGAAAGATGATTTTGACATCAACTTACTCATCATCTATATCATCAAGTATATCAAATCTGTTATGATGTGCTTGAGGTTTTTTGAAGTCTGGTTTTGGTCCCGTATTCTTTTTCATGCTTGTTTCATTTTTCTGTTTTGGCTTGCCAGCTGTTGAGCTGCAATGTGAAAAAGAATTGAGAGAGGTGAGTTAATGCATGCTTCCTGTAATTTACTCTAAACTTATTCTACAACAATGATTTCCTAAGTTACATTCCCTTTAAAATGTTATCTCTAGAATATTTCTATAGGTTTACTTTAAACAATGAAAAAATATTTGGTAAATTCATAAAATGCATAGAATAAAACCTGATGGTATCAGTCTATGTGTTGTCAATGAGGTGCATTACTGAACCTTACACATAGGGACGTAAAACCAAGGATATCCTACAAAGGTTACATCATAACAACATAGCCTGATATGTTATGCTAGAATCATCAAAACTGGTGACATACGATCAGTCTGTCCTTAGAATACAGAACTAGAAGTATGTCCAGAAGATACAAATACCCCCAGTAGACCTTAGACTGGGTGATTATAAAGAGACTTGTGAAGTACATTTGTCTTGCTGCATACTAAAGGTCAGAAGTTGAACAATTTCTAACTTAATGTCCAGTTTCAAGACCATAACTGTGTTGCTAATGGTTTTCCTACCAGGCTTGGGGCTGATTACTTGTGTTAGTAACTGATTACATTACAGTTACTTTGAAATTTCCTGATTACAATTACATTGGATTACTTTAATGTTTTGATGGTAACTGATTACATTACAGTTACTTGTGGTCAAGTAATCAGATTACATTTGATTACTTTCAATATTATTTCAAACTGCAAGACAAATTTTCTAGGAGAAAACATTAGATAAATCATAATGGAAACTTTATTTAACATACATGAAACAAATATTATTTGTAGGAAAAATATTGGCTCAGTAAAGCAGTCAAGTTTTTGTCTAACACACTGAGTCACTAATTTTATAAAGGAAGATTCACAATGTCATTCTGTTAGAATCATGTATATTTAGATATCTCCACTGCATTTAATCATCATCAATTTTTTAAAGTTTTATTTGATTACCCCATGCCTGTTTCCTACAAAGTCTGTATCAAAATACCCACTTGTTCAATTTTACATGCTACTTAAAATTACTGTGTATTTTTTTTTTTTACTTTTGCTTTCTATATTGTGAAGTATCAAAGAATATGAAAATTGCTAGTTTGTATCTTTGGGAAAACCCAATGTGCACAACTTTCACATGCAGTTCAACATTTCTGTGGAGTTGTTGAATATGGCTGTCATACACTGTGAACTTGTGCCACACAAAATTTGTGAGTCAAGGGCCATCACTTAAATCTACTTGAGGCATCCATACAGGAAACCCCTAATGGGCAACTTTATATGTTGCCTAACATTTCTGTGGAAACTGATGATGCTGGCTGTAATTCACTGGATATGAATGGCACAAAATTATGACAGATGGTTCAACATTCAACCAAAAGGATACTTCAGAGGTGACCCTTCATTCTTTTTAGCGATGTAAAAGCAATTTTGATCAATAATCATCTTGAATATAATTTCAGTGTTCAGTTCTTGTTTTAAGTTTATTTTTAAATAAATTCCATATGAATAATAATTAATGAGTAAATTTTACCTACCTATTGCTGCAAAAATTCATATTATAGAGAGGTTTTTCAGAATGTATGGAACTGGCAGACCCTTCTCTCTGCTGGGCAGGGTCCTGGTTTATGCCAGATTCCTGTCTTTTCTTCTCTGAAACAGCAAATTATACACTGCAAATCAAAATTATCTCCCCTTTTCTAAAACAATAATTCAGACAATTTACACCTAGAAAATCGTACTGTTATTTACAGCAAACCAAATACATTATCGCCTTATATTCAAATTTTTTTCCCTTCCCTAAAACAGCAAACCAAACAAGCTGAATCATGTTTTTCTAATTCTATACAACTTAAACCAACCACATTCTGTAAGCTTGAAACTTAAAAACTTTATAAACTTTTGAAGTCTTAAAGTGATTCTTTGAATTAGCAATGGAACTGATAATTTTCTCCTTAGAATCACTCTTTTGTTTCTAGCAAGAACAGCTGACAAGCAAAATATGGTATGTGTGTAAGTTATTCAAAACAAAAGCAGAACAATTTTGTACAACCTGAATAAAACAAGAACAACAATGTTTAAATAACTTAAAATAACTTTCTTTACAATACAATGAATAGCAATAGCATGAAACAAGTCTACTAAATAAAATCCTCAGTACTTTTTGGTACGAACAAAGGATCCTCTGAAAGACGCCGTTCCAATAATAATTATCATGTCCTTCTCTATCAATCAAAAGGAGTAATTAGATCTCCTGGAACTAAGTAACAGTCAATTTTGAAAGGGGGGGGGGGGGGGGGGGTAAAATATTTCCTTTTTATAAAAACAATATTGTAAAGAAAAATCTTCACCTCTTTGCCTGGCTTTTCTTGATTTCTTCCCATAATCAAACATATCTGAAATACAAACAATGCAGACACTTCACACCATTTACATGTATGAAAGGTACTGCTACATTTACTGGAAGACTTACAACAATTTTTCTCATACCTTTACTATACTGCACACTTTAGTCTAATGTCCTCATGAAATTATAAACTGCATGTACTAAAATCATACTTCAAATATAACATAATTAACATGAGAAAAAAATTAAACAACTGCATGTTTCCATTCTTTTTACAACACATTATATAGTTATTAATGTCATAATACCTTTTTTTTCTTTCTATGTCAAAGATATTCCTAACTGAAGGTATAAACAATTTCTAAGTCATCTGTATTGCTTATTGTCTTTATCTACCCCAATTCGTTTTCTCCCTACTGGGAGAACTTTACATCTTATATCAATCCTACTTGATAATTGCTTCCCTGGTTCAAACCAGTACTCACAATAACAGTATGGAACTAGAAATGGTTTTTGATTGAACAAAAACATATGTCTCCCCCCAGCCAGTTGCTGCAGGCAGTATTGAATCAGACGATTGTAAAATTTGACATTTAACCTCCAAGTGTGACCTTGACCTTGAGACACCACACCCGCAAAGTGGGTTCTGCATGTCACCTTGATGAGGTGAACATCTGACCCAAGTTTCATAAAAACCCCTCAAGGGCTTTTGAAGATACAGAGCGGACACGATTTTGTGGCATTTGACATTTAACCTCCAAGTGTGACCTTGACCTTGAGACACCACACCTGCAAAGTGGGTTCTGCATGTCGCCTTGATGAGATGAACATCTGACCCAAGTTTCATAAAAATCCTTCAAGGGCTTTGGTAGATACAGAGCGGACACGATTTTGTGACGGACAGATGGACGGACAGACAACCGGGGGAAAAACAATATGTCTCCCCCGATGAGGTGAACATCTGACCCAAGTTTCATTAAAATCCTTCAAGGGCTTTTGAAGATACAGAGCGGACACGATTTTGTGGCATTTGACATTTAACCTTTAAGTGTGACCTTGACCTTGAGACACCACACCCGCAAAGTGGGTTCTGCATGTCGCCTTAATGAGGTGAACATCTGACCCAAGTTTCATAAAAATCCTTCAAGGGCTTTTGAAGATACAGAGCAGACACAATTTTGTGGCATTTGACACTTAACCTCCAAGTGTGACCTTGACCTTGAGACACCACACCTGCAAAGTGGGTTCTGCACGTCGCCTTGATGAAGTGAACATCTGACCCAAGTTTCATAAAAATCCTTCAAGGGCTTTGGAAGATACAGAGCGGACACGATTTTGTGACGGACAGACGGATGGATGGACGGACAACCAGGGGAAAAACAATATATAATGAGGAAAGGAAGTTGAAACTCTCACTCCAGATTGAAATGAAACTTGCAACTTCTAAATCAGGAATCAACATTTCTAATCTTCAATTACAGTTCGTCCAGTAAACTTCTGATGCTGGAAGACTGATCTTCCCATCAAAGAATGCAAAAAAAAACAAAAAACAAAAAGAAAGTACAGTGGAACCTCCCCAAACCGTAATAGTTTTGGATTGAAATTAATTTCTGGTTTCCAGAGGTTTTCTGTTGTTGTTTTTTAACATTACAGTTGCAATGAACTAAATAATAACTGACAAATTGATAAATAATCAGAATTTAATTTCAAATGAAGACCAGTTATGGCAAAAAAATATCTGACTTTATTTTTCTATGCAAATAATACAAGGTGTCATCAATATTTCTTTGTAGTATAAATGAAGATGTGGATAAAAATAATATAGGCCTGCATTTCAGAGGTATAATATACAGAAAAAGAATTAAATTCTTTCAAAATCTCCCCCCCCCCCCCACCCCCGGTTTCTGTGGAGGAAGGCGGTTTCCAGTTTGTAAAGTATTGATATACAATAGAATTAGAAGGAAAAACTAATCAAAACCCCAAAATTAAAAGGCTCCAGTTTGAAGAGTATTCTGATTTTTGGAGGGCCTGGTCAAGGAGATTCCACTGTACTTCATTTCAATAACAGTTAACTTACGATTAAAATCTATCTCATTTTCTTTTTCCTCTTCTCTCTTCTGAGCAGCCAGTCTTTCTTTCTCCTTCAGTTTTTCCATCTCTCTTTCCTGTTTCTTTCTCAATTCTGCAGCTATTTCTTCCATCTCTTTCTCGCGTTTTCGCTGCTCTGACTCCATCTTCTTCTTCTGTTTCTTGTTCATCTTCTGGGGTTGCGATTGATTCTGTAAAACCAGGCAATGATTTTTAACATTGTATAATACTGCTCATTTTTATACAATATATTTCAAGAGGGTTTTAGTGAATTCCTTGTGCTTCTTTATTAAAGAAAGCTGAAAACTCAATTCTTTCAAAATTTGGCTTCTGTGATAAAATTCCCTGTGACGAAACTGAAATAGTTTTTTCTACCTCTCTTCCAGTAACAGTGCTGTTTCTTTCACTCTTTCATATTCCCCTTAAATTGTGAAAATACATGAAGACAATCAGTCCCCAAAGTGCCTATAAAATCAGTTCTGCTTTCAAGCTGAGAAATGTTATGATGAGTTTATTCTGGCCTCTATCCACTAAATCCCAGATGCTGACTTATGAAAGGAAACCTTACATACAGTCAGTATATGATGTGATCATGCTTGGAACAAGAATATTCTCACCAGCAAAGGTGTATCAGGTCGAGAGCTCCCTGTATCAGTTTTGTCCTCTGATTTCGTACTTGTGTCATCTTTTGAAACAGGCTTCCCAGTAGCTTGCCCCTTTTGCTCTGATATTCATAAAAAAACAACAATAATATAAATCAAGCTGTATTCAGAGAAAAGGCTTATTCAGTAATTCTAAAAAAATTAAAAAGAGACTTTCTGCATCATATCAAATGATAAGCAATAGAAACTGTTTGGATAAATGCAAATGTTTAGCCATGTTCAGCTGTAGGATCTGTTTGGATTAATCCAAATATTAAACTCTAGAATCAGTCTGGATTCAATCCAAATGTTTAGCTATAGAATTTGTTTGGATTTAATCCAAATGTTTAGCTATAGAATTTGTTTGGATTTAATCCAAATGTTTAGCCATAGAACCTTTCTGGATTCAATCCAAATGTTTACCAATATAATCTGTGTGTGGATTAAATCCAAATTTTAAGCAATAGAATCTGTGTGAGGATTTAATCTAAATGTTAAGCAATAGAATTCATCTGGATTAAGACATATGTTTTATAGAATTTATCTGGATTTAATCCAAATCTTTTGCTATAGAATTTTTTTTGATTTAATCCAAATATTTAGCTACAGAATTTGTTTGGATTTAATTCAAATGTATATCATTGAATCTGTTTGGAATCTACTCAAATGTTTTCCTTAACTTAGCTACAAGCCAGCAGATGATTCAAAGAAGCTTTTGAAAATTACTTGGCTATTTTAACAACTCATTGATACCAGCGAGTTACCTCTGCAAATTTAACATATTGTGCAAGGGAACACTATTTGAAAGAAATTTTTATGAAAAACTGCTTCAAATTCTATAAATATTCCACACACAGAATGCAAGCAGAAGGTATTTTTATATTTGCCCAGTGCAAAGCTTATGAACAGTTTCTCAAGTTACTGCTGGACAGTTCATCTAGCCATCATTTGAATTTACCTAGCCACTAACTGGCTAAGCTTTAGAACATGTGGCTGATTATTTGACAGAAGACAGAGCTTAAGAAAATTAGCTTAACTATTTGACAGAAGAGCTTAAGACAACAAGCTTGATGTCACCCGCCCTCTATATATAGGGACTGGACCAATTCAATCATAAACAAGTATTCAGTGGGGTTAAGATAAAGTCAGACTGACAACTGCCAGTGAATTATTACCAAAAATTTACACAGACCTGTCACCACTTGAGTTAAAGGCATCAACTTTGACTACTGGACCGTTAAATGGTAAGCATTAAGTTTACTTACTGTCTGAAATGTTTGTTAACACATACCTGGGTTCACATCATCAGTGTACAGATTCCTACTTGGTTGTTTCTCTCGTTGATTTCTTTGCTGTGCTTTATGTTCTTTGGCTCTCTCTGAAGAAAAGAAAACAAAACATTTAAGTTAACAAATATTAATAAACCTCCCTTCTTTTGTGTTAATCTTTTTATGCAAAACAAGTAAAACTAGAGCTATCATTAAATGTGATTAATACCCTCGCAAGACTGCTTCAAAACTGAGGAAGTTATTAGTAACAGAATACTTTGTAAAAGAACTGAAATAGTGTTATGGTTGTGGGCAATTAAAGATATTTGTGGTTCTTGTACATTGCATTTCCTTTCACTGTGTTTGACCATTGTATGAAATAGCACTGAATTCCAACAAGTAGTTTTCAAGTTACGTTCTGGACAAGGAAAACCTACAAAGGGCAAAAACTGCAAATAGTGAAGATGGAGTTATAGCTCTTGTACACTGTACTTGCTGTCACTGTGCTTGATCACTGTATGAAGTTGCACTGAATTCCAACAATTAGTTTTCAAGTTATGCTCCGGATAAGGAAAACCAACACAGGACAATAACTGTCCAAATAGTGAAGATGGAGTTATAGCTCTTGTACACTGTACTTGCTGTCACTGTGCTTGATCACTGTATGAAGTTGCACTGAATTCCAACAATTAGTTTTCAAGTTATGCTCCCGACAAGAAAAACCAACAAAGGGGAAAAACTGTGCAAATAGTGAAGATGGAGTTATGGTTCTTGAACACTGCACTTCCTCTCATTGTGCTTGACCATTGTATGAAGTTGCATTGAATTAAAACCATTAGTTTTCAAGTTCACTGCGGACAAAGAAATTGCAACAGACCGCCCTACTGACCAAACACCAGGTGACTCCTATATTACCCTCCAAACTTCGTTTAGTGGGTATAAAAAAAGAACTTGATTTAAGGGAAAAATCGAAACATTTGAATTAAAAAACATGTAATAAGTCCTAGGTCAACTGAAATGGAAGTTGACACGGTTTTACAATTGCTCTACAGACTCAAGCCAGACGGTACCAAGAACTTGAGGAAACAATGATCACTTCAATCTTGGAAAAACAGGTAAGGATCTTGAACCAGGTTTGAACAATCTAACAGGCTATGATCTTGAATCAGGTTTGACCAATCTAACATGCTATGATCTTGAATCAGGTTTGAACAATCTAACAGGTTAGGATTTTAAATCAGGTGTGAACATTCTAACAGGCTAGGATCTTGAATCAGGTGTTAAGAATCAAACAGGTTAGGATCTTGAATCAGGTTTGAACAATCTAACAGGCTAGAATCTTGAATCAGTTTTTAACTTAAACCAGTGACTGTGATTTTGACCTTTAAGCTATAGACCTTAGTCTTATTCAGGACATTTGCCCTACAGTCTTTAAATGTATCATTGGAGATTTTCTCCCCCCCACCCCTCAGATGAAATATCACCATGGGTATTTCCTCCCCGCCACCCCCACTAGAAATATTACCAAGATAGGCTCTCTGCTGAATGATGGTGTTTAATTATTAAAAAGAGGGAAACATATTCTAAGTTAACACATTTATTCATAAAGAAATTTTGTTAGTGTTCTTAAAGGTGCAAATGGCCATGGCGATATTTCATCAATGTCCAATGATACATTTAAAGACTGGAGGGAAAATGTTCTAGGCAACAAATGTCCATATACCACCTAACACACCATCTTATCAAGGTGAAACAATATGCTAAGCTATTTTTAAATCCTTCCATGTATGGCAATGTTATGGTCTGGACGAGAAACAGGACTGACAGATGGATGGACAGACATCAAGGTTAAGCCAATACAGCCACACACTTTTCTGTGTTGGGGTATAATGACAGAGTTTTACAAAATCATTCTTTACCAAAAACAAAGATGTGACATTAAGAAAGATGGACTTTTAGAAAAATGGAGCTGGTATGTGGCCGAGTCAAAGAACTGCACTTTGACTCTATTTGAAATCAACAAATTTTTTTCAATTTTTCAATAATTTCTAACCAACCTTTCTGTCTCTGTTTTTTCTCCCTTTTTCTAAGTTGTTTCTTGCTGAGTGGGGGATGATTTGGAGTGGGATGCTGTGTCCTGGTAGTGGTATTCTGATAACTGCTTCTGTTTCTCCCTGCATAGTGATTATTCTCATCTTTATTCTGTAAACAATTATAAGCAAAGTAAACTTACTCTGTAAGAAGTGACTAATCTTCTGTCGAAATTCTGTAAACTAGAAGGTATTTCAGATTTCAGATCTTCACCTTAAAGCAGCTCTTTCACAGACGAATTGTAGAAATAAACTATAAATATTTATTCCTTATTTAATGAGGGGACATAAGTCTGCCGATCTCAGATTTGCATCAAAATACCCAGGTGCGTAAGTTCACATGCTGATGATTATTCTTAGAAAGTTTCATGGCTATAGCAGTTAGGAGTTAAACACGACACAAACCGGTCTAGGTACAAACAGGGTCACAGCGGAAGAGCAAAACAAGGGCAAATATATATTCCCCCTCAAAAAAGTTTTCTCTCCTCTCCCTTGTTACTGTTGGTGATATCTTTGTTTTCTGACAAAAAAACTTGGTTCCAATAGCTCATATTGCACAGGAAAACACAATTTTTTTGTAAGCCCACTTGGGAAATAATGATTAAATATTGAATTTGGTATACCCAACAAGGGCGATCAGTGATCACATGTGTCGCCTGATGATAGCCAATTAAACAGTACTATTGAGAGGTGATTGGACAGTTTGTAGGCTAAAACGCATTTTTTTATTCAAGGGCCATAACTCAGCCAAAAATCATTCAACCAAAAAACCTGTAAGACATACGCAAGTACTTGAGGTACAGAACAATCCTGTAACATTTCATTTAAATCGCTTTAGTAGTATCAGAGAAGTAGTTTGGAGCTGAGGACCAGTCATTCAAGGGTCTAGGTCAAACAAATATAGGTCAAAGGGGTGTTGTGTCCAAGTATGAAGTAAATCCACTTACTAAGGAAATTATGGTCAATGTTAAAGTTTTTGGACAATTGGATCTTCAAGGTGAAGGTCATTCTGGGGTCAAGGTCAAACAAATATAGGTCAGTGGGAAGGTGTTGTCCAAAGGGGTGTTGTGTCCAAGTATGAAGTAAATCCACTTACTAATAAGGAAGTTATGGCAAATGTTAAAGTTTCGGACCAATGTGCTGCCAAAACTGGATAGAGGGCCTTTTCTTTAGTTATTTTCATTTGTTTAATAGAGGGCTCTTGGCCCCTTATTCCATTGTTACAAAATGAACTCTATTGTTCTCTTTGTTATGTTTACAGTTAGATTTATTTTCGGTAGTGCGGACTGACTGATGGACGGACAGACAGTTCAAAAACTATATGCCTCCCTTTTGCGGCATGAAAAATGTTAATCATCTGTCTTCACATAAGCTGCTACCAAAACAACTTCATTTCCTAGAAAAACATAATGACCAATACGGGTACAGTACAGCTTAGGAGGATTGTCCGAATTTCGCGAAGTTTGGAGGAACTGAAAAAAGCGCGACTTCGAGTAAAAGATCGTTTCTCCAGTGAAATGAAGTGACTTCGAAGCATAGTGGAGTAAAATATCTCCTGAGTGACTTCGCATTTCTGCAAGTCAAACTACATACTACAGTATTTTATGAACAAATGAAAACATTTCAGAAACGTACATTTGTTAGCATCCTTTCTCCCTTGAATTTTCCAATGTTAAACATGGTAATTATCAGGGTTATTTTAAGTGAACTGCTTCAACTGTCAAAGAAATTACATCACTCAACAGCGACTTTCAACTTTTTATAAAGGGCGCCATGTCTTCATATAAACTCAAAAACACAGAAGCTGACACATGTGTGAATAACATTCCTAAATAAAACTAACACACCTTTTCAAACCAATGAAATTTACAGATCTTGTATACATGTATTTTTTCCGATGCAAAACAAAAAAAACCTGTCAATCACACTTCCCGTGACCTATGATCTTTACACATAATATAACACCATCTTTTTATTGGTTGTTATTCTAAGAGATAACCTTTGACAATAAGCCTGAGTAATTTTCCATTCCCATTTTACCGACTTTTCCACATCACATGACCTAAAGCTGCATGCTTTTCTTAAAATAGCAATGTCTACACTCTTGACTTTCAGTTCTCATTTTCGGAAAATCTTTAAATAGTAACACCTTGAAAAAAAGCTTGTTAGTATTTATGGAGTAGGAAGATTTTGATTTTTCTAAAAAGCAGAGGTGTAGAGACATGTATTTATGTAGATTAGGAACAAGTGTAGATCATCTAAGATGTCGCATCTGTGTGGGAAAGAGTTAAAAGGTGACATAAAGAAATATGATCTTAGAACAATATTCAGGGTCATTGTGAAGTATTACCTTCGTATTTCGGAAACAAATTGATTTTCAATGGAAATACAAGTAAATATTAAAGATCTAATTGGATTTTCTTTAAACAATCTTCTTCTGTCGGTGAAAAAAAAAAAAATCTTTAAAACTCTAATTTTTAATTTCGACATTGGTGAATTATTGGCTTCATCTTTTCTAAATTTTCATAGGTAAATGTCCGATTTTCGATAGCAATGTTTCATTTCTCTTACCAGTTAAATTTCGCGGAGTGCCACGATATTACTCCCGTGAAGTGCTGCGATTTTACTCCTTACTTGGAGTGGCTTCAGTCACTCTTTTTCACGCGAAGTCACTCTTTTTTAAATGCAGATTACTCCTGCGAAGTGTAGAGTGAATTCCTCCAAATTTTGCGTTTTTTGGACAATCCTCCTGAGCTGTACTGTATGTTCAACTTTCTTACAAAAGCACACAAAATTAGAATCAGTATGGAATATGTATGTATATCTTTATCTTTATACTTAAATGTAGTTGGAAAGCAAATGGCTATTAGAAAATTTCTGTTACACATGGTGTGTTACATTCCTATAATCTACAGCTATTAACATACAGAAGATCCACAATAGCTGTCATTTGAATCAGAATACATGTAATATTCGTCATCGTCACTTTCTTCACAATAGAATGAAAATCCTCCAAATGGACCTCGGAACTGTGCAAAGAACATTTCTACAATGTAGAAAAAGAGTACAAATTAATGAAATATGCAAAGAAAGGCTCTGGAAAACCGAACATTTGTCAGTTTTTACCCAATTTCAGCTTCCTGGACCAATTTTTATGGCCAAAACATCCTAAAATTGGTCCATTTATTTTGTTTAAAATCAAATACAAGTATAACTTGTCATTAAAATGCCAAAATTTCACACCTAAATGCCAATCGGTCTCTTATGTGGTCCTTCACACCCATCATAAACCCATAAAATTGACATTGTGACCAGTCACCCGAGGCCATTATCACCAATTAACTGATTAACTCGTTAATAAGTGTGCTTGGTTGGCAGCTAGTCAATAGATTATGTTAACCTGTGTTAAATAAATTATAATCATGAAATTTGCGCAACATCCGTTTTTTACTTTAACCAAAACATTTTTTCACGATGTCAACAAACGAATTAATGTAAGCACTGTAGTTCAATTTCAGTTGTCAGTGACAATAAATTGTTCATATTTGTCAATAAGAGAAAAAGCCTTACAAGCATATTAGGCATATTAACGTTAAACCTTGTTTTTAGCCGAGGAGTGGTGGGGAGTGTGTTTTGGACTGAGATTTGAAATCTGAAAATTTTCTGAGCACAGATGTTAAGAACAGGATTTAAGTATTTTGACAACAGGACTGTGTTATTTATGCCAGATTCATTCTTTTAAAATTCCAAACTTAGAAAAAGAATAGCACATTAATGTTACAATATTACAATGCTAAACGGCATCAGAATTCAAATACGATTATCAAATGGACTGTTATAGTCCAAGTATGTTACAGTCCAAGTATGTTAGATCATATACATGTATAATAATATCTTTATAGTCGTCTCATTCAATTCACTCACTCTGCTCTTCTTAACCTAAAGATTTTACTTAAAACAATCATTATGTAAATTGTAAGTAATTGAAATGAAGGATATAAATCTCTGAAATAATGGTGTTAAAAAATTTTCACTAAAAATCAACTATATCAAAAACAGAGTTGTTTAAAGTCCCAGAATCACACACTGATTTTACTGATATAGAAAAATAAATGTACTGATAGGACAATGATCAAACCATGTTCTATTCACTCTGAAACAATGTTTGCATATGTATTTCTTTTGTATTCAAGTCATTTCTTCATAAAAAAAATATATATCTATATTCTTATATTTCTTGCAATATCATTGGAAAAAATACTGTACTACATTTCTTACATAATGATTTATAAGCAAAGTTAGGAACGATTCAAGTAGAAATGAAGATCATTTCTACCAGTAAGACAACTGTTCTTAGTAAATTAAGAGCTACTAGTAACTGTGATGCTGGGACTTGAATATCTTTTCTTACTGAAACTATATATAGAATTTAAATTACATTGTCACTGTAAATTATCTAGCATTCTTAAACATTAAATATAGATTGACAGAATTTCATTTAAGCATAACCAAAACCAATTTCCTCCTATTTTTATTACAATGCAATCCTATTAGGTTACCAAATTTCAGATATCATCTAACAGGTGCCTACTTTAAACTGGCAGAACTTACCTTCAAACATTCTTCTCAGAAACTCCTCCTGCAAACAAACAAAACAACTAAGTATTTAGTTTATACCAAAGTTATTTTATTTCGATTGTGTAGGAAGCTTTTTAGCTTATAGACACACTCTCAAATAAGTTCCTGGAACTAACCAGTACTAAGCAATGAGTGTAAAGTTTCTTGCTCAAGGAAACTACAGCTTGCCCGTGACTGGGTTTGAACCTGTGTGGCTAGCAATCCTTTGACTACTAGTCCGACGTGTTAACCACTCGGCCACGCCAACTAAGTATTTGAAAAGAATACTGCAAAGAATTCATAGAAATATCAATAGTCAAACTTGTTTGACGTGATCTTAGCAAATACTGATGTATTTTGAGTACTGAAATTTCTCCACTTGTGCTAGATATTTGAAAGACAAGTGGAGAACTGTCCCAACCAGGTGTTAGTCCAAAAATCTGCATCAATTGCACAACTATTCAATACAACTTAATGGAAAACATTCACCATTAAATAAAATCATGTAAAACTTGTAGAAACTTTCCATTGTGAATTATACAATGTCCATTAGTATTCGAGTTAACATGCTCTTAAATACAAACTCTAAGCATAAAAATTTAATAACCTATAAACTACACTGAAAAATACCTTATCTAAAAGTCCTAGCAATTTAAAATGAAAACAGATTCTGCCAAGTTCATTTACTATTCAAAAGGGATATTTCAACAAGAAATATTAAATGCCCACTGCTAAATCTACGATCAAGTAGTAAACTTGTCCAAGGAATCATACAAAGTTACAAACACTAACAATACTATTCCTAGGTGTGAAAAGATTGTCTGAAGGCACTGTTCTGACTGTAGATATAACATATAATTAATGAGAATAAACCTAAACCACTGAAGATGTAAAATAGGGATTTCTTGCTTCTTTATCTTTTACAAAACAATCACTGTTACATTTCAACTGAGTGGTATTTCCATTTTCTATTTAACAAAAAGGACATCATTAAATTCCAACTGGGCAATATATATTTCCAAATACAGCAATCTGAACACTATGTAACATTTTAAATCCAAAAATTTTTTTTGAAGCTCAAGGTGCATTTCAAAAAAGCAACGATGTTCTAAAGAAACCGACAGAATGTTTTTACTTTCACCTGCTTGATGAACATGAAGCTGTCACTAATACAAGTATTATCAAAGAGCTTCAAAAACAGGAACCATGGAAGATGTTTAGTTTAAACATATCTACTTTACATTGATTGGGAAGCAAGTTTTTTCGACTTATATTCATCCCTCTCTATGACTACTTCCTGGGTTCAAACCAGTACTTGCACCGAAAGTAAGGAATGTGTAAAGTGACTGCAAAATTTCACTTCTGGTAAGACTCAAACCAATGACAACAGGATCGAATGTCCAGCACTCTAACCCCTGGTCCACTGGATTTCAATGGAAAAGGTTTAAAATCTGACTTGATTTAAATTCAACAACAAAAATGTTTATTAATCTTTCTTCAGCGTTGTTTTTCAGCTTAGTAGTAAATGAAACAGTAACTGTGTACCGTTAGATCTTCAACACTTATTTCACTTACCCTGACATCATGTGGATCTGTGGTCCCAAAAGCATTTGGGCCCTCTGTCAGGTACTTGTATGCATAACCAATCTCCTGGAACTTACTGTGGGCATCATCACTTTCATTCTAAGAATAAACATTTCAAACACATTTACTCAGGATATCAAAGATGTAAGTTTTTTACTCCATTCTTACTAAGATTTTTATCTTTCTTCTTTAGCTCAAGGTTTGTAAAAGGTCTTCATTAAGGATTCCTTAAAGATTTGTCCTTCATTACTGTGTACAAGTGCCTGTTCAAAAAAGGACGTCCTCAAGGACTTGGCCAAATTCATTCTGTCTCAGAGGGCTTTTCATAAAATCTTTCTAGATAGTGAAAACTTTGCCACAGTTGACTCCATTTTGCCAGCTCTTAAATTCCCAAACTAATATTCATTTTATTGTGATTTTAAGTAATCAAAGTTTCAACCCCACATTTCCTAGACATGCAGAATCTTTGAGAATGCAAAAAATGGGAGTACAGCAGTCTATCACAGGAACTGAATCCATCTACCATCTAGGACCTTGTCTATGATCTCACGCATAATAAACAGACTAAGTCTATTTGAGACAGGTATAGTATACTTACTTTGTCAGGATGGTACTGTAAAGCCAGTTGCTTGTACGCTTTTCTTATTTCCGCTGAAAACAGAAGACTGACATATATATGACATGCTTATCTTTATACACCTTAGATTGACATACACAGTTCACAAAAGTGGTAATTTTTCACCTAACTCATTCTGCCTTCATTTCTAGTACTAGTTCATTCTATGATAAGACAGAAGTATTTAGACAGGGAAACGAGGGTGCTAGGGGCTGAATACATGAACCAATCCTATAAATGCATCTTGATACCCATAAATCATTATGCATTGAAAAGACTTTACTATTTCCCACATCATGTTTATAACTTGATTACATTTATAAAATTTAATTTTAGATAATGCACTTGTAGACATCAGAAAAAAGTATAAATGCAAGGTACTGGAAAATCCTGCTCTACATATATATCAATAAAACCCAGTAACTTACCTTCTGAGGCCCCCTCTTGCAGACCAAGGATCCTGAAGCACTTCCTCCTTTCAGCTGCCATTCTAACCGTACTGACCCCTTCACTAAAGATTTATAATCTTTGCCACAGAAATACCACTACATCATCTATAACTGTAACTGAAAAAAAAAAATTAATTTTAATTATTTCACTGAATCTGCATTTTTCCAGCAAAAATAAAAAATAAAAAAAAATTAGCCCTTTCCATAGAAAAATGATCATTTAAACAAATTTATACCTACATGTATTCAAATCAATTTATTCTGTAACTATCCTTGTTACAATTTCAGTATTCTAATCACACAGTCTAATATTTCAATATTTGTTTTAAAATGTGTTACTATTTTTCTGAATCTCAAGAAAAACAATGATATAGTATGGTATTACCTAACACTTACAAAAATGTAAAACGATGACATCAACCATTAACATCAGAGTCAGATACATTTTGTAAACCATGCACTGTACAGTAAACAAATGCCTTTACAGGTGGAAACTGGGGCACTCAGGGTTGCTATCTTCATAAATTTGATAAGCCTTTGTTTGGTTGTTCCTGGACAGTGTCCAGAAGACAATTAATTCTGACAGATGCTAACATTTTCATTGTTTAATTATTTTGTTTTGAGAAAATTCTGTTTTATCTATGTGTGTGTTGAATACCTACTAACTGGACTCACATGTAGTTAGTTCTGTATCAATATAACATTAGTACATTGTTAAAAAAAAACAAAAAAAACAAAATAAACTGGAAATTACAATAAAGATTTAAAACATAATAAAAACAACATGTCTTCATTTTAAGGTATGTACACATTTATTTACTCTGCGACAGAATTTCTGCTGTCCTGTGCACTTCTATAATAACTAACCATTTATTTTATGACAAAGTCAAGTCTATTTTTTAGTAATCAATTCAAACAGATAACAAAAAAAACTCCAAGACTTTCAGTGTATAGTTTAGTATTAAATACTTTTCATAAAATCCAAATGTTCACATGCAGAGCAGCTGAGCAACCACTCTCATTTAATTAATTAATACTCAATAAATATAAACCAGCTTACTGGTTGAAATTATATTTTATCACCTGACTAAAATCAATTGATTAACTGAGCCAGGGTCAATGTTGAATAACTCAAATAAAACTATCAACAGATAGGAAAAATACTCCATTACCATTGGACAAATTACCATTTCAACCATAAAAAAACAACATTCAAGCCCATATTTTGTTTCTCCTTTATCTAATATCCTCTACCTATAATTTATTGACTATCATTTATATTTTACTGTACACATCATATATAAAAGCCTTTTTAACTAAAGGCCTCACAGAATTCATTTATCCTTTATTCTATCAACAAGGTACCGGTAATCCTTCTATCTCTTCACAAAATTAAATCTGAAGAACTGAGCATTTTAATATCATGAAGTTTTTATTTCATGTCATAAGATAAAATCAAGTAAATGAAGAAAAACGCTTATATACTAAACCTTATATAATATGTATGTAGTTCCAAACTTTCTAAATTTATCACTGATCAAGGAAAATAAAGTTCCCCTATTTAAATGGAAAAACCAACATGCAAGTACGCAATTTATCAAACCTAACAGTCTGAAGTTCATTCAAATCTGGCCTACTATTACCTTAATTTGTTAATAAAAAACTTGTGATAATATTGTTTCCAATTTCATTTCATTTAATTATGTCATATCATTTTTCAGAAAGTGTCATTCTCCTTTTTGTTTTGTTTTTTTTCTTAAATCTGAAACTCATGTAGTTATAAATTTTCGAAAAATTACAGGTCACTTCTATTTTTAACTTTTAAAGTATAAGTTCATACACACTATTCTCTGAAAACGAACATTATGACAATCAAAAAAGGAATATTTTGACAATCAATAACACATTAGATAAAAAACACACCTGTCATAACTACCACATTATCTATCTACATTGTATACTGCACTTATGATATAAACTGATATCGAATTACATTCTGTTCAATTGAACAAGATACACAACTGCTGAGAATAGAGTTACTATAATCAGAAAATCATGAAAATAAAAATGAGTTCTTTCACTTCTAAGATGGACAACAGACATTCAAGTACAGATATAACTTTAACTTTATGACTGGGCCAGTAAAAAAAGGTTTTTACCTTATAAAAGTAAACCTGTGTAAAACCTTTCTTTTTCACAATGAATACATGTATGATATAAACAGTAAGATATGTAGTGTTTGTTTCTCTAGAAAACAACATTAGTGCAAATTAAAGTTTTGTTTAAAATTTCAAGGTCACTTTGATCACTAACGAAGCCTTAAATGAATGTTTAGAAGTAACTGAAATGATAACAAGATTAATCCACAAAAACAGACATATACATGTGCAGACTTCAATCTCTTTCCAAGAAATATGATTAATAAGATGGAAGGGAAAATAAATTATGTTACCTCAAAAATAACAAAAGCAGCCACACAAAAGGTAATGTTTTAGACAAATAAGCACAAATGACTGACTGACAATATGTTGCCTGGTAATGTTTCGTAGACTTTGAAGTATAAAGCAACCTAAGATATAATTATATACTAAACAAGAGAGACATGATGGGCCAAAACCACTCAACTGAGTACAACTGCTAAGAAAGAAAAGCTGGGGGATGGGAGGGATTTCCCTCTATAATTCTATTTAAAACAAGTGACCCTATTTGGGGACCAACACTGACCCCAAGAATAGCATTTAAACAAACTTAATAGATGTCCACTAGACAATGCTTTATGCAAAATTTTAGAACTCTGGGCCATGTAGTTTTGGACAAGAAAATTTGTGTTGCCACTGCAACCTGAGCTCTGCATGGAATGGAATTCTTTAAACAACTTCGAAAAAGCATTCCAGCAAAGTTTTATCAATTTTCTCCCAATGTTCTAGGAGGAAATGTAGTTTAAAGGTTATGTGACTCGAATTTTTGACCTCGAAATTGTCATATAAGCGAAAAATATATATCTAAATTTGACTGTTTTACAAAATTCCATATGTAATTTTAATCTTAAAGATGTTTTTATAGCAAATTAAAATCCATATTTTACGCACTTGGTCGCGCGCACCTGCCACAAGTGAAACCGGAAGTGACGCACTTTATCCCTTGCCACTTTACACAGCTGCCTGGATTGTTTACAAAAACTTTAAAATTATGATGGAAAGTGAAAATGTAGACTGAATATAGTAATAAAAACAAAATTGAACAAGTTAAGCTAACATCATGAGTATACATTAAAGATTTTTTTTATATAAATAAGTTGAAATTTTGATGGAATTCTGAAGCCAATGAGCAATATTATATAGAGGCTAGTTTAATCAGGGTTATAGAATTAAAAGAAACATCAGTGAAAATATCTAGACTAAGAGACATTTTCAAGTAACTGATTCAAAAAGATTTTGAACATGCTTATTTTTATCCGATGCAGTTTGTTGGAAGACTTGATTAACTAACTCCAATCGAGAGGTTTTTTTCCAAAATAACTTTCTCCTTACAGTGATGTGTTGCTTATTTGTCTGTGGTATATTTTGCCTGAGGTACGTGTAAGTAATCTTTGACTAGATCTATGATTTTTTCATAATAAATGCATTTCTTTTTTTTTTGGCTTATTCATTCTACATTTTTATTGAAAACAAAACAATGACGATCAAAGAACAAATAATATGAAGAAGCCCTAAAACATTAAAAACATATGAACAATATTGTGATACATGGAAATTGATAGTAAATACTTCAAAAACGAAAATTGTAGTATTCTCAAATGGCAGTCAAAGAAGATATAATTTTACATACAATAATGTAGCTATTGAGGTGATCAATGATTATAAATATTTAGGTTTATACTTCAGTAAAAATGGATCGTTTGTTAAATGTAAAAATCATATTGCCGAACAAGCTACTCGTGCTATGTACAGTTTAATCAGAAACTCAAGTCGTTTAAGCCTTCCTGTTGATCTACAGATAGACATATTTAATAAAACAGTTAAACCCATACTTATCTATGGCTCAGAAATTTGGGGGTTTGGAAATCTTGATATAATAGAACGTGTGCAACTGAAATTCCTTAAATATATATTGAAACTAAAACGCTCTACTGTGAATTATTTTGTATATGGGGAAACAGGGCTTATGCCAATTTGTGTAGATATTAAAGAAAGAATTATTTTCTTCTGGGCAAGGCTTCTTATGAATGAAAACAGTGAAACACCTAACAAATTATCATACTATATATACAGAAATATTTTAAAGTCAATCGAAAATATGCAGGATGAGGTTCTTAAGAAGAAACCATTGAATTCAAAAAAAATAGTTTTCAAGTTATTCTCCAGCCAAAGAAAACTAACAAAGGGCAATAACTGTCCAAACAGTGAAGACAGAGTTATAGCTCTTGTACACTGCACATCCACTCAATGTGCTTCACCATTGTATGAAGTTGCATTGAATTCCAACCACGAGTTTCCAAATTATATATGGAAAAGAAAATCCAAGGAAGGGCAATAACTCTGCAAATAGTGAAGATGGAGTTATAGCTCTTATACTATGCACTTTCTCTCATTGTGCTTGATCATTGTACGAAGTTGCATTCAATTCCAACCAGTAGTTTTCAAGTTATGCTCCAAATAAAGAAAACAAACTAAGGGTAATAACTCTGCAAATAGAGAATTTGGAGTTATCAAATAAAGGGCAATAACCCTGAAAATAGTGAAGATGGAGTTATGATTCTGGGACACTGCACTTCCTCTCATTGTGCTTGACCAAGTTATGCTCCAAATAAAGAAAACAAACTAAGGGTAATAACTCTGAAAATAGTGAAGATGGAGTTATGATTCTTGGATAATGCACTTCCTCTCATTGTGCATGACCATTGTATGTAGTTGCAATGAATTCCAACCAGTAGTTTTCAAGTTATGGTCCGGACAAAAAAAAACTTATAAAGGGCAATAACTCTAAAAATAGTGAAGATGGAGTTATGATTCTTGGACAATGCGCTTCCTCTCATTGTGATTGACCACTGTGTGAAGTTGCAATGAAATCCAACCAGTAGTTTTCAAGTTTTGCTCCATACAAAGGAAAACCAATAAAGGGCAATAACTCTGAAAATAGTGAAGATGTTGAATGATTCTTGGACACTGCACTTCCTCTCATTGTGCTTGACCATTGTATGTAGTTGCATTGAATTCCAACCAGTAGTTTTTAAGTTATGCTCCGGACAAGGAAAACCAATAAAGGGCAATAACTCTAAAAATAGTGAAGATGGAGTTATGATTCTGGGACACTGCATTTCCTCTCATTGTGCTTGACCATTGTATGAAGTTGCATTGAATTCCAACCAGTAGTTTTCAAGTTTTGCTCCCTACAAAGGAAAACCAACAGAGGGCAAAAACTCTGCAAATAGAGAATTTGGAGTTATCAAATAAAGGGCAATAACTCTGAAAACAGTGAAGATGGAGTTATGATTCTGGGACACTGCACTTCCTCTCATTGTGCTTGACCATTGTATGAAGTTGCATTGAATTCCAACCAGTAGTTTTCAAGTTTTGCTCCCTACAAAGGAAAACCAACAAAGGGCAAAAACTCTGCAAATAGAGAATTTGGAGTTATCAAATAAAGGGCAATAACTCTGAAAACAGTGAAGATGGAGTTATGATTCTGGGACACTGCACTTCCTCTCACTGTGCTTGACCAAGTTATGCTCCAAATAAAGAAAACAAACTAAGGGTAATAACTCTGAAAATAGTGAAGATGGAGTTATGATTCTTGGACAATGCACTTCCTCTCATTGTGCTTGACCATTGTATGTAGTTGCAATGAATTCCAACCAGTAGTTTTCAAGTTATGGTCTGGACAAAAAAAAAAATAAAGGGCAATAACTCTAAAAATAGTGAAGATGGAGTTATGATTCTTGGACAATGCATTTCCTCTCATTGTGATTGACCACTGTGTGAAGTTGCAATGAAATCTAACCAGTAGTTTTCAAGTTTTGCTCCATACAAAGGAAAACCAATAAAGGGCAATAACTCTGAAAATAGTGAAGATGTTGAATGATTCTTGGACACTGCACTTCCTCTCATTGTGCTTGAACATTGTATGAAGTTGCATTGAATTCCAACCAGTAGTTTTCAAGTTATGCTCCGGACAAGGTAAACCCCGACCGACCGCCCAACCACTGGGTGACTCCTACTGTAAAATCAGATATTTTCGCGAGGCCGAAATTTCGCGAATCTTTAAGTCAAAAGTGGTTCGCGAGGTTAAATATTCGCGAAAATCAAAATTTCAGACCTATCATTTTTCGTCCATACTGAGAAGCTTGATGTTGCCGGTGATAATGTAAAAATCATGCTTAAAAAAAAATTCCGACTACTACACCGAGCAAGTAACAAAATGCCTACGGTAAGATCGGCCAGTCGAGAGTATTGACATTAAAACATCAACAATTAAGCCACTTCACGCTAGGTGGATCATGAAAGCTTTTGAAAAAGATAAATGTGACAAAACGATGATAACCCGGGCATTTAATAATTGTGGAATATTTGAAAAATAAAATGGACCATTGAATAATTAGTACATGCTATTGACACTTATAGTGATTTTCAATAAAAGTTACCACAACAATAAATCAAATACTTCGTTAATATTTATCTTATACATGTAGCGTCAGGGATAAAGCAAAACTGTTCCGAATCACTCGTAATGGCGGACGTAATGGTGGAACACGATTCTTGAATTTCAGCATTTTTTCAACTTCTATAACGGTAATATATACGCGAGGATCAATTTTCACGAATTTATTGAATTCTAAAATTAAACGAATAAAGCGAAAATTAAACCCTCACGAAAATTTCTGATTTTACAGTATATACCCCCGCAAACTTCGTTTTGGGGGTATAAAAAGTTGGAGGTGCATGACACACAATTTACAAAGAACACAGGGGGAACTTCTGCTGTAACATACCATACGGAACAAGTGTACATGAAAGTCACCAAAAAATAGTTCCTAGTGTTCACTGACAAATGTAGCTGTGTAGGGTTAAAATGAAAATGCTTTGATCTAAGTCTGTGATCCTGGGATCAGGAATAGCTGTACTCAATATACAGCACTGATACATGGGACCTTGGTTTAACGTCTCATCTGAAAGACAGTAATGTAGGAGCAGGGAATCGATCTCACAACGCCTAGGATACCAGTCGAGTCCATTACCACTGGACCACTTCTTATCAAAATCTGCTGTCTATCTAACATGTTTTATCAAAACAATTTGTGTTATATGCCATATGTTGTGAATTTAAAAGTTGCAATTTTAAATGATAGGTGCGGAGTTTTTTTGGCATATGCTGACAGTTAGCATTATTGAAAATCAAGCTGACTACTACAAGTAACAATAAAATCATAAAATACTACACAAATGAATAAAAGTGAACTCCCCCCCCCCCCACTAACAAAAAAAAAAAACATTCTTCTTCCTCTGCTGAGTTATTAAAATTTTGTTAACATTTTGTAATGCTGAACCAAATAGGGAATTTCAAATAAATTCCAGCAAAAATCTAGTACCACAAGAATAAACTCTGATTTGAAAATAATGGACAATTCCCTTCCATCTCACTTCTCACCCTAAAATAAAACAGATTATTGGAGGTCACTCCAGGGGTTTTTTCTTGACTGAGGCTTCCCAATTGAGAAAAAAAAAAACTATTTTTTCCAATTTTATCAGCTGTCTTACACACAAAAAAATAATGTCTTGTATATTCTTGAGAATTTCACTGACAACTCAACAAACACGAATTTCGTAAAATGGTTTCATTAATGAATAAAAATTAAATTGGCATGCTATTTGCTATTTAACTGTTTAAAAAACTTCCATAACCATAGCCTTTTCCAGTCAGTTTGTCTAGGATTAAGAAACTTCCGTAACTGTAACCACTGCCATTTTTATATGACTAAGTGTTAAAAGCTCTCTGGCTTAGAACCAAATCTCTTTGTCTGAAAGATCCCAAAAAAATATGGCAATTAATGTATGTACATATCTGCTTTATAAATTAATGAGCAAGTTTATAGCAAAGTAATAATTAAATTGGGTTTCTGTTCCTCTGTCAACTGTTTTGGAAAATTGGTTTCAGTTTGTTAAAACAGCAGCTTCTTGTATAAAATTGTATTTTTCCAACCTACATAATTATGTCTTTGGTTGTAAACACATAATTCAGAACTCATCATTTCCTTTTTTTATGGTTGATATCATCATGTGCTTCCATTCCTAAATTCTTTTATTCTAATGAACATTGAGCCCTCTGCAATTCAAGCAAAATTTATTAGTAAGAAAAATCCTTAAGTATAAACAGAGTGAACATTTTCTATATTTTTTGTGATAATAGTCTATTGTAATTATTTGACAACATTGGGAACCAATATGTTTGTTTTACTTTCTTTGCTGAACCTTTTATGCAATTTACTGTTTTAATACAGTAAGTATTGACTTCTGGCAGTAATAAGTTGAAGTTGCTTAACAGTAGACTGAATTGCTCAGTGAAAGGAAATTTTCCTGTTGGTCATGGCTGAATCAACAGAATGGTAAATAATGAAACGAAATTTGTACGCAGCATGTGATAGAATTGGCTTATATTCATTCTGTGCTATACTTTAAAAATGTAAAATATGTTAATATACCTCTATTTACTTCTATAATATTGTTACAAATGGTACGTTGAAAATGAAAGTTGATTTCCAACTGAGCTGTCCGACAGCATTTCCCGCGATGCTCAATAGAGCGTGAAATTATTCGTTGGACGAAAAGATTTAAGAATAAAAAATCCCAATATATCAAAGTGACAGTTTTGCAAAATACAGTAAAGAAATGTTTTACTAATACGTGATTTTTTACTTCCCTGTCTCAATTAAAAAAATTAAAGCCCTCCAGAATAGATCTATTCTTCAACATAAATTTCGTTTAGTGTTCCTTAATTGTAGAGAGAAGTAGAAGAAGGCCGTTCATGTAAATGCGACAAATTAAACAAAGTAGAGACAGAAATAAGGTAATTCAAACTTGTTTCTTATTGAAACACATCTGAAGCAGTTTTTTAGGAGAGAAAATTGTCTTAAAGTAAAGACGTTCTGATATCGAAATTTAGCCACCTGTTTTCGCGATTCTTTTTCTGTCACTCTTCTTTGTTGTTTTATATTCGTTTACATGTATTCACAATAAATTTAATGACTCTATTCCTTATGCAAAAAAATCCAAGAATTCATCCTAAATATTTGACTTTGTAGAAGACAGTTTATTTTGATGCATGCAGAAAAGGAGCCCATGATTTGTTAATCTGCATCTGACAGGGTCTTTCAAATACGAATGTCAGTCATTTCAGGGTCTTTCAAATAGCAAAGACCCTGTTCAAATAGCATGGTCTGGAAAGCACTAATCCTTCAGTTTGAAAGACCTTGTCTGCATGCACAGAGATCTAAATAAGACTTTGTCTCTAGAATTTAAGGTCTTTGCTTTGCACCATCATCTTTGAATCACTTGTTGAAACATTTTGTGTTGATGTTGTCTTTATTTGTGCAGAGACATAGATAACAGAGATAGGCAACTTCCTAGCTAGTTAAGGTCTCACGCGTGCCTGCTAAAACAGTGTCTTGTAGCAAGTATAACTTGTAAACTAGTTGCCAAATTGAAACAGATTATACATTTTCTGAAAGCCTAGTCATTTGTCTATTGCTGCAGGTAAAATAGTTTTAGTCCTGGTAAAAATAAATGATGCATCATGTGTTAAAGAGAACTGCAACTTAATCATTTTTCACAAAACTATAAAGATGGTGAAAAACTGGGATAGTGGGTATATTCTGCCAAGTTATATTAAATTAAAGGGCTAGAAAGTTGCCAATATTTTAACTTGCAGCTATAGACGACTGTTTAAGTTTCAAATGATGTATACCTTAAAAGGGTCAAACAAGTAGCCATTGAGTTTTAATTGCTACAAAATGCCTAATTTTTCACTTTTTGAGAGGCATGTGCGCTATTTCAATGGAGTAAATAGGAGCTGCTTATCTCTGTTATCTATGTCTCTGATTTGTGTCAGGCTCTGGAAAATAGAGGATAAACATTCTAATGGCATTGTCATCACTAACATATTGTTTATGTTTTCACAGCTGCAGTAATGTTCAAAGCCCTAGACAGGGTAAGGTATGACACCTTACGCCTCAATAAGAAGGAGCAGCCTGCACCCACAGCATTGAAAGTCAAGTCATTAACTGAATTGGCTATTGTATCGCTCAATTGGTTCCCAAAACTACTGGATGAAGGGGTTGGCATTTTGCCCATTCATTTGGTCCCAAGGCTGCTTAAATTAGCAATCAACAATGACCAAGCCTGGGCTGTCAGTACTATCATTGCCAACTGGCCACTAGAAACTCTTAGGTAAACACAATGTTTTGAGAATTAATGTGCTGTCTTTGAAAAATGCGAGTTAAGTGTTCAAAGATTACTGAAACATAGATATGGATCACATAACAACATAGCAGCTACATTGCATGTTGCATAAGACATGGTATGTGGTGTATGATGCGCAAATGATTAATAGAAATGTTACATGTATAAATACATTGTTTATTCCAGTATTATTGTACCTTCTGGTAGTCAAAGTGTGATAAAAAAGAATGCAAAAAATGATTTCAAAACAATCTGTTATCTGAAAGTGAAAACAGCTGAAAATGTAAAATCTGACCACATTGTTGATAATCTCAAGATACAGCTTATTTATTTACATTTGACTTGATATTCTGTACAGATTTCTGGTATTTATTCAGATTTTGTGACATACTGACTGAGGAAGAGGCAGAAATTTTTGAAGAGGATATGGCTGGTGTGTGTTTCTACGTGTTTGAGGGCATCACAGGCAGAACAAAGAATTGTCGACTGAAGTGTCTAGATTTCACCAGCATAAAACTAAGTATGTGATTATAATTCTCACATGCAGAAGCAGCATTTCATTTTATCTATATTTTTTTATCCCCCCCCCCCTAGTTGGATGACCCCTATCATTTTTCAGGTCACCAGGTCAAAGGTCAAGGTAACAGAGCTTGAAAAGCAAAACAGTTTCTGATCAATTATTATAGAACACTTGGTCCCAGATACTTCATACTTAGTATGTAGGTTGGCCATGACTACCAGTAGTAGATGATCCGTATAGTTTTTCAGATCATCAGGTCAAAGGCCAAAGTCACAGTGACCTTGTATAGCAAAATAGTGTGCGATCAATTACTATAGAACACTTGAGCCCAGCTTCTCAAAACTTCATAGGTAGGTTTGTCATGACAATTAGATGACCCCTATAGTTTTTAGGGTTATTAGGTCAAAGGTCAAGGTCACAGTAACCTTGAAAAGCTAAACAGTTTCTGCTGAATATCTAAGGAATCCTTAGGCCCAGGTTCGTCAGACTGGAAAATCAGTGTTGCCAGATTGCAAGGGAAGAGTCAGTGTCAATGTCTCAGGGTAAAGCATGGGACTCCTTATCCAGAAGGTCATGGGCCCTGATTCTGAAATCACTAAGTATTTCACAGACTTCAACATTCCCTCTTTTGGTGATATTTGTCAGAACAACTTTAAGCAATTTTTTTTCGAAGCTACTTGTTTTAGCAGTCATCCTAATTCTCAGTTCCAAGTAGAACCTTTAATCCCAGTCAGAAAAATATTCCCAATTGTAAGGCACAAAAAAACTGCCAAAAAACAAACAGATTTTGACTTTACAAAAAATAGAAAGTAGTAATAAAAATTAGAATAACTTAAGAATTTCCTTTTCATTTGTTGCAGTTTAAAGCCTTAACTAATAGTGTAGCTGTAATCCATGTAATGCTTTAGTATATTTACATTAACATTTCTTCAGATCGCATGTTCAGCAAACTCATCATACAAACATGGCCACTGCTGTCCTTGAAAAAATCCCAGCTGAAACCAAAACAACTAGCCAAGACTATTGCTCAGGTTGCAGGTATATTTTTGTAACTTATTTTTTATCTTTTCAAGCTCCTCTAACTATATGCCACTAAGCTTTCTTATTTTTAGCTCACCTGAGCTGGCTCAGGGTGAGCTATTAGGATCGATGAATGTCCGTCGTCTGTTGTCCGTCGTCCGTTCACATTTAGTTCGTTAACACTCTACTGGTCACATTTTTGCTCCAATTGTCACGAAACTTGGTCAGGATGTTTTTCCCAGTAATTACTCGGACGAGTTCGAATATGGGTCATATGGGATCAAAAACTAGGTCAAGGAGCCCAAAAATAGAAAAATCTTGTTAACACTCTAGAGGTAATGTTTTTAGCCCAAATAATCTGGAAATTTGTCATAAAGGTTGCTTCTATGATTTCTAGCTCAAGTTCAAATATGGGTCATCTGGGATCAAAAACTAGGTCACAGAGCCCAAAAATAGAACATTCTTGTTAACACTCTAGAGGCTACATTTTCAGCCCAAATAATCTGGAAATTTGTCAGAAAGATTGTTTCCATGATTTCTAGCTCCAGTTCGAATATGGGTCATCTGGGGTCAAAAACTAGGTCACAGAGCCCAAATATGGAAAAACCTTGTTAACACTTAAGAGGTAACATTTTCAGCCCATATATCCTTGTAATATGTCAGAAAGGTTATTTGGATTATTTCTAGCCCAGGTTCGAATATGGGTCATCTGGGGTCAAAAACTAGGTCACTGAGACGAAATATGGAAAAACCTTTTTATCACTCTAGAGGTAACATTTTTAGCCAAAATATCCTGGAAATATGTCAGAAAGGTTGTTTTGATGATTTCTAGCTCAAGTTTGAATATGGGTCATGTGGGGTCAAAAACTAGGTCACACAGCCCAAATATGGTAAAACCTTGTTAACACTCTAGAGGCTACATTTTTAGCCCAAATTTCCTGAAAAACTGTCAGAAAGCTTGTTAAGATGATTTTTAGCTCAAGTTGGAATATAGGTCATGTGGGGTCCAAAACTAGGTCACACAGCCTGTATATGGAAAAACCTTGTTAACACTCTAGAGGTAACATTTTCAGCCCAAATATCCTGGAAATATGTCAGAAAGGTTGTTTCCATGATTTCTAGCTCAAGTTCGAATATGGGTCATCTGGGGTCAAAAACTAGGTCACACAGCCTGAATATGGAAAAACCTTGTTAACACTCTAGAGGTAACATTTTCAGCCCAAATATCCTGGAAATATGTCAGAAAGGTTGTATCAATGATTTCTAGCCCAATTTCGAATATGGGTCATCTGGGGTCAAAAACTAGGTCACAGAGCTTAAATTTGGAAAAACCTGGAAATATGTCAGAAAGGTTATTTTGATGGTTTCTAGGTCAAGTTCGATTATGGGTCATCTGGGGTAAAAAACTAGGTCACAGAGCCCAAAAATAGAAATATCTTGTTAAGGCTCTAGAGGCTACTGTTTCAGTCCAAATATCCTGGCAGTTTGTCAGAAAGCTTGTTTGGTTGTTCACATTATTAGATAAGAATAAAGGTCACGGAGGCTAAAAATAGATTTATCTACTGTACCTCATAAAGCCTTCATTTATAGACCAATATCTTTGATATTCAGTATATAGGTTCCTTGCATGGACCTCTACCCATGTGTAGGGTTTGAGGTCACTGGGTCGAGGTCAAGGTCACCATAGCTTATAATAGATATTTCTACTTTCTGTCATAGAGCCTTTATTTATTGATTGATATTTTACATATTTGGTTTGAAGGCACTTATATATTTTCAATTAAAAAATGAAATACTGCTTAACAGCGAACCTACAGCCAAAGTACTCAGGTGAGCGATCCAGGGCCATCATGGCCCTCTTGTTCATATTTACTAGCCAGTGTCTTATATTGAGCCATGATTAAACAAGTTATAACTCATGCCTTTTTCAAAGTTATGAGTTCAGAAGACAGTGCTTATATTCCAGATGACGGACCTGTTGATGTAGTGTCATACTTTTCACAGAGGAAATTTTGAAGTGTTTTTTTGTTTTCAATTAAAGTCTTTATCATTAATATCTGATTCTTAAAATGTTAATAAAGTGCAAACACTAAAGAGTGGTTTGTCAGGCTTCAGTTGAAAGCTATGATCATGTATGAAGCAGTAAAAAGTAATGAGTTGTATATTTAAGTATTACATATTACTGTAGGTGTGGACCAAATCAAACTGACCTATGAAATCATACCAAAGATACTGAAAGAAAGACTGGATCATGATATAATCCGAACATCAGACAGAATAGTGCTTCCAAGAGGTTAGATTTACTCTCATTGTTTAGTCGAGCATTTCATGAATCATATGAGTTGGCATACAGGGTTATGAATTATATGAGGGTTTTTTTTTAAAATAATATTTTGATGGCCAAGGACACTAATCCATCTTCATTTAAATTGACACACCATAATACTGTCCATGGCCATCAAATTTGTTAAAAAACAACAACAACAAAATAATGTTAAGAATATAAATAGATTTTACCAGTTGAACTGTTCATGAAAGTTATACTTCCCAGTAGAAGATCTTTGATCTGGCTTTGATAAGTAATTTGACACTATCCTCATCGCAGTTTTACTTTGTTTGATAAAGCTAGTGTATGGAGATCTCATTTATTTCTGTCTTTCAGATTTACCTGTTTTCTCTAGATAATGAACTAAACAAGAAAACACACATTCACATAGGCTGTGTGACATATTCATTGAAGAACTATCATGTGTATGCCCAGATCTGTTTTGAGAAAATTTAGTGTAAAAGTGTTTTGAATGAGGTTTATGATAATAATGTTACCCTAAAGTCAGATAAGAGTCACCTCTCTCTATAGTTCAAGTACTTGCATGATTTATTGTCTTCAGTCTGTTCTAAATGTCATGTTCATATACTTAAAGGTCAAAGAATGGAGGTAAAAATAGACAGTGCTCATTTCTCAACCAACAACATGTTCTTCATGGATTACATGATCAGTAATTGTTTACGTTCCATCACCCCTGTGTATGTCACTGTGTCAAATTTTCACATCAAGTAGGTATTATATTACTTTACTTATATGATTTAAGAATTATATAATTTTTGTAAAATAACATATGCCGCCATGGTTTAGAGATTTAGGGTTTGCAAATTCCCTAATGTAGCATTGTAGACTCTTGATCCAAAAGTCAGCTGTGTGAATCCTGATCCAGAGGTCATGGGTTTTAATCCTGATTCAGAAGTCAGGAGTTTAAATCCTTATCCAGAGATCAGGTGTTTGAATCATGATTCAGAGGTCAGATGTTTGAATCCTGATCCAGAGGTCATGGATTTGAATCCTGGTTAAGAGGTCAGGTTTTTGAATGCTGATCCAGAGGTCAGGTGCTTGAATGCTGATCCAGAGGTCAGGTGTTTGAATGCTGATCCAGAAGTCATGGGTTGGAATCCTGATTTAGAGATCATGTGTTTGAATGCTGATCCAGAGGTCAGGTTTTTGAATGCTGATCTAGAGGTCATGTGTTTGAATGCTGATCCAGAGGTCAGTTGTTTTAATGCTTGTCCATAGGTCAGGTGTTTTAAGTGCTGGTCCAGAGTTCAGGTGTTTGGATGCTGGTCAGAAGTTTGATTCCTGATCAATAGGTCAGGAGTTTGAAAGCTGGTCCAGAGGTCAGGTGTTTGAATCCTGAGATACAGAGATCAGGGATATGATCTAAATGTTTAATAGTTTTTCAGAAAATCCAAAATTACACACAATTTTTGGACCACCCTTTTATTTTAAGTTTACCAGGCAGAAATATGCAGTTAACAGTGTCTAGAATGTTACAGTATTTCTTGTGAGATAATCTCTACTGAGTAGAACAGTTGTAATCTTTCAGTATAACTACATGTAAAAAGCTTGTGATTTGTTTTGCCATGATTTAGAAGTCAGCAGACTCAAGGATAGGACTTAAGCTTGGGTGAATAAGTGAAAGAGCTCGGCATTGTTTTGATATATATTAAGTCCATGACCTTATTTAATTATGTTAGGTAAGTAAGCAGTTTCTGCAGGACAAGAGAAGTCAATATATAGTAGGAGGCACCGTGGTCCAGGGGTAGAGCGCAGGATTCCGGATCCGAAAGTCGCGGGTTCGAATCCCGTCAGAGGCGAGATTCTCTCGCGATCTTCACATTCCTCCACGCTGCGCGAATACTGGTATGGAACCCAGGAAGCAGTCATCGAGCGTGATGAATCTAAGTTGTAAGAACTTGTATCGCAATCGATGTAAAATAAATGAGTCTAAACTAATAGATAGTATAACTAGTAAAGAAAATAACTGTTGAAAGAAATTCAACGGACCTGGACTGAACCAAATCATTGTGTTTGAAATTGTCTCTTAATCTGTTTACAGATCTGAGCTTGTTGAAGGAGATGTCATCACAGATTCTCTGGCTCCCTTTCTTGTTCTAAAAGGTCAAGATACAGAAGTGGGTATAAATAAATATCAGTCTGGCACAGTGTTTGAAAGAACTTAACTGAGAAGCACCAGAAACTCTTTGTTACAAACTCAGCTTTTGGGATACAATAGAAATGGTGTCCAACCATTTTACTTTCCTACTCTTGAGAAGACTAATTAGGAATAATAAATTACTGATCAATGTTTGAAATTGTTGTAACTGTTCTAACCTGGTGCATTATTTGGTAGCTACAACTGAAGATACAAAAGATACCACCCCAAAAAAATTGAATTTCCCTTAGAAAAATAATGAGATGTATCTGTAGCTTTTGTATAGTATCTTTGTGAGATACATGTAAACTGTAGCTTTTGTTTAGTGTCTTTTTGATAAGCAAACAGTTTAGGGTAAGGCATATACATTTATGAAAAGTCACTTCAGTAGAGTTTCTCTTACTTCACTATTCATTAGGATGTTATATGCTGTTCTCAATTCGTACAACTGTGACTTTAGATTTGTAGGAGTTGACAGTGCAGTGCATATTAATATTTCTTTTAGTCCATACAAATTTTATTTTTTAGGAATGATAAATGTGATGTGTCTAGAAAGACTTGCTTATCATTGCTACATTTATTTCTTTAATTATAAAACAATAGTCTTGCATTTAACCTCAGGATGTTATAAAAGTCAGCCCTTAGCTGAAGACTGTATTTGTTTGAAAAATCCTAAATAATAGCATTTAATAATCATTACCTTGGTTTATTGTACAGCATTTTTATTGTACATAAATACAGTTATTGAATTATATTATATCATTATTTTGTGATAATATCTTTAGCATATATTTCAGTTGTTAGAAGGCGTATCATTGCGGCAATTAGAGGAAGGAATTCTACACATAATATCACCTGATATCATGAGATTTACCAATCTTCAGAACCTTGACATTCAGGACTGTAATCTCTACCTCCAGGAAGGTATAACTCGCAGTCGCACTATCACACGATCAAGACTTTGTGACACATTTGGTGCATTTCATCATCTACGTCGCCTAGATATCAGTTTTAACTTTCTAACAGGATGTTTAGGTGAATTGTTGAACGCACTTAAAAAACCCTTGGATTACCTCAGTGTTCGCGGCTGTGACTTGAATGAAAAAGATCTCTGTAACCTTGCGAATTCCAAACACGCATCTCAATTGCGAGAACTCAACTTGTCAAAACTTTGTAGTTTCTCGATTTATGAAAGTGATAGAATTGCTCCTATGTGTATTCTGAGAACTATGAAACATTTTCCGAAAATGACCATTCTAAACCTGTCGCAGAACCATCTTCCGGACTCGGGGGTCAAAGAGTTCAGTGAGATTCTCAAAAGTAGTCTTACGTCCCTGAAAGGTTTGGATATTTCCGGCAATATTATGCAGTTTGAAAGTCAAATAGAACTCACTAAGGCATGTGCAGAAATTCCACAGATGCAATGGATGCGGCTAACGTGCATGAACAACGTTCTGAATGAAGGGATGTTCATGGAAAATAACCAAATAGGTGCCATGTATGAGAAACTTTTGAATGTGTTGAAAGCACATGGTCGGGAAGACATTTGTGTTGATGTTGTAAGATTGTCTGTCGCAATACTGGTGGACCTAATTGACTTCTTTGAATAAAGTTATGTTTAGACGACTCCAGCAGACTGTGAACTTGTGTGCAATGTATTGAAAGAAACCAAAGAAAAGTGTACATGTAAGAAATGTTCAACATCATGGATCAAATATATTAACTATAAACTCAAGACACACCAAAGCATAGTATGCTGTGCTAACAATTTAGAAATGAAAAAAATGTTTATGGAGGAGCATTTTACTATTGGATATTTTTTCTTTTTACCAAAACTTCTTTTTGTTAAGAAAATGGTGATCAGATGTAGAATTACACTTATAAGGACTCGATTTTGGCAGAGCAAGAAGTGCTGAACATACACATTTACTTATAATAGTCTTCAAGCTGTTCCAGTTTGTACTTTTATTTATCCCCCTGCGAAAGGCGAACTGGATATTAGAAATGGTCTCTGTCCATGTGTCCATCCCAGTTTTTTTTCGGAGCATATCTCCAAAAGTACTTGAGCGATTTTCTTCAAACTTCATACACTGACAGAGCACATTTGTAGGAAGTGCAATGTATAAGAAAAATAACTCTGCCTTGCCTACTTTCAGAATTATTCCCCTTTATCAGATTTTCTTGAAAAACTTTCCCCTAAAGCATAACTCCAAAAGCACTTGAGGGATTGTTTTTTTTAAACTTAATACACTGAGTTAGCACATTGGTAGGAAGTGCAGTGTGCAAGAACAATAACTACCTCGCCTACTTTAAGAGTTACCATCCATGCATCTGTCCCAATTTTGTATGGAACATAGCTCCAAAAGTACTTGAGCGATTTTCTTTAAACTTCATACATTGACAGAGCACATTAGGAGAAAGTGCATTGTGTAAGTACAATAACTCTACCTTGCCTACTTACAGAGTTATTCCCCTTTATTTGAAAAAAATTGTTCAAAGCATAACTCCAAAAGTACCTGAGGGATTTTCTTCAAACTTAATACACTGACATAGCACATTAGTAGGAAGTGCAGTGCGCAAAAACAATACCTCTACCTTCCTCTTTATCAGATTTACTTGGAAAAAAGATTCCAGAGCATAACTCCAAAAGCCGTATTCTTTTTCCACTTACTTGAAAACTGTATTCAGCATGACCATAACTATACAGCTTTTGAAGGATTTCCTCTCACCAAGTAAAATGTACGAAAGTACAACCTTCAGGTAACTTGTTCGCGGCGGGGGATTAACCATGTGTAACATGGCTCTTGTTACCTTTTATGTTAGTACGGTATTATCTTGGACATAGTAAAGTTAAAAAGATGTCAGTCGCTGTCTGTTATATCATTTTGAATATATTGCATTTCACTGCTTTCTTACATGTACCTTTAGGCTGATAAACATTTGTTATCTGTTTATATAAATGTTTGTAAGAAAAGTAAAAACATTCTAGCTCACCTTGTAGAAGCTTCGTCAGAATTTTAGCTTGTGAAACTCTAGAGACTATGCTTTTTATCAATCCTTCATGAAACTTGCCCAGAATGTTTGTCTTGTTGATCTCTCTTATAAGTTTGAAAGTGGGTCATTTGGGCCATAATTTTGAAACTGGGTTATATTAGGTCAAAAACTAAGGTAGCAGCTCTTACCACTGAAAAACCTTGTGAATGATACAGAGGTTACTTTTTTTACTCAAATGTAATTAAACTTGATAAGATTGTTTGCAGGTTGGGTCACAATGCATCAAAAACTATGTCACCAGCTCAGATCAATGGAAAACCTTATGAGAACTCAAGTCACCTTTTTTGCCAGTCTCTGTATTTGGTAAGAATTGGTATTTTGATGATACCTTGGATAAGGATGAAGTGATGTGGGCTCAAAATCTAGGTCACCAGCTTGGATCAGTAGAAATATTTGTAAACAATCTAGAATTTACAAAAACATCTTGTAAGTTGGTCAGAATGTTTACTGTACAAACAGGTTGTAAGTTGGTCATAATCTTTCTTTCTTTTTGATGATTTCTTTGTTAGAATGTAAACTGAGTCATGTAGAATCATAATAAGAGTACCAGCTCAGATCAGTGGAAAGCTACATGTGCTTAAATATCATAGAGGTCAAACATTTTTTATCCAGTTCTTGCTAGGCTTGGTTTGAATGTTCCCTAGATGATCTCTTTAGAGAGATTGAAACTGGGTCATGCAGACTCAAGTTTGAAACTAATTTGTATGGAATGAAAAAGCTAGGTTGTTTGTTGAAACAGTAGTACATGTATCTCTTTTTAACAGGCTATATTATGTTTTCAGTAAGGACAGTAGTACTTGGGTGAACAATATAGAACCAGTATGACACTCTTGTTTATAAATGAGTGCTGTTAATTATAACGACAAGTCTTAATTAGCTCTTGGTGCACAGTCAAAAATAAAGCACTTTATACATGTATGTTTTGCTGAGACTGGTTGGACATCAACTTTTTTGCATTTCAAAAATGTGTCAGTTAGTAAAACTTTGGAGATTTGTCCCTTTATACAAAGTCTGAATTATCCTGTTAATTATTTAAAGAAATCTGTCGTTAAAACTTCAAGGAAACAGTCCTGTGTTGTTTTTAAAGTGTTTTTTTTTTGTAATTCTGCATATTACAATGTACTTACTAAAGGATGTTTTCAGGTTATTTGTGTTTACTTAATGCATAAATAATTTACTATATTTTGCATGAATAATTCAGTCCCTTAATACATGAGTGTATGAAATGGCTTGTTGTTTAGGGTAAAAGTAATGTCATCATAGCAGTGTTTAAATATATAGCATATGCTGTTAACATTCTATTATACATGTATAAATGTTTTTTATTAAATACTTTTATATTTATACTACATGTGTTCATTTCAGGAACTGATAAGTATACAATCAGTTTAACTTTGCAAGCACAGATTCAAGACATTCATAAAACAAAATGAAAATTGATCACTTACATGTAATAGGCCTTTTTTCTTTGTAACTTAGCTGCCAAAATCACCAAATTCATTTAATGTTGCCATCACAATCATGAAAGTATATAGGAAAAGTTTTAAAGGGTATGGTATAAGTTTACTCTGACTTAATTATGTTGGATAATGGTTTTATGATGATGCGTATTTGTAGGGAATGTTTGCAAATTCTTCATTCATTTATGATTGTCTTTAAAGAGCAGTGCTGCTGTATGTTTAACTACACTACTGAGAAAATCCTCAATATTCCATTCTCTACTCCCCGTTACACACTGCATACTTCAATAGTGTTATCATACTTGTATGTAGTAAAACATTTTTTACAATTCATCAATTTTTTTTAAAATCCAGCTACCTCCCATTGTTACATTGCTTTCAGTAAGTATCACGGAAATAATTACATGTACTTGAAAAGGATACGTGGCTGGATCTGCATTTTACATAAAAATACCTGGCAGTTGATACATCGGATAGGGTTACTTAATTTTAACAGTTCTTTTATTTTCTTTTTCTATCAGTATTTAAGTTCAAGGATAAAACAGCCACTATACTAGAGTCAGATTAGTTATGATATGATTTAAAGTAGAGTCTGACAACTGTGTCTGGGCTTAGTGGACAAGAGCATTAGTTTATCATACTACTCGTGATGCAATAGGTGTGAGTTTTATACCCATGAAAAGGTGGTCTTTTAATGCATTTTTCTGCACTTAAATTGATGGCTCTTTCTTTATTGAAACATGGTTAGATATGGCTAGTCAAACTGATTTGAGACAGCAAGGAAATATTTGGCTAATGTAATTAATTGCAACATTCTCAATAGTTACTCAACATTTAAAGACTCAAAAAAATATATCAGATATATACTATCAAGGAAATATTGCACAATGTACTTTTTAATGGAATCATTTTAAGCCTTAGTTGTATAACCATGTTATGTGAAAAATCTTTACATGTTCTGATAAGTAGGAAGATAAATGGTGAGGCAATATTTTTGTATAACCATGTTATGTGAAAAATCTTTACATGTTCTGATAAGTAGAAGATAAATTGTGAGGCAAGATTTTTGTATAACCATGTTATGTGAAAAATCTTTACATGTTCTGATAAGTAGAAGATAAATTGTGAGGCAAGATTTTTGTATTACCATGTTATGTGAAAAATCTTTACATGTTCTGATAAGTAGGAAGATAAATTGTGAGGCAAGATTTTTGTATTACCATGTTATGTGAAAAATCTTTACATGTTCTGATAAGTAGGAAGATAAATTGTGAGGCAAGATTTTTGTATAACCATGTTATGTGAAAAACCTTTTACATGTTCTGATAAGTAGAAGATAAATTGTGAGGCAAGATTTTTGTATTACCATGTTATGTGAAAAATCTTTTACATATTCTGATAAGTAGAAGATAAATTGTGAGGCAAGATTTTTGTATTACCATGTTATGTGAAAAATCTTTACATGTTCTGATAAGTAGGAAGATAAATTGTGAGGCAAGATTTTTGTATAACCATGTTATGTGAAAAATCTTTACATGTTCTGATAAGTAGAAAGATAAATTGTGAGGCAAGATTTTTGTATAACCATGTTATGTGAAAAACTTTTTACATGTTCTGATAAGTAGAAGATAAATTGTGAGGCAAGATTTTTGTATTACCATGTTATGTGAAAAATCTTTTACATATTCTGATAAGTAGGAAGATAAATTGTGAGGCAAGATTGTGCTGTTTGTCATACTGTATGTAATGATACAAATCTACTTCAAAACCTGTAAGTGGCATGTTTACTTTGTTTAACAGTGTATTATAGGTACATGTATATCTTTTATAACATTATGTGCTGGAAACAATATTGTTCAAACTGTTATTTTCAAATTATTTTTCATCCAAATAAAAAATGATGATAAATCTTGTCTTTAATTTCTTATTTATATTTCTTTGCTAAGGAAAAAGATACTGAAATTCTTAGGTAGTGGAGAAGAAGCTATTAGAAAGTAGATATCTTACATAACTATGTTATGTTATCCATTTAGAAAAAAATAACAATTTAGAGCAAAAAAGTAGAAATGAAATGATAGTATTTAAAAGTTAATACCATTATAACATTAAACATTCAGCTAATTTATACAGCTGCTACAACAGAGAAAAGAAGAACTCTAAAACACAGAGAAGTAATGATAACAAGAAAATACTAGACCTTAAGAGAGAAACAAGCAAAATAATTGTCAACAGAACCAGAGACATAGATGTTATCTATGTCTCTGGCAGAACATAACGAGACTCTGAATGAGTCTCAGGGTTAGGTATTGTGATCACATATTCCGTTTAGCATCAATTGTCTATTGTCCGTCTTCCAGCACTTACTTAAACAATGCCACTGGACCTAAATTGGTTGAACTTGGTAGGAATGTTCCTAGCTTAAAGCAGAAACAAGGTTGTTTGAAGAATTACATTCAATGCAGACGTCTGGGTGCTATGGCTACTTGAACAAATCAAATTTTACAAAAGCTGATGGATCGATTGTCTTTGATCCACATTAAAATTTCTTGTGCCACACACGATTTTCATACTGAGTAATCTCGTTTTTGGAAATTCGGCCACGTTTTGTATGTCCGCTCTAGATATTAAAACTCTAAACATATAGACATATAGATAAAAAAAACTATGTATCTATAACCAGATAAATCAATAATCAAGAGTAAATAAAGCAAAACAGTCACTGCTCTCTAAAACAAAAATATTAAGTTATAACGCTTATTGCTTTGAATCAAACTAAATCATGACGTAACTAAGCCAGGCTATGACTGGAACACAGATAAGTAGGCTAGCAGACGATGAATAACATATATGTAGCAGGGGTATAATACAGCACCTATTAGCTAGCTTTTATTGCAACATGGTAGTGTGTCCGCTTAGCAATCGAAGGTACCCGAGTTCAAACCCAGCTCGGGGCAGATGGATTTTTTTCCGGGTTACATTTGGCGCCCAACGTAAATAACTCACGAGTTTAGATGTGATGGCACCCTTAGAAAGTCCCACAGACATTCAGTGCTCCAGGAATTCGAAGATGAATTCTAAGAAGGAGGGGGTGTATGCAGCAGAGTATAGTATATTATGGCGCTTCTACTCCCTTGCTTATCAGTTAGCTTTTATGGCGACATGGTAGAGTGTCTGCTTAGCAATCGAAGGTACCCGAGTTCAAACCCATCTCGGGGCCGATGGATTTTTTCCCGGGTTACATATATTCTAAAAATAGCAATGACTTTGAATCACTGTGCTACATAGAACATTAGACAGAAAATTGTTTAAAAAAAACAAAGAAAATCAAATACCACTTTCTCCCAAACCACGGTATTTAGAAATATATTGAAATAGGTATTTTTTACAATGCTAAATGAACATTGAAATTCTAAGTAAATGTTATTTTAAATGTTTGAATCAATAGAACTATTTGTTTTGGTGGTTAATAGAAAATTCTGGTTGTTGATAGGTGATTTGTTATAAGGTTGGAGTCCATTGTAACATTGCATAGATAGTGTGACAGTTGATCCTAAAGCCTAAACTTTTCTTGTGTAAAACCTCCAGGCCACAGAGCTCTGGAATTTGGTGTGAGGTATTTATTGTCAAGAGGAACTTTACAAAGATTGTGCGAATAATGTCCCTGAGGTCACTACTGGCCTGGCACCAGGGGTCAATATTTTTTACATAGGCATAAAGAGGAAAACATTGCCTCTAAAAATGGAGGGCATTGAGTCTATGTATTTGGTGTGTAGCATTACAACGTATACTTCAACCAAAATAATTTAAATTATGTCCTTGGGCTTAAACTTGTCTTGAGAGCCTATTTATCTTTATCATAAAAAAACTGGCAGCCAAGTGTGTTTCAACTAGTCTACAGATCTACTCATCATACTATTAGCAGCCAAATTTGTAAGTGTTCGTCCACTAATCTTCTAATCTTAATCATAAAAGTAAAGGCAATCAAGTGATTTCTCAATCATTGGCAGATTAAATAGATGTATCATTACAGAAATGGCAGCCAGTGTGTTACCACTAGTTCACAGATCTACCTATCTTTATCATTACAGAAATGGCAGTCATGTGTGTTACCACAAGTATACAGATTTAAACACCTTTATCATTCAGAAATGGCAGCCAAGTGTCTTACCACAGATCTACCCATCTTCGTCTCTACAGAAATGGCAGCCAAGTGTCCTACCAGAAAATCACAGATCTACCATCTTCATCATTACAGAAATGGCAGCCAAGTGTCTAACCAGAAGATCACAGATCTACCCATCTTCGTCATTACGGAAATGGCAGCCAAGTGTCTTACAACAAGTCCACAGTTCTACCCATCTTTGTCACCACAGATAGGCAGCCAAGTGTCTTACCACAAGATCACAGATCTACCCATCTTCGTCATTACGGAAATGGCAGCCAAATGTCTTACCACAAGTCCACAGATCTACCCATCTTCGTCACTACAGAAATGGCAACCAAGTGTCCTACCACAAGATCACAGATCTACCCAACTTCGTCATTACAGAAATGGCAGCCAAGTGTCTAACAACAAGTCCACAGATATACCCATCTTCGTCACTACAGAAAGGCAACCAAGTGTCTTACCACAAGATCACAGATCTACCCATCTTCGTCATTACAGAAATGGCAACCAAGTGTCTTACAACCTGATCACAGATCTACCAATCATAGTCATTACAGAAATGGCAGCCAAGTGTCTTACCACAAGTCCATAGTTCTACCCATCTTCGTCACTACAGAAAGGCAGCCAAGTGTCTTACCACAAGATCACAGATCTACCAAACTTCGTCATTACAGAAATGGCAGCCAAGTGTCTTACAACAGGTCCACAGATATACCCATCTTCGTCACTACAGAAAGGCAACCAAGTGTCTTACCACAAGATCACAGATCTACCCATCTTCGTCATTACAGAAATGGCAACCAAGTGTCTTACAACCAGATCACAGATCTACCAATCATAGTCATTACAGAAATGGCAGCCAAGTGTCTTACCACAAGTCCACAGATCTACCCATCTTCGTCACTACAGAAATGGCAACCAAGTGTCCTAGCTACCACAAGATCACAGATCTACCCAACTTCGTCATTACAGAAATGGCAGCCATGTGTCCTACCACAAGATCACAGATCTACCCAACTTCGTCATTACAGAAATGGCAGCCACGTGTCTTACAATAACCATCTTCGTCACTACAGAAAGGCAACCAAGTGTCTTAACACAAGTCCACAGATCTACTCATCTTCGTCACTACAGAAATGGCAACGAAGTGTCTTACCAAAAGTCCATAGATCTACCCATTTTTCATCTTTACAGAAATGGCAGCCAAGTGTTTTACCACAAAATCACAGATCTACCCATATTTATCATTACAGAAATTACCGCCAACGGTCTTACCACAAGTCCGCAGATTTACCAATCTTCGTCATTACAGAAATGGCAGTCAAGTGTCTTACCACAAGTCCACAGATCTACCCATCTTCAACGCTGTTTGCTTCACCTAGTCCACAGATCTACCCACCTTCATTAGTGTATGCTTCCCCTTGTTCACAGATCTACCCACCTTCATCATTGTATGCTTCCCCTAGTCCACAGATCTACCCACCTTCATCATTGTATGCTTCCACTAGTCCACAGATCTACCCACCTTCATCATTGTATGTTTCCCCTAGTCCACAGATATACCCACCTTCATCATTGTATGCTTCCCTAGTCCACAGATATACCCACCTTCATCATTGTATGCTTCCCCTAGTCCACAGATCTACCCATCTTCATCATTGTATGCTTCCCCTAGTCCACAGATATACCCACCTTCATCATTGTATGCTTCCCCTACTCCACAGATCTACCCACCTTCATCATTGTATGCTTCCCCTTGTCCACAGATCTACCCACCTTCATCATTGTATGCTTCCCCTAGTCCACAGATATACCCACCTTCATCATTGTATGCTTCCCCTAGTCCACAGATCTACCCACCTTCATCATTGTATGCTTCCCCTAGTCCACAGATCTACCCACCTTCATCATTGTATGCTTCCCCTAGTCCACAGATCTACCCACCTTCATCATTGTATGCTTCCCTTAGTCCACAGATCTACCCACCTTCATCATTGTATGCTTCCCCTAGTCCACAGATCTACCCACCTTCATCATTTTATGCTTCCCCTTGTCCACAGATCTACCCACCTTCATCATTGTATGCTTCCCCTAGTCCACAGATATACCCATCTTCATCATTGTATGTTTCCCCAAGTCCACAGATCTACCCATCTTCATCATTGTATGCTTCACCTAGTCCACAGATATACCCATCTTCATCATTGTATGCTTCCCCAAGTCCACAGATATACCCATCTTCATCATTGTATGCTTCCCCAGGTCCACAGATCTACCCAGCTTCATCATTGTATGCTTCCCCAGGTCCACAGATCTACCCAGCTTCATCATTGTATGCTTCCCCAGGTCCACAGATCTACCCAGCTTCATCATTGTATGCTTCACCTAGTCCACAGATCTACCCACCTTCATCATTGTATGCTTCACTCATCATTAAATGCTTCCCCTAGTCCACAGATCTACCCACCTTCATCATTGTATGCTTCCCCTAGTCCACAGATCTACCCATCTTTTTCACTGTATGCTTCCCCTAGTCCACAGATCTACCCATCTTTTTCACTGTATGCTTCCTCAAGTCCACAGATATACCCATCTTCATCATCGTATGCTTCACCTAGTCCACAGATCTACCCATCTTCTTCACTGTATGCTTCCTCAAGTCCACAGATTTACCCATCTTCATCACTGTATGCTCCCCCTAGTCCACAGATATACCCACCTTCTTCACTGTATGCTTCCTCAAGTCCACAGACCTACCCATCTTCATCATTGTATGCTTCACCTTGTCCACAGATCTACCCACCTTCATCATTGTATGCTTCCTCAAGTCCACAGACCTACCCATCTTCATCATTGTATGCTTCACCTAGTCCACAGACCTACCCATCTTCATCATTGTATGCTTCACCTAGTCCACAGATCTACCCACCTTCATCAGGGTATGCTTCCCCTAGTCCACAGATCTACCCACCTTCATTACTGTATGCTTCACCTAGTCCACAGATATACCCACCTTCATCACTGTATGCTTCACCTAGTCCACAGATCTACCCACCTTCATCATTGTATGCTTCCCCTAGTCCACAGATCTACCCACCTTCATTACTGTATGCTTCCCCTAGTCCACAGATCTACCCATCTTCATCATTGTATGCTTCACCTAGTCCACAGATATACCCACCTTCTTCACTGTATGCTTCCTCAAGTCCACAGACCTACCCACCTCCATCATTGTATGCTTAACCTAGTCCACAGAGCTACCCACCTTCATGATTGTATGCTTCCCCTAGTCCACAGACCTACCCACCTTCATCTTTGTATGCTTCACCTAGTCCACAGATCTACCCATCTTCATCAGGGTATGCTTCACATAGTCCACAGATATACCCACCTTCATCATTGTATGCTTCCCTAGTCCACAGATCTACCAACCTTCATCATTGTATGCTTCCCCTAGTCCACAGACCTAGTCATCTTTATTATCAAGTACTTTTCTACTAGACACACATTTATAACTTTATACTTAGTAGCTTCTGTGATTGTACACCAGACTCATTATCCATGAATTGTTAATTCAAATATCTTGTCGGATTTTTTTACAAAAATATTTCGGCAAAATCTATTCTTTTGGCAGAAACTGAGGTTTTAGATTAAAAAAAGACGTAGATTACAATATGATTACTTAAACGTGTGATCAATAGAAATTAATCAACTTCTAAAGTAAAAGGTTATGAATTATCTTGTATGAAATATTTGACGACTGACCAAAAAAATAAAAATAATTATAATAATAATAAATTAATTAATTTTAGTTCCGAAATGCCGATATGACATTTAAGGTCGAACCAGAACGTTTTTTAATGCAATTATGAAATGGTTTGTTTGTTCTTTTTCTCCTCCTCAAGGACGATTCTTCTACATAGTTTTTAAATATGATTTTTAATAAACACTAAGTGTGTAATGTAATTATTTATTACTTGTTGAACTGTCGTTACGAATGGTACATTGAAAAGAGGGTTAAAAAATTTCATTAACGATGTAAAAGGTTGTTTACCTTCTTTATATTGTAAATAAAAGTCATTTTTATCCACATTGAGTATTGTACAAAGTAAAATTAACGTGACACCTCAGACGCGTTTTGTTTGCTTTATACCTCAGTGTCAAAGGGTGTGCATTGTACATGATTGTAGATTATACTGAAGTGTTTAACTGCAAAGATTTAATTGTTTGGGATTTATACATTGAACAGCCCTTACGGAATAGGTTCTAAAATGAAGAGCCATTTCGAATTTGTTAAAAGATTGTTGAAAATGTCTATGATGTCTATATTTGCAAAGGTTGATTACAAATATAACAAAGGGCATGTAAAGGTGTAAGTAAATAACATATTCAGTTGGAAACAAATTTACCATCAGCGGAATATTGTGCATTAAATACCTATGGCGCATTTTTTCCTTTCATTTAGCCATGCATTCCGTCGTATTTTCAAACTGAGTCAAATCGAATCAGATGAATCAGTATGAAAATGGAGATCATTTTCATTTCAGATTCGTATTAGTTATATATTATGTTTATATTGGTTTTATGTTCAAAATAACGTTCACTATGTATTATCATTAATATTGTTTTTATTTTCAGAGTGTTCCGCATGGCGTTACCATGACTTCGAGTGAAGCTTTTTACAATCTCATTTTTTTTAAATGTCATTATTTCTGCTACAATTTATTTCAAAAACTTATATTTGTCATATGTAGATTTTTTCAAAACATTCTGAATAGAAAAAGGCATAAATTTTGAGGAAATTCTTCGATCTTATCATAAAGCCCTCGTATCCATATACAATGAGGTAAATCACGCATCAACGTCAATTCTTTCTTTGCCGAGTGTATTGCGTGACGTAATTTCTGAAAATTAACAGCGTTAGACAACGGATTTAAATAAATACAATTTGAACCAGTTTTGTCAGTTCTGTCTGCTAAATAAATAACTGGGAGGAAAGAAGATGTTGAGACGTCATTTAACTGTTTGGCCTATACGAAGCAAAAGAACGGCTTGTACAACCACTCTGAGAATAGCTTTGAAATGAGATCCGAGGTATCGCAGCTCTGCTCAAAACATTTAGAAAAATCAGAATAGTCTCTTCGCTAAAATTATATAACTGACACCCCATCCCTTGTCTGCTGTGCTGGTCATATAACTGACACCCCATCCCTCGTCTGCTGTGCTGGTCATATAACTGACACCCCATCCCTTGTCTGCTGTGCTTGTCATATAACTGACACCCCATCCCTCGTCTACTGTGCTGGTTAAATAACTGACACCCCATCCCTCGTCTGCTGTGCTGGTTATATAACTGACACCCCATCCCTCGTCTGTTGTGCTGGTTATATAACTGACACCCCATCCCTCGTCTGTTGTGCTGGTTATATAACTGACACCCCATCCCTCGTCTGCTGTGCTGGTTATATAACTGACACCCCATCCCTCGTCTGTTGTGCTGGTTATATAAGTGACACCCCATCCCTCGTCTGCTGAGCTGGTTATATAACTGACACCCCATCCCTCGTCTGCTGTGCTGGTTATATAACTGACAACCCATCCCTCGTCTGCTGTGCTTGTCATATAACTGACACCCCATCCCTCGTCTGCTGTGCTGGTTATATAACTGACACCCCATCCCTCGTCTGTTGTGCTGGTTATATAAGTGACACCCCATCCCTCGTCTGCTGTGCTGGTTATATAACTGACACCCCATCCCTCGTCTGCTGTGCTGGTTATATAACTGACACCCCATCCCTCGTCTGCTGTGCTGGTTATATAAGTGACACCCCATCCCTCGTCTGCTGTGCTGGTTATATAAGTGACACCCCATCCCTCGTCTGCTGTGCTGGTTATATAAGTGACACCCCATCCCTCGTCTGCTGTGCTGGTTATATAAGTGACACCCCATCCCTCGTCTGCTGTGCTGGTTATATAAGTGACACCCCATCCCTCGTCTGCTGTGCTGGTTATATAAGTGACACCCCATCCCTCGTCTGCTGTGCTGGTTATATAACTGACACCCCATCCCTCGTCTGCTGTGCTTGTCATATTTGGCAATCGGTAGGAAACTTTACTTACCTATACTGATAAACAGATTTGTTTTGTTTTTTTAATCGAGGGAAAGTTAGGGCGGGATTCAAATCTTGTTAGACATTAGCTAAGCTTTATACTTAAACATAAAGCTTTATACTTAAACATATTGTATATGATGCGTGATCAAATATTTTGTTCAAATACTCCCTGTTTATATGAAAACTTTTGCTATTATTGTAGAAGTGTCATTGAACGTTTGTACGCAAACTTCGATCGTCTGTTCTCAAAAAGCCACATTCAGTTTAACTTTCCTACTATTTTTCTGTCTCAGTCAAATTGTTTCAAGCACGAAGCGCATGTAAAAAACGAGTATTTAAAGAACATAGCCTCTCACTTTTATACTGTTCTTATATAATTTTATCTCGTTTCTAAATATTGAATTTCCCTTTGGTTTGAAAGTTTGCACAAGTGAATTAATTTTGTTGTAAGTGGATGATGAAAACAAATATCTTGTCAATAAGTTTGTTCCTCACTTGCTTTCTGCCTTCTCTATTTCTTTCTTTTGCTATTTTCTTGTTCTCATTTCTCTTTTATTCCTCCTGTATATCTTTCTTTCTTTTCATTTTTATTTTCTTTGTAATATGTTTATCAGAAACACACATAATGTAAGCAAGCAGTTCATTGGTTAATATGTTTCTATTTTACAATCTTAAAAACCAATTTAAACCGGGTTTAAATCCATTCCATTGACGGACGGTTGTTATTTATGAGAAATTCATCAAAGTGTTCATAAATTTTGCGATATATATGGTCTAAGAAAAATCTAAGAATAACACGGAATATATAAGAGTTTAATAAATTGATAATAAAAATAAAGTCAATCATTTGAATATAAATTTAATATAATTATTATTAATCATCTGTTAAAGAAGTATTACGTATGAAGTATAAAGAAAACAGAAAATTAAAGTTGAAATAAACTTAAGTTCGCCAGGAAAAAAAAAGAAAGAAATTTAAACAGTGGATAGATCTATAAAATATTATTGAAAGAAAAAACAATCTGACTTATTCAACTGTGAGAAAATTAGTTTATTCAGCATGTTGCTAGAAGAAGGCAGTAGCAGTGTGTTCTTATGAAATGAAATAACAGTGTGTTCATATGAAATTAAATGGAAAAATAACAATAATATCGGCATTTCATTTCAGCATGGAAGTTTGACTGGACTATGAGAAGGCTGACCAAGTCGTGATCTATTTTCTATTGTTGATTTATTTGAAAATTTGTAACCATGGTATCGTCATGTACATTTATGACGTCACTCATCTTGGCTACTGCGACGAAAATTGCATTTGGTGCAGGTAATAATAATAATAATAATAATTTAAATAATAATAATAATAATAATAATAATAATAATAATAATTTAAATAATAATAATGATGATATTGATGTAATGGTGAGGCCGATGATGCTGGTGGTGAATATGAAAATAAAAACTACAACCGTGTTGATAATTATGATGTTATTGTTGTAGGTAATGATGATGTTGTAAATGAAAATAAGAATAACTGTTAAAATAGCGATGATGATAAGATGAAGCTGTGAATGTAAAAATGATGATGGTATTAAATGTTACTGAACGATATTCTAATACGTGATTATGACCAACACGCTTATATGACATAATAAACTCGTGCATTTCTAATTACATAGAGGATATTTGAGTACACGAGTGACGTAGCCACGAGTGAAAATATTTCAAATCTGATGGTCACGAGTGAAATAAATTTTCGATCACACACTGAAAAAAACAAATATCCTCTATGTAATTAGAAATTAGCTTAATTAATTAAGCTTAAAGTGTTGAACCCATTTTATAATTCTGATATTTTTCAGTTGTTCAACATTTAAGCCTAATTTTAAACTGCATATAACTGAGCGAATATTGTTCGGCAGATTCTTTACCATACCCTAGTTAACTTATTACCTAGAACACCGAGTATTCCGATTGCCAAATTTTGAATAAAATGGAGGATTAATCATGTACGAAATAAATGTTTCAGTTCTATACTTATGTATTTGTGTGTTTTCTTGGATTACAGGATCAGGTATGAATTTAGTTATCATATTTTATCATATTTTTATCCTTTTTGCCTTAAACTCTGTGAACTGTTGGACAAACGAGCCATAAAAAGTGCCCAATCGCCTACGATTAGGCGAGTCCGCTTAACCAGATGCAGATCAAAGTGAGACGTAGAAGGTGAACTACAATAAAATATCAGATTGTAAAATGGGTTCACCTTCGGAGGCGAAATAGTGAGACTAATTAGAAATGACGAGTGACCATCAGATTTTTATATTTACACGAGTGGCGTAGCCACGAGTGAAAATATTTTAAATCTGATGGTCACGAGTGAAATAAATCCGCTCAGTTATATGCAGTGAAATATATCCGCTCAGTTATATGCAGTGAAATAAAACAGTGGCCCCCTTCCGTAGGGGGGTGGTTGGGGGGCTTCCCCAAGAAATTTTTCTAAAAAGGTGGAGTAAATGACTCATTTTGGTGCATTTTAGGCATAAAAATATAATGAAATTTGTGTGAGAATTTAGGAGAAATATACTGGTATTCAATAGTATTCAAATTGAATAGTATTCAAAGTAGTTCCAAGATATTCGATAAAAACATAATGAAAATCTGGGCTTTTAGTGTTTATTTCTTCACTCATAAGCACAAAAATAACATTTTAATAAAACATTTTTAATATCTATTCAATCTTACGAAATATTACAATTTTAAAGAAACTGCAAATACATCAAAGAAATATCAATGAAATATATTCCTCCGCGTCAGGACATGACGCAAAATTGAAACGTCCGCCATATTGTTTACAGTAAAATTGCGTTCTGGTCCACTAAGCTCTTTAAACGATAACTGAACAAAATAAAAAGTGTTTTCATATTTATCTTGATTTAAATAAGTGTTTTATTAAAAATTCAATCACTGTCATCTGAATCTATCATGCGGATACGTTTATATGCCGGTCGAACTGTGTTTCTATGTAATTGGGGTGCAGTGAGGGGAAAAAAGTAGTCCGGCACAGTGAAAATTGTATTTTGTAAATTTCACTAGTGGTTTATCAGAATATAATCATCTGATATTTTACAATAAAACGCTGGAAAACATGAAATAAAAGCTATTCTCAGCAAAACGTCCCTGTTTTATAGCCGGTGAAGCTTAGTCTTTGTAGTTGCTACATATTCAATGTACATGTATCTTAAACTCTGGCGATGTTCAGAATACGATCGTGTACAGTTTACCCGATACGCACGGTTTACATATCGGCCAGTAACCGAAACGGTCATTTGCACGTTTTGCACGTGCACGCTATACATGTCATCCATATGTTGATTCAGTTCATGTCGTACCATTCCTGTGATAAGGGCTATTCTGAAAATTAAATTTTTACTTTAATTTTCACTGTTTTCGATATGCCACGGCTTTCCGAAAACGAGCGAAATCAGGCAATTGGGATGCTTGCGGGTGGGATGTCCGCCATGGTAGTAGCGCGTCGGTTCGGGTGCTGTCGGAAGACGATTGATCGTCTTGCAGCACGGTATCAGCTGGGGCTGTTCACGACCGGCAGCGACCTGGTAGGCCTCGTGTAACGACGGCTAGAGACGATGGTTTCATTACGTTGATGCACTTACGTCAACGTCAATTGGCAGCCACAATCACTGCTAGGCAATACGGTGTCTCAGGACAGACCATTTGCAACCGGTGTCGTCGTAACGCCCAACCAATCAGGGCACGCCGCCCTTACACAGGTCAGATAATGACCCAACGTCACCGTGCTGCTAGGCTGTTATAGGCGCGACGTCATCTGAACTGGAGAGGGGCTGACTGGAACCGAGTTTTGTTCACCGATGAATCTCGGTTCATAGTTAGTCATGCTGACGGAAGATTACGGGTATACAGGCGTAAAAAAGAAAGATTCGCCGATTGTTGCATTGTTGAGAAGAACAGGTTTTAGGGAGGGAGCGTCTGGGGTGGGATCATGGGAAACCGGAGGACTGATTTGATTGCACAGCGTTATGTTGCAGACGTGCTAAATGCATATGCCTTACCATTTATTCGTTAGCATGGTCCTGTGTAGCACTGATGGCAGGACAATGCCCGCCCTCATGTAGCCAGGGTCACCACTCAATTCTTGCAGCAAAACAATGTCAACGTCATGCCAATGGCCCGCGGTTTCCCTGGATCTCAACCCCATTGAGCAAACATGGGATCAGCTGGGCCGCAAAGCACGAGCTAACCATCAGATTGACAATGTTCGCGATATTACACAGGCGTTACAACAGGAATGGAGGAATTTGCCCAACGCACTGGTATTGCGTTACGTTACGTCAATGCGGCGTAGGAATCATTGCATGCATTCATGCAAATGGTGGCCACACTCGGTACTAACGAGTATTTACTGAATGTGCCACATTTCTTATTGAAATTCCATCACTAAACATTCAATAACACCTTTCTGAGTTTTTGTGAATTTTGATTTTGACCTCTACCTCCCTTGACCGGCTATCTCTCGAGGAGTTAACAAAATAGCCAGATGCAATAAATTGGTTTTGATACTGAAATGAATGAACTTGCTCATCCACTAACATTACTAGTAGTCTTTCGGATGAGACGTTTAACCGAGGTCCCATGTATCAGTGCTATACACTGAGCATGCAAAAGAACCAGGGCTGTCTCTGGAATGGGACGCTTTCTGTATCTTGCACTGCCCCCACAACATAAAAAATTACTAATCTCTTCAGGGGGCGTCGGTCATATGGGCATCCGGTACCGACGATAAATAAGCTCAAATAGATAGAGGCGTACAGTCACTTATTATAGACATTTAGTCTTATGAAACTAGATGTAAGAACAAAATTACAATACTTTGATTCGCTCGTAACCCCATTAATTATGTATGGGTCTGAATTTATACAGTTTCAGAAATTGATAAAATCCATTACAAATTTTGCAAATATATTCTAGGTGTCCGTTCCTCTACGTCCAATGCAGCCGTTTTGGGTGAATTAGGCCGATCTCCTCTATCGTTACTTTGTAAACAACGAGCATTGAAATATTTAATAAAAATAATAAGAAACCCAAATTCTTTGATGTATAGTGTCATGATGGACCAAATTACATTATATAATAGGAATGATATAAATACTGCACATCCAAACATATGGTGTAATTCACTTAAATTTTTTTAGAAAATCTTGGATAGGCCTATGGTTATTTGTTTAATGATTTGAATGCTAACATGTTTAATACAGATATATTAACCCAAAGGCTTAAAGATCAGTTTGTCCAGGAATGGTATGACACAATATGCAATCAGCCTAAACTGAACAATTTTAAACTATTCAAAACAGATTTTAAGTTTGAAAAGTATATAGAAATTATTAATAATGAGAGTCATAGAAAACAGCTGACTCAGTTAATATTAAGTTCACATTGTCTAGAAGTAGGGGTTGGTGGATTTGAAAATATACCAAGATTTGAACGTAAAGTATGCAACCAAAACGTTTGCGAATCAGAATATCATTTTTACTTTGTTGTTCGTTGTATAATGACTTACGCAAGGAATACCAGATAAGAGCAGCATGGCCTTATATAAATAGGTTTGTTGCAATTATGTCAAGCCAAAGTAAAAATACAATTAGAAAATTGTCAAAATTTGTTTATGACTTTTAAATTAAGAGAAGAAAAAAATCAGTACATTAGCTGCTTCTTAAACGGATATATTTTCACTTAAATGTTTTGAAAAAATAAGTATTTAGTACTTCAACTAAACCTACATCGCATTAACAGATTCGCAATTTTTGTCTATTCGTGTATGTTTTATATGTGTTTTGTATGTTTAACATTGTTTTCTAGCTGTATCCATGTGAACAATTTATATAGATATTGTCTTGATCATTCTATGTATGATTTAAATTGTATATGGCCAAAAGTTTTCATACCGATATGACAATAAACTTCTATTTTTGCTGAGTATATATTGTTGTGCTTTTGAAGTGATTTGAGTTTACGGACCGTTGACCAGAACGAATACTGGAACATTTCTGGAGGGGTTATTGATTTTATGACGGGTCAAATGAGTGTATTTGAGAATTTTCGCGCTCAAACGAACACTCTTAATTTACTGATTGATTGAAAAACTATTCACGTATTCGTTTGTTACATTTTTTTTTGCTATAAATATATACATAAACATTATCCAAAAGAGAAGCCAATGTAATGATTCTTAATAATGTTCTCGTTCATTTTTTCCATTAAAATAGAGGAATCAAATGTTGAAGAAAAGATATATAAACTATATATTGCAGTTTCCTTTCAATTAAGAAAAAACAATTCTAATAAATGAATAAACAGACTTTAACATTTCATCTGTATCAATTACTGGGTATTCAGCAAACAAATATTATCCAAATCACTTTTTTTTGTTTCCATACACCTCACAAGTTAAAAAGAGCTATATTTACAAATCTAAAGATAGAAAAACGCTTTTAAACGCGTAACGGCTCGCGCAGAGATCACGTGTACTTCAAAAAAAATATCAAAGATGAATGGACGTAATGAAAGCCTCGAATTTAATTGGTATTTTGCTTATTTGCATTTTGTAAACACAAAACATTCAAAATTCATTTACCAATTACCAAGTGTCTGGAAAGATGTTCTAACCGGCAGACGCACGTTAACGATCCTAATAACATCTTTTATCTCTTTCGTGAGGATGTATGTAAATAGTATTCAAGAAGAACGAAACTGCAGTGAAAGACAGAAAATGCCGTCTGGAACACTCCGTCGAGAATTCTGTGAAGTTTCCTGTGATAAAGTAATACGTAAGAGTACTGATTTCCCCCAAGGTGACCCCTCCGCCCACTTTCACCATGACCAAGTTCATTCTATGATAATTGTGCATACAATATTTATTTTTTTAGATTTCAAAATACTGAAAATCCAATCAAGACCACAGAAAGGTTATATTTTAGGAATAAAGAGGGTCATTTATTTTCTGTTTGCATTTGTATATTATGTTCATTTATTAAATTGCGTTCAACGATCATGCTAATCAAAGGTTATTGAGGGCGAGTGTATCTAAACTTCTAATAAATAGAAATTTAAACATCATCGACAAATTGGGGCCAAAGGTTTTATTTTTTGATACCGAACTACAGTAGATTAGAGAAAAAATATATAAAGGCCTGTCTGTTACGTTGTATTTTTGAATCAATCTTAAAATTTACTTGAAGATTGAAAGTAAGTCAAACTTTGGTCCCGAGCTTTGACATTTTTTTTATTTCCATTCTTTTTACTTACAACTGTTCAAATAAATGATGCATTTCTGTTGTTGTAAATTTAAACAGAAGACGACTGATAATGGACTGACATTACAGTAGCAGAATCAAACACGTCTTCTCCCTTTGATCCTGATGTACCAATCCCCTTTTATTTTTTATTCTGTTATTCTATTATTATTAATATTATTATCATTTTGGACCATTTCTGCTGAGAACCACAGAAAGCCATAGAAGTTAGTATACTTTTTCAAAATATCAGACGTTTTTTCCCTTTTTTGTTTGTAGTTTGTGTCTTATCCAACCTGGTATTTCCTGAAAAATAAAACTGAGAAAATAGTGGTGAAAGTTTAAAGACAAATCGAACACAGCCGTACCGCTCCTTTTAAATACATGATAACGATTTCTAAAAATATCCATAGCAGATTCTTTTTCATTTTCGAACCAATCATAATTGAACGTTTCAGTGTGCCAGAGTGTCATAGTTTTACACTGATCTGGCCTGAAAACCTCTCTTTTGATTTCTATCCATTCTAATTCCGCGTTTAAAGAGGCTGTACTCAAGATTTGACATAAAAATTTTTTCATAAATTATATATTTAGATACCGTGAGATCATAACAACATAATATTTTACTTCAAAACTGATTATAAAAGTCAAAATAGAATAAAAAAAAAATATTTTCGCTCCAGCGTGATTTGAACACTGGACCCTCGTTAACAAAATATTTCCAACGCTTTTACTGTCACCACCATCGCCGTATGTGATATTACAGATATTTACTTTAAATCTTATACAATATAGTTATACCGTCGCGTTACGGTATAGCACTTTGAAAGGGGAAAAAAATCAATTTATAATGTAATTATTTGACTTATTTTTTGTCAGTAAGTTATTTTTTAAGAATTAGTCATAAATATTACAAGAAATTAAAACACAAGAAAACTTTCTTTTTTTGTCATCTGGAGCACAGCCCCTTTAATACTAATTCTGTTCTTTCAAGTATCATGCTCTTTACTGCGACTGTTAACAGCAAGATCAGGCCAGACTGTTTACATTTTATTTTTTCAGTGTCATGCCCAAGCGGAGACACCCCCGGTATCATCAAAGATTCCAAGACGTGTTCAGAGCTTGTAACCGCTAACAATGCAGAATGCTACGATTCTACATTTGAAACGACATGCTGTGAATCTTGCAATAATGTTGCTTCGAATAATCCTAGTAAGTGATGATTTATCACATAATGTCATTGGTAAATACAGCATACCCGGCAACTTTGTAATGTTTAACGAAAGTATACAATACACACGAAAACACACCTGTCGTGTTGGAGGTATTAAAACTCTACAGCACAACAGAAGGGAAAATGTTGCACTTGTCGTATTGGCGCGCCCATTTATCTTTCTGTCGTGTTGTCTCCCCGCCAACAAGACAGAACGACATTTTGAGGTGACAACATGACATTTCCATTGCCGCCAACACGGCAACATGACACCTGCATTTGTCGTTTCCGTAACCCTTGGATTTTATGTTGGCGCCCCAAATCATTATCGCTCTGTTGTGCTGGCGCGTTTACTGGATTTAACTCCGCCAGATCAACAAGTTGGGGTTGCCAACACGACATGGGCCCGCACCAACACGACGGAACGGAATGGCAGAAATCAGCCACCATACCCTACGGTGAGCGTAGCGGCTTTAAGGATATTATTTTAATCAAACTGTGAGGCAGACGATTTGACATCTACATGACGACGTTAAAAGAAGTGTCCTTAAATAAAACAGGTCACCTATAGGGCGATGTTTTTTTTTTCTAGACAATACTAATTAAATTATTTTCATTTTTTGGTAAATCTTGTCTACACTACACTGACACAATAAGATAAGCAAAAGGCCTACATGGCTGCATAAATAGTTGAACAAATATTGTTGACATTTTTTTGGTAAACTATATTCATTGCAATTAATAGCGCATAATTCTGTAATGATTAATCTTTATTACAGACTGTCTATATGGCGACATAAACTCGTGTTTCAGTTTTTTGTGTGGTAGTTATAGCGATCTTGAGTCTTGTTGCGACACGTGTGCCTCTTTCATAACAACGTCAGGTGTAACAGCGGCGTCAACGAGTTCTTCGGCAGTGACGTCAACATCGGTTGCAAATAACGTTGAAAGTTCCTCAGGAACCAATGGTTAGTTTATTTTTCAGTAAGATCAGTAGTTCACAAAATTCATTCTAAAAACAGCAGAATACCAGTTAAAACGAGCAGGGTGGTAAGCCTGTATAAAAAGTTTTTAAAAAAGTCTCATTTAGGCCCTCGAAGTCAGTCGAAATCAGCTACTATGAATTAATTACCCTCTAAAAAAAATAAAGTCCATCCTTAACGTTTGCAAACAGTTGTTATTATATGCAGGTAAAAATTCGGAAATAATGAAACTTGACCCTGAAACTAAATAAATTTGATTTTCAGAAATACACAATGCCGTTCGTGTTAAAACGGTAAAACAAAATTCATATGTTCATATCACTGTATATTTCAGGTGGTGCTATAGCCGCGGCAGTGGTGGGTAGCGTTATGGGCATGTGTTTAATAGGGGCATGTGCTTTCTTTGGTATCAAGGTTTTCAAAAAGTAAGTCACGATTTTCAAGTGCCCTCTTGTTTATAACGATACACTGTTAAACTGGTGAGAAAGATCACTTTCATTTTATCTTAATATTTTTTTATTATTTATTTTTCATAACGTCCCCCGCTCCATCGCCACGTGGAATGGCGTTGACCGTCTATCATACCGTGCGGAGCAATAACTCCTAAGCGTATGCATGGATTAAGTTGTAACTTGTTGGGATTATAAATAAAAAAATATGGTAACGATGCGTGACAATTTCCAACGTAACTTACAAGCCTATAGCTGAGTTAAAGCTCTTTGAACGCAGGCAGTATTTCCGTCCGGAGCCTTATATTCATAGAGGTTGTAACTTAGTGGGATTGTACATGATAATAAGGTATTATGCATGCCAATGAGAGCTGAGTTATAGCCCTTTGGTTTTTTTTACAAATTTAAGTAGTAGGTCCATCTGCAGCCATTACTCTGTAGTACTTTGTTACTCTTGTTCGAAACTTTACATGCTTGCCTATAAAAATGGAAAAAAAACTTTAAGAATGACAACGACTCCCATATAGTCAGCATGATCAGTAAAGTACATATTCCTTAATGTCCTCAAAGATATATTGAGTAATCTGTTTGTCTAATGTACTTTCACAAAAAAAGCATATTTTGTGTCTTTTCTTCACATTTGTGAACTTATGTGTCCAACAAATCTGTCTATCCATATAGTATTTTCCTAACTGCAACTTCCCGATGCAACTTCACTTTTATAAATATTTATGATATAAATTTTCTTAAAATTTGCTTGTTGTACATTGATCTGGAGAAAAAGTACCCCTTTAGTGTATCATCTAGATCTTTCGTCACCATAAAAAAACAGAAGACTACCAAACTATGTAGCTTTAAGCAACTTGGTTGAGCGAAGACTGATGTAGATCGAGCTTACTAGTTAAGCTTAATACAGTTTTTTTTATCTCAAGTATAAAGAAACTGATAAAAAGCTTTTAAAACTGGTACACACATATTTATATAATACAAGGCAATTTGTGGCATATATGTCAACGAATCAAATGACCCGTTTTTTTTTCTCGGGCTAGGAGATGGGCCCTCGGGCTTAGGAATATATTGAGTGTTAACTTTTTAGCCAAATCTGGAGCGGATGTGGTCCAGTGGTAACGCGCTGGACTGGTAAACCAGGGGTCCCGAGTTCGATCCCCCGCTCCTCCACTAACATTACTGATAGTCTTTCGGATGAGACGTTAAACCAAGGTCCCATGTATCAGTGCTATACACTGAACATGTAAAAGAACCAGGGTTGCCGCTGGAATGGGATGCTTTCTGTATCTTGCACTACCCCCACAACATAAAATAACTAATCTCTTCAGGGGTGCGTCGGTCATATGGGCAACCGGTACCGACGATATATAAGCTCAAATAGATAGATAGCTAAATACTACATAGAATATACCAATTACTCCAATACTAACAATAACAGTCTTCTATTATCCAGTCCAGGGAAAATCTCAATTAACGTAATTAAAATTCTATTGTTGTTTTTCAAGTGTTCGATTTTGAAGACTAGTCACGAATTTCTTCTGTTCAAAAGAGTTCATTTTAAAATATCTTTTTGAACCTCACGACGCCTTTTTTCATTCATTTTTAAAACATTCACAGGAATAGGTTCAACCCTAAAATCTAACAAAACTGCCTTTGTACCGGTAAGAATTTTAATTAAAAGTCATTTTAAGCGTATGTACATCTGAAATTTCTTGCTGTTTGAAGAGAAAAGTTAATTTAAGCGGGGGAAAGATCCTTCCAAATCATAAAAGAACCGAAAACAATACTACGTTTCGTTCGCACAATTTTATCATTTCACACTACATACGAGGGAAATTTATTTACTGTATGTTATAGGAATCGAAGATAATGTATGTATGTAGGGTAATATTGATATTTTGATACACATCAAAATAAACCGATGTCCAGTCAGACACTTCCCCTATTACATTCACAGTATATGAACTCGTCTGTATCCCTTTCGGAAGTCGATGCTAAGCAGGCATACAAAATACATTGTAACCGCATATTTATGGAAGACAGGTTACTGTTTTTGGTGTCCATCATGGGTTGTCCGTCCGAATCCATAACTTCACAGTGTTAACATGGATTTAATTTTAACTTCATACAAATAGGGAAACGACACATGTCAGTTGCCAACGTAATTTACAAATTTGTGGCATATATGCCTTTGTCAACGAATCAAATGATCCGTTTTTTTTTCTCGGGCTAGGAAATGGACCCCGGGCTTAGGTATATATCGAGTATTAACTTTTAAGCAAAATACTACATAGGATATACCGACCACTCCACTGCTAACAATAACAGTCTTCTATTATCCAGTACAGGGAAAATCCCGAATGATGTAAATAAATTTGTTTTTAAATGGTTTATTTTGAATACTAGTGTCATAGATTTCTTCTGTTCAACAGGGTTCATTTTAAAATATTTTTTCGAACCTCTCGATGTTTTCGTTTCTATTCAAAACTGTTCAAAACATTTACAGGAATAAGTTCAACCCTAACATCTAACAAAACTTCCTTTGTATCGATAACGATTTTTATCAAAAGTAATTTTAAGAGCATATATTTAATTCTTGCTGTTTAAAAAGTTAATCCAAGCCAGAAAAAGGTACCCATTTGCTTCGAAATAATTTTAGAACCGACAACACTACATTTTGTTTGCACAATTTTATCATTTTACTCAACGTACGACAGACATTTTTTACTGTACGAATATATGTTTCTTACAGGAACGCAAGATGATATAAGTATGTAGGTAGTCTCAATATTGAGACTTCGCGCAGGATGCTGTCTTTCTGAAGGCGGATATAAACCATTAAAAAAATTAGCATATTCAACTTTTTGAGTATAATTATTTGGACTAAGTATGTAGAGAAAATTCATAACATATACTTAATTGTCATGAAACAGTATTAAACGTACGTGCAGCCACAAAGTAACATAATAAAGAGGCGTGAGAAAAAAAACCCGGAAAAGAACATGAAGTAATTTGGCAATGAATTGTAAAGAACAATGTAATTTATTATCATTTTTAAGTTTTATGAGAAGAAGCAAATTCTTAAACTCAGAGTCACATATAGAAAAGTATTACACAAGTTAAAATTATATATAGATAAGTACAATATAAAAATTCTCACTAATGCATCTGATGATAAACAGTACTGTTCCTAAGCTTAAAAGCAACTTATATATTTACAACAACAAAAACCGATGTCCAATATTGACTATATGTGTTACTATTCAGCGCATACCACATTTGATAAATCAAACTAGCAGAAAACATCCGAAAGGTCGCATTCAATTGCCTTCTAAAACTCATCACGTTCCTCTAAGATCAAATTGTTAAATCATGGGTTTTGCTGCGCCGTTTGATTGATATTTAAGTCAACTTATTTCAAGTCCATTATAAACACACCATGTATTACCCCAGATTTTTCTCCCTTTGCGATCGGTCTTGTTATCTCTTGTCGATTACAGATTGTTGATCCTAGCCCTGCCTCAGACTTCAATGTATTTGTCAATCAGTTGGTAGAACTTTTCTTGTCAAGTGTGGGTCTAATTCTGGTTCTTCGCATATTCAGCTAGAATTTATGAAAATTCTTTCTTGGGCGTTAAACAGCCGCGTAAACAAATATTTAAACACCAGGAATGTGAACACATGTAGTATAATTATACTCCTCACAAAAAGTCAAGCAACAAACATTTAAACTGTGAAAAAATTTTAATGAGACCTCAATAGTAAATGAATAGGTGCACAAATAATCTTCAACATTTGATCAAGTGAAATTTAACAAAGCATCTTGGAAATCCATTCCGATCTCACGATACTGTTCACAAAAAGTAAGGCACATGGAAAACAGGTGTTGTAAAATTTCAAACACTTCAGGTCAAAAACACGCGAAACCATTTTCAATAGCGTGTGTGACCCCCGTTAGCACAAATGCAGTCCTGAATGCGGCGTGGAAGCGAGGCAATTAAGCGGTCCAGCTGGTTCTGTGGGATGGCTCTCCACTCCCTCACAAGGGCTACTTCCAGGGCATCTAGAGTGTGGGGACGGACGGGCATGCCATAAACAGCTCGCCCAAGAATGTCCCACACTAGCTCGATGGGGTCCAGGTCTGGGGAACGGGCTGGCCAATGAAGGCGAGCGACATTGTTGTCGTTCAGTTCATTTTGAATGACTCGTGCTCAGTGACATGGCGCATTATCATCCATGAAAAAGTATTCATCACCAAGTCTCCTCATTTGGGGGATCACTTGAGGCCTGATGACGTCATTTAAGTAGCGTTCAGAATTCAGCGTGCCTCTCCGGAAAAGCACAAGATTTGTACGTCCTCCAGCCCAGATGCCTCCCCAAACCATCAAACTGTCGCCCTCATAACGGTCGTGTTCTGCAATAGCACAAGCCGCAAATCGTTCCCCTGCCTGTCTCCAAACTTCCTGACGCCCATCATTGAAATCCAAACTGAATCTGGACTCATCAGAAAAAAGAACTCTTCTCCACTGATTCAGCCTCCAATTTGCATGTTGGCGAGCCCCTGACGCTGACGCTGTCTCAGGGGGACCCGTTGTGCTGGTCGGCGTTAACGGAAGTCAGCCTGGTGAAGCCTGTTCCGCACAGTGGAAACTCTGGTTCTTGTGGCAGGTTCCAGTTCGGATTGCAGTCTTCTGGCGGTCACAAAGCGTTGGCGCCTTGCAGAAATAACAAGGTACCGATTATCTCGTTGGGTACCGATTATCCCGCCCTCGGACGACTACTTCTTGACCTTGCCGAGAATTGTCCAGTTGACTGGAAGCGTTGAAAGACCCTGTTGATGACGCTTCTATGGACGCCGAGCTGCCTAGCAACGTCACTCTAGGAAACACCACCCTGAAGCATTCCAATGGCATGAGCCACCTCAACTTCTGTAACAACCCGCCAAACCATTGTCACTAGTGAAAACTGTACAGAAACTAGCCAGGGTTTTCTTTTTAATGAATGCAATGACGAAGCATAAAATGAAACTCAGTCTGAATAGTCTGATTTGACCAATAGAAAAACGTGAAATAGTACCTAACACATCAAGTGCCGACTTCTCGTTTTGCACGTGCATCTTGTGCTGAGTGTTAAAGGTGTTAGGTTGCAATGATTACGTGCTTTTCTTCATATGTACACTTATGTAGATATATGTGTCATAGGACCAAAACGAGAAAGAAATGATTTTGATTGCTTGACAATTTGTGAGGTGTATATTTCAGAATGTCACATGAAAGGGTGCAACTATTGTTTTTGTTCTGGCCTTGGTATGTCCAGAAGTCTAAAAATAGGAAACTTTAAAGAGAATCTACTGATTTCATATTTTTCATGCATGAAACATCCTACTCTAACAAATGCACAATATTTTTGTCTTTTCTAATACTTAAGGTACATCGTGTAACAGAACCTTCCAATCCTGTATTTTTGTCTGTGTTACTGAACGTTTTCACTTTTAATTACAGGAAGGGTAGTAAAGTAGAGGACAACTCAAAAACTAGTTCAAGTGCAGAAATAACAGAAAAACTTGACAGATATCCAAGAACCACCCTAGGAAAACTGAACATCTGTACTGTCCTTCAGGAGAGGTTCGGCACAAATTCCGACCTTGACCAAAAGTTAAACAGAAAGTCCGTGCTTCCGGAGGAGTTAAATAAAAGTTCTATTCTTCCGAACAAGTCAGATGAAAGTTCCGACCTTCCGGAAAAGTTAGACGAGGAGACCCCTGAACATTCTGATCGACCAAATATTTCTAACAAGGAGAACGTAAACAACGTACATTCAGAAACAGCAATACAATCTGAACATAAGAATACAGTGTTGTCTACAATAGACGAGGTCATGGACATCCAAGATGAAAATGTAAAACATGAAGGGACTAATTCCGCAACAGGTGTAAAGTATGCTGCAGTTGAGGACCACGTGGAGAGAAGATTCGGTTTACCTCCGATGCAGGAGCATAATCCAGATGTTTCTCATATACATGAAAGATTACCACCTATTGTCGCCGAACCAATGGCTGGTGATGTTGGAAACGATGGTAATAAACAGACGACAATGTTGAAGTAAGAAACAGTTCTTCAGAACTAAGCAACTAGGAAGCAGAGAAAGAAAAACTAGAGGGTAAAAAGACGTTGAAATTAGAAATACTGTTACAGAAGTAAAAGGTGTGAATACTAAACAAAGTGATTTTATCTTTCCAATTTTTATTTAAATGACAGAAATTCTTTATTTTTGTTTATCCATGTTGCGCTGCTTGATATTAAACTAGAAGCCTGTGTCTCCGCAAATATTCAGTTTTTATTCAAATCGTACAGCATTGGGCTAATATAAAATTGTCAGATACTATATACTTTATGAAAGGAGAGTGTGACTATTTATTTTTGAATTTAGGTAAAGGCTGTCCAATTATTGCAGGATGTGTTCTGACAATGTTGTATGGAACCAATTATGAAGCACAGAATTAATAAACTAAAATCTTGTTCCCACGTTCTCAGTCATATCATCTTAACATCACAAATGGCCTTTCATTTTTTTTTCAAACCAGATGTCAGTAAAATAAACATCAAAATTAACCTAAGGAATAATATTAAATATAAGCACTCAGTACTAGTATAAAGGCCTTTGCAAACATATATAATAGATATAACACGCCTTTTTATAGTTAAAATGTATTTTTTTATTAACTTTCTTTGTAGCCTTCAATGTTATCACTTCAAAACATTCAATGAAAATTCTTGTTTCTGTTGCATTGATAGATTATTATAGTAGTCGGATTTATTTCCATGCCAGTTACAACGCTGCAATTTGCGTGTTAAATTTCATAGAACAATTTCAGTTAGAATCAGTTAATAAAACTACGCTATTTTTACTAACAGGAAATCATAATCAATGCCTACTTGACAAAATAGTGAAAAGAAAAATAACTATTCTGCCCACCAGCAGCTGACGTCTACAATGGCAATGTGTTAAATAAATATAAAGGATTCAGGTATACTGCGCTTGCTCATTTTACAAGTATGCAACTATAGTATTTTATACGTTTTCAATCGCTTTATGTAAACGATTAAACATTTATAGTAGGAAACTGAAAACTGTCTCAGTTCAAAATTGATTATAAAATTCTAAATCTTTTTATAAATCATTTTGGAAGAACGAAGCAAATTATTTTTTAGATTATTTTTACTAGGAAAGAAACAGTGTATTGTATTGTAGTGTAATGTTTTAAGTCTTCATATGAAAATGTTTATTAAGCATATGTATGAACGGGCAGACAGTAGCGAACCAGTTGTTGTCTGTCCACGTTTCATGCGTGTTACACAAGGACCAGTCTAATTAAAAGTCATGCGTTTAGAAATGTTACTATTATAATTCAAATCGGAAATATCTTGAAGATACTTTTTGCAAATTTACATCGTATAAGCTACTAGACTATTTCACACCAATTTTGTAAAATGTGCAAGCGCAGTATACCTTATTCTCTCATAACTTTTAAACACGATGCCCTTTAATGACATCAGGGCTTTAATTTACATGTAAATTAAAGCCCTGATGACATCAGCAGCTGGTGTGATGAAAACAATAATTCTTTTGCGCATTCGTGTTGTATTTCGAAACGGCAAGTCCAGACAACTTTAGCTTGTCATTTACGTTGATTGATTTTCTTGTCCCGTATGAACAGGTTATTAATAACAAATGGTCTTTGGATTTTAAAACGTAAAAAATGCAGTTGTAAGTTGGTTTGAAAAGAAACCCGAACACTAAATATATTTAGTTTTCATTTGCCGAGTTCTGCAGAAATTGATAACATCTCCGATCGCTATCGCTCCCCTGCACGGTTTTAATTTCCAAATACTAGTACTACGAATAAGTTACTTGATAAACATAGCAGAGAGACATACCCTAAAATTCAGAGTATTATATTTTCTTTAAATCATGTAGTAGTGAATGATACCCAATGTCAATGTCAGACGACAAAAAAAGTCAGAATACTGGCAAACCGAATGGAATGCCTTAATACTAATCTATACAGAGAGTTACTGTTGCACCTTTTTTGGTCGAGATTTATTATAGGAATGTTGAATGTTATTGTTTTGAAATCTATTAATAGTAACAAGTAACTGATAAGAGATACAGGTAACTTTTTGATGTTTGGCAAAAACATGGCGGTTGATAAAAATGCAAAACATAGTAATTTTGTAATTACAGTTACAAAGTCATTTTTCATCAAATAATTCAATATTTTATATCATTTAAAAAGTCTGTAAACTCATATTTTACATATTTAAAAAATAATTGTCAAAACTGATTACTTTTTTGTTCTTAAATGGTTAAACATAGTGCATCTGAGCTGCTAGAAAAATGCTGAAATGACAGGTATAAATTAGTTTAGTTCGCTTCTTTAAAAGCAAAAATTCAAAATCTGCTTATATTTTCAAAATATGAATTTAAAGAGCTTTCAAAGGATATAAGAATCTTAAAATTCGGCTGACAAAGAAAAAAGTTATCTAAAGTTAAAAATTCTGCTGCTATCAAATGTATATAAATATTGGTTCTCTTTGCCAACCAGTAGTTCAGCTATATTTTGGTAACAGGTGCTTGTGATGTCATCAGTCAATGTGCAATTGCACAGTTATTTGGTTGCTTTATGTTTTCAGGGAGCATTTTCTGAGAACATGTTATTTAGATGATCTTTGTTTTTCATTTTAAAGATAATGAGCCAATCAAAATACATATACTGTAGTGTATCATCGGTAAACTGAAGTGTATATCATTTTAAGTAAATCATCCTTTTCAGCAATGAGGTACAATTAAAGGGATCACTCCATCATAGGTTTTTAGTTTTTCCTTGAACTAATATTTAAACTGTTTAAAAACATTGTACAGTCAACTATCTGTTTGTTTGTTTTTTATCTATCATATTATTGCCCATGTTCTTTCACTTATATAAACTGTAATGTAACATATATTATATTATTATCCTTCTTACAACACTTTGACATAAATAAAAAAGTTCTCGAAAAATTTTGGCTACATGAAGTCATTATTAATGCTGATACTGTTTATGAAGAGGACGACAGTGTAGAAGACGATGATGAAGAAAATAGAATAATCCCCGAATTTGATTAAAACCCCCACAACACCGCCCTTGTCACAAGCAAATAGGGAAATACCAAGTAAGAACTAAATGATGGATCGCAAAAATGTCAGTAAAAACAGACGGAAATACTCTGAAGATTTTCAATCCAGTGATATATCTCCATTTAAACTGCTGTTGTTACTGTAATTGTTAAGAAACAGAACTGTAAAAAATCATATGACATATTATCACTTATTGGCTGAAGTTAACATTTGTGCCAACTCATTTCAAAATCCATTCATGCATGACAAACTTATAGCCCAGACATGAAAATATGGACAACCTTTGAGACCTTGACCTTTTAGATAGACATCTGGTAGTTGTACATAACAAATTGTTTCTATTTGGTTAATAGTTGTGCTAAGTTGTTAGAGTATCCCGCAATCCATTGTGAAGTTTGAGCCCGGACAAAGTAGCACTCAATTTCTATCTCTGACATGTTATCGTGATCTTCAGGTATCTGGTTCTTGAACGGGACATACCATATCTAGGAAAATATAAGTGCAAGTTATTTGAGTATCCCTTGATCCATGGATAAGTTTGAGCCCAGACAATCAAAGCAGGTCTCAATTTAGACATTTGATACTAAGTATGATTTGAGCTGCTGAACAGAGTATGATTCTTGTGCACGACAAACCATCTCATAAAGGCAAATATTTCTGCCAAGTTGTTGAATGTCCTGCAACCCATAGTAAAGTTGAACCAGGACAAGTTTTGGGACAGATAGACTGATGCACAAAGCGCTTCTGGTATAGCCTCCATCCCCTACCAGACGGTTGTGAGGGTGTATTAAACATACCTATTAGATGATATAATTTCTTAAGAGAAAACTAGAAGTCACATTGTGCCATGACTGAAATTACATTAGTAGGTCTTACTCAATTGTGTAATAACAAACATCGCTTTGGGAGTTGGAATACAACCAGTTTCATTAGTATATTTAAGTACAGTAAGGGACGGAGTTCTTGTAAATGATGACTGTCCCCGCAAAGTTGATGAAATCGATGCACAAGAAGACAAAATCAAACAAGATGCCTTACCTGCGCTGATATTATAATCTTGTATTTTTATTAGGGATGTCAACGAATACCTAAATCGGTATCCGGATATCCGTATAGACTATTCGGATACTATCCGGATACTAGTATAAAACCGACGACTGTACGATCTCAGTACGATCTCAGTGTTCCTGTTCCTATGCCAAACATAACATTTGACGTCTGTTTTACATATTGTTCCGGTAATCCTAGTACATGTGTTAAGACAGTTTTACAAAAATAAAAACTGTCATTTCGTGCAAATAAAGTTAATAAAACAAAGATATGTTTTTTACTGTTTTTATTTTGCTCGTGTTTCTTGAAGTATATTTTCCCGCCAATACGCACGTGCGTTAAGTCTAAGTGTCTAACGAAAACGATATGCGTCCGTTTTTTGTGTGTTTTTCTTTGGCATGGTCTGTCTCTAAAAAATAAACTATGTAATTTAAAAATATCATTTACAATCACCGTCTATCAAAACGGTGTTTTATTTGTATCCTCAGGTCTATGTCACATACCGGTACATGTATTCATGCAGCCTACGTGACTATGTCAAAAAAAAAAAAAACGTTTATTTCTCTCATTTCATGTTTAAACATGTGAGTTCCAACAAAATAGGACAAAACAATGATTTTCAGATGTGTCAGAAGTTATTAAATAGGTTAAATATTTTTGAAGGGTTCAAGGTTTTTAATGCGAATGCTCTAGCAAAGAATGATTGTTTGACACATTAAAATCATAATGCTTGTTTAAGCAAATCGTTGTTTGGATACATTATTTCAGTAATCACATTTTGATAGGACATACTTTTATTAGTCTTGCGTTAAAACTATCATAGAATCATTTGCGGGCATTACCGTGAAACCCTTAAATGGCATGTTTGACACTGCTAGCTGATTAACAACGGGGCAATATACTCTAGTATAGGTTATATAAACACCATGGATTAAAGTAAATGCTACACAAAGGGATGTCGCGTTAGGTCCCAGCAGTTTGCAGTAGGAATAAACACAACAAAGGGAGTGCGACAGATAGACGCTTTATCAATAAACCAATCAAGGGATATGCCGCGGGTGGTCAATAGACGCGATTAAGTTAAGCGTTATGAAATTGCCAAATTAATTTTGCCAGTGTTCGAATTTTTCATCAAAGTTAAATTTCATTAAATTTAATTTTTTTGTTTACGAATATTCGATATCCGGATACCAACATAGTATCCGGATATCCGAGTACTCGGATACTGGTTGACATCCCTACTTTTTATGCAGTAAGATGCACCATAAAAGTTTTGTCCACGGGCAAATGGTTTGACTATCACTTTGTTTAAGCATAAAAATATTCCTGACAGTTACCCTCTTAGTGACGGAAAAGAAGGCCCATCATTGTATGTAAACAACACTAAAACACCATCTGGAAAAATAGTTTAATTTTGATTGTAATGTGCACCAGATAGTTCTACAAACTCATACAAAAACGCGAGAAAGAGAGCTGTTGAAATAACTAGTGTTATTCTTGTATCAAACTGTAAGGAACAAAATGTAGTGAATCATATATTCAGATAGAACAAATTAGAACAAAATTAAAACAGGAGGGCCATGATGGCACTAGACCGCTCATCTGAGTAACTGGCTATAGGTTTGCTGTTTAGCAAACAGGAGCAAAATAACATGTTTATGACAGAAAATTTTTGAACACCTTATATCATGAAGAACCCTGGGGGGCATGCAGGAACAAAATCTGATATCTAAATTAGCACAAACAGGATCCGAGGCAGGACTAATTTTGAACCCAGGGACACAATATGTATACAATCTTGGCAGAGGATCTCTAGCTGATGGTTTACGCTAAAAAGTTTCGCTCTAGGCCTTGTGGTTTTAGGTAAGATTTTCAAAGTTTTCCCTATATAAGCCCATCCTAAATAAATGGAACTCTGTGGAAGAGCCTTCATAACCAAAGGGGCATAATTTGAACAATGTTGGTACATGACCTTTATGTGAACCTATATTTATGCAAAAAACGTAAGCGCTAAGGCCTTCCTGTTTTAGACAAGCAGATTTTCAAAGCTTTTCCTGTCTGTCGCCATATCAACTAGAGTTCTCGATGGCAATTCAATTCTTTGAAACAGCTCTTCATGCAAGGAACATCACTTGTGTCATCAACTTCAGGAGTAGTTTAGGAAAAGATGTTATCTGAAAGTAAATCTTGACGCCTCATAACACATGACAAACACAGGGTGATCACAAAAGCTCAAAGCTAACAAAAAAGTCATAATAAACCCAACAAAAATTGCATGCATGCGTAATTCCAACAGTAACATCTTTTGCACATAATCAAGATAACTTGCACCAAACTAACGCATACCAAAACACAATAGTTTACTAGAAAACAACACAATCTTAATAACTGCTTATCAGTACAATGTTAAAATCTTTACAAAAATAATAATGAGTAAGGTATCAACACGACAACAAGTTTAAAGTCGGCAAAAATACAACCTCTATTTATGAAAAAATAGGTACGAAACAAATTCTATTGTAGTGTATTCATGAAAAAAAAAAAGATAGCAACACGTTCTTCATAACTGCCGATTTTCCCAGAAACAGACAAGAACATTTTTTGTACCATGAAATCTATCTTCATTTATTTTTCTATCTGGAAATAAATCATATATGAACCAGATAAATAGAATTTATTCATAAGGCACAAAATGTTACATTAAAGAATAACAATCATTAAAAACAATTAGATTAAGTTCACTAAAGGAAAGGACATCAAACCTACATTTTTTTCATTGAAAAAAAAAAGAAACAGTGAAAGTAGACAAAGTTATTCAAAGAGCCATAAAATTTGCTCTGTGCCACCTCTAGATCAGACACATGTTCGGCATTCTATCAAATTTATACAAGAAATACACCATAATATAGTGTTGTGACAACCATGCAGTCAAAGTATTATGAGAAGGCTTATGCTAACTTAACTGAAGGCCATTACAGAATGGGATCTGAAGAGTCTTGCCTTCTTGATTATCTGAAAGTTATAGCTAAGCACTTTCCCAAATTTGAAGCAGACTAGCTAAATAGTGTACAAAGAGCACAGTACTTTCAGACAGACAAACATTCGACAATAGCAATGCTTTGCCGTCCATATTTGCAGGGTCAAAAAAATAATGCAAATCAATTTGTATATGAATACTTATCGCTATCCAACTTTCAAACTTGTTTGCAGCAAAATTCTTATCAACTATGCCATGGAACTTTATATGCTTCCTGAATATCTTTATTATTTTCACAATAAAATAACACTATTATATTAATAAAATTATTAAGATATGGCAAAGGCTAGACATCAAAGTCAGAAATACTGAAACATGTTTTCTTTCTCACAAATACACATTTAATTTGAAAAAGAAATTACAACTTCCTGCATGTTCAGATTTCAAAACCATCTCAAGTTATTGAAAGGTGGGTAAAACTAAGTTTTAAAGAAACAACCAAATAACAAACATTCTACATTATATGCCCACTTTTTACGTCTGGTCCTGTAATGTTGTTTTAATTATAATTTTTTCTAGTAGTGCAAGATTGTATATAAACTCCAACTCAATTAGATTAAAACGACCAACAACTTCCTTATTTACTTTCTAATTTATTTTACCATTGTTCATCTTTAAAATTGCCATGCTTGCACAAATCATTTTGAGAATGCCAATTACTGAAAGCAATTACTTGTAGCACACCTATATAATTTTCAAAACATGTCATCTTGACAAAAATACTTCATCTAAAGATACAATGTGTTCGTAAGTCAAAGACCTAAAATGGTAAATTAGGTCTTTGGTATATTTATATGTTTATCTAAACATCGAGAGACTAGCTTTGTGACTAAAAAGATGCTTATACACTGTTAACTTTGATTACTGGGCACATAACATTCACAGGTGTTTTGATACTTTTAGATGAAACAATAATGTGTTTTCCGTCAAACTTGTACTATTAGGAAATTCAGTTCTGAAACACCGTCACGAATTATTAGCAATCATCATGAAGTTTCTAAAAAAGTTTAAATAAAAGTGACCCATTATATAACACTTAAACCAAAAAGAACATACTACCCAAAATACAACCCAAAATAAGTTGTTGGCAAAGACTGAAGGCATGTTTTGAAATCTGATTTTACATGCATACATATCTCAGTGTGGGGATCCGTCTGTCCACCACTCTTAGCAACACATAGTAGTGTACTTTATCAGCCATTTCCTTTTCATATAACAAAAGATTTAACAATGAATCAAAAATAAAATAACACAGAAAAAGTACTAAATAAACAAACCAAACTACAAGAGCTCCGCTAGGCGGAGCATTATATGCCCGAATTTTTTTTTTATCAAGTATGATGCATTTGTGATATAAGAGACGACACCTTAGGCTTAAAAATTGAATGATTTGGTTTAATTTTTTTGACATTTGACCTACTGACCCCAAAATCAATAGTGTCATTCACTCAATGTGTGCAACAATTATGTGAATTTTGAAGTCTCTATGAAAAATGGTTGTTGAGTTACAGAGTGTCTATGATTCTAAACATTTAGGGTCACTGTGACCCTGACCTTTGACATACTGACCCCAGAATCAATCGGGGGTCAATCACTCAATGTGTGCAATCATTATATAAAATTCGAAGTATCTATACCATATGATTGTCAAGTTACATGGTAGAAATGGTTTTTTAATTTTAAAGTCACTGTGACCTTGATCTTTGACCTACTTATCCCAAAATCAATAGCGATTATTCACTCAATGTGTGCAACCTATTACATGAATTTTGAAGTCTCTAAGACAAATGGTTGTCAAGTAACGGAGTGTAAATGATTTTAAACATTAAGGTCACTGTGACCTTGACATTTGACGTTATTATTCCAAAATGTAAAGGGGTCATCCATTCAATGTGTGCAATCATGAAAAAAAGTTAGAAGTCTCTACAACAAATGATTGTCAAGTTACATGGCTGGAATGGTTTTCAAAGTTAAGGTCACTGTGACCTTGACCTTTGACTTACCGACCCCAAAATCAGCAGGGGTCAATCACTCAATGTGTGCAATCATGATATAAAGTTTGAAGTCTCTAAAACAAATGATTGTCAAGTTACATGGTGGAAATGGTTTTCAATGTTAAGGTTTATGAGCTTCTGACTAAAAAATCAATTTAATGTGGACAATAATCATCTGAAGGTAAAAGGCTGTAGGCCAAAAAGTACTAAAGTTATCCTTCAGAAACCAAATTGCTGACAGACGGACAGACGCCCTGGACCATAACATTATATGCCCCCTTCAGGCATATGAAAAACAACAAAATAAATAGGTACAGAACTCAGAAGTGTTAATATATTTAACTTTTCTTCTTCCAAAGGGGTTCATAAGACTTCAGATAACAAAATATTTCACTGAAATGGTGGCACATCAAAAATAATAGCTAAACAAAAATTTTAACTGTATTAGTGTAAACAAAGTCATTACTTTGTGCAACGTTTTGAATCATTATACATGTACACATCATAAACATGACATCTTGACAGCAAAAAAAGATCTCATTACAGTGGCCCAATAAAAGGTTTGTATACTGTTTGTCCACAGTTAAAGCTGAGATCACATTCATTTCCATAATAAATTCAAATCAATGTTTAAAAGTAGTCTGGTAAAACAGCCCATTAAAAGTTAACCAACATATTCAATGACAACTTGTCATCATATTTTTGTTTTTGAACACACTCTCTCCTGCATGATTGGCCTTTTTCTTGCGCTCAATGATTGGCCTTTTTCCTGGGAGGTCTGCGGTTTTTCTTGTTCCTGAACTCAAGGGTTTTTATCAAAACCGGCTCATCTACAACCTTTTCAATGTCATCTAATTCATCATCCCAGTCCTCCCCCATCTGGGGCACAGCACTTGAAGATGCCATAGCTTGCTTTGCAAGATTCTCATCTTCCTAGAAAAATGGATATATATATTTCTGTAAAGTCACATCCATTAGAGGACACATTCAAGACGGTTAACTTCATGTTTATCATGTCATCTTCCCAACAGATATTTAACAAAGTTAATAAAACTATGAAGAAGTGTCAACTGCATTATGGGGAAGTTCAGAAGGAAAAAAATTGTCTGACAAACCAAATCCGTTTAGTTCGAATACCAAAGTGCAATACACAACTGTTTGCTTTTTTCACAAATGATTTTTCTAATTAACTATCTTTGGGATATTTTATAAAGAACTGAAAGACAGGATTCTTGAAATTATGGAAACCTTTACTATCTACTACTGTGCACTTAAGGCAGAAATATAGCATTTTAGTACAGTACTTCAACAGAAAAATACACTTTATAACTACCTGCTGCTTTTAATTTATTGTACGCATCTTCAACATACTCCTGCACAGAATTAAAGTCCGATCTCCAATTCTTTCACCTTTTGTTCAATACTGCCTGCCTTGGTCGACCAATTACGAGTTTTCAACAAATCCTGAATCTCTTTGTCTATCTGAGTACTCATAGTCTTCATTCTGTCAATAACCATTTGTTCTTTAAAATAATGTTTGGCAACAAACTCTGGGTCCATCAATCTATATGCAGCGTTACTCAGAAAGCTATTAACTTTCTTAAGCCTTGGTGCAATGTATTTTTGGTATTTCTTTTTAAAAGTGTTCAGTTCATCTTCTTTCTGAATATGACTTGTATCATCTAGGTGCTTTTTTCGAATATCTTTTAACTGAAGCTTTCGCAGTTCAGGCTGGTTAACAGAAGTTTCATGTGAAGATTCCCAAGCACTCTCTTTTCCTACCTGAGTTTCTGGCATATTACCTTGTGTTCCCCAAGGTCCAGGGTTTTCATTTTCATTTAACACAGATTGTCCACCAATGAAAGGGGACTTTTCAAGTTCCAACTTTTCTTCCAGTTTTGTGTCAAAGAAAACCCCACATATACCACACATTTTGTCATCCACTTTTATTTCTTCAAACAAACTGTCATTTTCACTGTTTGATCTTCTAAATGAATGTTCTTTTCTTAACCGACGTAATTCCTTTCTTGCTCGAAACATCTTTTGCACAAACAAAACAGCTTTATTCATTTCTTCCTTCATTATCTGTGCTTCTTTTTCTAATCTTCCTTGTTCTATCTCTTCAGGATCAAGATCTGCTTCAGTGGGTTCCTCTTCAACTGATACTTGTACACTGTAGGTTTTTGATGAATGCATTTCTTGGAATGTCTTCTCATTCAGAAATGAAGCTTCAAACAGACCGAAGTTTCTGGAGCTCTTTTCTTTCTATTGTCTGTTTCTTTCCCATCTTCCATTTGCAGACTAGTAACTTTTCCCCACGACCTCGATCTGATAACAAGTTGCTCAGGACAGTTGCAATGTCAGCAATACCTGTGGAGTTTTTGACAGCATTAAGGGTTTTCTGTATTCTTTCTGCAGGTATTTTCAGTACTGGTATGTGGGTCAGGGAGGATATCAAACTCCTTTCTGTTTCTATGACTACAGATTTTCCAACATTACAAACCAAAGACATGTTAAGAATAAGCAGTCTTTCTAGAAGAGCATAATTAGATGGGTTCTCTGTACAACTCTCCAAGATTTTGTCCAGTATTCTAATACCTTGTGCATGTCCCGATACAACAAATGCAAAACCCTTTAGACGTTCATATATATGGTTTTCTGTTGACATTCTTTTTTTGTATGGTGGCATCCACCAGCCAACTGAATCAAGAACTGTGTAGCCTGAAGGAAATGTGGACTGAATGAACTCGATCAGTGCAAAGTAATGATTTGGCAGAACAAAAACAAAGTCTGGAAAATTTTCTGTTTTCAACTTTGAGATGAGAAAAATTGCTAGGCATGTGTAGAACTCAAGCCACATCAAATATGTCTTCAGATCTGGGTAGAAATTGAAGTCTGTGGTCTTTCTCATACTAAGCTGAATTTGAAATTTGCTAAATTTCATCAAAGCTTCTAACGGATCACCACTGCTTGAAGAAATCAGGGCATAAGCATCTGTAAACCTGTGAGCAACACATGTGACATTAACATGTACTTCTTTCGACATCATAAGTGTGTAGAATTTTTCTCGCCGCACAATGTTTGGCTTTGAAGCAACTTCCCTCTCCAAAATGCGTTCCAATATATACATTTCGTCTTTGGGTGAATTTTCCAATTTTCTTCTTCCTGAATGAAAGCCAAGCAAATGGTATCCAAACTCAAAAAGCAAGTATACATCTGTTTGTCTAGCTGCATCTGATTTGCAGCTTTCTATCACCAGATGTAAACAGTTTCCATTTCTCCTGGAGATATCTCTTAAATTGATTAGCAACCTTATCACTCCTCCTTATGTATTCTAACAAAGGTTTACTTTCATTGCCAACCAAGAGTAAGTGCCCAGCTGCCGGTAATAGGTCATTCAAGAGTTGTATACAAAACTGGTATTTACTGTCTGGATGTAGATCTTCAGCCAACAAATAGCTCGCTAGTGCAGTCTTTATAGAAGGTGGACACATTCTCTTCAAATTGACGGCACCATCATGAATGTTTTCTTCATATTCAATCATTAATAAGCTCAAGTTGAGCAGATCACCAAAGCTTTCTCTTGACTGCTCTGAGTGGAGATTTCTACATGGTTTATCCACATCACCAAAGAAAGGGCATTCTACCCCTGCCTGGAAGTAATCACACACCCTTACAGTATCTCGCATTCTACTTAATGCATCAGAAATTGGCTTCAACCAAGCAATGGATCTGTTGAGAAGATAGGTCACAATAGCTTCATATACTTCTTTCTTTGGCACTTCTAAAGCCTTTCTCTTCATCTCGGTCTTTGAACTGAAAATTCCTTGTATCATACCCATACACAAAGGCTTCTCCTTGGTATGAATGACAACCTTGTCCTGACTGAGAGTACCAAGGCCATAGAACTGGTCATATTTCTGAACACGTACTCTATTTGTCTGTGTATTTGGATTAAGAAGGGTTTGACAAACATGGAAAAGATGGTCTATGCCACGCACAGCTGACTGTAGTACTTGCCAGTTATGAAGATCTCCACGCCTAATTAACCAGTCAGTGCACTCTACCAACCCAGCATCATTTGGAAATGGCTTGGATGCAAGAAAAGCTCTCCATCCAAACTTAATACTCTCAGCATTACCAGACATCTCTGCTTCAAGCAGCATGACTTGGCCATACTGGTCACTGTCTTTACAAGACTGAAACATGAGGGATGCCTCCATCAAATTTTCCTTCAAAAATTCCATCGGCAGGTTAATCTTACCCTTCTTGGACAGGTTTGCCCTACATGATACAAGTAGGCAATGTGCAATCACTTCTTCCTTCAGTGTTTTTCTCGCTACTGTGTTTGCTTCATCAAACCAACCATGCATCAGAAGTAAATTTGCAGCTTTTTCTAACTGTCCTAAAAGAGTAAAAGAACAATATTATTCTTCTTCTTTCCAGTCTTTCATTATATAAAACGTCAGAAATATGAAGAGACAAAACACAGACAAACCACATTAAAAATTCCTACACTCCTAGAAATGAGTAAAAATCCACCTAAAGGAAACTTATTATTATACAATATTCGAGGACTCTGTTAAAGTTAAGTAAAAATTATACCATCTTCTTCCAGTATCTTGGCTGCCTGGGGGATATAATTCCTACTTTTCAAGAATTCCACTTTGTCATCAATGTTCTGGAACCTGTCCACAGCATCCAACATCTTCTCCACGTTCTTGTATTTGTGGAATAAGTTTGCAGCCCTATTTACAAACATAATATATATGTAAAGCAGAATCATGTTTCTTCATTTGGATTACTTTTTTTTCAATTTATATTTCTAAATCCAAAAGAAGTGTGAGGACTGTCAGCTTTAAATCTTACCTTAAAATGTTCTAGTCCTTTTAGGATATCAACTTCACATCTTAAAAACAGTTTTCTCTAAAAAGTCAACATCTATATCTGAAGTTCATATTGTAATATTTTCTTTTATACATACATGTGACTCGTTACTTGAATATAACAAACTATACATTTCAAGTAGCTCTAATCTCATCTAACCCGCATGTGAGTCCCAAATTAAACGAATCTGAAACACATACTTGTTTTAAGTTTTTTTACAACGAATCTTCAGAAAGTGTTACCTGTGACTCAACTTCTCCTCTGTGTAAGATGCCTCTGGTTTGTTAACTATCAATTGTGCAGGTACAGGATTACCTTTCTGCTTTAATTCCTAGGGAAAATATGATCAAACTCAAGAAGCATGTATTCCTTTAAAGAGGCTGTACTCCAGATTTGACATAAATTTTTTTTTCATAAATTATATACATGTATTTAGATGCCTTGAGATTATAACAATATAATATTTTACTTCAAAACTGATTATAAAAGTCAAAATAGAACAAAAAAAATATTTTCGCTCCAGCCTGATTTGAACTCTGGACCCTCATGTTAACAAAATATTTCCAATGCTTTTACTGTCACCACTACCGCCGCATGTGATATTACAGATATTTACTTTAAATCTTATACGATATAGTTATACCGTCGCGTTACGGTATAGCACTTTGAAAGGGAAAAAAATCAATTTATAATGTAATTATTTGACTTATTTTTTTGTCAGTAAGTTATTTTTTAAGCATTAGTCATAAATATTACAAGAAATTTATAATACAAGAAAACTTTCTTTTTTTTGTCATCTGGAGCACAGCCCCTTTAATCTTTTGCATATTTATTGGTTCTATTTTCCCAAACAGTCATTTTACTATTGCTACACCTCACATGATTTTATTTTTCAGAACCAATGTAGCACATTTCATGAATGCTTTCCTACTAAACACGTTTACCGTCATAAGCAATTTATTATTTCATAATCTTAAGTTATAGGCCCTATGATATATGTAACTGATTTTCTTTCATTAACAATGATGGACTCTTAAAGGAATTGTGAACCTTTTCACTGCTACCAAGCGATATATAGGTATGGAATGTAGAATACCTTGATCAACATATGGTATCTCCTCAGAGTATCGATGGCCATGTCATAGTTCTCACTGTAATACAGGACTTCTACAGCTTTGTTGAAGTTACCGAGCTGCTCATAACATCTGCTGCTCGACATAGGTCTTTTCAGCTTCCGGTAAATCTCAGCTGCTCTCTCATACTAAATACATAATTATATTATTACACCTACTGAACTAAAACCCAAAATAAATTCTGACTGATTTTAAAGTCCTTAGATGGTTAAATCTTAAAAATCAAACAAATATTTTATATGTTTCTCTATACTATGATATAGCCCTCTAAGATAAAACAATATTTTCTTCAGAACGGGGCACAATGAAAATAAAGTTCACCTGTCCAAGTTTTTCAAACAAAGCCGGCAGCAAGCTCTCTCTCTTTAGCATTCTGTAGACATATTGCAGCTTTAGTGGGTCTGTTACACTCAAGGTATAACTCTGCTGCATACAGGAACTCTTCTCTCATCTGACGTGGATTTTCCTTCAGCCTTGATGCCTGTAAGTACATACAGTAGATCATTTGTAAGTATCTCAAAACCACTATGTTAACACCTTTGGACTCTTTTCTGTTTAACCACTAAAGGAAAATGAAATCTTACTTGTTCTGTTTTTTGATAAGTTTCCACATAATTAACTTTTTCTTCTTGGTTTCTAAACTACCTGTCTTATCGCAAAAAAAGCCACGATTACAGACACATGAACCTTTTTTAGCCAGACATGAATAGTAAATGAACTCAAACTGTGACCCTGGTTTTAAGACATCTAGAAGTACGAAACCTATCTTCTGGCTATGTTGACCATGAAAAGTTTCGACTTTTCTCTACCCACCTAAAATGTTATTGACATAACACAGGAAGCCATCACACCAGCTAGCCCACAGATCATTAAGCTAACTCTAATGGTATTATTATCTAAGCTTAGTTTTCGGGGCAAAGAATAGGAATACTGGTCCATCTACAAACATATACCTACTGTCACATCTCAAAACCAATAAAATTCTATCATCAGAAGTTTTATGTAGTTATTTAGTTACTTTCTAAATTTTTGAGGGACACAGGTCTGAACATTACATTCCAAAATTTCCTTGAGGTACAATAGACATACAGAAAACAAAAAAACTGTACTTATACATATATGAATGATTCCTTTTTAAATATTGAACAATACCAAGAATGCACCCACAAATGCCCTGTAGTTTTACTTGTATTCTTTATATATTGCAAAAATGTACCAATGAAAAACTAGGTATGATCCTGATATAATTCCATATTTTCACACCTGAGTGCAGACAGTTTGTATATCTACTACTTTGAAGAAACATTTAAAACCTCTCTACACTGGGGAACTTAGTCTTATTTAAATATCAAATAAAAAAAGCTAGCAGAATTTCTATCAATAGAATGTATCAAGAACAAAAGGCTGTAAGTACAAATGTATCTGTTTACTGTGTTTACTGCATACAGGACCATGTGTTCAAGTATTCTACAATTTTTCAATAATAATAGATTAAACATTCCACATTTTAACCACTCTACTCACTAAAAGAACTTCGAGACAGCTTCAAAACATGCTTAACTACTGTAAAGATGACCTATGGTTGCACAATCCTTTGCTTACAGAAAGTAGGGAATGGCAACGAGTAACCGGTTAATCGAAGTACTCAATCTGAACGTCCAAGTACTGGTTAACAAAACTGATAATCGATTACTTGGAAAAAAAATGTATCACTTCATTCATTTTTATTGCTGATTTGTAAAATTTTAGGGCATTAGAGTAATTGAAAATTTCTGAGATATACATGTATCTGCGATATAAATGCATCAACACCTGTTAAATGTAATCAAAACATTCTTGTGTATGCTTGCTTGTGTATTAACTGAGTAAAAGACGTTAACATGAGCTCATAGACAGCTGTATTTTTTTTCATAAAATGTCAGTAAATTGATGAGAATGTTGTGCTTGGACAGTTTACTATTAGTAATAAAATATATATGCCGTCATTGCCGATGTCTTATGTATCATTTTGTTTATTCACTATTTACTAGCTACAGCCATTGCTGATCAGTCCATACTATTTTAAAGTGAAAAAAGATATATGAACTGTTACAAATGTGTTAACTTGAAATTATATTGACTAAAACGTTGTATAATATGAAATAAAGTTATTGATTTTTTTTCTAAGTTACTTCCCTTGCAGTTCTATTTTAAGTAGCCAATTCTGTGAATTAAAATAGGAAACAAAAGTAGCCTGCAGACGGTGTCAATATTGTGGTGATAAAAACTTTGAAGATCATAAGAAATCTTCCGAGTAACCAAGTATTTGATCAAAAAAATGACTGGGAACTTGAGTATTGATACTGGTTCTCACTGCCATCCCTAAGAGAAAGTAATAAGTAATATATATGTAAAACTTAAAACATAGTACATTATTTAATGATAAAGGTGTTTAAAGGATATTTTGACTGTATCAGTTACAATAGGGACAGGATGAAAAGAATATTTGGATGTCAGACAGACTGATACAAAAACAGCTACTAGTTTTACTCCCCAACACATATATTTGATGCACGATAAATGAGTGATAAAAAATAATCATACCTTTAATGCTTGTCCATGAGCAAGAGCTACTTTTTCTTGTCATGATCCCCTCCCATTCCGAAAGCATTTTGCAGCAACACCATAAAGAGAATGTCTCATGAAGTCTTCACCACGTTGTATCCAATCAGCTGGGCTTGACTTCTCTGCGAAAACTGTCTCTGACAAACCTGCAATAGTTAAGAAAAACTGCAAATATCATTGCTGACAATCACTGGATAGCCACATGATAAATACAGGCTTTCTGGCCACAGTATTGCTTAACAGTACAATTTGAAGAACTCTCTTTTCTTCACATCTTTATCAAGACTAGTGGTCTTTACTATGTACAAACCAACTGAACTACATATAACATAAACTAATGATACTGAGTCTGTTTTCTTTCAGAAGTGAAACTTCTAACAGATATGTCTAAATGATGAGTTTGCAGTGACACCTAATGTCACAAACATGCCCTACAGCCATCAATCTTTTCTTTGAAATGACAGTGGGTGAAGATGCAACTTACTGGTTTCATTGATTTCTTCCACGTTCATACATTTCACAAGCTTCCTGACCTTGAAGTACTCAAACATCGGAGCTCTTTTGTTTATATCCTCATCAAAAATCCACACGTTCACTCTAGCACGTGTCAGCGCAGTGTATAGATGCTTCAGTTCCGAGTTCAAAACCTTGTGTAAATTGGGGTCAAAGTTCAACGGTCTTGGTCTTCCTGTTGCTCCCAGTATACCTAATCAGTAAAAATGTATCAATGATTAGAAACCATCACCGCCACCACCAATGATAAAGTCTTGTTTATAAATTCTGTATTTTATCTTTTGCTAGCTTCTACTGTGGGCTATGTCTTGAAATCTTAACAAAATATGTTTGACTATGCTATCTACATTGAGCAGGCATATTTCTTCCCAAGATTTCTAGTTACTACACTTCATTCATCAGTATGTTCTTGAACTGTCAAAGTTTTTGTGTCTCTTGCATTTTCTCTGGAGGGTTTAACTACAAAACATATTTATGCTTGACAGTGATTGCCAAGTGCAGTCAGAACATTCCCCTAGCTACTTTTAAATTCTAAACAGTTTTAATATGTGCCTGTCTTGTAAGGAAGTATGTTTGAGCCTGTATACAATCAGCAAACAATCACTTTGCACATCCAGAGAACAGTTCATGGCATCAACACTGAAGGGTAAAGTTTTACTCTAGACATGAGGACTTCAGTTACTGAACCTTCTAAAACGAAACTTACAAGAAAAATAGCCAAGGAGTAAAGGGCTGGAAAAACATATAAACTATCTTTTCAAATCCTTAAAATCTTTTGACAGACCATTCTATTTAGAGACCACATTTTGGCAGTCCCTTAGGCAATTGCTCAATCAGAGAGCAGGTAACAGATTGAAAATAAAGTTTCAACACACACACTTACTATGATCTATCTCCACTAAGTTATCATGTTGCTTTTCTACTTTTTCCTTCTGCTGTGCTGCAAGCTTTTCCAAGTATTCTGTCACCACACGCCATTCTTTCAAAGCCTTTGAAGCAGTAATGGAAAAAGATCAATTTGCCAACAGTTTTGCTTTTTACTCAAAGATTCATTAAAATCTAAATAAACTCTGTTGCTGGAGTCAAAATAACATTAAGTTTTATTTAAACAATTCAACTTTGATTAAAGAAATAGCTCATTAGCTATTAAACTGTCACTTCCTTAATACAATATGTACATACCTGTGAATCCTTGAAGAAATTGTACAAGAGGACATCATCAAATTCCAGACCCTTTGCTTCATAGATTGTCAGTACAAGTCCAAGCCTCAATTCCTCCGGGATGGACTCTCTGGCTGCATCATTAACCACTATAAAACAGTTAGATAATCATCTCATTTTGAACCTGACCCTTGCTGTGCTTAAAATTTTCTAACTAGCCACTTAGCCATAAAAGTAGACTTACTTTGAAGTCTATTTAATAAATAATCAAGTTTCTGCTTTTTCAAACAATTTTATCAACCCTAAGGTATGACTTTATGTCAAGTATTCTTACGAACATGAAAGTCTGTAATGGACAGATGCAATGCATCTTAGAATACACAACCTAGAGCGGATTTCTAACCCCTATCTTCGCGCTTCAAAGGGCAACACTCTAACCACTCAGCAAAAACTCGATCTCCTGAGCCGTTGTCAGCGGTTGTATACAATTATTGGAAGGTATGCACTAGACTGTAACAGTATAGACTGTTTTTCTTTCATCTTATCTCTTTCTTTATTGAACTGATCATGACTATGGCAAACACAGAACAGTTTTCTGTACAATTCCCTCTGTATGTAGTGGAATCAACATGCCTTTGTGAAATTAAATGGAGTTGATTATGTTCTAGAATGCTCCTATGCAATACACTGTACATGAGTAAATTTGAGACCTAGTTAAAAATCTTTTGTCCACAGCAAGTTGAATTCACACATAACCAAAACCAACCAAACATAAATGGTTTAAGTTCAATGAAAACGAGAAAAAATAATGAAAATTTTAACTAAGATTAACTTAGCTGATTTCATACATTACCTAAACTAGGCAAGAGTGAATTGTTTAACTTCAATGAAAGCTAGAAGAAATACATAATCAAACCGAGACTATTTTACCCAGTATAGCCTGATGTGCTCCAAACTCAATGTGTGAGGTCTTCCTCCTGTTTCCCCTCAATAATACAGCCAGGTCTCCAAAACTGCATGACTCAAGCAGTATAGGCTGGGGACCATTGAAAAGTCCCTGATCTGGATTTAAACGATCAAAGGATTCTGGGAAAAATTCCACCATAAGTTCAAGGACACATGAGGCAAGGGAGAGAATTCCTGCATGAGATCGGTAATTGTGTGTCAGCTGATATACCTGTAAAGGAAATATATGTGTGAAAAATGTTAAGTGTTCAAAAGAGATTATGAGATGTTATTTGCAAACATAGTAAATGTTGTTGTTGTCACAGAGCAAATATTATAGGCCTAACCAACAGCATGTCACTTCTAAGCAAAACCAAATATGTTACAATTTCCTCTTACATAACTCCTTATGTTTATTTATAAGTTATGACAGTTTATTGGTAGTACTTCAGCTAAAATAACAATAAACTTCATTTATATAGTGCTCTTTTCATGGAAAATGTTCAAAAATGCTTAATTTTAACTGACACACCCTAAGGATTCAGCTATATAAAGAATATGTAAATATATAACACATTATTACCTGTCTTGGAACTTCTATGGCAGAAGTTTTGCCCATAGCTTGCATAGATTTTTTGGCATGGTAGAACAGAGATCTGAGATCACTAAATCTGAAGGATATTCCCCTCATGATACTCTGGGCTGTGTCTCCTATCAAAAAATTCACCAATACATATTACAGACAGAATAACCACAGATCAGTCTGAAGCACCACAGTTTCAACCAATCAGAAACATTTTTTAAAAATTGGTCTTATGGAAATGCTCTAAAATTGAAAATGAGTATTTATGGATAACCCTTGCTTTTCTGTTCAAGGTATCAATTTGTTTTTACCAACACTTAATGTTATATCAATTACGCTTGATTTGTTTAAAGGCGTTTGTGTATCTGCTACAGTAGACACTCCTTATTCCTTCCAATGTACAAAGCAAAAACTACATCAACAACAGATAAACAACAACAACCTAAGAACATAAAACATCTTGTACATTGGATGGATATTTTCTCTTAAACTCTCATCACAAGGTTAATCTGTTATAAACATACATGAACAATTCATATGCAGGTGTGCAATATCTTGCAGTTTTATCAAGAAAATGACTAACCTGTGAGAAACATATCATTTGGGTTCTGGCACAGTCTTATCAGCAAGCACAACTCTGCCTGAGTAAAGTCTTGTGTTTCATCTACAAATATCTGATGAATGACCCATGGCCTCGACTCGAGTTGCTTTAGACGGCGGTAGGTGTCATGTACCAAATCAGTTTCGTCAAATAAAGAGTTCTGTTTCTTGAAGTGCTCATATCGTTTGAACAGCAGGTATATTGTGTCTCTCTCTTCTGAGAAATTTGGAGCTCGCTTTCTGCCAAGCTTTTTGTACTCATCTATTGTCAGGTATCCACATGATTTGGATAGAGCCTCATACGAACCCTGTAATTCAAGATTTCTGCTCTTATATAGATAATCATGTATCAGACAAACACATGTACTGCTCTTACTTCAATTAAAGTTGGAAATTTTTAACAAATACATCTACAGACTGCCTCAGAAGTTTTAACCTTTTAGAGCTCAGCATAAAGTTTGTGGAGATTTTCATTTCAAACTTCAGCAAGCTGCTTTCTTTTGCTTAATCAGCATCGACCATGATTAGTGAGTGCAACCCTATGTTTGATCAATGTTGTACTGTAAAACTACACCTTAGATCAGGGCTCCTAAAATTTTGAAATCTCAATCGGTCCGAGACCCCCCCCTCTCCACCCCCACCCAAATTTTTGATTTTCGGGAGCCCTGCCTTAGATTGTCTCAAAGAGTGCAAGTGTCAAAGCTGTTACCTTAATAAAGGACATTATTTCCATCCAGATGAGAGAAGGGTGGTAGCTGGTCTTGCCCTTCTTGATTCTTGGCCACACCTCCTCCACAAACACAGCATAGGTTATCTCCCTTCTGGGATCAAGCTACAATATGATTAAACTAGAGCTATCACAAAATGTGGTTAATACCCCCATAAAACTGCTTCAGAACTCTGGAAGTTATTAGTAACAGAATACTTAGTAAAAGAATTAAAATAGAGTTATGTGTGTGGGCAATTAAAGATAGTTGCTGTTCTTGTATGCTGCATTTCCTTTTACTGTTGCGAACCATTGTATGAAGTTGCATTGAATTCCAACCATTAGTTTTCAAGTTATGCTCCGGACAAGGAAAACCAACAATAACTGTGCAAATAGTGAAGATGGAGTTATGGTTCTTGAACACTGCACTTCCTGTCATTGTGCTTGACCATTGTGTGAAGTTGCACTGAATTCAAACCACTAGTTTTCAAGTTAAACTCCAGATAAGAAAATTGCAACAGACCGACTGCCCACCAGCCCAACTGACCGACCAACCACCAGGTGTCTCCTATATCACCCCCAAACTTCGTTAAGGGGTGTATAATGAGCTGCACTAATTTATGACTGCAGGTAAATGAGCTTCTAAAGACTACAACAGGGTACATGTAATTCCAAAACTTATTTCAATCATTTGTGGATGCATTTTGTGACATAAAACAAATGAAAGAAGAATAAGTAAAACTATAGCCCCCTACTATCATTTCATCATCAATATCAAATACCAAAAGATAAAATTGGGGCACAATTAACAGAATTTCAAAGATATATTACTTCTGCATCTAACACACTGTTTCAAGTGTAAAACAATACATACATGCAACATTCACATTATATACACCTTAAATCATTCAAACCACACTTAAGTATGCTAAAATCTAAACTTAAAGAGGCTGAACTCCAGATTTGATATAAAAAAATTCTTTACTTAAATTAAATATCTAGATGCCGTGAAATTATAACAACATGATATTTTACTTCAAAACTGATTATAAAAGTCAAAATAGAACAAAAAAAATATATTCGCTCCAGCCCGATTTGAACTCTGGACCCTCATGTTAACAAAATATTAACAACACTTTAACTGTCACCACTATCGCCGCATGTGAAATAACTATTGTTTACCTTAAGTCTTATACAATATAGTTATACCGTCGCGTTACGGTATAGCACTATAAAAGGAAAAAAATCAATTTACAATGTGCTCACCTGACTTATTTTTTGTCAGTTAGTCAGTTTTTAAGCATTAGTCATAAATACCACAAGAACTTTATAATACAAGAAAACTTTCTTTTTATCGTCATCTGGAGCACAGCCCCTTGAAAGCTCTGGGCCTAGTTGTTTCAGACAAGTTTTTCTTATGTAACTCAATGTTATTCTGGTGACCTTCCACCCCCCCACATACACACAATCCATAGGCAGGGTAAATTTTGACTCTAGTGAAATAATTTCAACAATCTTTGTAGAGGTCAGGTATGCAATACTGTATACCAGATATCTAAGGCCTAGTGCTTATGGTTTCTGACAAGAAGATTTTCACAGATTTTAAATTTGGCACAAAGGATTCCTGGGCATGGCCAATTCTGAGCCAGGCGTAATATTTGAACCGTCTTGGACGACTTCAACTACACAATGCTACACAACAAATTTCTAGACCCTTGGCCACACAGTTTCAGAGAAGACTTTTTAAGTTCTTCCTATATAACTCAACATAAATCAACTGACCCCCAGAAGGGGCGAATTTTGATCCCAGGCACATACTTTGAAAAACTTGAAGAGGATTCACTAGATAACGCTACATACCAAAACTTAAAGCTCTGGGCCTAGTAGTGTCAAAAAAGATTTTCTAAGTTTTTTCTATTTAACTCAATGTAAAGCAAGTAAACCCCCCACCCCCCTCCAAAACACACACCCCACTGGCAGGGTCAATTTTGAATCTAGTGAAGTAATTTCAACAATCTTTGTAGAGGCAAACTTAACAATGTTGCAGCTAAGATCTAGCTCTTATGGTTTCTGATGAGAAGATTTTTAAGGATTTTCCTGTATAAGTCTATGTAAAACATGATCCTTGGAACGGGGCCAATTTTGACCTGGTGGCTGTAATTTGAACGGCTTTGGTCAGTGCTACATGTCAAATATCTAAGGTCTATGACTTGTGGTTCTGGACAAGAAGACTTTTTAAGTTTTCTTTTTTGGATTCCATAGTCACCAGCAATTTGCATGGTATTCAATTCTTTGAACTATTTTGTAAGAATACCTTTGCAGGAACATCCAAGCAAAGTTGCATCAATTTTGATTCAACAGTTAAGGAGATGTTGTTTAACTGAGATGATGAGAAAGGAACGATGGACAAAGTCTGTTCAGAACACCTCGCCTTGAGCACTTTGTGCTCGGGTGAGCTAAAAATAAACTAGAGTTAAAGTGCTTTGAAGTCAATGACTCTAACTGCTAGATCATAATATTTCATGACATTAGGTTAACTTAAGGGCAGTGCTTTACACTACAATTGCTAGGAGTTAAAAGGAGCAATTTTTTAGAAAAACGATTACAACCTACAATGTGTAGCTGCCTTCCAGCTCACTAGTAAACAAATTTTAACAGGATGTCCATATCACTCTCAATAAACTTTGATTAAGGTTCTATGATATAAAATACATATTTTTGCCTTTCATATACCTTAAGTTTCTTATCTGAAGAATTTGGTCCATCTCTGTCACCTTCACATACCTTAAGTTTCTTATCTGAAGAATTTGGTCCATCTCTGTCACCTTCACATACCTTAAGTTTCTTATCTGAAGAATTTGGTCCTTCTCTGTCACCTTCTGCTGCTTCTTCTTCATCTTCTACATTCTGTTCCATCTCTTCTTCTGCATCGGAATCTTCATCCAACAAAGGCAGGAAGCTCAGAGGTCCATCTAGATCAGTCCAGCCAGCAATGTCAACCTAGACAGGTCAGTGAGCACAGTTTGCTTGAAATGGCTAACATAAATATTAACAAACTAAAAACAATTGTCACATGAATGTTACCTTAAGACCACTAATATTAAAACAAACAAGGCAGTCTGAAGGACAGCAAAATCCCCTTCCGCAGCTGACATGAATGTGTACTTCTTGACCTTTAACCAACCATGACCTTGATGTTGCGCCATACATATTATAAGCGCATAATCTCATGATAGTAATTATTTGTGCCATTTTTTAAAAAATCTTCCATAAATCTGCACATCGTGTCATAGTAGTGATCATTTGTGCAAAGTAATTAAAAAAACTTTTTGTAAGCCAAGTTAATAAGTTATAGAGCAGACGTGAAATGTGGGTATTTGACCTTTAACTATGACCTTGTGCCAAGTTATTACAAAAATTTTTCAGTGGTTTAAAAGTTATGGAACGAACACGAAACGTAGACTTTTAACACTTGACTTTTGAGTGTGACCTTCACCTTGGGGTAGCAACCCAATTATTGTGCTCTGCACATCGTCTCATAATGGTGATCACTTGTGCCAAGTTATTTCAATAAATGTTCAGCGGTTTAAAAGTTATGGGGCGGACACGAAATGTAGACTTTTTAACACTTGACCTTTAAGTGTGACCTTGAACTTTGGGGTAGCAAACCAATAATTGCGCTCTGCACATCGTCTCATAATGGTGATCACTTGTGTCAACTATTTCAAAAAAATTTCAGCAGTTTAAAAGATATGGAGCAGACACAAAAGTGTTACAGATAGACAGACGGACAGAATGACAGACGGAGGCCATTCCTATAATCCCCTCCCCGTTTTGCAGAAGGGGATTAAAAAGTCTCTCTATTTTCATTATACTCATATCAAACAAAACACAAAACTGCTATTATAGTCAGAAACACCGCCTATGTCTAATTCATTTTCAAAAATGAAGATGTTCTTGAGAAACTTTCTCATACAAAAAAAAAAACTAGAGCTATCACTACATGTGACTAATATCCCGCAAGACTGCTTCAGAATTGAATACTTTGTAAAAGAATTAAAATAGAGTTATGGTTGTGGGCAATTAAATATAGATGTGGTTCTTGTACATTGCATTTCCTTTCACTGTGCTTGACCACTGTATGAAGTTGCATTGAATTCTAACCATTAGTTTTCAAGTTATGCTCCGGACAAAGAAAACCAACAAAGGGCAATAACTGTGCAAATAGTGAAGATGGAGTTATGATTCTTGAACAAAACACTTCCTCTCATCCTGCCTGACCATTGTATGAAGTTGTGCAAATACTGAAGATGGACTTATGACTCTTGTAAAATGCACTTCCTGTCATTGTGCTTGACCAATGGAAGAAGTTGCACTGAATTCCAACTATTAGTTTTCAAGTTACGCTCTGGACAAGGAAAACCAACAAAAAGCGATAACCGTGCAAATAAAGAAGATAGAATTATAGCTCTTGTACACTGCACTTCCTGTCATTATGCTTGATCACTGTATGAAGTTGAATTGAATTCCAAAAATTAGTTTTCAAGTTATGCTCCAGACATGGAAAACCAACAAAGGGCAATAGCTGTGCAAATAGTGAAGATGTAGTTATGATCCTTGAACACTGCACTTCCTCTCATTAGTTTTTAAGTTATGCTCTGAACAAGGAAAACCAACAAAGGGCAATAACTGCAAATAGTGAAGATGGAATTATGATTTTTGAACATTGCACTTCCTCTCATTATGCTTGACTATTGTATGAAGTTGCAATGAATTCCAACCAGTAGTTATCAAGTTATACTCCAGACAAGGAAATTGAAACAGACCACCAGACTAACCGCATGACCGAACAACCAACCACCGGGTGACTCCTATATACCCCAAAACTTCATTTTAGGGGTATAATAAAATTCCTCTTTTTATTGCCAAATGTAGTTGGGTATATACAATGGAAAAACTTTACCTTCAAGGCACCATCCTCTTTTCTTTCGAAAAAATATGGTGGTCCTATTGACGCATCTAGCATTAGTAAAACCTGCCGAGAGGTAAGAAACAGCGGGAATGCATAGTCCTGAACATCCTCCAGGCGACTTGGTAAAACTTCTTCCTCATGGGCAACATGTTCCCTCAGTAAATCATCAGCATGACTCAATTCTCTGAAATTCTTCTGGACTTCATTAGACAAGACAGCATTTTTGGTAATAAAGAGCTGGTGTATATGGTCATACTGGACCCCACCCATGTTTTCCTCAGCTGGTTCCTGGTCAGAGCCGATACCACATGCAGCTGCCATGGAAGAGGTACCAGCTGCTCCTTCTGTAGTATCATCAACTTGCTCATCCTCAGTAACATCTAAAAGACAAATATCATTTAACTACTTCACTTATTTCAACTATTTGGCCTATATCAACTATTTGGCCTATTTCAACTATTTGGCCTATTTGATCTATTTGGTCTATTTTAACTTTTTGGTCTATTTCAACTATTAGGCATATTTTAACTACACTGCTCAAATTAATTAAAAGAGCGCCCATATAATCTATAAAATACTATACGCATTGAGTAGATTTATGAATATCTTTTACAGAAATAACAAAATCGTTCTTTTTACAAACACAATTCGGCATTTCCATTGCCAACAGGCACATTCCGAAACAGAGAGAATGTCCAGGATATGAACACTATCAATTTACTTTTGAAATGGTGGTCTTACAGGAGAACAACCAACGTCTGTAAAAGCAGATTCAGGCCTCAAAATGTTTCATAGTCAGTGTCAGTAATGAGTGTATCCCCTCAGGCATTTAGACTCTCTGCATCATCTGGGCATGCTCCTGATGACACGTCTGATCATATCCTGTGGTATGGCATCCCATTCTGCTACAAGAGCATGAGAAAGCTCGCGGACATTCTGCACAGGGTTCGGACGTGAAGAAAGTCTACGAGAAAGCATGTCCCAGACATGCTCTTTAGGGTTAAGACTGGAAGACCTCGCTATGACCTCAATACCTTCATCATCAAAGAAGTTCCGGACGATTCTTGCAGTGTGTGCTAGAGCATTATCTTCCACTAAACAAGAAGTTTTATCTATTGCTCAAGCATATGACCTAACAATTGGTTCTAGGATCTTGTCTCGATATCTCAGGGCCATCAGACTACCTCCTAGAATCATATAAAGGTCTGTGCACCAGTCAATGGATATCCCTGCCCACACCATAAAAGACCCAACGCCAAACCTGTCATATGGAATAATGTTACATTCCGCATACCTCTCCCCTCACCGTAAAAGACCCTCACACGCCTGTCACAGGTCGAAGCATGGTAGTGGCTCTCATCTGTGAAGAGCACAGATCGCCAGTAGCGCAGTTGCCAAGTGCCGTGTTTCTAAGCGAGCTCTACGGTGAGCTACGGTCAGAAATGGTCCTGTGGCAGGTCTTCGGCCATCCAAACCATCTTCATAAAGACGATTTCAGACAGTTTGAATGGACACATGAACCCCTGTAGCATGTTGGAATTCAGTTTCAATGCCAGTAGCAGTACACTGACGATTTCTGAGGGCTCAAATATCGGTCCTGACGAGGTGTTGTAATGCGGTGACGACCTTGCCCAGGTATTCTTGTGAATTCTCCAGTCTTCTGATAACGACTCCACAACCTGGCAACAACGCTTCGAGAAATGTCTAGAACGGTGGCCACCTCACGTTGCGTAAATCCATTTTTGATCATTTGCACTGCCGAGCACATCAGTAGTTCCTAAATGACGTCGCAGCGAATATTTAGTATGGTGGGCAATATATGCCATAACATATTTGTGCTCCTTTAATAAATCTGAGCAGTGTATTTGGCCTATTAAAACTATTTGGCCGATTTCAAACATTCTATATTACAATGTATCTATTTTTAACATTCATTTAAATTTAATTCTACTCTATGACAGCATACTAAGCTGACCCCAATCTTTTTCTTTATTTAAGCTTCCACAAGAGCATGTGAATTCTCTAACGAGTATGATACCAAATATATTTGTATGATATAGTTATGTTAGTCTCAAAGACATGCAAGGTAAAATGACATGAAGTATCAGACATGGTGCCATCTACCATATATTCCTGCATATAGGATGTATTCACTTATAAGATGCAACTCTTAAATGGACTGACAATGTAGCTGATTAAAATTAACTTTCTAATAAGATGCATCAAAATGTTCAAGAGGGTTATCTAAACTTATTTCTCTGTTTTCTTGTCATTCTGACCTAACAAATGTAGAAAGTTGCATGTAAGTTTTATTTACTTTAATAATTGATAATGCATGGGACATCTCATATTCCTTCATAAAAAATAAAGTATTTCAACTGCAACTGAAAAGAATGGTAGGGTTGCTAAAAATCATTCTTTAGGGTGTGTGTATAAGACACAGTCCATTTCTTAAAGCAAAATTCAAGGGAAAAATGTGTCTCTGCATTTACAGTATATGGGCAATAATGAAATTGCTACCACCTGACAATGATCTTTTTTTATAAAACAAATAGATTTCATAAACTTACGTTCACATTAAGGAATCCTACCTTCTACTAATACAATTTTCAGTAAAATGTTTATTTTTAAAAGTGGTAAGTTATACCTTGTTCCTCATCGGACTCTGTTTCATCTTCCTCCTTATAGTTGAATTCGACACATCGAGGTAACAGTGGAGCATCTGCCTCTTTAGCCTTGTACCAGTATGAATGGAACTGGCTCCAGAGTCGATAAAGACAGCACGTTGTTTTACCTGTAAAGTACATGTATGCACAATTTTTCATTAAAGTGCCAAGGAAATTTAGCCTTAACATTGTCTTTAAAAAGAAAAGTGATACAGAAATATTGTCGGAAGCAACATATTATGTATACATACATGTAATATATATATATATATATTACTGAAACAAGAAATGTACTATTCCAACATATTTTATTTCCATTGTCATATCTACAGTTTAATTTGTTTTCACTATAGTCTTAAACCATTCACATTAATTTACCTGTCCCACTCCGGCCTAGGAGAAGAATGGGTGCCTTGGATGGCAGATTTATGATTGCATGCTCCAGATCTGTCACTCGGAATGGGAAGTCAACTTTTGTCTCGATATTCTGAAGTACATGACTCACTAGGACTGAGGAGAATGTGTAGAACTTTAGGATATGGTATTCAGTGTCATTGGAGCTGGCAGGAGGGAAAAATCTCTGCATTTCCTGAAAGTAATTTGCAGGTTATGATCTGTATCTGTTCAAATTTATTTAAGTGTGGCTTGATATAATAAGTCTATAATGGTTTATTAACCAAATTTATATTGTCTGAAGTTTTACCCCTCCTTAAAGTTAAAGTAATATCAGACAAGTACATGTAGTTTACTAGGGAGATACAGTACTACACTCTGATTTTCCATAAGAACTGTAAACTTTCTCAGATGAAAGTGGGGTGTGATCCAGTTCAGCCTTGATACATTTGGTGATTATGAGTCCAATGACTTTAACCAGTACACTGAGACGGCAAGCCTAAAATTGTTGGTACTATTCCTTTTAAATCTGTGGCATGCACCATTCCTTACAATCCAGTTTGGATGAAAGTCTTCACTTCTGATCACATCCAAAGATGGAATAATATAGGATGTATGAAAACATCACTAAGTCTTATTGTCGTACAAAATTACAAATCTGTGCTGACCACAAGAAACGAAGCAACAGCTGTCTTGCCAATAGACACAACTAGTTTTATGGCCAAATATAAAGAGTATTCAACCACTCGCAGGTAGAGCTCATCAAGGAGCATGCACCTGTGAAGTTTTTAGGCTGTAGGTGGAAGGTTTTCCATGTTATGGTCAAGGTTAAAGTTTTGTGACAAACAGACAAATGGACAGACAGACAGACCTAAAACAAGGGTCATATTTTGCATTAAATTTGGTCAAGAATTACATAGCTTTTTTTCAATGAAGTATTTAAACAATAATCATAGTTGCTTATAAAAATATATGCATCATTTTAAATATATGCAAAACTGTATTTTTTTTTGCATGCAAGACCTTTACTAAAATGTCAAAGTTAGAAGGGGCAATAATTTACAATAAATTCTGCCAAGAGTTATCTTACTTGGAGTTCTGATGTCCCTCAATATCTATAATAAGTTTCAAGTCTATCCCATTAAACATGTTAAAGATAGAGTCCAACCTTACTTAAGCAGCCAGCCAAGGGAAACAGTAATTTTGGCTGCTCAAGAAAGGTGACTGCCTATTTAGGGGGTAATGTTGGCTCGTTTTCTTTAGTACTAGTGGTTACTTTTAACATAGAATTGTAACATTGTCAATTGTTGTATACAAATGAATCTTTATTAACTTTTAATATGACAATTCAAATTCAAAATAAATACATATAGCATCTTGCAATTATTCAAATTCTTTTAGATATTATCACTGACTTTCTAATCGCGACACGAGCGGTCTCAGCTTTACTCCAAGAAAGTAAATACATGTTTCTTAAGTCTTGTCTTAAGTATTAAACGTATGGCTCACTAATGGCATATTTGAAAATTTCCTTGTTATAAGTTTACATTTTATCTCTGAAAGTAACAAAACATTCTTAAAAGACAAAAATAATTCTGGTTTGATTTTAAGGCGAATCGCGAAAATTGATTCATTACATCGTTAAGAGTTCTTTCCCTTCCGCGTAATCGGGATAATTTGTACAAGAAGGTGTTCTCCTAACAAGCCGAGATATAGAATAAAGCATGGTATTACTTAGCTTCGTTTTCTTTTACACCGTGACAGATTTAAATTTAAATTTAATTAAGTAGTATGTTTCTTAGGTGCTTACATTTATTTTAGTTTCTCTTGACTGTTGAAATCAATACCTTTTGTAATCATAAAACACACTTCTTAATAAGATCAAAGGTTAATTCGACCGTTTACTGTGAGAGTATATTGTTATTTTTGTAATTAAATAGTTAAAATTGAAACACATTATAATGCGTAACAAACAGTCGCCGAATTAACACACTCATACTTTAAAGCACTGTGTATTGTCACGTGTTTGCCTTGGGTCTCACACCTTTAGCAGACGAAACGTGACCGCTAAAGTGGGTCGATTTTTGGCAAATTGGATGCAATTACTGTGGCCGCTGGCCGCAGACGTAAGGTGACCGTTTAATTAACGTGTTATTAAGAAGGATTTTCGACGGGAGCGTCATGATATGACCGTTGACACCAGGTGACCGCCAATATAAGGTGACCGTTAGGGCAGGTTATACTGTACTATGCCCATCTTTGCATAAAATTCTTTTATTGGAGAAATTAACTGAAATCTAGAAAATTCTTACTGAATATTATTATGTCTAGAGTGCTTGGACCAACGCTCGGCGTATACCATCGCTCGGCGTAAATCTATTTTTTCACGGAATTGATATTTTTTCTTAGAAGTGATTTAAAACTCTTCTTTAATTCGAGTTAAGTGTCATTTCGTCTCTCTTTTCACGGTTCTCTGAACTTCCAGTATCATCACTTAAACATAGCAGATGGAAGGGGATCCCATTAGATAAAACAGACAAAACGCATTGTTTTCATGTACTTCTGCTGTTTGATACGCAATGAATAGAAACAATCTATTCAATACTTTATTCATTTTGTGTTCAAAAAAGGTTCTTTGCATAATTACAAAAGATTTCTTTTTGAAAGGTCGCCGATCAGGTGATCTACGGTACGCCGAGCATTGGTACAATTTTGTGCAAACCGCACATGTTTTACTCAGGTCTATTTATAGCCTGCCTGTTGTTTACATCACAGCTGTTTCACATGGGGAAACTTCATAAGGATTTAGCAAAGTTTACTCTTGAATAGAATTAGTTCATAACATGAAATGAGTAATTTGTTTAGTCTCTTCAAAGAAATTCCGTTGATTTTATGCCGAGCATTGGTCTGACCACTCTAATTAGGCTACTACAATAGACACACTATGTATGGGAAGCTGCATTCCCTATCACAGGTCATGTTATGTTGGTGCTTTCTTAAAAAAAACTGTTTTTATAATGACACTATGTGATTTTAACGTGTTTATCTATAGTGTGTAAAGTTTTAAACGTAACATATCTACTCTGTGTGTACTCAAATATGTTTATTTTATATTTACATAGAAAAGGTGTAGTACTGTAGTTATTTGTATCTGAAACTTGAGCATAATATATCATTAATGATTTCTGAGAAATAAACATGATAGTAACTTACACTTTAACCAAGGTTTCTGAGTAAAAAAAGGGCTATAATTTGCATAAAATTTGGACAAGCGTTATCTAACTTTTTTTTAATGTCCCTGAATGTCCCATAAGTGAAGTATTAAATCAGTAAGCATAGCTGGTTAGTAAGATAGAAGCATTATAGTAACTTGCACTCAAAACTTTAACCAAGATTTCTAAGTCAAAAAAGGATCATAAATTGCCTAAAATTTGGACAAGTGTTATCTTTTTTTAATGTCCCTGAATGTCCCATAAGTGAAGTATTAAATCAGTAAGCATTGCTGGTTAGTAAGATAAAAGCATCATAGTAACTTGCACTCAAAACTTTAACTAAGATTTCTAAGTCAAAGAAGGGGTCATAATTTGCCTAAAATTTGGACAAGAGTTATCTAACTTGTTTGTTAAATGCCCCTGAAGACAGAGAAGATTTCACTCAGTAAGCATTGTTGTTTAGTAAAGATGTATGCATCATAGTAACTTTAACCAAAATTTTTAAGTCAAAAAAGGGTCATAATCTGCCTGAACTTTGGTCAAGATTATCTTACTTATTTGTTTGATGCCCTGAAAACATTAGAAAAGATTTAAATCAGTAAACATTGCTGGTTAGTTAGATATATGCATGATAGTAACTTGCGCACAAAACTTTAACCCACGTATGATATCACCTACGTCCAAGCCAGGGTGAGTAGAATACCTCGACTTAGTTCGTACAGTTGAGCTACAAATAGGTAGTTTTGCTTTCAATAAATCAAAAAGGCATGGCTGTGACTATGCATTGTGCCAAGTTTACCTGATGAGGTAAGCACTGTGACTAAGTACTGTGCCAAGTTTACCTTGTAAGTTAAGCTGTGACTAAGTACTGTGCCAAGTTTACCTGATGAGTTAAGCACTGTGACTAAGCACTGTGCCAAGGTTACCTGATGATGCATTTCAAGCTCCTCATCTGTTATCTCCTCTTCTGCATACAACATCGGGTATCTCTTTCCCACACCCAGATGGAACCTGCTGCAAATCTCCCTTCATACCCCTCAACTTCTTCTGTATGATACAAGTCTCTCCCCTTTGATGGGATTTTTTTATTCTCTGCACACATCTATACAACACATAATCACAATCATATTCACAGAAATACATTTTTGGTTAGTATGTATAAAGCCTATTATTTAGATAGAAGTATGTGATGGCTTTAGTCATTCAAATAATATATATTACAAGTTTCGCAGCAACCTTACCATTAAATATCTTACAACATATTATATTAGATATAAAAATAATATGCATAACTTCAAAGCCTGATGTCTATAAAAGATGGTACATGGTTATACCTTTTCAGGAAATGGTTCAACATTGGATGGTGTAGTCAAAGAACTTTTATCAGAGCACTACTTGCAAGCGAGCAGAAAAATGTCTGCCGCTGACATTCATTCCTAGATTTCTAACCAGCTATGTCAAATTTTGATCTTAATTTCCATCAGTGAAAAGAAGCACCTGTATATTTTGTCATGATCAAGAACAATTTCCCAGACTCTTATGATCTCAGAGTAGATTCTACCACCCCGCACTGGCTGAGTGATCTCCCCTGTTGTAATCTGTAGGCGGCGCTCAGCTGTCTCACTACACCGTGGGGAAAATGCTATAGCCAGTTCCCATATAATTCTTCTACCTGGAAAGGTGATATAAGTTTTTTTTTTTTTTCAATAAAACAGGTTAAAAATTTATTAATTTGTAAGAAACAAGAACTTCTGCTGTTTTGCACTCAGAAGCCAAAGAAAAAGAAAAAAAATATAATGATCACAATTTTTAGAATAAAATGAAAGCACTAATCTTTATCTTACATGCGAATATATTCCAGACAATTTAAAAACAATATAAAAAACAATTTAAAAAGTCTTTCAGCATTATTTTTGTTTCCTTTTTTTAAGCAGCTGCAGTTATATTGTACAATACTAGTAAAATACTGTGAAATCATTTAAATTCGCTGGGATGAAATTTCGCGCAAACGGCAAAAATAGTACGTTCGCGCGGTCCTAAATTCGCGCATTTTCAATTTCAGATTCAATTTTTTTATCAGCATAAAAAGCAGACGACAGCTGCATGACACTGGATCACCACGACGCGTGTATACGTGTCAATTACCGCGGTCCGCTTGCGAATATACAAACTGACAGGTCCAACTGTTAATTGACGTTAATTGACACAGGTTGTACACAAGTGGGCACAGATTAAAAGATCGATACCGACAGGTCTTTTATAACCAGTCCCTAATCAATTATGCTAAAAAAACATTGCCGCTTGCAAAAATTACCTTTACTAATAATTATAAGTAAACGCTTCAGACAAGCGTCCAACAATTCGAGGAAATGCAAACGAAACATACTAAAAAAGAAATCAAAATAAGTTTCATTGTAATTTGGCTAGATATTTAGAATTTGCCAAAACATCCGATTATTTAAGTTATATTGGCTAAAAACAACAACTAATGGTCAAAAGTGAGTGGAAAAATATATGCAGGTATTTCGGACAGGATCAAGATTTGGATAACGTGAATGTTTTATTAGTTTAATAAAAGCGCGGTCTTAAATTCGCGCATTGTTCCTAGCGCGAAATGCGCGAAAATTCGTCCAACGCGAACAAAAATGATTTCACAGTATTGCGAATATACCTTTGCTAAATTTTGCCTCAAATAAATTGAGTGATGGTGGTACATTTTTCAGTTTCTTGCAGAGATGGGGTTGCCAGTCTCCGCTTGCTAGAAGCTGGATCTTTCTCACTATTCTTCGTTTTAGCTCAGGCAGAACATGTTTGTCTCGTAATGTCTTCCACACTTCAGCTGTACACTCAACCTCCCATTCCAGATTGTCGAAGACCTACATTGTATACAAGTAAAACTCATTTAGTTTCAAACAAAGTCAACTTTAGCTGTACTTTCATATTCCAGATTTAAGACACATTTCCATCACTTAATGCAAATAGTATATAGCAGCTGCTTTAAAATAAACAAATACGCACTTTATAAGATTACTTACTCCAAATTCTGATAATTGAATTTCACTCATAATTACCAGTACATTAACTGAACATACCTGAACATCTATTTCAAAATCTTCTTCTTCATCTAATTCTTCCTCTTCATCACTTTCTTCCACTTCTACTGGTTCATCATCTTCATCATTAGTCTGTTCTACCACTTCATCTGTCTCTTCTCCAAGCCTCTCATGAAAAACCTCTTTTTCAATGTTGTCAGATACAGTGTCAAAATTTTCTTCCTTCTGGCTTCCTGGTTCTTGTAATTCTTTCTCATTCATTACATTTTCTTCAGATCCAACTTGGTATTCTGTTTCTTCAGCTTCAATAGATTTATCTTCCCTTTGAACATCAGGAATGGTATTGCTTTGCATATCTGGGACTCTTTCATATAAGGTTTCAAAAGCTTTGTCATCAACTGTTCTAACCTCCAACTCTTTTTCGAAATCCTTTTCAGCAGTTTCACTTGAAGATTTCTGAGCATCTATGGCTTTTCCTTCTATGTCAGCTTCAAACTCTTGGTCATTCACAGTTTCGCTGTTTACTTTCTTTTCAAATGTTTCACTACTGCTACTTTCTTTTTCAACATCAGTTTCCACTGAAAGACTCCAGTGCATCTACAAACTCATCAATGCTTTCACCTACAGTTGAGTAGCTGCTGTTAAGGTTCTGTGTATCAACTTCTTTCTCTAAAGATGGTGGTCCTGAATCACTTTCTGTCCACAGATTAACACTTCTTTCATTCTGATCTTCTGTTTTTTCAGGGACTGTGTTTAAATCATCCTCCAAATCTGTCTTTGCCTTCACCTTTAAACCATATGCAACATCCTCTAATGTTTTCCTTTCCACCGTACTGGCTCCATTCTCAAGGGTTTTAGTGACATCTTTTGCGGTGGCAACTTTTGTATTTTCTCCAGAGTTTGGTTCCTGATAGGTGTGAACTTCAACTTTACTAATCCCCAGATCTTTTTCAAGTGTTCTTCTTCCACTATGAATCTGCAAATGTGCTGAGTCATCTTTGTCAATCTCTTTTTCCATTCCTTTTCTTGCTCCTGCTCCGCTAGATACTGAACCAACATCCATAGCTTCAGATGCATCATCTTCAATGTCTATCACAGTCCTGTCACTGTGGGAATGTTCTACTTTGAATATGGAATGTTTGCTGTCTGGAAGAAGTCTGATTAATTCTTCAGTACGCCGTTTTCTCTTCTCTTTTTCTGGAACTGTTTTTACAACCTCTGTGACAGGCTGCATGTTAAACTCCCTATCAGCTGGTCTAGGCAACTGATGCAGTTCATCTTCCGACAGTACCTGGGTAGGTGTGGTATCTCTCTTACCACCTTTTGGACCATAGATTTGCTCTCTGCATGGTTTGACTGCTCTTGCTAATCGCAGATACTGAATTCGTCTGTCGTTCTTCTTGGTTACATAATCAATGGGAAGCTTTCCCTCCTTGTTGTAATAATTTCCACTTAGATTTCTCTTGCATAGTGTTTCTGTCAGTTTAAGAACATAAGAACTGAATTTTGCTTTGGCTATCAAATGAAACAAACAGTCACCATTTTTGTCCAACTGTTCAGGGTCTAGATGGGGATAGGCTTCAGGGGACTCTTCAAACTGATCTAACAAGATTTCCAGTAATACTGGTGCTAAAATAGACAAATTTATGCAAGTCTTAAATATTTCTGCCAAACAATTTAAGGTAATTATGTATGAATTTTATGTTATGTATATAATCAAAGTGCTTAAAGTGTGGAAAGACTTGATAGGAATCTAGACACATGGTTCATCTTCCTTTTTCTGGAATTAATATAACTATTCAAAAGAGTGTTCAGGTGAAAGAACATTTTATATTTACACAACATTGGCCATGGTCAAATTCATTAATTCAGTCTATCATTTATTTATTTGTTCCATTCTTCTTTTGTTTGTTAGCCTGCCTTCTGACTGACTGACATACAGTCCATTCACGATGCTACGAATATGCACAGACCCTGTAGAATTTTCATAATATCGCATTTTTCTTAGAATCCCATTTTTCACATACATGTTGTTGATACTATCATAAAAAGACAATGTCGTTATATATTGTTGTGATATGTCGGAGTCAATTAAGGCTTAAATAATAAAGGAGAACGGAACATTTGATGTGATTTTTAATATTTACATGTTATCAATACAATCAATCCCGGCTTGCCTGAGCCCTTCACTGGATTACTATGAAATTGTAAATTTGTATTTGTTGTAATTTATTGCTGATTTAAATTGCAAAATCAAGAATGTCAAGCCCGCTTGTTGTTTGCAGCATATCATGCCACTATTGCTTGGGGCAATAACTGCTTAATAACAGTAAACACAAGAAGATCTGCATGAGCTACAGGAATCACTCAAGGAGGTGTGAAAACACCTGATGGCGATTCGCTATAATGCATCTTTATTTTACTGTTAATTACATTATGGGACCCTGATAATTGTTCGCTCAATTGCATTTTTCGTTAAATCACATTTCGTTAAATCGCATTTTATCTTAATTGAAAAAAGAAGAAAAAATGACAGGACAAATCATTTTTTTCATAGTACACCGTTATTTAGTTGTACTGCGATTAGTAGCAGTGTGATTGGACTGTAATTAATTCATTTTATTTGAAGGATAAAACTATTGCTGACCTTATTTTGTTCACACACAAAATGTGTTTTGGTTAAAACAATGCCTGCTTAAAACAACAATATGATAGTGTTTTCATAAATTTGCTTTACAATGATTGCAACAAATTAAATATGTAAAAATTAAGAATTACTTATCCATACATTTTTCTTTCTCCAGAACTATGGTCAGTGCAGCATGAATTGGTGTATCTCCATCATACATGGATAAATTTGTTGTGTCAGCTCCTCTTTTTACCAGCTCTGTCAGCACTTTGAAATGTTCCTCTAAAATTGCACATCTCACAGCCATCTGTCCATCTACAATTTTCAAAACAAAGGAAAATTCTCTATCATTGTAAAACTGCATGTCAATCAGCTCCAAAAATCAATTTACAAAAAACATCACACAAAAGTATTCATTCTCACAAGGGCTGCATAATATGTCAAGTTCAATAGTTATTTAACTGCTGCATTGCACATTTATTAGTGTTTAAGGTTAAGTTCATTTACAGTTTATCTACTTTTACTAAGGTCAGACTATATAACCACACATGAACACCTGTAGTTAATGATTTTAAAAGAAATTCAGGCCATTCAGACATTACCTACTGTCAGTCTCTAAGGATGCTCCATTATTTAGTCCATTCAGACTGTATTTACTGTCAGTCCCTAAGGATGCTCCACAATTCAGGCCATACAGACTTTACTTATTGTCAGTCCCTAAGGATGCTCCACAATGCAGGCCATACAGACTTTACTTATTGTCAGTCCCTAAGGATGCTCCACAATTCAGGCAATACACCCTAAGGATACTCCACAATTCAGGTCATACAGACTTTACTTACTGTCGGTCCAAAAGGATGCTCTACTATTCAGGCCATACAGACTTTACTTACTGTCAGTCTCTAAGGATGCTCCATTATTTAGTCCATTCAGACTGTATTTACTGTCAGTCCCTAAGGATGCTCCACAATTCAGGCCATACAGGCTTAACTTATTGTCAGTCCCTAAGGATGCTCCACAATGCAGGCCATACAGACTTTACTTATTGTCAGTCCCTAAGGATGCTCCACAATTCAGGCAATACACCCTAAGGATACTCCACAATTCAGGTCATACAGACTTTACTTACTGTCGGTCCAAAAGGATGCTCTACTATTCAGGCCATACAGACTTTACTTACTGTCGGTCCCTAAGGATGCTCCACTATTCAGGCTACACAGACTTTACTTACTGTCGGTCCCTAAGGATGCTCTACTATTCAGGCCATACAGACTTTACTTACTGTCAGTCCCTAAGGATGCTCCACAATGCAGGCTACACAGACTTTACTTACTGTTGGTCCCTAAGGATGCTCCACTATTCAGGCTACACAGACTTTACTTACTGTCGGTCCCTAGAATGCTCTACTATTCAGGCCATACAGACTTCACTTACTGTTGGTCCCTAAGGATGCTCCACAATTCAGGCCATAAAGACTTTACTTACTGTCAGGCCCTAAGGATGCTCTACTATTCAGACCATACAGACTTTACTTACTGTCGGTCCCTAAGGATGCTCCACAATTCAGGTCATACAGAGTTTACTTACTGTCGGTCCCCAAGGATGCTCCAAAATTCAGGCCATACAGACTTTACTTACTGTCAGTCCCTAATGATGCTCCACTATTCAGGCTACACAGACTTTACTTACTGTCGGTCCCTAAGGATGCTCCACTGTTCAAGAGGTTGGTAACAATCTGCAGTTTCAGCTCTTCTGCAGCCTTCAGTGTTTCCTCTCTGACTACTGGTACAACAGTCAGGTCAGATGCAAATCCTAGAATCACAATAAAAAAATTCACACCATCCCGGATACCATAATTTTTGCACACTAACTCAACAAAATGTCTACATCCAAATAACTGAGGAAACTGAGCTCTTTATTAGAGCAACTTGTGTTTCAGTAATAAAATTTTGTTTAAATCAAATGGCAGGCAGTTTAGCTTTCAAGAGAAAATGAATTCAGGAAATGGCTTGACAAAATGTAATAGTGAAACAGCAGAACAATAACCTGTTGTCCACAAAACCAGTGACTGGCAATGAAGGTTTGAATATCTGTTTACAGAGTTCTGTGTTCACAAACACATTAACAATTCAAAGCAAACGAAAAAATCAGGATGTTTTCCAGAAAATTCCGTTTGTACTTTTTACATAAACTTGATGCCCAAGGGCAACAGGTCAAGCCCACAAGATGCCAAAAGGATCAAAAGTTGCGGAACAGCCTTGAAGAGTTGTGTATTTGTACCCATGCACTTTTGTTTAATGTCCCTTATCACTGTGTGAAGTTTCAACAAGGCCCATTTAAAAAAATTGAGATATATGTTCTAGAAATTAAAACAAGAGGGCCATGATGGCCCTGGATTGCTCATCTGACTACTTTGGCTGTGGGCTGGCTGTTAAGCAAACATAAGAAGCAATATTTCATTTTATAATTGAAGATATGTAGGTGCCTACAAACCAAACTTACAATATCAGTCAATAAATAAAGGCTCTATGACAGAAAGTAGAAATATCTATTATTAGCTATAGTGACCTCGACCTTAACACAGTGACCTCAAACACCACCTATGGGTTGAGGCCCATGCAAGGAACCTATATACTGAATATCAAAGATAATGGTCTATAAATGAAGGCTCTATGAGTTAAGTTGATAAATCTATTTTTAGCCTCAGTGACCTTTAACCTAATGTAATAATTTGATAAAGGTGCACTAGACAATGCTTCATGCTAAATTTAACAAGAAATCGGTAGAACCGATGGATGCTCCCCGAATAAATGCCAATTCCAAAAGGGCTATTGTTAGAAATGTATTTTTTTAAGTATGAAAAACAACAAAGGGCAATAACTCCTAAATTATGCAAAACAGAGTCACGGTTCTTGCACGCTGCACTTCTCCTCATAGAGATATATCTACCAATAAAGTTTCATGTTAATATCTCTTTTACTGTGTGAGATATGCCCCGGACAAAAAATAAACATGAGAAATTTCAAAGGGCAATAACTCAAAAATTAATAAAGCAAGAGTTATGGTTCTTGTGCACTGCACTGCTCATCAATGAGATCTATCTACTTATAAAGTTTCAAATTGTTAACTCTTATACTTTGTGAGATATGCCCCAGACAAAAAATAAGTATGAGAAATTTGAAAGGGCAATAAAAGTCAAAAATTAATAAAGCAAGAGTTATGGTTCTTGTGCACTGCACTGCTCCTTAATGAGATCTAACTACCTATGAAGTTTGGTCTTGATATCTCTCATAGTTTTTGTGTTCTGCTCCGGACAAAATTATGATGGACAGACGAACGGACGGACGGACAAAGCGGCAACTATATGCTCGCCCTTCGGGGAGCATAATAATTCTAGGCCTTCTGGTTCCAGACAAGAAGATTTTTAAAGGTTTTATTCTATATTGCTATGCAAAACTTGTGACCCCTCTGATGGGGCCAATAGTGACCCCAGGGATATAATTTGAACAAACTTGCTAGAAGTCTACTAGACAATACTTCATGCCAAATTTTAAAACTCTAGGTTTGTGGTCATGGTGGTTTCAGACAAGAAGATTTTTAAAGATTTTATTCTATATTGCTATGTAAAACTTGTGACCATTGGTTGGGGCCAATAGAGTCCCCAGGGACATTATTTGAACAAACTTTGTAGAGGTCCAATGACAATGCTACACACCAAATTTCTGACGTCCAGGCTAAGCAGTTTTAGACAAGAAGATTTTTAAAGTTTTTCATTCTTGTTGCCATAGCAGCCAGAGTTCTTCATGGAATGGAACTCTTTGAACAACTGTGGTAAATCTTCATGCAAAGAACATTCCTGCAAAGATTTATCATCTTTCTCAGAGTGGTTAAGCAGAAGATGTTGTTTTAAGTAAAAAGTTGCCTACGCACAACAGACACAGGGTGATCACAAAAGTTCACTTTGAGCATAAAGTGGTAAGGTGATCTTAAAAATAAATGGGGAATTAATTCAAAATCTAAGGCAGGCAGAGTTATGGGTCTGGTACTCTGCACTTCTTTTAATTGTGCTCTATCTCTGTGTGAAGTTTCAACAATGTTCCTCTTATAGTTACTGAGTTCTACTCCAAACAAAAAATATCAATTAAGGGAAATAATCATAAAAATAAATAAGGCAGAGTTATGGTTCTTGAATAGAGCATTACACCTCACCAGTATCTACTGACATGTTTGTTTATAACCTTTAAGAGTAACTGCCCACACAAAATTACTATAAAACAATTAATAATGACCTTTAACGTAAGGACATGGGTCTAGCGTGCTACACAACACCTCATCAAGATGAACAAATGTGGCAATGAATTTCAATGGAGAAGTTATGGTGTGAAAAATCTCTTTCATAAACATTTTTGACTTTAAACCTTTTTGACTGTGACCTTGACCATTCAGCTAAGTACCTGGTTCTTACATGCAACATTTTGTCTCATCAAGGTGAACAAAAGTGCCAAAATATTTAAAATTCCTTCCATGCATGGAGGAATATGGCCCAGACATGAAAATCTGTACACATTTTTGACCTTTAAGCTGTCAAGTTATTTGAGAATCCCTCTATCCATGGCTAAGTTGTACCCCAGATAAACTCGGATGCACACACTAACGCATATACTTACACCAAAGTGTCACTGTGACATTTATTTTGAGCTCACCACTTGGTGCTCAACAAAAAACTATAGAAGCAATGCATTTTTTCAATGTAACTGTGACAAACAAATTTAAAGACCATGCAAAGATGACAACAGAAATTTGTAAATCAATTTCCAAAATTATAATAAATGACAATTTTCCTGAGAAATCATTTTTTAACTTCATAAATGATTACAATATGACAGTGAGGTAAATGAATGTTACCTTTAATCTGATCTGATCCATGTTTTTGTCGGTACTTTCTGACCACCATATCTAACTGTTTCCATTTGTTACCATTTGCTAGACCATCCACAATCATCAGGTACATCTCTCTCCTGATGTATGTAAGGCAGTCTGGTATTTCTAAAATAAACATAACAGGTTGTATGGTGGGGATTTAATGCTCACCTGAGGAAATTTGTTAGAGGGAGGCTCACTTAAATCTGCTTTCCTGGGTGAATATTGTTGTCTACCATAAAAGTTTTTTACAGAACTGCTGGTTTTGGATAAGCAAATTCTAAACCTCACCAATGCAGGAATGAAAACATCTGTCAAAGACAAAATCTGTTAATATATTTACCAATGTCTGTTTATATACAAACATTTGACATAAATCATTACTCTTAAGCCGTAATTACTACAAACAAATAAAAGAAATAACAAGAAGCACCGCAATGCGACGAAAACCAGGTTTTCAACTACCAAGTATTGATGTGACAGGAATTATGAAAAAATATGGCAGTGTGGTAAAAATGGTGCCAACACAGAAAGTTGGTTTCAATAGTTCAAAATAAATCAGATACCTGAGTAGCAATGCCAGGCTGTATTTTCATGTAAGCTACACACATGCCAAGTTGAGTATCAATAGGTCAAAGTGTACTGAAGTTATTGAGTAGAAGCTGAAAATTCTATTGTAAGCAAGTGACCTTGACCTTGCGCCCAGATATCATAATAGCAATCCCAAGCTGCATCTTAATATAAGCTACCCACACAGCAAGTCTGGTGTCAACAGGTCAACACAAACTCAAGTTATTACGTGAAAACTGAATTTCTTTTTTAAAGCAACAGTGACCTTGACCTTGTTCACAGACCCCTGGGTAGCAATGCCAAGTTGCATCTTGATATCAGCTACCAAAATACTAAATTTGGTTTCAATAGGTCTAAGCAAACTAAAGTTATAGAGCAGTAACTTAATTTCTTTTTTTAGCAACAGTGACCTTGACCTTGACCACAGATATCTGGGTAGCAATCCCAAGCTGTCTCTTAATATAAGCTACCCATACACCAAGTTTGGGGTCAATAGACCAAAGCAAACTAAAGTTATTGAGCAGAAACTGAATTTTTATTTTTAGCAACAGTGACCTTGACCTTGATCACAGACACCTGGGTAGCAATGCCAAGCTGCCCCTTGATATAAGCTACCCATACACCAAGTTTGGGGTCAATAGGTCAAAGCAAACTCAAGTTATTGAGTGGAAACTGAATTTCTATTTTTAGCAACAGTGACCTTGACCTTGATCACAGACACCTTGGTAGCAATCCCAAGCTGCCTCTTGATATAAGCTACCCATACACCAAGTTTGGCATCAATAGGCCAAAGTAAACTCAAGGTATTGAACGTAAACCAAAAGTTGACGCCCGCCCGCCCACCCGCCGACTTCAGCATTACAATAACCAGGTTTTGTTGAAAACCTGGTTAAAAATTCCTTTTTCTATGACCATTGTAATCATTAGGCAGGTTGTACATTTGTGAAAGTTTAATGCTACTCTCCACAAGATGCAATTACAACATAGATTTTCCAGATAAGAACTTACATACAAACAATGTTATGTGTCACCTTACTGATCTGTGGACTGACAGAACTTTATCAATCTCTTATTAACTTAATGTTAGGCAAGATAAAATAACTACATTTTACAGATATTTTTTAGAGGTATTTTTTTACTGATACCTGGATTGAAAGTCTTTCCTAGCCTCTTGACAATTTCAGACACTGCTTTCTTCATCACTTCCTCATGTTTTCCTCCAGTGTGTGTATGGTTTAACAACATGGTCATCTTCTCATATCCGTCTCTTACAAAACCCTCAGTAAAATTGGTCATCCCTTGTGAAAACAGGTCATCACAAAATCACAAGTTCTCCTTGGATGTGACTGGGTTCCTGCCTTTTTAAATTGGTTGGTTTCATTCAGTGGCTGCTTTTTTGATTGGCTGAACTCTCTACTTTTCTGCTGAGTTGCTGGTGGCTTCGAAACATTTTCTGGAGTATAAATCAAAAGCAAAACAATCATACAACATAAATGTAAATTTCTGTCACAGGACTGTATGATCAATACCAAACAGCCTCTATGTCATCACTACAATACAACCACTATAATGTTGTTACAACACACCAACTTTTATTTCCTCATTATTAAAGAACCTTCATATAATTACTATCTTAGTCCTGAGTCATTACCATACTTCTTCTATAAAATCACTACAACAATACCTTTATGTTGTCAGCACCATACCACTGTCTATGTAGTCACTACCCCTTTACCCCTAATACCATACTAGATCTATGCTGTTACAACCATAAAACCTTTAGGTTGTCACTACCACACTACCTCTATGTCATCAAAACTATATTTCATATATGTCATCACTACTGAACCACAGTTATGTTTTCACTGCAACTTTGAGTTGTCACAATCATACTACCTGTATGTCTCAACTACCATACTATCTCTATGTCATGACTTCCATAGTACCTGTATGATGTCACTACAAAACTGTATGTCATCTCTACTATACTACCTCTTTGTTGTCAGTGTAATATGACCTCTGTGCCATCTTTACCATAATACCTGTATGCCATCACTACCACTCTATGTTGTCAGCACCATATTACATCCATGTACGAGTATTCACTTCCATGCTATCTCTATGTTGTCACTACCTGCTACCTCTATGCATTCATCACCATACTACCTCAATGTAATCAAAACCATATTTCTTCTATGCCTCGATTTCATTTACCTCTATGACATCACTTCCATAAAACCCCTAAGTTCTCACTACCATTCTATGTTATCACAAACACACTACCTCTATGTTCTCAATACTTTAATTCATCAGTACCAAACTATCTATTTGTCATCACTGTGATAATATCTGTATGTTGTCACTAAAATACTAGTTGTTGTCACTATCATACTACCTTTATACCATGACTACCATACTTTGTCACCTCCGTCAAACCTGTATTTAGTCACTACCATACTGTCTCTATGTCATCTCTACCATTCTGCCTTTAAATCATTAATTTCCTCACTGTCCTCACTTCCATTTTACCTCTATGACATCAGTATCATACAACCTCTATGTTGTCACTACCACTGTATGTTGTCACAAACACACTATCCCTGTAAATTGTCACTACCATAGTATCTCTTTATCATCACTTCCATAATACCTGTTTGTTGTCACTATAATACTATATGTCAAAACAACCACACTACCTCTATATCATCCCTATGTTTGTTGTTACTTCTATTGAACTTGTATGTTGTCACTACCATACTATCTCTTAGTTATCACTTCTAAAATACTTTTATAACTCTGATATAATATTTTATGTCATGACTACCATACAATAAATGAAGTCACTACCAAACTATCTCTATATCATGACTACCATACAACCTCTATGTCATCACTTCCATACAATAAATGCAGTCACTACCATACTATCTCTATATCATGACTACCATACAACCTCTATGTCATCACTTCCATACAATAAATGCAGTCACTGCCATACTGTCTCTATATCATGACTACCATACAACCTCTATGTCATGACTACTATACAATAAATGCAGTCTCTACCATACTATCTCTATATCATGACTACCAAACAACCTCTGTCATCACTTCCATACAATAAATGCAGTCACTACAATACTTTCTCTATATCATGAATATTATACAACCTCTATGTCATGACTACCATACAACCTCTATGTCATCACTTCCATAAAATAAATGCAGTCACTACCATACTATCTCAATATCATGACTACCATACAAACTCTATGTCATAATTACTATAAAATAAATGAAGTCACTACCATACTATCTCTCTATCATGACTACTATACAACAATTATGTCATGACTACCATGCAACCTCTCTGTCATGACTACCATACAATAAATGCAATCACTACCATACTATCTCTCTATCATGACTACTATACAACCTCTATGTCATGACCACTATACAATAAATGCAGTCACTTCCATAGCATCTCTCTTTCATGACTACTATACAACCTCTATGTCATGACTATCATACAACCTCTATGTCATGACTACCATACAATAAATGCAGTCACTACCATAGCATCTCTCTATCATGACTACTATACAACCTCTATGTCATGACTATCATACAACCTCTATGTCATGACTACCATACAATAAATGCAGTCACTACCATAGCATCTCTCTATCATGACAACTATACAACCTCTATGTCATGACTACCATACAATAAATGCAGTCACTACCATAGCATCTCTCTATCATGACTACTATACAACCTCTATGTCATGACTATCATACAACCTCTATGTCATGACTACCATACAATAAATGCAGTCACTACCATACTATCAAGTCTATGTCATGACTACCAAACTACATCTATGCTGTCATTACCATTTAACCTCTATTTATCATAAGCATCTATGTTGTAAACCAAAATAGTTCTATATTACCTGTATGTTGTCACTATAGTACTACCATAACCTTGTTACTTCCACACTGATATTTCTCAAGATATCTTTATCTTCTGCCGTTCAACAGCAGTTTCTTTGCCCTTCTTATTTTGAGATTTTTTGCCACTGCTGTATAAGAACATGAAATAAGGTAACTGTCCCCTTTAAGTGTACTTACCTTTGTTATACATAGCCATTCGCAGAACCTCTCTACTCTGAGTCTCACTGACAGGTAAGTAGTCAATGGCAAAGTGGTTGGTTTTATTTCTGTGGTTTGGATCAACTTCACATTTCAGCAACAGCATGATCACATCATGTCTTTAAATTGAAAAACATTAAGGAAATTAGAAACATACAATAAACATCTTTAACAACAACAAACAAGAGGGCCATGATGGCCCTAGATCGCTCACCTGAGTATGACTCCTTTTAACAAAATTGTTATGGACCTGATTAACTGACCCCAGATGACCCATATTCGAAATTGACCTAGAAATTACCGAAACAACATTTCTGACAAATTTCCAGGACATTTGGACTGAAAATGTAGCCGCTAGAGTGTTAACAAGGTTTTTTCATATTTGGCCTCTGTGACCTAGTTTTTTATCCCAGATGACCCATATTCGAGCTTGGGCTAGAAATCATAAAAGCAACCTTTCTGACAAATTTCCAGGATATTTGAACTGAAAAAGTAGCCTCTAGAATGTTAACAAGGTTTTTCTATTTTTTGGCTCTGTGACCTACTTTTTGACCCCAGATGACCCGTGCTTGAACATGACCTACAAATTATCCAAATAACCTTTCTGAAAAATTTCCAGGTTATTTGGACTGAAAATGTAGCCTCTAGAGTGTTAACATGGTTTTTCCATATTTGGGCTCTGTGACCTAGTCTTTGACCCAGATGACCCATATTTGAACCTAAGCTAGAAATTATTGAAATAACCTTTCTGACAAATTTCAAGGATATTTGGACTGAAAATGTAACCTCTAGAGTGTTAACAAGGTTTTTCCATATTTGGGCTCTGTGACCTAGCTTTTGATCCCGATGACCCATATTCGAACTTGTGCTAGATATCATCGAAACAACCTTTCCGACAAATTTCCAGGATACTTGGACTGAAAATGTAGCCTCTAGATTGTTAACAAGGTTTTTCTATTTTTGGGCAATGTGACCTAGTTTTTCATCCCAGATAAACCATATTAAAACTTGTTAGTCATCATTGGGACAAACATCCTGATCAAGTTTCATGACAATTGAGGCAAAAATGTGACCACTAGAGTGTTAACAAACTAAGTGTGGACGTCAGAAGGACGACGGACATTGATCGATCCTAATAGCTTACCATGAGGCTACCACTTAGGTGAGCTTAAAAAACCCAACCAAAAACAAAATTAATGCTGTAAAATTCACAAAATAAGTATTGGGTTATCTGCATAAAAAAGTTTTCTGAAAATGGGTTTTTAAACAAACTGAAATAAAACTTGTTCCTATAGAATCACAGTCTCAAATAAAGGGAGGTATATTTGCTTTTGTTAACAATCAACGAGACTAAAAGACTGGTAAACACTTGAACCCCATATTTTTGGAACTATTTAAAGCATTATAATAAGTATGCCATGGTAGTGAATTTTCCAGGACTGAACCTTTTGACCCCATGAAAAAATTACAAAATCATGTCATCCTCCCTACAAGAGAAAAGTCCCATTTACACATGCAATATTCTTTACAACATTCTGTGTCATGCTCATTCAAGAATCATCATCTACATAAGTTTGAAGAACATGCAAAGCATGCACACCGCAGAATTGATTGTTTGCTCAAACTTAATTTAAAGTCAGTTATCAAACTGTAACAATAACCTCAAATTTTACCTGTGACAAGAAAGCATAATGCACAGAATAACAAACACAAGTCTTGGAAATATTGTAACAAGAGTGCCATGATGGCCCTAGATGGCCCACCTGAGTATGACTGCTTTTAACAAAACTGTTATGGACACTATTAATTGACCCCAGATGACCTATATTCTAAATTGACCTAGAAATTACCGAAACAATTTTTCTGAAATATTTCCAGGTTATTTGAACTGAAAATGTTACCTCTAGAGTGTTAACAAGGTTTTGGGCTCTGTAACCTAGTTTTTGAATCCAGATGACCCATATTCGAAGCTGAGCTAGAAATTATTGAAACAACTTTTCTGACAGAAGTCCAGTTATATATATTTGAACTGAAAATGTTGCCTCTACAGTGGCTATTTATGGTAACTATAGAATTTATGAAACAAAAATACAAATTTACAAAGACAATAAACAATATATCTCCTAAGAAAGGGCATTACCAGGTGCTGACGGCTTATCCATGAAAGTGTGACCCAAGACACTGAAGTATACAATTTATGACAAGTGAGAACTGTAACAGAGGCAGTAACGGGATTTGTGGACTGTAGAATTTTTATCTATGCACAGACTTAATGATTTCTAGCACTAACTGATGATCTCCAGGACAGTGGGACAGGCATTCAAGCACTGGACCAATCCTGGATGATTCAGGACACAAGCCATGTATCTACAAAATTACTGTCAACAGGTTTAATAAAAATTCTAAAACCCTTTAAATGTATTTTACACACACCAAAATTAGAAACAGCTCTAACAATGATCAACTTTTCTTTCATTCAGCATTATAAATAGACATTTGTTAATTCTTTATCTTTTGCTGGCAGCTTGGCAGACTGTTAACTGTCTTAGGATTTAACAAGTCAATCTCAGATTTTACATACGCTACATGCAAAGTGTACTTCCCAATGGCAATTTGGCAAGCAGCTAGCACAAGCCTATATAGATATTTACCTTCTGTTTCTATCAACATTGTGTTCCATGGTTGCTGTATGCAGTACTGTATTACCTCTGCTGTCTAGTTTTCGCTGGTCGACATCTGTACGTCTACAGTATTTCTCCACAAGGTACTTCAGCAGGCTCATATTCTTTGCTGTGAAAAAAACGAAAGTATACAGAACAGGATTCTTTAAGCTTTATTAGGTTTTATTTAGTTAATTTGAGCTTAAGGTCAGAATTACATCATGTAGGGCTGTTTTACAAAATATCTTTGCTTTAAGTTGCTTTGCTTTGGTTTAGTTGAGCTGAGTCGATCACCTTACAGCAGAAGTTAAAGCAGGTGGGCAATTTACCAAACAATTGTTCGGAAGAACCAGTAACACATTCCTATCATCCATAAGAAACTACCAACTTTCTCATATTAATGGCAAGCAGTTTTGTGATGACCTTTACCACTTGACAACAAAGGAGGAGTCCCAGGACGGTCTGTACAAGGTGCTGTAACTTAGTTCTGCATGATAGGCTCGGATGGATAGCTTTAGTTTGTACAGAAAAATGAAAAAGACACACTTAAAATAAAACTTGGCATGACACAGCCCCTTACTTGGTAAACATTTCTGCCAAGTATTTCCAAAATCCATCCATAAATGACAGTTTTGTTACAGACACGAAAAACAACTTTTGACCTTTGAAATGTGTCCATGACCTTGGAAGTAGAAACGTTGGTCCGAAACATGACATATTGTCTTATGTTGGTATACTTTTCTGCCAGGCAATTATGAAATCCATCCATAATTGACAGAGTTATGGAACGGACACGAAAAAAGGACCTAACTTTTATAATCTTAACCTCTAAGTGTGACCTTGACCTTGGAGGTACATACCTGGGTTTTGTGCGTGACAAATTGTCTAATGTTGGTGAACATTTCTACTAAGTAATTCAAAAATCCATCCATTAATGACAGTTATAGATGATTTATTTTTGAAGAAATATTGTTTGAACAAACAAGGTGACTCCAGTACAACCCCTTTGTGGGGGTATAAAAAGCAGGAATATGGTATCGTGGTTCCAATACACAGCAATGGTGAATCATCATCTAATCTTATTGATATCATGATAAAAAGTATGTTAATAGTCTACAAAAATCTGGAGAAAGAAAAGCTAAGAAAGGTCTTCCATACCAACAACAAGTGTCATCTTGACAACAGCATGGAGGTATGTGTCCCCTGTCTCCAAAGTTATGGTCTTCCGGTCACAGCCACATTCCAGAAAGTACTGTATCATTTCTATACCCCATGTGTATTTCTGTACGAATATATGAAATATTTCATAGCCTTTTGAATTTACCATTTATATCAACTACCTTCAACTAGTCATTTCGACACATTATGTGATCTTGTGTATAAACATAAACACTCAATTTTCTGTGGTATATTCATTCCATTAGATCCACTAATTATCCTAGCCTTTATCTTAACACTGCAAGTAATAGGTTAAAACAGCATCTTTACATAATGTCCATCTCTGAATCCTAAAATTAGAGTTTCACCTGCATCTCTTTTCTGGGCCTTTTTTCCCCAATCATGTTGCGAATATGACCTTAAACCCTGAAATATGAATTTCCACTACAAATTGTCACACTTCAGAATTTTTTTGCAAGTTCTAAAAATTCAACTCTAAAATGTTCATGCTTTAGCATTTGTTTGAAGATATAAACTTAAAGACACTATACATATACTTGGTAGCTTTTTAATCTTACCTTGAGCTTTGCTAGATCACAGAATGGTTTAAGAGTAGAAGTGAGATGGGGTTTCCTTGGTCTACCCACAGTGTACTGATAGTAGGCCACTGCTGCATTTGACCAATCACCTTTACCAATAAGTTCATAACAAGCACGTGCCCAGATATGTCCCTGTTCAGCTGGTATCTCCTGTATTCTCTTCTTTACATCCACTGTAATGGAGCAGAATAACACTGTAATTTTGTTTGGATTCTTCAAACAATTAAGGGAGTAAGTGGTAGCAAACTACAAAAGTTTCTTAATTGTTGCAAAGTCTGATTTAGTGTTTGATGCAATTTGATCTGTAATCAATTTCACGCCAAAACATGGACAAGGTTCGACAGAGTTCAGGTTGCTGACATCACATTCAATATGTCACTTGTTGTACCTTTTGTACATATATTAAAAGAGGTCAACTTTAATACAATTTGTGTTTGAAAGATAGGCATTTCAGTTGCCTTCAAGTACAAGTATGCCACCCCATAAAATGACACAGCCTCCACTCTAAAATGGTCCCTCTGCTGCAGTCAGCATAAATTCATTCTTTCAGTGGAAAATTCTAAATGGTCAGCAAGATGAAGTCAAATGCTAAATGAGTCTTAAAGCTTGAATGCAAGATTAAGTCTCTAAACATGGAACCAATCATTTTCATTTCTTACCAGGAAAGTAAAACACAAGTTCTCATTTTAATTTAATTGAAGCTAATGTGACCTATGGAACTCAAGTTCAAGGACGATACTTCTTGCTGCAGCTAGGACTTCCTAAACAAAAACCCAAGGCACTAACTACTGAGACATCAATGGCTATATGTTGTTCTGACAATACTGGATACTGACACATCAATGGCTATATTTTGGTCTGACAAATCTACTTACCAAGACATCAATGGCTATTATTTGGTTTAACAATTCTGCCTACTGAGAATTCAATGGCAATCTTTTGTTCTTAGAATTCTGACTTCTAAGACATCAGTGGCTATATTTTTATCTGAGACATCAATGGTTACACTAATTCTGACTACTACTGAAATATCAATCTTTATATTTTGGTCTGAAAATTCTGATTACTGAGACATCAATGACTATATATTGTTCTGACTTCTAAGACATCAATGGCTATATTTTGTCCTGACTTCTGAGACATCAATGTCTGACAATACTGATTGCTGTGATAACAATGTCTATATTAAGTTCCGACAACTCTGACTTAAATGTATTATATGTAATGTTATCATTGATATGGGCCAGTGGCCATTGTCAATAAGTCATTGTTGTTGTTGACTTCTGAGATACAATACTGACTATTCAGATATCAACTGCCATATTTTGATCCGAGAATTCTGACTACTGAAACATCAGTGGCTATACTTCAGTCTGACAATATTGACTATTGCGACATCCATGGCCATATTTTGATCTGACACTCTACTACTTGGGTAATGTGCAGGTAGTGTATAAGTAGTGTACAGGATATCGGCCCCCTATTCCAGAGCATCTTATATATACAGCTGTGGTTTCAATCCCTTATTCTTAATCCAGAAACATTTTCTGTTCATTACTGTATTTTTTACTATAAAATGTCATCCTTAAAAGGTACAGTTAAGCTGACCACAACAATGCTACAATGCTCCACATCTTCACATATACAATAAATACATTGTAACAGCTAGATGCTTAAACAACCAATACTTACACAAACTTTTCGGAATCTGTGCACAAACAGTGGCAAGCTCAGTGAGAATTTCTATTTTAACCTTGTCTTCAGTGTGGCTATCAATACCATTGTAAGCATTTACAAATGCCTTCATTGCTTTATCCATTTCCCCAATGCCTCTTAATGCTTTTCCAACACGTATATGAGCCTGTAAAACAGAATTGCTGGACTTGAAAAACAGGACATGGTACTGATTCTGTATCTCGTCATTTGCTTAGCTGGGTACAAAGAACATATTGGAAACTAAATGCTTTCAAAGGCTTTTCATTTCTAAAGAAAGAGTACATGTATCAAGCTGTAATGACCGAGTAAGTCTTCTTAGCTTCTGAGATATCGTATGCTGATGTACTTGCAGGCAGGCAACTGGTTATCAATTGTATTTGGTTATATAGAACAACCTGAATCCAATTCTATAACTAATGCTTAAACAACTGCTCTGTTAGAAATGCAAGACCATGGTGGCCTTACATGACTCACCTGGCATATGGTAACATGTAAGGACTTCTTTTTACAGTGTGTTAGTTTGATAAGTTAAAAATTGTGTAGTTCAGATTTTATCTTTGAAGTCTCCAAAATAAGGAAGTAGGGTAGTAGGTGATTTAAACAAGAGGGCCATGATGGCCCTGGATCGCTCACCTGAGTACTTTTCCCGAGGGTCTACCGTTAAGCAAACATCAGATGCAACAATACATTTTCTAACTGAAGATATTCAAAGATCTCATATTTTAAACATAAAAAATCCGTAAGGGCAGAGGCAATTTCGTGATAACAGGTTATGAGGAGATGTCATTTGTAGCCATATATTGGAAAAAACCTATTTTTAGCTCCTGTTGCCATTTTGTTCAATGAAGCAGAACCGTTTAAGCAATTTTAAAGCAGGGGTATGTAAGGAACATTTCTGTGAAATTTGATGGAAAATTACCTTGCCATTGAGGAGTAGAAGCTGTTTGATTTCTTTTCTACTTTTAGTTTTTACAGCTCTTATGTGCAATGGAGCAGAATGGTTTGAGCAATTTTAGAAAAGGGCATTATAAGGAACATTTCTGTCAAATTTGGTTTAATATGGCCAAGCAGTTTTGGAGGAGATGTCATTTCAAGCAAAATATTGACGAAAATCTATTTTTAGCTCTGGTGGCCATTTTGTTCAATGGAGCAGAACCGTTTTAGCAATTTTAATAGAGGGCTATGTAAGGAACATTTCTGTGAAATTTGGTGGAAAATCTCCCAACCGTTTAGGAGGAGATGTTGTTTGAATTTTTTTCTATTTTTAGCTTTTGCAGCCCCTATGTGCAATAGAGCGGAACGGTTTCAGCAATTTTAGGAAAGGGCAATATAAAGAACATTTCTGTAAAGTTTGGTTAAAAATAGCTTTGTGATTCAGGAGGAGATGTCATTTAAAGTAAAATGTTGACGAGGTAAGACGGACGGATGACAACGGACGACAGACACAGAGTGATCTAAAAAGTTGAATGAGAGATGATAATGAGAACTACTGAAATACTATACATGAACATTTTCTGATTCAGGACTGGTAAATTAGGATCACAAACAACTCACAACAAGAAATGTTTGTAAAACATAAATGCCCCCCGGCAGCACCTAATTGCTTGTGGTTGGGCCAAAGCGTTCTCTAGTTATTGATCAGAAACCGTTTTTAGGATCAAGGACCCTGTGGCCTTGACCTTTGACCTAATGTCCTCAAAATCAATAGGGGTCATTTACTGGTCATGACCAACCAGCATACCAAGTTTGGTGAACCTATGTCAATGCATTCTCTAGTTATTGATTGGAAACCGTTTTTAGAGTCAAAGTCTCTGTGAGCTTGACCTTTGACCTAATGACCTCAAAATCAATAGGGGGTCATCTACTGGTGATGACCAACCAGCATACCAAGTTTGGTGAACCGAGGTCAAAGGGTTCTCTAGTTATTGATCGGAAACCGTTTTTATGATGAAGGTCCCTGTGATCTTGACCTTTGACCTAATGACCTCAAAATCAATAGGGGTCATCTACTGGTGATGACCAACCAGTATACCAAGTTTGGTGAACCTAGGTCAAAGCATTCTCTAGTTATTGGTTGGAAACCGTTTCTACCTACAAGGTCAATGTGACCTTGACCTTTGACCCCTTGACACCAAAATCAATAGGGGTCATCTACTGGTGATGGACAATCATCCTACCAAGTTTGAAGTTCCTAGGCCTAAGCATTCTTTAGTTATTGGTCGGAAACCATTTGGTCTACAGACCGACGGACCGACCGACAGACAAATGCAAAGCAATATACCCCCACTTCTTTGAAGAGGGGGCATAATAAACATAGTGTGCTCAAAAGTAACAACCCTTGCATAAATCAATGAAATTTATTTTTCCTACCAATACTTTATACATGTACCTTGCTTATATTATAGATATTCATTGTTACTATAATTATCTTGTATCTTGAGTTAAATCATAGCAATTTATCATTACTATCATAACACTGCATGTACCTTGTGTAAATTATAGAAATTTATTGTTACTATATTAACCTTGTAACCTTGAGTAAATCATAAAAATTCACTGTTACAATTTTTATCTAGTAACCTCGCATAAAAGAAATCAATCATTCAGTTGTACCTTGTGTGAAACACAGAAATTAATCTTAACCATTATTACCTTGTATTCTTGCTTATATTAAAGAAAATTAGCATTTCTATCATTACCTTGTACCTTGTCTAAATTACAGATATTTATCATTAACATGATAACCTTATACCTTGCATAAATTATCAAAAATTGTCATTACTTTGTTAACCTTGTACTGAGCATAAATTATAGAAATTCATCATTACCTTTCTTACTGTTGCTTACTCAGATTTAAGAAATTTATTGTATCTTACTTTGTACCTTGTTTAAATTTAAATAATTTATCATTACTATCATGACCTTGTACCCTGTATAAATTAATCATTACCTTATTGTTACCTTGTACGCTGTGTAAATTATAGATATAATTTACCTGAACCTTGAGTAAATCATAGATATTTTATTGTTGCCTTGTATCTTGGGTAAATTATAGATATTTCACTGTTGCCTTGTATCTTGGGTAAATTATAGATATTTTATTGTTGCCTTGTATCTTGGGTAAATTATAGATATTTCACTGTTGCCTTGTATCTTGAGTAAATTATAGATATTTCATTGTTGCCTTGTATCTTGGGTAAATTATAGATATTTCATTGTTGCCTTGTATCGTTAGTAAATTATAGATATTTTATTGTTGCCTTGTATCTTGGGTAAATTATAGATATTTCACTGTTGCCTTGTATCGTTAGTAAATTATAGATATTTTATTGTTGCCTTGTATCTTGGGTAAATTATAGATATTTCATTGTTGCCTTGTATCTTGGGTAAATTATAGATATTTCATTGTTGCCTTGTATCGTTAGTAAATTATAGATATTTTATTGTTGCCTTGTATCTTGGGTAAATTATAGATATTTCACTGTTGCCTTGTATCTTGGGTAAATTATAGATATTTCATTGTTGCCTTGTATCGTTAGTAAATTATAGATATTTCATTGTTGCCTTGTATCTTGGGTAAATTATAGATATTTCACTGTTGCCTTGTATCTTGGGTAAATTATAGATATTTCATTGTTGCCTTGTATCTTGGGTAAATTATAGATATTTCACTGTTGCCTTGTATCTTGGGTAAATTATAGATATTTCATTGTTGCCTTGTATCTTGGGTAAATTATAGATATTTCATTGTTGCCTTGTATCTTGGGTAAATTATAGATATTTCATTGTTGCCTTGTATCTTGGGTAAATTATAGATATTTCATAGTTGCCTTGTATCTTGGGTAAATTATAGATATTTCATTGTTGCCTTGTATCTTGAGTAAATTATAGATATTTCATTGTTGCCTTGTATCGTTAGTAAATTATAGATATTTCATAGTTGTCTTGTATCTTGGGTAAATTATAGATATTTCATTGTTGCCTTGTATCTTGAGTAAATCATAGATATTTCATTGTTGCCTTGTATCTTGGGTAAATTATAGATATTTCATTGTTGCCTTGTATCTTGGGTAAATTATAGATATTTCATAGTTGCCTTGTATCTTGGGTAAATTATAGATATTTCATTGTTGCCTTGTATCGTTAGTAAATTATAGATATTTTATTGTTGCCTTGTATCTTGGGTAAATTATAGATATTTCATTGTTGCCTTGTATCTTGGGTAAATTATAGATATTTTATGGTTGCCTTGTATCGTTAGTAAATTATAGATATTTCATTGTTGCCTTGTATCTTGGGTAAAGTGTAGACACAATTGTTTTTATTATTACCGTGTACTTTGCATAAATTATAGATATTTTATTATTACCGTGTACCTTGAGTAAATTATAAATATTTTATCATTACTGTGTACCTTGAGTAAATTATAAATATTTTATCATTACTGTGTACCTTGAGTAAATTATAGATATATATATTTTATTTGTACTGTGTACTTTGCATATATTATAGATATTTTGTTATTACCGTGTACTTTGCATAAATTATAGATATTTTATTAATACTGTGTACCTTGAGTAAATTATAGATATTTTATCATTGCCGTGTACTTTGCAAAAATTATAGATACTTATGATTACCTTGTACCAGTGACCATCAAATGATACACTCTTCATGGCATCATCGAAGGCTTGCTCATAAATGTTCAGTTTGAGAAAACCTTCTGCTCTGTTACCATATAGCACAGCAATGTCATGGTTTGTCAATTTTGAACGCACCTGAAACATACAAACATCAAATTGATGTCCATTTACAATGTCAACATTACTTGTACATTTGTTTTGAAAGAAAACTTGATAAAATGTTGTAGTTAGATTTTTTTTTCATTCACTAATTTACAAGTACACAAAAACACTTACCCAGAATAATTAAAAGTAAATTATCTATCAAATCACAAAGCTGACAGTTTTCTTACATCATTTATGTAAACTCTTTTTTCTGTAATGAACAAACTAACTTTTACCATCAGTGTTTGTCTCCTGTTGAATATATCTATTGCTTTTCCATACAATTCTATTGCTTCTGGAATCTGTCCTTTTTTGAACATGACATTGCCCTCCTCCTTCAGTCTGATAATTTCATCTTCAGTGTCACCTGATTATATAAACAGACTTTGAGGTGCAGTCAAAATGCAACCAAATGAAACACTATGATAGAACAAGAGCACCCCCTGTGGGTGCCAACAATCAGCTGTAGTTACTTTTTAGACAATACTGAAAGCTGTATTTGAATATGAACAAAAAAACCTGCTCTGAATTGAAACAGGAAAAAATTAGGTGAAATGATCATCTGCAGTTAATTGTCATAAGAAGTAGAATATTGTATAAGTGGTAAAGTTAGCGACGTGGAAATGTTCGTGATTTTCACGAATTCATAACAATTGGGAAAATATCAGCCAGCATAAATTTCATCAGAAAGGTGTATTTTTACTCATGCACCATGTAGCTAGTACTTGTTATTTCTTTTTCTTCATTGAATTGTATATATAAGCAGTGCATCAATCTAATATGCCTAGAAACGATAAAACTGAATTAGAAAGCAATTTGAAAAAAAGTTAATTTCAATCAACATCACGACATTTTTGGTAAATGAAAGGGAAGTAACAGATTCAAAAACTAGTTACTATAAACTTGATGTTGTTTTCACACCTAATGAAATCTCGTACAGCCAGGTCATGCAACAAAGTGATGCATTGTGTAAATATTAAAGGAAATCAACCAACTGAATATGAGTTTGTCACGTAACAAAGGAAGATGAAAAAACAAGTTTTGACTGTTTTTATGTGTAATTGTTTAAAACTCATACACCAGAATATAATGTTATTCTGTTTAATTGGCTGTTATCTATTATAAACACAGTGATATCACCAGTTTGACACAAAATTGTCAGAAAAATAGTCTTAAGCCAATATCACAAACAAAAACCATTGCAATCAGAAACTAATTGCAGTAAAGTGGTTTTTATGATGTGTATATATTACAGATATTAATTTCAGGATTCACGAACATTTTGCCCACGAAACTTCTGAAATTCGAGATTTCGCAGATTTTTTGATGGGTGAAAATAACTACATATACAGTAATTAAGAAAGTCAGTAATTATTACTACATCTGAATTTGAAGAATCATGAAATGCCATAAAAATTAATAGAAACAAGAGCATCACTGGGCATAGCATTGTATGCCCGAAGGGTGTTTTTTCTAAGTATGATGTATTTGTGATATAAGGGAGAGAACCTTAGGCTTGTTTTTGATTTATAATATTTTGATTTTTAACATTTTATAATTTTAATTTTAGTGTTTTATAGATATTTATCATATATGAATTTTAGGTTTTATAATGTGTATAAATGTCAGTCTTTCAAAAGTTATGCTGTTCATGCTGTGATTCATGGTAATCAAAGTATAGTGCAGAAATACTGACTGTTTAGTTGATTGTCACCTTGACCTTTTATGTACTAATCCCGAACAGTATAGGGGCCATGTAATCAATGATGGCAATCATCCTTAGAAGTTTCAAGTCTGTATGGGATGTAGTTGTCAAGTTATACAGCAAAAATACTTTTCAGTGTTTAGGTCATTGTGACCTTGACATCTGCCCTACTGATCCTAAGAGGTACGGGGGTCATCTTCTCAATGTATCAATCATCATATGAAGTTTAAAGTCTGTATGACAAATGGTTATAAAGTTTTAAAATGGAAATAGTTTTCAGTGCTTAGGTCACGGTGACCTTGACCTTTGATCTACTGACCCAAAATCAATAGGAGTCATTCACTCAATGTGTGCAACCACTATATGAATTTTGAAGTCAATTTGACAAATGGTTGTCAAGTTACAGAGTGTAAATGATTCTAAACATTTAGGTCACTGTGACCTTGACCTTTGACATACTGACCCAAAAATGTATAGGGGTCATCCACTCAATGTGTGCAATCATGTTATAAAGTTTGAAGTCTCTACAACAAATGATTGTCAAGTTACATGGCGGAAATGGTTTTCAATGTTAAGGTCACTGTGACCTTGACCTTCGAGCTACTGACTCCAAGATCAATAGGGGTCATCCACTCAATATGGGCAATAATCATATGAAGTTAAAAGACTGTAGACCAAAGAGTTACTCAAGTTATCCTCTGGAAACAAAAATTGCTAACAGATGGATGGACAGAGGGATGCCCAGGACCACAACATAATATGCCCCTTCAGGCATATAAAAAGATTACAATTATTATGTTATTTACTTTCATGTGCTCTATGACATGACATCTCAAATGGTGACCTTCTCTTTGGACCCAACTGACAATCTGAACATATCCCAGATATGAACAAGACAAACATTCTTATAAAATTTTTTTAGTTTGTATGGGTTAAATGCCTATTTCATCATGGTCATATCTAACCAGTTTTCCTGGATAACTAACAATTACCAATTTCACCATAAGTCACTGACTACTTTCCCACATGATCATCTCTGAATCAGCCATGAGAGACAAATGAACACTAGATGTCCAAGATCAATTGGCAACAGGGACTTGAATTTTGCATGCAACAGTCCACCTCACAATGGTGTACATTTAGGCCAAGTTATATTAAAATACCTCAATGCATGTAGAAGTTTTGCTCCAAACAAGAATTTTTCTCTTACTTCTAAGTGTGACCTTGACCTCTGACACAGAGACCTTCTTCATAAGCGTGACACTAACCTCCATGATCATGAACACTGGTACCAAGTATCATTAAAATTCACCCATGCATATTGAAGATATGCTCCACACAAAATCTGGACATGTCATCATCTCTAGTGACCTTTACCTTGCATATATGGACCAGGATTAAGTGTGTAATGCTCAGTCTCATGATGGTGAACATATAATATAGAACATCTAATCCCTCAATTCATGATGGCTAAATGGTCCATACTCACATTTTCATATTTTCATCAGACTTTTGAATGACCTTGGCCACAGGGACCTGAATTTTGCATGCAACACTCTGACTCACAATTTATGCCAAGTTATATTAAAATACCTCAATGCATGTAGGAGTTATGCTCCAAACAAGCATTTTTCTCTTACTTCTAAGTGTGACCTTGACCTTTGACACAGAGACCTTCTTCATAAGCGTGACACTAACCTCCATGATCATGAACACTGGTACCAAGTATCATTAAAATTCACCCATGCATATTGAAGATATGCTCCACACAAAATCTGGACATGTCATCATCTCTAGTGACCTTTACCTTGCATATATGGACCAGGATTAAGTGTGTAATGCTCAGTCTCATGATGGTGAACATATAATATAGAACATCTAATCCCTCAATTCATGATGGCTAAATGGTCCATACTCACATTTTCATATTTTCATCAGACTTTTGAATGACCTTGGCCACAGGGACCTGAATTTTGCATGCAACACTCTGACTCACAATGGCAAACATTTATGCAAAGTTATATTAAAATACCTCAATGCATGTAGGAGTTATGCTCCAAACAAGCATTTTTCTCTTACTTCTAAGTGTGACCTTGACCTTTGACACAGAGACCTTCTTCATAAGTGTGACACTAACCTCCATGATCATGAACACTGGTACCAAGTATCATTAAAATTCACCCATGCATATTGAAGATATGCTCCACACAAAATCTGGACATGTCATCATCTCTAGTGACCTTTACCTTGCATATATGGACCAGGATTAAGTGTGTAATGCTCAGTCTAATGATGGTGAACATATAATATAGAACATATAATCCCTCAATTCATGATGGCTAAATGGTCCATACTCACATTTTCATATTTTCATCAGACTTTTGAATGACCTTGGCCACAGGGACCTGAATTTTGCATGCAACACTCTGACTCACAATTTATGCCAAGTTATATTAAAATACCTCAATGCATGTAGAAGTTATGCTCCAAACAAGCATTTTTCTCTTACTTCTAAGTGTGACCTTGACCTTTGACTTAGAGATCTGGTTCATGCGCACGACTTTACCCCCCATAATGGTGAACATTGGTACCAAGTATCATTAAAATCCATTGATGCACATTGAAGATATGCTCCAGACAAAACTGGACGCCGCCCATGCCTGCCATGGGCGTTCCCATAATACATCCCGTTTTTCAAATGGGGGTATAAAAATGTGTTTGTAATAACAAAAAAATATACATATTTTCAAAAAAGAAAAGAATAAAAAACTAACAAAGTGTAGAAATAAAGATCTGACTACATAAAGAACACAGTTCACTTTAATTTCCTGGATATACTCACTTCCTGTTTCCTTGAAGAATATATCGTACACGTAACCAGGATATTTCTTATCTAAGTATTCTACTGGTAACTTCCCACTGGCATCTCTAGCCATTACACTGTAAAATGTAACAAAAGAGATCTACATTTTTGTTCTCTAAAACAAAAAGGTATCAAGCAAAATAGTTCTGTTCCCTCCCACCTCTCAAGCTGCTAACACAATTTTATGAGTAGTAGTATTCTTGCATATTTTTCAGTTTATAATCTAATTCTAGGCAGACAGATTATGTACCCTGTTTCTTGATGCGAAAAATGCCCCCAACTTATTTAAAGTTCTTCAATATGTGAAAGATCTGTTTACATGAAATTTGGACACACTTTAAGGTTCTTGGTTTGAAACCCAAATGAGGATGCTTATTTCCCCCTAACTAAAATATTATGAAGGTTGTATGAAGCTTATCTCCTTGTCTCAGTGTCAGGCAATATGTTAGGACTTCATTCAGATCACAGCTAGTATATAGCAGAAAATTACCACAGTCAAGAATAGCATTGTCTTACAATATAAGAGGATTGGTTTGATTGGGGTTTAACGCCAGTTTAACAGCTAAGGTCATATCCTGGTGGTCAGTCCACCTAACCAGTGTTCCTGGGTATCCAACCAGTTTATTAACCAATTTCTCCAGAACAGAGAAGTGACTGACAACTTCCTCACTTGCTTCTGAGGTGAGGGACAAATGACCTATAGATCAATTATCACGGAGAAATTTTGCCGGCCCTGATGAGGACTGAACCGGAATCATCAATATTGACAACCCGATGCTCTACTGATTGAGCTAGCTGGGCCGGGCCAATATAAGAGGACAGAATGCTGCTGTTTGCAGGTGACCTCCTAACCAGAGTTGTGGCAAGGTGAGCAAATTATCGACCATTTTGGAAGTGAAGGGTTTGATTTGAGTAATTTTAGAGGGCTATATATGGAACATTGCTGTGAAATGTAGTGGCAAACTAGAGCTATCACTAAATGTGATTAATACCCCCAAAACACCACTACAGAACAGTGGAAGTTATCAATTTAGTAACAGAATACTTTGTAAAAAAAAATGAAAAAGAGTTATGGTTGTGGGCAATTAAAGATAGTTGTGGTTCTTGTACATTGCATTTCCTCTCATTGTGCTTGACCATTGTATGAAGTTGCATTGAATTCCAAAAAATAGTTTTCAAGTTATTCTCCAGACAAAGAAAACTAACAAAGGGCAATAACTGTGCAAACAGTGAAGACAGAGTTATAGCTCTTGTACATTTCACATCCACTCAATGTGCTTGACCATTGTATGAAGTTGCATTGAATTCCAACGACGAGTTTCCAAATTATATTCTGGAAAAGGAAATCCAAGGAAGGGCAAAAACTCTGCAAATAGTGAAGATGGAGTTATAGCTCTTATACAATGATCTTGATCATTGTATGAAGTTGCATTGAATTCAAACCAGTATTTTTCAAGTTATGCTCCAAATAAAGAAAACAAACTAAGGGTAATAACTCTGCAAATAGTGAACATGTAGTTTTGACTCTTGGACACTGCACTTCCTCTCATTGTGCTTGACCATTGTATGAAGTTGCATTGAATTCCAACCAGTAGTTTTCAAGTTTTGCTCTATACAAAAGAAAACCAACAAAGGGCAATAACTCTGCAAATAGTGAACATGGAGTTATGATTCTTGGACACTGCACTTCCTCTCATTATGCTTGACCATTGTATGAAGTTGCACTGAATTCGAACCAGTAGTTTTCAAGTTTTTCTCCCTATAAAGGAAAACCAATACAGGGCAATAACTCTGCAAATAGAAAATTTGGAGTTATGATTCTTGAACAATGCACTTCCTCTTATTGTGCTTGACCATTTTATGATGTTGCACTGAATTCAAACCAGTAGTTTTCAAGTTTTCTCCCTATAAAGGAAAACCAACAAAGGGCAATAACTCTCAAAAAAGTGAAGATGGAGTTATGATTCTTGAACACTGCACTTCCTCTCATTGTGCTTGACCATTGTATGATGTTGCACTGAATTCCAAAAATATTGTTTTCAAGTTTTTCTCCCTATAAAGGAAAACCAACAAAGGGCAATAACTCTCAAAATAGTGAAGATGGAGTTATAATTCTTGAACTCTGCACTTCCTCTCATTGTGATTGACCACTATGTGAAGTTGCAATGAATTCCAACCAGTAGTTTTCAAGTTTTGCTCTATACAAAGGAAAACGAACAAAGGGCAATAACTCTGCAAATACTGAACATGGAGTTATGATTCTTGGACACTGCATTTCCTCTCATTGTGCTTGACCATTGTATCAAGTTGCACTGAATTCCATCTAGTAGTTTTCAAGTTATGCTCCGGACAAGGAAAACCAATAAAGGGCAATAACTCTGAAAATAGTGAAGACGGAGTTATGTTTCTTGGACACTGCACTTCCTCTCATTATTCTTGACCATTGTATGAAGTTGCATTGAAATTCCAACCAGTAGTTTTTAAGTTATGCTCCGGACAAGGAAAACCAATAAAGGGCAATAACTCTGAAAATAGTGAAGATGGAGTTAAGATTCTTGGACACTGCACTTCCTCTCATTGTGCTTAACCATTGTATGAAGATGCATTGAATTCCAACCAGTAGTTTTCAAGTTATGCTCTTGACAAGGTACACCCCGACCAACCGCCCACCAGACTGACCAACCAACCACCTGGTGACTCCTATATACCTCCCAAACTTCGTTTTAGGGGTATAATGACTTCATGAGGTGATGTTGTTTTAATATTTTTCTATTTTATGCTTTTGTGGCCCTTATGTGCAATTTAGCAAATAAGTGTGGACAAAATTAGAAAAGGATAATATACGGAACATTTCTGTAAAATTTGAAGGAAAATGGCTAAGCAGTCTGAGAGAAAATGTCATTTGAAGCCAAATATTGACCAATATCTATTTTTAGTTCTGGTGGTCATTTTGTTCAATGGAGCAGAACATTTTGAGCTATTTTAATAGAGGGCTATGTAAGGAACCTTTCTGTGAACGATGGTGGAAAATGACCTTGCAGTTTATGAGGTGATGGTGTTTGAATTTTTATATTTAGCTTTTGCAGGCCTTATGTGCAATGTAGCTGAACAGTTTAAGCAATTTTAGAAAAGGGCAATATAAGTCAAGTCAAGTCAAAATGGCCTGTGTTGTTTTTGAGGAGATGTCATCTGAAGTAATTGTTGGCGGGGCATGCCAGAAACAAGGTGATCACTAAAGCTCATCCTGAGCATTTTCTGAGGTGAGTTAGAAACTGCAGGTATGTTTTAAAAAAAAGATTTTTAAAACTAGAATTTATGTGAAAGAACAGGTCATTTTAAGGATTTCGCTTTGATTTTCAAAAACAACAACACAAGAATCTTCACAAAACTGAAACAAAACGAAACAACAAGGGATACTGTACAGCCAGTTATATTTGGTACCCACAATCATTTTTTAGAAATCTGGCAGGATCTTACTATGGACCTAAGGAAAATACTGTGAAAACTCAATGGTGAGACAAGTTTAAGAATCTGTCAAGCTTTTACTGTATTAGTGTATCATAACTGTCTGCAAAAGTATCCCCAAAAAATGGCATAGAAAAAACTAAACCCTAGCAAAATATTAGGTTTTTGATTTGATATATTACCTTAAACCTTTTTCCATTATTATCTCTGTCACCTTGCACAGGACATCTGCCTCTGGTGGTGGCCGAAGTTTCGTAATGCAATGAAATACTGAATCTCCTTTGCCATTAACACTAGTATTGTCACTACTTATGATATTCACTTTTGGAATACTCTCTATAAAGGAGGTTCTTCCTGAAAATAAAATAATATAATAAAAAGAACAAGAGCTGTCACTGGAAACTGACCTATGCCCCCAAAATGTAGCTTTGAAATGAAACTGTTGTAAATGTATAATTGAATATGCCTGAGGAAAAAATAGAGCATGAAGTGAAGGTAAATGGTAAAGTAATGTTTTTCCACTTCAGATTCTTATATGAAGGTTGAAAACATAATTATTCAATGAAATAGAAAGCTGTGAGTTTGGCCGTGAATATGAACAATATTGTTTTATTCCCAACCCCTACTGATGTTTTATATATAATAAAATCCCCCAAGCAGTTTTGGAGATGCAGCTTGGACAAGATTTTAATATAAAAAGTTATAGTAAACAATGTCTAAGGGCCTATAACTCTGCCAAAAAAAATCTGAGCATAAACTCCTGAGGGCATGCACAACAAGGCTTGGTGACAAACATTCCTGTAAAGTTTCAATGAAATCCTCCAAGCAGTTTTAAAGAAAAATTGTGGAGAAGATTTTAATAAAGAAGTAAGAGTGAAAAATGACTAAGACCCCATAACTCTGCCAAAAATAATCCGACCAGAAACTCCTGAAGATATGCACAAGTAGGCTTGGTGACAAACACTCCTGTGAAGTTTCAATGAAATCCCTCAAGTGGTTTTGGAGATGAAGTGTGGACAAGACTTTATTTAGAAGTTAGAGTAAACTAGAAATGTGTCCATAGGACACAGATGCCCCCACATTCCTGTAAAGTTTCTTGACTGTAGGTGCAGCCCTTTTGCAGGTACAGGCAACACAAGTTGAAAATTACTATTTTTGACTAAGTAAGGGGCCATCACTGTAACAGTTCCAAATAAATCTATATGGGAAACCCAAGGTGCACAACTTCACAACATTCCTGTAAAGTTTCTTGACTCTAGCTCCAGTGCTTTTGGAGCTACAGGCGACACAACTTTTTGGGACGGACAGACAAGGGCAAATCTAAATGCCCCCTCCCCCCCCCGCCACCCCCCGAATGGAGGCATTAAAAAAAAAAAAGGGGGGACCCATAACTCTGCCAAAATTAAATCGAGTGGAATCTCCTGATGATATGCACAACAAGCTTGGTGACAAACACTCCTGTTAAGTTTCAATGAAATCCCTCAAGTGGTTTTGGAGATGAAGTGAGAACAAGATTTTAGAGTGAACTAGAAATGTGTCCATAGGGCACAGATGTCCCCACTCAACCTAGCTACTCATATAGCTAGCAATATAGCCACGAGATAGTCATGCACGCTGAATCATTAATAAGATTGGTTTAACAAAATGTCAACTATAAGAAACCTGTTGTGGTGTGAAAACTCAAAATACTGTCTCCAACACTGTGACCAATGGATGAATATTATCCTTCACAATTCTGTATGCATAGTTGGACATTCTTGGAGTTTACAGATGGTAAACAGGTGTGTTCATGTCTAATTTGTACTAAGTTCCTAAGTTATATGTTCTGTAAGTCAGGCTGTTTATAAAATGTCCATTGTCATCTAAATAGCAAACAATTTTAAGAAATTGTTGGAACAGAATTTCACCATTTCCATACTTAAATCTTGAATTCTGCTTAAGCTGGTGCAAACGGGCGTGGACGGTACTTTGCATTTTCCATTACTGTCCATAAACATGCTCAATCAAACTGAGTCTGCAATTTATCCATTGGAACAGCGTTAAACTCACTAAGAAGAAGGAAAATATTTTGGGTATCAAACTGTAGGGCAACAATGGTGTGTTCTCAGAAGTAGGTTGACAGGTAGGATAATCTGGGTTGTAGAATATTATTCTGTATGTAGACAAGGTCAAGTGTAGAACCACCTCTGTGAGTTGAAAGCTGGACACACTGGGAATAGTTATTCAATTTCTGTGACAATCTTGTATAATTTGTAGAATTAAAAGCTAAGTTGAAATCTCCAAGCAGTACAGCTGGAGCAGTTTGGTCTGCAATATGTGTTAGATCATTAATAACGTCTGTTATGTTCAAGGATGGAGATCTATAGAGAAGACAGAATGACCTTGGACAGAGCTCTGATGAGATGGTAACTGACACTTGTTCCATATGAGGTTGATGTGAAACACTTGAAGTTGTCACTGGCAACTTATCTTGTGTGCAGAACAACAAACCATGGCAAGTTGTCTTCTCGTGACAAAGGCAAACATGTCAAGCTCCACCCAACACGCTGATGGTACTGTACTTAATTCTCTTAGACATTTGCTTCAGTCATACACAGTATGTCAACCCTGCTCAGAACTGGGTGACTCTAGCTCCAGTGCTTTTGCAGGTACAGGTGACACAAATTAAAAATTGCAAATTTTGAGTATGTAAGGGGCCATAACTCTAACAATTCCGAATAAAACTATATGGGAAACCCCAGGTGCACATCTTTACATGCTGATTAACATTCCTGTAAAGTTTCTTGACTGTAGGTGCACCGCTTTTGCAGGTACAGGTGACACAAGTTGAAAATTACTATTTTTGACTAAGTAAGGGGCCATAACTGTAACAGTTCCAAATAAATCTATACGGGGAAACCCCGGGTTCCAACTTCACATGCTGATCAACATTCCTGTAAAGTTTCTCGACTCTAGCTCCAGCTCTTTTTGGGCTTCAGGCGACACAACTTTTTGGGACAGACGGATGGACAAGGGCAAATCTAAATGCCACCCCCTCCCCCCCCCCACCCAAATGACTAAATGCCCATAACTCTGCCAAAGCGAAATCTCCTGAAGACATGCACAACTAAGCTTGGTGACAAAAACTCCTGTTAAGTTTCAATGAAATCCCTCAAGCTGTTTTGGGGATGAAGCGAGGACAAGATTTTACCAGACAGATGGATGGACGGACAGACAGTGCGATTACTATATGCCTCCCTTTCAACAAAATGCCTGTTATGTGTGCAAGTTTGATTTATAAAAAAATCCATAAATGACCTGAAAAACACAAAACAATTAAAAATAAATTCAACACCCGAGGCATATGTTTTCATCTTAAGCCTGAAAATTTATTATTACATAATCTTCAAATATGGAAAATTTGCAGTTTCCACTAACCTGTTCGTAAGGCAAATCTAACTGTTGCATGTAAAGGGCAATCGTCCTGGTCGACAGCCATGAACTGATAAATCTGTGGACCTCCATGATAACAAATCGTAAATAGCACGGCATCCAACCATGGTCCTTCTTTTTTTGGATCGCACGTGTCAAGGTACTTAAATATTGTGTTTATCTGAATCTCACCTGTATATGCTTTACCTGCAACACCTGTGCAAAATTCTTCGAAAGTGTCGACTGGAAGAAAATATTAAAATGTTTAAAGGGCAAACTGATATAATGTAGTTTTAGACCGAAATTAACATCATAATATATTTAATGTTTCTTGTAACACATATTTGAAATTATTTGAAAAATAAAATGCAATGGCACAGAACAGAATATACACGTATACAGAACAAGTTTCTTGTCAATATAATTCATTTCCTGAGTTTTTCAAAACAAATATTCTTAAAATTGACGTTTCTGAAAAAAAGACATGAAGATAGTACATACTGGTAATTATAATGATATAATTCATTCTTGACTAAATATTTTAATTTTCATTCCCAACTGTATTTTTTTTCTCACTTCTTTCATGTTTAAATTTGTTTTAAAACTTACATATTATTTTGTTGCCAAACCTCTTCTTCTCCAAGTTTGGTCCCAATATGAGGTAGGCAATACCTTTCCATTCCACATTTCTACTGAGACGCACAAGAACCTGTGGCCAAACCACACTGTCAATGAACCTGAGCTGATTGTAGCAATCATGAAAATGCTCGCCTGTGAAATAAAATTATTATCATCAAGTTCTCACTGTTACATGCCAACCATATAAATGTATGATCAGCATAATAAATAGTCAATCATTAAGTCACATGGAGGACTGTGGTTAATGGGTAGTACACTGGACTATACAAGAATAGTATACAAGTATATGCAAGTCACTGTTTCAAACCCTGTTAAAAGTTAAAATCTACAGTGCAAATTACGACTTCCACCCAGGAGGCAATCACCAACAATTAATTCTAAGTTATAAGAACTTGTTTCAAAATCAAAGTAAACCCTCAAAAACGTTCTAAATAAAATTAGAACTGATCTCTGTAACACACTTTGCAATACTAGAGTTTTTCTAAGAGATAATTGTTCCCTTACTTGGAATGTGTTTGCAATACTAGAGTTTTTCTAAGAGATTATAGTTCCCTTACTTGGAATGCATTTGCAATACTAGAGTTTTTCTAAAAGATAACAGTTCTCTTACTTGGAATGTGTTTCAGGAGCCCAACAGCTTCAATCAGGAAACTGAGCTTCACATCACTTGAGACTTCAGATTTAACATAACCATCCATATAGGCACGGAATGCATCATGGTTGGAACCCATTGTTAGCAGTACCTTTGCATTCCACCAATGTCCCTGTACAAAACATCATAGAATGTATTGATCAATCATGATACAAATTAATTCACCAGCTAAGCTAGAATCAGAATGTAAGTTTTTTCTCAATCTTGTCTTTGGTGGACAGTAAATTCCAATACATTCCTTTCCTTTAAACAGGTAATATGAACATTCTTGTAATTGATTGTGTAAGACATATGAATAAACTCTTAAAAATTTTCTTTCATATAAACCATGACACATTCTAGCTTAGTTTTTACTTTTCAAAGGTAAGACCTGGTTTAAGCAGTTTGCAATTTTATCAGAGAGAAACCAGGATAATACAGCACCTTTCAACATATTTTCCAATGAAAAAAAAAAAAACTCGAAACAAGCACTATGTTCAAATAAATGCCTGCCCCCTTGGGGGTCTGGCAGGTACAGCTCATCAAAGTGCATGCACCGGTGAAGTTTTGAGGCTGTACGTGGAAGGATTTTAGTCAAGGTTAATGTTTTTACTATGACAAACAAACTAACAAACAAACACATAGACAGGCCAAAAACAATATACCCCCCCCCCCCCTCCAGGGGAATAAAAACAAGAAAACAAGAGGAATAATCCAGACCATGCTGAATTTAAAGACCATGAAGTGTCTTTAGAATCTAAATAAAAACACAAAAAATAAAAAGATAACATAAAATATTTTCTTAAAAAGTTGTAAATTGTATTTTACTTTATGGTATGCAGAATCACAGGAAATGGCTGCCAAAGCATTAGTGAGTGCTTCAGTGTAGTTTGTCAGAGTGAAGAACACATTAGCTTGGTTACTGTACACAATGGCTGCTTCTTTGTAAAGCAGCTTGGATCGTTGTGAGATCTTTAATGCTTCCTGATAAAATTTCAAGGCCTCGGTATGGTTCCCGACTTTAAGTGCTGCATTTCCCTGAGATTTCAGTTCTTCGAGATCTTTACGAAGTTCATCAACTGCACAAGAAGATATCAAAAAAATATGAACACATATAAACCTTAAATAAAACAATGCCAAAACATATCTTAAGCATTAGTGAACTATTACATACAGCACAACCTGTCATAAACAACCAAAGGAGAGCATTAAAACAGTTGCTTAAACAAGGCAGTCTGAAGGACAGCTATATCCCTTGCTGCAGTAGAACATTGGAATTGATAACAAGTGTGAAGACAGAAGGTTAGACCTCCCAATATGACAAAGGATAATGATTTTTACGGAAAATGGGCAGCTACATTTGGACCTCACATTTGTAGCAGTTTAAAAGTTATGGAGCAGACACGAAATGTGGACTTTTTTATATATGACCTTTAAGTGTGACCTTGACCTTGGGAGTAGTGACCTGGTTGTTGTGCTTTGCACATTGTCTCATAATGGTGATCATTTGTGCCAAGTTATTTAAAAAAACTTTCAAGCAGTTAAAAAGTTATTGAGCAGACACTAAATGTGGACCTTTTTTATATATGACCTTAAGTGTGACCTTGAACTTCGTGATAGCGACCTGGTTGTTGCGCTCTGTACATCGTCTCATAATGGTGATTATTTGTGCCAAGTTATTTTAAAAACTTTCAAGCAGTTTAAAAGTTATTGAGCGGACACTAAATGTAGACATTTTTTATATATGACCTTTAAGTGTGACCTTGACCTTTGGGATAGCAAGCTGGATGTTGCGCTATGCACATCATCTCATAATGGTGATCATTTGTGCCAAGTTATTTTAAAAACTTTCAAGCAGTTTAATAGTAACAAGCGGACACGAAATGTGGACTTTTTTATGAGCTTTAAGTGTGACCTTGGCGGTAGCAACCTGGTTGTTGTGTTCTGCACATATTCTCATAATGGTGATTATTTGTGCCAAGTTATTTTAAAAACTTTCAAGCAGTTTAATAGTAATGAAGCAGACATGAAATGTAGACTTTTTTATATATTACCTTTAAGTGTGACCTTGACCTTGGGGGTACCGATCTGGTTTTGTGCTCTGCAAATCGTCTCATAATGGTGATTATTTGTGCCAAGTTATTTTAAAAACTTTCCATGCGTTAAAAAGTTATGGAGCGGACACGAAGTTTCTGACAGACAGCGCCATTCCTATAATCCCCTCCACGCTACATGGCAGAGGATTAACAAGATGGTCTATTAATGAAGTTAAGATACATGTATTGTTTCCTCAATTCTGATTCCTTGTTTTTATAACTGCCAGCAAATTCTAACCAATAAATGTGTCAAAAATGTTTTTATACAGTTAGAATGGGTATGGAAAGTCCCTGAAGTTTTTTATGTTTTTATATCATGAACATTTGAGTGTGGAGCAGGAAAATGCTAAATTTGTGAATTTCTTCCCACATCTTTGTGCCATTCTAGACTTAAACATTTTAAGCACAGAACTGGCCTGAATAATATTCAACTAATATATGAGTTCTCAAACTGTAATTATTTTATTCAACGGACAACCTATCCAGTTTCTCAACAAATCCTCATGTTTTTCCTCTATACTGACATGTGAAAAACTTCTACACTTCAAAAATCTTTTCCAATGGACAAGTATCCACAGTTTAAATCCCTGCTGTCAAAATATAATCAATTGTAAAAACTAGTGTCATTTTTATCTACTCAATTATACCTATCACTCAAATTCCACAAGTTATAAAACATCCACCTGCAGAGAGATGAAAGAAAGACTGCTTTATTATGGTTTGAAATCTATTCCCTATCGAAACTGGACAGCAAACATATCATTATTATCTATGAGATTGGAGGTGGTCAAGAATACCCTAAAATGGCTGAGTGCTTTAAACATTCCAAAATATTTTATCAACAAGCTTGGGAATAAACCTTTATCAGATTTGTAGAATAAAGTTCATGTTATCTTGTACAAGTTAATGTTTTCATTAATGAGCTAAATGAACAATTGCACTAACATGAAAGGAAGTTTTGGTATTGTTCATTTCCTAAATTATATACTTAGTAACTTTTTATGTAAAGACTACTCAGCATTGAGGAAATTATCTCTGTGTTTGACAAAGAGTTCTTTTTGTTTCAGTGTCACCCACAAGCAAATGTATAGTCCATTTAGTTTACAAGACAGCTTTTGTCTGTATGCAGTATTCAACACTTATTCTTTATGCAAAGTTTCTGAATTAAAGGCAATCAGAGACATTTTATTAATGAGCCATGGACTTTTTCGCAAACCCCTGTCACAATAAGCACCTGGTGGAGTTCCTACCTAACACATCATAAACCCCTAATGATGACCTCCTCAAACACTAAGCCACAGTCACAAAAAGCTTAAAAAGTATAATAGAAATTCTGTTTCGAACTGTAGTCTTCAAATAGATATTCTTACCTGATTTTGATGCAGACAAAAGTAACTGGTAAACTTTGTCCCCTTCCTTTACATAGTCTATTGGCTTTTTACCATTTTTGTCCATGATTTTAGCTTCACAGTTTGCTGCTAACAGTTTCTCCAGTATCAATGTGGCATGCTGCGTGTGAACTTGTGGGGACTGTACAAGAACATGGAGGACAGTAGAACCCTTGTCATCCTGTTCATTTTTCTTCTCTGCACTGTTTTTATACTTTTCCAATACACATTTCAACATTTCCTGTAAGCCTGGAATTCATACTAAGCTTTTGTTCAAACAATTAATATACCTAAAAAAAAACCCTTAAAATTCAAGTAGAAATCATCCTGAAAACAACAGATACCTTGAAAACCATTGCAAAAGCTCACACAAAAACTGTGTTCAAAGCTCCTGTTTTCTTGACACTTAGTATTATGCTCCTGGACAAATTCTGAAACCAGGTCTGAAAATCACTATCAGCAGAATTTAAGAAAACGATGTCATTCTTAAACTAAGGCCATAAAAAACAAACAAGTTATAACATTGTAAAATCTAAAAACAATACACGGAAGTTTGACTAAGGTTTGACTAATCTTACACAGACAAACAAAACTAGAGCTATCACAGGAGTATTAATACCCCCCAAATTGCACTTTGTTGTAATGAAGAAGCCATCTGAAGAGTGGGGACTTGTGATCTTCACTGTTTATTCCCAAATAGACATCATCCATCACTGAACTGAAGTCCATGAGTACGTTTTCAGGAAGGCTGATAACAAGGAGAGCAATTTATTGTCCAGAATCAGTTTTCAAACAACTGTGACCTTGACCTTAACCAGTTTGACAGAGCATTCTTAACCTGGTAAGTTCTCAAACAGGTTGATGATAATGAAAGTAAGTTACTGTCTGTAAACCATATACTTATGTGACCCTGACCTTTGACAGTTTGACTGCAAAATTAATAGGGATCATCCTTCAAGTGTTTGAAATCCATAGGTAAGTTTTAAGGAAGGTAGATGACAAGGAAACCAAGTTCTGGTCCGGAAACCATGTTCATTGTCAAACCAGTCACCCTGACCTTTGATTTTCTGAACCCAAAATCGAAAGGTATTATCTTTCAAGTGGTTGAAGTCCAAGTATGAGTGTTCAGGATGGTAGATGATAAGGAAGGCGTGTTTTGGTCCAGAAACTGTTTTCTTATGTCAAATCCCTGTGATCTTGACTTTTTGATGGTTAGGCCCTAAAATCGATAGAGATAATTCTTCATGTGGCTGAAATCCATGTATATTTCGGGCAGATATATGATACAGAAAGCAAGTTGCCGTCTATATACTGTTTTCATTTTTCAAAGCACCTTGACCTTGACCCCAAAATCAATGGGGATTATCATTGACTGAGTAGAAGTACATGTGTAAGTTTTCATGCAGGCAGATGATAAGGAAAGCAAGTAATGATCCAGGAAGGATTTTGTCTTCAGCCATACACAAACAGATGGATCAGCTGATTCCAGTATACTCCCAGCCACAATTTCATTTGGGGGTGGGGGTATAATTACTTTGCATTATTTGAAGCATTTTAGAAAGGAACTTTTTATTTTAGTTGTTGAAATTATTCCTATGTCCCAAAACAGTATTTCAGTTAAAACTGACAGGAGTTTCCATTACCAACAGAAACATAATACCATGACCTAGTTTCCTCATATGAAACTGCTAGATTTACACAGAATGAGTCTACCTGACTGCAATGCTAAACCAATGAACCTGGTTCCAGTGAGAGATTGTGGTGATTAACAAATCATCAACCTGGAACATCTGCCTTTACACCTGCTTCAAAAGCATTAATTCCATGCTTTTTTTATTACCTAAACGAAGTGACAGACCCACTACAAAATGCAGGGTGGGTGTGCCAAAATACTGTCCAATCTCTTCGACAAATGCTCCCCTTTCTATCAAAGATACTGCCAAATCTTCTCCCCAGGCCTTAATCTCATTGTCTTTCAGGGACTTTAGCATAGCTGCAATATTCAAGTCATCCACCATCCAAGTTGCTGTTTCAACACACTCAAGATCGGAAGAAACACCCCTGGAAGCAAGAGAACTGTAGTACCAACACTTTTTCATTAAAAACATTTCAGATAGCCATATAACTAAAGCAGTTTTTTCCCTGAATGCAAGGAGTTCTCTATGACATCATTACAGATTCTATCAGGATAAACTCACTTCTTGTACTGAAATTATCGTATTATAATGGATGGCACTAACACATAAAGTTAAGAAGCTAAATTTTTTATATTGATAAAATATCCATGTCATTTTGAAATAATTTTAAGCAGAAACTGGGAAAATAGGTGTCAATTTTTAAAATCATTTAAGAAATTCTATAAGCCACTGGCTATTTCGGCTACTGGTGGCGCTAACATAGAGTATCAATTTCATTTTTTACTTAGCTTGAACATGATTAAATGATTTAAAACACTTATGACATAACACATGATGTTTAATGGAAAATATCAATAAACATGTCAATAAAAAGACAAGAACAGCCTTCTTGGCATCAAAGTACCGTAATAACTTAATTGTTGGTTTTTGTGAAAGTTCAAGTATATTTCATTAGTTCAAAAAGTTCACTTGTGGCTTTGCCATTCATGAAAATTATCACTTTAATACTCACTTAGAGAAATATATATTGATCTAGCAACAGAACTAACAATGACCCTGTATTTTCTACTCGACCGTTACAAATACATGTATAAACCAGGTTTATTTTTCAAGAGAAAATTATCTCCCTTTACTCAACTCTATTCTTAATGCTGATGATATGCATTTCTAAACTTAGCATTGATGACTTCTGTGGAGTTTGACTGAATTATCCCAGATAGTATAGGACAAATAGCAGACACTGCAACAAGTCCTCTTAAAATCAATTAACAAAAAAGTGTTGAAGTTATGCACAATTAGGCTTGGTCCTAACCTTGTAGAGAAGTTTGGCTAACGTCTGCCCAAGCGTATAGCAGAACAAACTAGAGCTATCACTAAATGTGATTAATACCCCCGCAAGACTGCTTCAGAACTGAAGAAGTTATTAGTAACAGAATACTTTGTAAAAGAATTGAAATAATGGGTAATTAAAGATAGTTGTGGTTCTTGTACACTGCATTTCCTTTCACTGTGGTTGACCATTGTATGAAGTTGCATTGAATTCCAACCATTAGTTTTCAAGTTATGCTCCAGACAAAATACAATAACTCTGCAAATACTGAAGAAGGAGTTATGGCCCTTGTACACTGCACTTTCTGTCATTGTGCTCGACCATTGTATGAAGTTGCACTTAATTCCAAGCATTACTTTTCAAGTTATGCTCCGGACAAGGATAAGAATGCAATAAGGGCGGTAACTCTGATGAAAAGCAATGAAGCTCAAAATGTAGAAAATATGCACACTGAACTGCAGTTGTTACTGATCATATATCGTATGTGTGAATTCTGGCCGATATTTACCCAGTGGTGTCAGAGTTGTCCAGACAGAATACAAACAGCAAAAGGTTAATATGTCTGTCCCATAAGGTGGGAGACATAATGATCTTAAACATATTGAGCATCAGGGCTCAAGAAAACCCAAAATTTGCTGGTTTTGACCAAATTTCAGCTTCCTGGATTGATTTTTTTATGTCCAATACTTCTTAAACAAGAGAGCCATGATGGCCCTGGATCACTCACCCGAGTACTAAGCAAACGTAAAAAAAAAACAGTATTACATTTTCTAACTGAAGATTTGTGAGTGCCTGCAAACCAAATATCTAAAATATTAGTCAATAAATAAAGGCTCTATGACAGAAAGTAGAAAAATATATTATAAGCTGGGGTGATCTTGACCTTGACCCAGTTACCTCAAACCCCACCTTAGGCTAGAGGTCCATGCAAGGATCCTACATACCAAATTTCAAAGATATTAGTCTATAGATGAAGTCTTTATAAGGTAAAGTTGATAAATCTATTTTCAGCCTCTGTGACCTTAACCCCAATTTAATGAAAAAGGTTCAGGTGTCTTTATACGAAATATTTAAAATATCAATCGATAAATATAGGCTCTATGACAAAAAGTAGAAAAATCTATTTTAGCCTAAGTGACCTTGACTTTGTGACCTAAAACACATACCTAAGGGTAGAGATTCTTGCATTTTACCTACATATCAAATATCTTAGATACCAGTTGATAAATGAAGAGTGCAAAAACCTATTTTTAGCCTTTGTGACCTTGACCTTTATCTAAGTGAATGGCAGAGATTCATACATGGTTCCTTTATACCAAATATCTAAGATATCAGTCAATAAATTAAGGCTCTATGATAATAATTCGAAGTCTATTTTAAGCTGCGGGCAGGTCCAATTTTGACCTAGGGGCAAAGATTTGAACAAAGTTGGCAGATGTCTACCAGGTCATGTAATACATCAAATATCTTAACATAAGGCATTGTGGATACTGAAGGGGAAACTTTTTTGCCATGCAAGTCTTTACAAAAATCAAGTGACACCTGGGACTGGGTCAATTTTGACCACAAGAGTATCATTTGAACAAATGTTGTAGAGGAATTCTAGATGATGATCCATGCAGAACATCGAAGCACTAAGCCTTCTGGTTTCATAGAAGAAGATTTCCCTATATAAGCCTTTATTAAATCAAGTGACCCCTGGGGAGGAGCCATTTATGACCCCAGGGGCATAATCTTTGTAGAGAATCTCTAGGTGAACCCATATGCCAAATATCAAATCCCAAAGCATAGTAGTTTCAGACAAGAAGATTTCTGAAGTTTTTCCTATGTATGCCTCTACATAAACAACTGACCCCTGGGAAAGGGTCAATTTTGACTCCGGTCAATTATCTGAACAATCTTGGTAGCGGTCTACTAGACAATACTTTGTGCAAAATTTTAGGGCCTGGCTTGTGGTTTCATGAAGAAGATTCCTTAAGATTTTCCTACACATTTCTATGTAAAACATGTGACCCTTAGGGCATGGCCAATTTTAACACCAGGGATATAATTTGAATAAATTTGGTAGAGCACCTCTAGATAATTCACCACGCAAAATATCTAAGCTCTAGGTCTTGTGCTTTCAGACAAGCCATTTTTTTTTGTTGCCATGTTAACCAGAGTTCTACATGGAATGAAATTATATGAACAATTTTGATAGAACTTCATGCTAGGAATATTCCTGTCAAGTTTCATCAATATTGGCCCAGTGGAGATGTCGTTTGAAGAAAAATGTGAACGGACATACGATGTACGATAGATGCTGGACGATGGGCTATCTTAACAGCTCATCTGCACTCTATGGGTCTTGGACTGATTGAGATTTGAAAATATCCGAAGCTCAGCTGGGAATGTTTCTGTATTTGTTATTTATAGTTAAACTGATTATTGCCCAAGTTTGGTACTTACTCATTATACCCAGTAAGGAGCAGGGCCACACTCTGCCACTGGTTCTGGGTAACTAACTTGTGAACAACTCTTGTCCACACCCCATCGGATTGTACCCCATCTGGTATCATCAATCTAGTGTTTAATAATCTCTCCAGACTATCTACAAGAAGATGCAACAAAACTTAAGTCACTGTTTTCACTTGGGTTTTTTTTTGTTCATTGCATGCATATACGGTATATGTAAATTTCAGCAACTTAATAAAAATTCAGGTGTTTCTTACCTATTTCAAGAGAATATGATAGTTTCAGATTTCAGTATAACTGTATAAAGAAAATCAACATGAATTTTCTGATTGGAAAAATCTTCACCCATAATAACTTTTAAATGATACGAGAGTCAGAGTAAACGATTGATCAACAAACTGATTAATCTGTGTAACAATACTTCACATAATGAATTAGTTGAAATTAACTTTAACCTGCTGGAACCGAAAGTGATTGGCCTTTGCCACCAGTATACAGCCAGGCCAGCCTGCACATCCGTGCAGTCTGACCAGGCTCTGTACTGTTGGTAGCTAAATTTTTGTATTTTGATATTGAAATCCCTTAAACTTTGAATGAAGTATTCCAAATTCAAAGCTGGACAAATCCATTACAAAAATTCAGCAGGTTCAGGGTTAAAGGGTCACACCCGGCAAATGATGAATGATATACTGCACGGTTACATATTTACTTTCAGCTCATTCATTGTACATGTAAGATAAAATCTAGTTGATAATATAAGGAAGAATATGTATTCAATAATGATTCTGTATAGCATATATTCACTGAAAGAGGAAATAAACATTTGCAATAAATCACTAACCACTGAATAACTGTATAACACTTCACTAAATATAGACTAACAGCATTTAATGCAAACAATTTAACAATTAGAGTTTTTTGACTCATACTTTAATAAGGCACAATATCATTCTAATTTTACAGATTGTGAAGGAGATGAAAAACTCTATGGGTATGTCTTTGTAATGCACAAAAAAATCTACATGTATGCCAGAGATTCAAATAGTAGATGGTTGTGTATAGGTCTATCAGTAGGCACTCTGAGAGAATTTTCCAACTGAATTTCAAATAAAAACTGTCCTGTTGCACTTTGATTTCTCTCTGTAACAAAGGAAAATGTTTCAATGCACAAAAAATTATAAAAATGATTACCACTTATCGGAGCCTTTGGTACTAGGGTACAGATTTCTGCAAGGAAGTCAACAACGTCATGTTCTTCCCCCTCTCCAATCATAGCCCGTCTCAATCCCTCTATAAGGTGAGGCATAGCTCTTTCTATACCTTTGTATCCACCTTTGACTGCCTGGCTGGCCCTCCAATACCCCTAAAATAAACATCATGTCCAACACTCTGTTCATGTTATACTGAGCAAATTCTCCACTCCAGGTGAATTCAGAAAAAGGGACCAGTATGGATTCTTTCAGACAGCCTGAGAGGTAAAATAAAATTTTCCAGAGTCTTTTTATCCATAAAACAAATAACATAATAATGAAAAAGACCTTTACCTTGACCCTGAAAAGGTAATTAACTGTAACAACTTCACAGAATCACAATTTTGCCACCTAGGACAATATCTAGTTTCCTGTTCCAGATACGTGGTAACACCACTGTTAATCTCACCTTTATGAATGAAGGACATTGTTGGATGGCAGCAAGGGCATCATTTTCAGCCTCTTTATATAATCTCATCTTTAAAAAGACCAGTGACCTGTTACATAAAAGTTTGTGGCGCTCCTCTACCATATGAGGCATCCCTGGGAACACATCCAGCCCCATCAGGGCCATTGAGTACATCCACTCCGCCCCCTTCAGGTCATTCTTTTTGAGAGCAATTTCAGCACTTTGCTTCAGTTGTAGAATCATGTGATAGGTCTGAAGAGCTGTTAATTATAGAAGCAAAATCAATCTTTAACTAGATGAATAAGGACTGATGAATCTCAAAATAAACCATGTTTAAATCAAGAGCAGCATTCCACGGAGACCATTTCTAATATCCCCTCCTCTTTTGGCAGGGGAATGAAAATATAGCATCGTAACCAATAGAAAATCCTTTTAAAATATTCACTTTTTATTCAGATGATAACAAGCATGTTAATTTTTTTGTTTTTATAAAAATTCATATGTGCCTAAATAGTTGAGCTGACTGGGAAAAATCCTAACATCTTTGGGATTTTTCATGATAAAATTGGGAATTTTCAACAGTTTCGTGAATTGGGCAGAGGCCTTTATTCAGACTCTATTCAGTGCAAAAATAAATCACAGAGAACAGAATGTAATTTATCTGCAGCTGTTGCATAAGGAAAACTGAGTTTTTAAGTAAGATGTAGTTACTTATGAGTAATTCATCCTTCAAAAAAATACTATCCTCTACAATGTTTTGAAGAATGTGGTGACATTAGTGTAACATCAAGTTAGAAAATATATAGGATTTCCTCATCTTTTTTATATATCTCTAAATTCATTGTAAACCGGACAAGCTGTCAGACATATTTTGAACATTCCTACCAAGTTTCATTAACTTCTGTTCAGTGGTACTGGCAATGTAGTCTAAAGCAAAATGATCACACATGACAACTGAGTCTGATCACAGAGGCTCACCATGAGCGAAGGTGAGCTAAAACATCTCGTTTCACCTCCTGTTCTACAAATTCCTAAATACAGATTTGACAAAACATGTACCAAACTTTGCAACACACCTTTTGTTCTAAGAATTTTAAGTCAATTCAAACTAGAGATCTGTCCATAGGACACTGACGCCCCCACATTCCATTGTATTGTCACAATTAAAGGACATTAAGGAGTCTAAAAATGCCATTTTTGCTTAATCAGGGGGCACAACTCTTTTCGATCTCTAATAAAGTTGTGTCGAAATACCCTGGTGTGTAAGTTCACATGTTGACAACTATTTTTAGAAAATTTCAGGGCTCTTGCAGTTAAACATTTGGAGTTAAATGTGACACAAGTCTGAATAGGCTCTTGTTTGCTTTATCAGGGGGGCATAAGACTGCCGATTTTCAATAAATTTGCATCAAAATACCAAGGTGCTTAATTTCACATACAACTATTTTTAGACAGTTTCATGAGCTACTAGACAGTCAGATCTTTGGTGGCCATTTGGTTAGCATTTTTGACTATGAATCAGCAGATGATAGTTTGTTCTCTATCAAGACTGTCTTGATATTACCTTAATGGAAACATTAAATTTGACTTTAGTCATTCAGACTATGGTAGTGTTTTACAAGCATGGCAATCATGGTACTTACGGTCTGGTGGATAGGGAATGCCTAAGTCCCGGCATAATAAGAAATGCTGTCTTTCCTGTTCATTTCTGGGCCGGAACGTCTGCTGACCTCCACCTCTAGGCCAGTGAGACATGGTCTGTACTGTTTTCAAACCTAAAAAAATAGATATTAAATATTTCTCAGGAAAAGCTAAAGATTTGTTAACAGAACAAAAAACATTTTGTCTCCCTACCTTACTGCTATGTGGCAGATAGATTTATTTGTGAATATACATGTCATAATTACAACAAATATCACAGATTGAAACGTCACAAAATTACAGCTTCAAAGCACTAATTTTCAGTCACAAATACAGGTATCACAAGTTTCTACTACCCTCATTATTACAAATATAAACTTAAAAGTATCACACATTTTGGTTTAACAATTAAGTACAAGAATTTTGAGACATATATTTAACACAGGATAACCCATTAAGTTATTCAACTTATTTCCAATGGGGTCCTTATGAACTGAAAAGTCAAGATCTCAAAATATTGGCTGGACAAGTTTGAATGTATTATACAGTGGAACTTCTGGAAACCGGACCTTCTAAAATCCAGAAACTTCTGAAAACTTAACTATTTTCTTGGAAAATTTCTCCTTCTGTTTTCTATGTAAATCATACTTCTGAAATCTGTCACTTCCGAATTCTGAATTCCAGACGATTTTTCCGTAAAATTTAGTTAATATCAATTCAATTTTACTTCCAGTGCAAAAGACAGACAGCAAACCCTGCAGCAAAAATTTCACATCTGTGTCTATTGTTTACCAATTAGCTGTGATCGCTTTAGAATAACAAATTGTCAATTTATGATCGAAATAAAGCAGAATACTGTATTGTTTCTAATAAGTCCCCTGGGGGCATGCATTTTTTCCAAAGTGGGGTGCTAAACAGAACCACTAAATATGCTGTTATTCCGTTTCCAAAAACCAAAAAAATCCGATTTTATTTACCAGGACCTGTCAAGTAGTCTTTACTCCCATAAAAAACTTTTATAATAAATAATTCAAACTGATTTTAAACTGCACCCACAGTCATTGAAGTTCATATGGTAGTCACCTGTCACCAAATTTTTATGACATGACCTTGTTGGATTATTGAATTGTCCTCTGCAGTCACATATTAGGTCACATGTCAAAGTTGTGTGTCAGGATTGCTGTGTACTTTTAAATGTGATTTCAATTTTATGAATTTCCTTATTTGTTCTGGCTTTTGCTAGATGCGTTGAGGTAAGATTTTCTTTTGGAGAGGGGGGGGGCTAATTAGAGGGGGGGACTAATAAGAAACATTACGGTATATTGATAATAAGAGGTGTTTGCTACAAGCAACTTTAAGGATTAAATTGTAATGGGATGTCTTAAAAAGCATGATTAATTAGCAAACATTGGCCAATGTGTTGGTTCTTGTAATCGGCGACCTTTTTTCAAACTTAAAATTTCAAAGGCGGTTGGTGAAAACAGCAAAACTGAGCAAATAAAAAGGTCTTAAAATTATCGCTTTTTATGAAATTTTCAACAATTGCATTTGCACATAATATTATATTCAGTACACGCCAGGGGGAACTCTCATTTTCCTCGAGGTTGTCGCCAACTACCCAATCCACTGCATTTCAAGGATCCCCACTGCGGACATGGTCACCAAATATCTGCGAACTTTTTCACAGGTAATTATTCATATCGAGGCTCACACAGTTCCTGATGACATGCATTTCGGCGAATTTTACGCTTTAAAAATATCTATTAAATATATAAAACTCTCATTCTGATGCATTTGTTTATGAATGCTCCTATTTGTTAATGCAAAGAATGACCATTCAAAGCAATTGCTTCTCGAAACAGCAGACCATATATTCAGATAATAAATTGACCGGTTTCCAATTGAGAAGTGTTAAAACTGCTTTCTTATTTAGAGAAAACAGACCCTGCTCTGACATCTGTATCGTCTAGGCGCTTGGCAAAAATTATTTATCGATTTTGCTTAATTTATAATAACAAGCGTTTAAAAAATTCAACAATGAAAGTAAACAATAAACGTACACAGCAAATGTGTTTGAAATTTGGTTTTAATTTTACCAAAAGTCACATAATTGGTAGAAGTAAACTACACAGTTTCATTACAGTCGTTATTCGTTTCATTAAATGTTCAGCTAATCCAGGTGATTTATGACCCTAATTTAATTTCGCACTGGTTGTGAAATATCACGGAGATATTTTGTGAAGTCGCAGCGGATATTTCTTTTTCCTTGTCTGTGCAAAAAAGTGGGAAATGTTGAAAATTTTGCAATATGTTTCCCATGTTACAAACGCTGTTACGCTAAACAATACTGACTGCATTCACTATTATAAAGAACCACTGTTGTTTGGCACCTGTACTTGTCCAGATCATTCGGACTTCTAAATTCCGGAAACTTCCAAAATCCGAACTTTTTGGCCCGTCCCATGGGTGTTCGGTTTTCGGAAGTTCCACTGTACTGCAAAGATAGACAACTCTAACTAATTAACTATTCTAGTATGTATTTGGGTTACACTTCTTCACCAATTGTGAAAGTTCTTTGGCAGATTAGCAAAACAATTTATTATCACAAAGAGAGCTGAGTACATGTAAATGACACATATGTCACAGAACAAACACTGTACATATGTGTAAAAACCTGATATAAGGTAAAACATGATTTTTCTGGACATTCAGTTTCCCACTGACTCAAAGAAAATCCCAGCATTTTTAAAAACCTTCAATCATTTGCATTTATGTAAAACTGTAAATTTATGTAAAATATGAACCTAAAACAAGATGGGTGCTTAGCTGAACACTTGTGTCACCCTCGGATACTTTGTTAGAAAAACTTAAAAGGTAAAGAAGAGCCTGCTGAAAAAGACAGCGTGCTAGTCCAAGTAGAACAAGAGCACTGCTGGGCGGAGCATTATATGCCCGAAGGATGTTTTTTCTAATTATGATGCATTTGTGATATAAGGGAGGAAACCTTAGACTTTAAACATAAATGATTTGCTTTAAATTTTGAATTTTTTTACCTTTGACCTACTGAATCCAATAGGGGTCATTCACTCAATATGTGCAACCATTATATGAATTTTGAAGTCTCTATGACAATTGGTTGTCGGGTTACAGAGTGTAAATGATTGTAAACATTTAGGTCTCTGTAACTCTGACCTTTGACACACTGATCTCAAAATGTATAGGGGTCATCCATGTGTGCAATCGTGATATAAAGTTTGAAGTCTCTAAAACAAATGATTGTCAAGTTACAATATGGAAACAGTTTTCAATACTATGATCACTGTGACCTTGACCTTTGATCTACTAACCCCAAAATCAATAGGGGTCATTCACTCAATGTGTGCAACCATTACATGAATTTTGAAGTCTCTAAGACAAAAGGTTGTCAAGTTACAGAGTGTAAATGATTCTAAACATTTAGTTCACTTTGACATACTGACCCCAAAATCAATAGGGGTCATTCACTCAGTGTGTGCAACCTTTATATGAATTCTGAAGTCTCTATGAAAAATTGTTGTCGATTTACAGAGTGTAAATGATTATAAACATTTAGGTCTCTGTGACCCTGACCTTTGACATACTGATCCCAAAATGTTTACAGGTCATCCACTCAATGTGTGCAATCATGATATAAAGTTTGAAGTCTCGATAACAAACGATTGTCAATTTACATGGCAGAAATGGTTTTCAATGTTAAGGTCACTGTGACATTGACCTTTGATCTACTGACCCCAAAATCAATAGGGTTCATTCACTCAATGTGTGCAACCATTACTTTAATTTCCAAGTCTTGAGAAACCATAAAGCTGCTAAAAAGTTGACACTTCATCTGAGACAAGGAAGCCAGACTGTTTAAGTAACAAGCATGTCATATGGTGTTTACATACCCTTTTGTAAATGTCTCATAGTGATAATCATACCTGCTATAATTTTTCTGGCCATTTCCGCGATTTTGATATTGAATTTCCGGGATTTGAGCTGATTTTCCGGGACATACAACAATTCATATACTTTCAATGCCCTACCGTTGGTAGTACACAAAATTGGACAGGATTCCGTTTTTAGCGGGAAAAGCCGTGCACGTGTTTCAAATAAACATCAGTACCATCAGTTTCATACCTTTTATTTTAGTTGCAAGAAAATAGTAATTGTGTAGCAGTAATCATAAAATAATAACTGTGTACCATTAATTAATTAACATCATAGATTTGTAAACTTAAATTCAAGTTGAATCACGGGCGTTTGATGACAGCATCATCTATGCTTCATATTATAAGTATCAGCGCGATTTGATCGAACATTACAATATTCATCACGAATACCTTTTAAACTTACCTTTACTTTGTCGGACCAATATGTGAAAAACTCAGTTTAATTTTAAGCAGCATCTCTACTGGTACCAAATTCTGACGACAGCAAACAAACCACTAACAAGTTAATTATTTAAAAATCATAGTCTTTGTCAGCAAGGTCAATGCGCATTTGCATTAAATTTAATTTTAAGTACAGCATCTCTATTAACACCAATTACCGCTGGCGACAGTCTTTGAAAGGGGCAGATATCTTACAAATTAATTAATGCACCGCAAGTCAATAAATCGATAGCCGATATCGGTCATTTGTTAACTGGTTATCAATGAAACGTGGTGTATTTGCCGAATTGGAACATATTACTATAACAAATAATTAAAGAATTAGCGGCGTGTCAAAAATTTGACTGGCCTATTCAAAGGTATGCGCATTTTTCATGTTTTCCAGGACAATCCTGGACGATCCGGGATGTATGGCAGGTATGGACTGATAATTATCTTTGATTATAAATATGCCATTTCCTGATCAGATTATAGATTAATTACTCAAGTGTCAACTTAATTTCAAATCCAAAATCTATGTTATTCTAAGAATATTTTCTATATATGTCACAAATAAAATTTGTAGTTAGTTAGAATTTAGATTTGAAAAAGTAAGAGATGTTCCTCACTAAATAACTGTTACTTTATCCACTCAGCTCAAACTCAACTCAAACGATTTTACAATCGAAATACCTCGGGCAACATCAATAAGTCACCTAAGAAATAAAATAGTAGGCGCCATATTGAACTATTTTATAATACGAATGGTGTCTGCTAAATTGAAAACATTTCTTAAAGCCTTTACCTGTATATGCATTGAATTAAAATTTATTTTCATTGTTTGTAATGCATAAGACAAACACTGCTTGAATTCTGCCATGTTTGTTTATATTTTTTATTACATCCGGGGCAAATTACCATTTGGTGTATTCATACACTTACATACGAGGTCTTTATACGAAGTTGTCGGAAAAGGCCGAGTTGTTACGACTGATAATTTTATTTGCATAAAACAAATAACAAGTTTATAGCCATACCAAATAACCAGTTCAGTGATACTGAATAGACGTGCATGTATAAATAATTTAAAGAAGAGCACTGTAAAGAATTGATCTAAATTAACTTATTTCTTAAACATTCTCTGAAATAAGTTTTGTTGCATTTTTTCTATTAAAAAAGAAAACAACTCATGTAATTAGGAGACTCATAATTTTGTTGCAAAATAAATATATTTGGACAAATTTATGATAGTTGCATTTGATGTAGATGACAAAAGATTTCTAAATTTCGTAAGCATAGGCCATTGACAATAATAATTCTTTAAGTATTTGTGTCTTAGTTCTCTATACAGTGGGACCCCGTTATAGTGCTTAGTTGGGGTCCAAGGTTTCAGACTGCGATATAAACGGGGTTCCGATATATAACGCGCCTACCGAGATCGTATAGTTGACCTGTTGAATTTGCTAGTATTACCCCACCCACCTATTTAACATGTAACTGTATCATTGTTAAAGTTAAAACATTCAAAAGAACCAAATTTGTTTGTAAACCACTGAAGATACATTTTGTATAGAGAAAAATATTATTTGGTAAAATATTACCTACTTTGTTTAAAAACACAGATAAAAATCGCGTAAGAAAAATGTAAACATAAGCAATTCCCGGAAAAACCGCGGCATAAGCGTTACGAAAGTAAAACTGTGAAAATCGGTAAGTTACAATGTGTAACACTGCACGTAACTCAAGGTACCTATTTTGATGTGTCTACCCATCGTTCCTGTTTTCTCTGCTCTCGGCTTGTGTTAGTTACTCAGTTCATCGATGTTTGCCCGTCAGAGCTTCAAATTTTAGGTTTTCATAACAGTTTGATACCTCACTGATCATTGATCAAAACTAACAAAGGAAGCAGATTAACACCAGACTTTGCATGCTTTTCACACTTTTCCCACCCTAGAGCGTCCTAATTACGTAGTTAATTGTACTTCGCTGACACATTAAACAAGCGTTGTTATGGATACAGCATGTAAGATATGCATGTAAAATAATTATGGTCAGTGAAAAATAGGTATGTTTTTTTTTTTGTTTTTTTTTGGGAGCCATGACCCTTGAGCGTTATACTGAGGTTACCGTTATTACGGGGTCCAAGTGTATTTGGGGCAAAATAACAGTAAATGATATTCATTCTCTAATATATTCATGTTGCATGATGAACAGACCCTTTGATCTCGTGGCACATTAGTTTATCCTCTGGTTTCTATATTAAGTCTATGTCACATTCTGAAGCGGGCTATAGCAATTTTACTTCCAAATACCGTTCTTTTTCAAAAACATGCTTGAACAAACTATATATTCCTAAATATCTAGAATTAACAACATCTGAATACGATCTTTGAAGAAATTTATCAATTATTCATTGTTTAATCTCTGAAAAAGGTATTTATATATTTATATCAGGTTGTTGCATCCAGACATAGAGGAACCCATGTTCTTGCAAAATGATTCTTATTTGAAAAGCCCAGTTACCATCGTATGCATTACCTAGCTCGCAATCATTTTTCAGCATCATGTAAACCTTTTTCTGAAGTGACAATTCATCTTGTTCTAATATTTTCATGCAGTACATGTATTTAATCATGTTAATCTTACGCATAACGGACATAGGTATTCTAGAAAGTTCTCTGTAGAGTGCATTTAAGTTTGTGGATGTTTTTTAACCTAACATACGGCGGAGAAATTTCGAGTGCACATGTTCAATATCATTGGCAGGGTGCATACCCATATTTCAGATCCGAAGTGTAAAATCGAAGATACCAAGGAATCAAACAGCCTAAATTTCTGATAAATTGGCAGTTCTATGTTATTTAATATTGTAAAGAGATTGTGTAGCCTATAGCCAGCATGCTGCATGATATTTTTCCGTGTGCGATACCAATTACCATATTTAAATAGCGTTAAACCAAGATACTTAAAAGAATAAACTACTTCCATTACTTCATTATTTATATTAAAATTAAATAAAGTATGTCTTCCCTTTTCAAATATCATGGCCTTTGTTTTTCTGTGTTTATTTTTAAGCCCCAGGCTGCGCAATAAGTTTCTATATCGTTTAAGATAGATTGAAGTGTTTCTGGTGACGTTGCGAAAATGGCCTGGTCTTTGGCATGCAGTAGTATAAATAATTTAAGTTTATTTACAGTAAAAATTCCATCAAGATCTACATTTATATTTTCAACTATATTGTTAATCGAGAGCATGAACAAAAGTGGCGAACTTGGATCACCTTGTTTTAAACCGATGTTTGAGTAAAAAAAGCCTGAAAATTGGGTGTTATACCTTACACATGCACTACTGTGTACATTGCTTCGATTGCTTTAACCATTTTACAGCTAACATTTTCAGTCAAAAGTTTATGCATTAGATTGGACTTATCAATTTTATCGAATGCTTTCTTGTAATGGATAAATATGGTGTACAGTTTTTGACCAGAGTTAAGGGTCTTTGATGTAACAGAGTGAATTATAAACATTCAATCCATTATAGATTTCTTTTTCTGAAACCCAAATTGACCTGGTAATAATTTATCATATTTTTACTCCAATCTGTAATACGGTTGAGCAGTAACTGGGTATAAATTTTAGCTACAATATTTATCAAATTTATAGCACGGTAATTTCATGCATCGTTAACATCGCCTTTTTTAAAAATGGGTGTTATTATTCCATCACCCCACGATGTAGGGTACTCATCACTACTATAAACTATGTTGTAGAGTGCAAGTAAAAACGGCTAAATATAGTCATATGATGCCTTAAAAACCTCAATGGGCAAATTATCAATTCCCGGGTTTTTTTTGTTATTTTGAGAGAAAACCCCTGAACATATTTCGCTTTGGTAATGTCCTTGTCCAAGTCCTGACAAAGTATATTTTGCGTGGTCTGGCTGGTCATTATTATTTAAAGGAATTTCACCAGATTCTTGAAATGGTCATACAAATTATCAGTAGTTAACGTGTCTGCATTCCGAGACGTCTTCTTTAAACCCTTTTTTATTTTTTTCCAAATATTTCTTGGTTCCCTTTTTGCTAAATCATTAATATTTTGGCCTTCCCTTATCCTGAAATTATGTTTAGCCTTTCTCTTTTATTATATAGTGTCCTACTGCATACGAAATTTTGCCGAGATTTAACATTGCTATTTATATTAAATAAATTTCGCGCTGCTTTAAATTCCTTTTTGAATTGTAACAACTTTGATCAAACCATTTCTTATTTTATTTATAATTATGGTTTTGTGCTTTACGAGTGACAACCCTTCCATAGATATCGAAAGTAGTTCTATACATAATATCAGTAAATTCATTAACCATTCATAGACTGGCTCCCTCGACGCTTGATTGGCTAAACGGTTTAAATCGTTATGAATATTCATGAGCTGCGCATGAAACTTGTCTAATTTACTATCCTCCCAAACTATTTTTGTGTAACTATCATCGTATTCAAGTGCACTGGGCATCTGCCTACTATCACATGATTTTCTAAACAAGCTAAACAAAAGCGGATTATGGTCAGAGTGTTCATTTTGTTCTAAAATCTCAAAATTTGACAGTGTACCGAAGTCAATGAAATTAAGTAATAAATAATCAACATTACTTTTACCATTTACAGAACAAAAAGTATATTGGCTCTTTCCATTATCATTTAACAAATGGCCATTACAAAGAAGTAATTCTGTAATTTGACAAGTATCTAATATTATTATAAATCACCTCCCATTATAATCTAACACCTGATCTCTGTTTACATGCAGTGGTCTGTCACATGTATTTACTATAGACAAATCATTATCAATAAACCGTAAAAATCCCATTTATAACCTGGGCTTTTATTAGAATCATGGATCATTCGAAAGTTGGGGATGGGCATTAACTGGAGACACATAATCACAAGACAGACCGATTTTCAAAGCAGGGCTTTATATGAAGGTATGTTTTAACTGAAAAATATAAAACCAGTGTATTTTTTAATTCAAATGAACAACATTTCCAAATAAATACCATAGTAGCTCAATATAAAGATACTCATTTCCTCATTCAAATGTGACAAGTCCAACTTTAAATGTTTTAATGAAACAGACTCAAAACAATCAGGTAAATATGTTAATAAATGTACCTGAAATAATTCAAATGTAAGTTTTATCTAGCAAAGTGTAATTGACCAGTAATTCAACATGTCTTGTAAATAACAAAATATTCACAACATTTTAACACAAACCTTCTTCCTGGACATTTAAACGTGATTCCTTACGCAGTTTAATTTTCCAAGTTTTTATATGATTAATATTTCACACCACTACTATAGTACAGTGTGCAGCTTTACTGACCAAATACTCTCTTTTATACACTGACGGTATTATCTTTTCACTTTTGATAATTTTTTTCGGAAAAAAAAAAAAACTGGTTGTTTGTCAAAACGACATTATTTTTCCTAAACTGAATTGATCGATATTTTCTGAAAAAAAATTAATAAACTTCGTCGACCGTCAAATTAGTTTTGATTAAACATACCTAGAAAACCTCAAAAATAGACGCATACGTCATCCTTAACTGGGCTGTTTATATTTTCGAAAAATGCATTTATAAAAAGCTACTTTCGTTTTGAATACCCCGACTTCTTTATCCCGCCATTGTCATTTTAACTGTTTCCGGTTATGCATGAATAAAATCCACCATCCGTTTAGAACGTGGAGTCGTGGGAATAAACCGTGATAACTATTAGACGGCTCTGGTTGTAGTACTGCAGTTCATAAGAGCACACTTTTCACCTTAAAATAAAAGCATTATTAGAAATGTTAACACTGGAATTTTAATATATGTAACTATTCAAATAACCCAACTTTTTTTCTCAAATAATATTGGGATTACCTAAAATATTCTTAATTCAACGGGAATATGGTCAATACTGTCCTTGAAAATTAAAGAAGGCTAAAGGAAGTTGCCTACACACGAGGCCCATAGTCATTGCTTCAGTGTCATAAACAAAATTTCTTTGTTCAAACAACAAAAAGTGATGTTTGTGAATATATATGATTAATTTCATGTAGAAGTGTCATGTAAGAATATTTTCTGATCAAGAATTAGAAAATTTACACTTTGTGTGACCAGGGCTTTAATTTACAAATGTAAATTAAAGCCCTGGTGTGACTTACTCACTGTATGCTAATTTCTCTGTTAAGTTCTAATTGCATCAATACACTTCTGTTCTGTAAACTCAGTCAGTCTCGAAACAGATTTATGGGTAAAATACTGGAAACTCTATAAAGAATATAAATATTTTTTACAAGAACGGTTATAGACCTATTCATTGACCGTTACAATCTTGATCTGGGTTGTTATTGTGGTTTCAAAGTTTAACTTAATCATATGATAGGTCAAATCTTGATTTACGTCATTATCTTAATCAACTATATTTTTATCGTTTTGGTGATACCAAATGAATTGTCAAATATCAAAATGTAACCGACATCTCAATATAAATGACCTTTATCATTTTTTTTATCTTTGAAACGAAACATGGGCGTATTTACATTGTTTTTTCATTTTTTTATCTAAAAAAATCCACCTGGTGCATGATCAACGATAAGCAATATTAATTAATTTACACTATCTATTTACCAAATGACCGACACACACTTGCGAGTTGGGTTATTTTCGCTTGTGGAAGATATAGTGCAAGGTACAGAAAGCATCCCATTTCAGTGACACTCCTGGTTCTTTAACATGCTCAGTGTAGAGCACCGATACATGAGACCGCAGTTTAATGTCTTATCCTGACAGACAATTAATTGTGTTAGTGGGCAACGGGGTATCGAGCTCGCGACTCCTGGATTTTCAGTCCAGAACGTTACATGAGTCATCGGTCCGCCCCGATTACATTTACTCCCTTAACAACTCGATATACGAAGATGTACAAGGTTAGCTTTTCGAAAAAGGGCCGTTTAGTACTTTGTTTTATAAGAGAAAGCATATGAAAAGCATTATAGCTTGGTATTTTAATTCATGTAATGTAAGAACATATCATAAACAAGAAAATTGAAAAGACTCGAGTTGTCAAGAAATGCATAACAGAAGATTAATTCCAACAGCAGAAATATAATAATCGTATTTCCATTGTTTCAAAATATTCTGTTCATGTTCAGAAGCGTTCTCTTTGGATTTATCTGAAAACAATTTAACATAGTTAAGACAATTTAAGTAACTTGCAAAACCTTTATAATACAACTGCAGCAATTTTGTTAGTTAGTGCACTGGAAAAAGTGGTGATTGAATAGGATGCTTTTCATAGAAAAATAACATGTCTCAAAATTTATCGTGTAGCGCAACTTTAATTTGATACTAACCGCTTGAAAACCAAATCAGGCATTACCGAACTGAACCCGGACATATTGCACGCTCAAAACAAATTGCCGTTTTCGCAGTACTTAGGGCTAATTACAATGCCTTTATATATGACAATGTTGCACAAAAACATGTCTCTCTTTTTCTGTGTGTTCTGTCCGTATTGAGCGTAACAACACATTTACAAACACGCTTTGTTGTTACGCCGTGTGAATTTACCGGGATATAATTGGAGAATTTTACAGACACCAGCCTATGTACGATTGTGTAGCAAATTGCCAGGGCTACATCACCAAAATATATGTGGAATATGTAACTCTAAGCTGTAGCATTTCAATTTTTTGCTTTTCTGTTATATGCAAAACTCTTTTACACTTTTTTGTTTAGCTCACCTGAGCACATAGTGCTCATGATGAGCTTTTAGGGTCGATAGCTTTTCGGTGTCCGTCGTCACTCGGCATCCGTCGTCAACAATTATTTCAAGGGAGATCTTCTCTGAAACCACTAGGCCAAATTTGATGAAAGTTGCTCATGAAACTCTACCAAATTGATGGGGCATTTGAGCTAAAACTAGATTTTAAAAGTGAAAACTTCAAGAATCTACTCCGAATCCACAAGGCCACGAGCTAAGATATTTAGTATTTAGCATCGTCTAATGGACCTCTACAAGTTTTTTCAAATCATGGCCCAGGGTCAAAATTGACCACATCCCAGGAGGTACATGATTTCAAATAGGCTTATATAGTAAAAACTTTCAAAAATATTTTCTGAAACCGAAAGGCCTAGGGCTAAGATATTTGGTATGCAGCGTTGTCTAGTGGACCTCTATCATGACTGTTCAAATCATGGCCCTGGGTTCTAAATTTGCCCAGCTCCAGCTGCAACATGATTTTACATATGGGGAAAACTTAAAAATCTTCTTGTCTGAAACTACTGTGCCATAGGGTTTGATATTTGTTATACAAGTTCACCTAGAGCTCCTCTACAAATGTTATTCAAATTATACCCCATGGGGTCATTATTGGCCCCGCTCCAGGGGTCTCTTGATTTAGGTTATACAGGGAAAACTTTGGAGATCTTCCTAAATTAAAACACAAGGCCTAGGGCTAAAATATTTTGCGTGAAACATCATCTGGAGGTCCTCTACCTATATTTTTAAATTATGCTCCTTTTTAAAGACCTGCATAGGAGACAGTTTAAAAATCTTCTTGGCCTAGTGTTGAGATATTTGATGTGTGACATGGCTTAGTAGATATCTACAAATTTATTCAAATCTTTGTACTGGGGTCAAAATTGGTAGAGTTCCACCAAGGCTGAAAATAAGACTTTCCAATTTGTATAATAGAGCCTCTATTAATTGACAGATATATTAGATATTTGGTATATAGGCACCTTAAATAAATCTCTGCCATTCAATGGGTCAAAGTCAAAGTCACCGAGGCTAAAGATACATTTTCATACTATTCCCAATAGAGTCTTCATTTATTGACCGATATCTTAGATATGTGTTGGTAACTTGCAAGGACTCTACTCTGGAATCGAGTTTGAGATCATTGGGGTCAATTTCAAGTTCATTGAGGCTAAAAATATATTTTTCTTCTTTTTGTCATAGAACCTTTACTTATTGACTGACATTTTAGATATTTTGTATATAGACACCTTTCATGAACCTCTACCAGTAACTAAGGCAAAGATCACCGAGGCACCGAGGCTAAAATAGTTTTTTTTCTATTTAACCTCTTAGAGCCTCCACTTATTGACCTATACCTTTGATATTTGGTTTGTACTTACCTTGAATCAACCTCTATCCTTAGGTGTGGTTTGAGGCCACTGGGCCAAGGCCAAGGTCACCGAGGCTAATAATAGATTATTCTACTTTCTGTCATAGAACCTTTATTTATTGACTGACGATTTATGTATTTGGTTTGTGGGCACCTTCCATGAACATCTACCATTCACTGCCGTCAAGGTAAATTCACCAAGGTTAAAATAGATTTTACTACTTTTCGTTATGGAGCCTTCATTTATTGACCTATCTCTTAGATATTTGGTATGTAGGTACTTTGCATCGACCTCTAGTACAGATATGGGTTTGAGGTCACTGTGGGTCCATGTCAAGGTCACAGAGGTTAAACATAGATTCTTTTCTACCTTAGATCATAGTGTTATACTCCCATTAGATTCAGTTTCAACAAAACTTTCACAAAATATTTATAAACAATAGATCTTTCTTTTTCTCAATAAACCTGATCCCATCATGAGTCAAAAGAAACATATCGTGTCATGTCTGCATGATAGTGATTTCACAACTTTGATAATCTTATAAACCACTGGCTGAGTTTTCATTTATTGACAGATATTTTAGATATTTGGTATGTATGTACCGTAGACATCTGCCCTCGAGTTGGATTTTAGGTCACTACAGTAACCGAGGCTAAAATTCAAAATTGGTCCCACCCCAGGGTTTACTTGGTTTTATATAGACTGATATAGGTAAAACTATAAAAAAAATCTTCTTGTCAGAAACCACAAGGCCTGGAGTATAGGTATTTGGTGTGTGAATAAAAGAATTTGCAGTTTTATTTAGGTGATCGATAAAAGGGCCATCATGTTTAATTTGTATTTACGTTTCGTCTGCTTTACACGTTACTATTCAGTTATTTTTTCAACAAAGCCCAGAGCTTATGTTTGCACCTTGGTATTGAGCTTTATTTTCGCTGTACAAAATGTTTGTTTTGAAGGGTGTATGAAGAATTGAGAATATCTTAGTTCTTGCAATTTGTAAAACAGTTTATTAAGTGAGTTTTAATCCCAAATCCGACATAATGTTCTCAGTTTTGCAAGTTATTAAGATCTTCTTGTAAGCTTTTTTTATTTGGGGTTAAAGTATTTATTCTCAGATAAATATATGCAGGGGTGGATCCAGGTTTGGATTTCAGGTTGTAGGGGTGGGGGGGGGGGCGCAAAATGTTCGGCCCAATTTGTGTCCGTTTTCTACCTCAGTTCAACAGTTTTGATTATGCTAGAATATACTGATCTGGCAATTATATCAAATGGGCCTCTGATTATTCAATTCAAACCACTTTTTCGATGGCTTTGTTGTTTTCTTCTTGTCTAATGTCCTTCCTTACATATTGACAAACAGAATGAGAAAATAATTTGATGTTGTGAACTTTTTCAAATTTATGTTAATCGTATAATCTTTAATGAGACATATCCTAAAAACAACTCATGTTATAATACTATCGTGTTTTAATTGCTCTTTCTGTATATAAAAATTTAAAGCTGTAAAGATAAACACTACTTTCTAAGAAGGTGTTCATTTATTATATGTCGCCACCCTATGGAAGGAGATATCCGCCAGTGTATGCATACTGCTGTATGACAATTGCATATTGCTTTGTTTAATTCGTTATTATAATCTGCATTTCCCAGTGTCTTTGAGTTTATTTCCTCTGCTTGTTGCCAATATCTTGCAGCTTTTGCAACTCGATGTATGTAAATCAAACAATTTTTAATTTAATGTAAAAGGAAAATGCGTATTCGGGTGTTAGTCGATTGTATATAAGTTTGAAATGTTGATGCTTATAAGTCCTTACTACTTTTGACGTGATTCTTTGTGACTATATATCGTTTAATACACACATAAGCTTTTAAACATCTATTATTTCCTTTCGGTAATTTCGACGTTGAATGTTTGTTTCAGAAGACTTTTAAAGTACACGATTCAGCCTTGAATTTATGTTTTTTTGCACTCAGTTATGTGTAATGCTTATCAATTTATTAAAACAAACTTTCATATTCATTTAAAGATACCAGTCAGCACAAAGCAATAGCAAACATGAAACTAACCGAATGCATCTGAAACATGTATTCATATAACGCTGGGAACCATTTTTATCGGCAGTTTCCGTAAAAAGGTTAATCATGCACGGTGTATTGACAAAAAGATACCAGGCAAACTAGTGCAATCCAAGACGGACAATACAATAGGACACAAAGGTAAATTGCTTTTTCAAAAGTTTATTTCGTTGAGAAATTTGCACTTTCCGCCCGACATAAGTACTCCAGGCAACTACATTTTCACTGACCGACTATTATTGAAAAATCCCACTTTTTTCCAAATTTTGATAAATAATTTCTCAAAAATATAATGCTACAATTTTCAGTATATTAGACGTACTGTGCAGCCTACCAGGACTCAAACTCCATACCCTTGGAATACAGTTCCGCTGATCTACTGTCCGAGCTACCCAGCCTCATACAGGTAATTTCTGAACAGTTCTGAACAGTTCTACACACTTAAGCATTTTTGTTAAAATCACGCATTTTAATGTTCACTCAAAAACAAAGCTTAATCATAAAACATACAATATGACATTTAAAACATTTTCATGATATTTTTTATTTTTCAATTAGCTGAAAAAATACTAGAAAATGAAAAAGACTCCTGTTTTTAGCTAACCTGAGCCTTCGGCTCATTGTGGGCTATAGTGACCGGTCTTCGTCGTCCGTCAACAATTTCGTTCAAACGACATCTCCTCTGAAACCTCTGGGCTAAATTTGATGAAACTTGCCTGGGATGTTCCTTGCATAAAGCTCTACCAAAGTTGTTTAAAGAATTCAATTCGGTCAAGAATTCTGTTTGCTATGGCAACTTAAAGGAAAAACTTTGAAAATCTTCTTGTCTGAAACCACAAGGCCCTGAGCCTTAAGATTTGGTATGTAGCATTGTTTAGTAGACCTCTATCAAGTTTGTTCAAATGATGCCCCTTGGGTCAAATTTGGCCCCATCCCGGAGGTCAATTGATTTTACATAGGCTTATATAGTGAAAATTTAAAAATCTTCTTGTCTGAAACCACAAGGCCCTGAGCCTTAAGATTTGGTATATAGCAATGTCGTGTGGACCTCTACCAAGTTTGTTCAAATTAAGCCCCTGGGGTCAAATTTGGCCCGTACCCGGGGGTCAATGGATTTTACATAGGCTTATATGGTAAAACTTTAATAATCTTCTTGTCTGAAACAACAAGGCCCCAGGATCTAAGATTTGGTATGTAGCATTGACTTGTGGACCTCTACCAAGTTTGTTCAAATTATGCCCCTGGGGTCAGATCTGGCCCTGCCCCGGGGCTCAACTTATTTTACATAGGGAAAACTTTGAAAATCTTCTTGTTTAAATAAAATATGAGATCTTTGAATATCTTCAGTTAGAAAATGTAATGTTGCATCTGATGTTTGCTTAACGGAAGACCCTCAGGCAAAGTACTCAGGTGAGCGATCCAGGGCCATCATGGCCCTCTTGTTATAAATTTATCTCAGAGTTAAGTCATTCAACCAGTTCCGATTGACATTTTGACTAAATACTCAAATGGTGCCTTTAACTTATAGACATATCTATCTACAATCAGGGTCTCTTTTAAAGACCCTGCTACAATGTAGTGGTTGAGGCCACTTCCAACAACCTTGTTGTTACCGACAGTGTTGGAGCTTCATGAAAGCGGTTGGGGTACAGTTCCCGTGAGAACCCTTAGGTTTATTTTCTCTACTTATATACTTCAACAATATTCTCAGTCATATAGACGCTATGCATAATTTATAATTCTTTTATATTTTTCCTCCATTCCGTTAAGAAAGGGTGATTTGCCAAGAAAAATGGAAAAGTTTTCTCAAACCTAATCGGTCCACTGACCACATTGTTTTAATATAATCCTGTTATACATGAATGTAGTATTTTCATACATGTTTGAAAATGATGTAAGACGTGGCCTTTCTCTGTGAATCTGTCAAGAAAGCTATAATATAAACAAATAACCAGATTTCTACCTCTAATCTTCATTATTTGACCCACTTTTCCGAGAATTTCAATTGACAATATAAAATTATAAATGACCTCAGGTCAAAACTTGCACATATTGTGTAGATGGAGAATTTTACCACTGAAAAAGAAATATTTACTAATTCACTTACTTCGCCATTATTTAGCATTTCATCCAAAATACACGGGCAAGTAATTACTATTTCACCGTAAAACCACGGAAAACACCGAAGGTCAAATTTGTTCTTCCACAGTTATCTCTTGTGTATAATAATTTGCGCTAGAATCTTAAATTCTTTACTGGTTCCCTACGAAGTTAACATTGACATGATGCTTTTAACAACCGATTGACGATTATACTAAGTTTATGCATCATTTTTAAATACCTCTATTCCTGAAGTTTAAACATATTTTTCTATCGTTCATGTTGTTTATGATTACCTTCTGGAATATTCAATTTCAACAACAGTCATGTGGTAGCAAACAAGAATGATGTTGAATAAAAAGCTGATACATTCAAATTAAGAAACATAAAAGACTTAAGTAGTTGTTAACTACTTGTCACATTAAATAGCAACAAAGTCAAATGAATTTACAAATACATAGTTTTCAGTCTATAATTTTACAGATAAACATCTGAAGATCACAACGGTACAGAAAATGTTAAACCACAGACTCTAAATGTGCAAATAAGAGTTAGTTGAATATGGGAATGAATTGTAACAATAGCAAGAGGAAACACGAAAAACAAATTACTTATAAGTAGAATATATGCAACTTTAATGAAGTTGTCAATAAGTAGGACGCATATGAAAGTAAATTACATAAAATTGTAATTTAGCAGTAGAGATACAATGGCGGATATCCCCTTCCATACCACCCACCCAGAACTGTACAACAACTCCCTATATTATTTATATATATTAGATATATTCAGTGTCCTATCAGCGAACAATACACTCGCTCTTAAAAAGTTGTGTTTTGATAATCTACAAACTGTATAGAAATGTCGGCTTTAATATGCTTTTGTATGCACCGTAATATTTTTCATAGATTAAATAGCTGACATCTGATTTAGGCCTTTTTTTTTGATTCCATAAGTTTTTGATATTACATGTCTGTATTTTAACTACCATTAACAACAAACACTGGAAAACAGAACTGTATTAATGAAGATATTTTTACAAAATAAAATTTATCGTTAGGTTTTACTACAGTTAACCCTTCATAATTCATCATCCGTGAAATATCTTGGCAATCTCCTTTTTCAATATAATATGTATTTAGATAAAACCAATATCAAAACAAGATACTGTAAGGACACGCCCCTTAACGCAAATTCTTGAAGAATCTTCTCTCATTAGAGAGTGTATGCTTTTATTATTACTATGTAAACCGCGTTATATAAAAACGTATCGAAGAGAGGTGTTTTCCTTAATATATCATCAGGGAAGATGCATGTAACTCTTACGTTTATACTTTTTACTTTCTTGGCATTTTCATGCGCCACAGATCTACCAGGGAAGAAAAGTCTACAAGATTATGCGTCACTTTGTCCATTAAATGATATTTGCGGAAAATCTGCTTCAGTACAGGTAATTTCTTTTATTTTTGTTTGAACAGTTTGAAAAGAAGCAATATTTCTTAGAATACTTTTAACGTCGTCTAAAATATTCTGAAGTGGCCTTTCACAATATGCTATATTTTTAATTTGTTTAGCTTCCTTAATCTACAGGTAGCCAATGTTTTATTTGTTCGAACATTCATTTTGTATTGCTTAATATGTTTGCTTTGGAATATTACATTTGGTATTCATAATGAATTTCTAAGAGTTCGCCCTTGGTAAAGGTAAGCAGTTATCTATCGAATCTATATCGTGAATATTTTTTTAAGCATCAAATTTCTTACTTTATTTAGGCAGAAAAATACCTTTTCCCAAAACGGAAAAGAAAAAAGCCTATCTTGTTTCGTACTTCATTTATGTTGTGAGTAAATAAAACATTAAACTTTCGTATCATATTGTTTCATTTTAATGGTCTAGCTTTTGGTTGAATATTTCATCACTTGCATCAAATAGGTGGTAAAATATTTTGCTTTTTGATAAAGAATATCACACCTTACTTCAGTTAAGCTGTACCAATTGGTTTTTTCCGTTTTGGTACTGAATTGACTACGAGTTTTGAAAAGAACAGAATCACTGTATACATATTTCTTTTTATTAACATTTCATAATCGTTGATATAAACTATCGATCTGGATATATCAAACTGTCTGTATGGCATCCCTATTGGTTAGGTAATAATGCTTTACGGGAAAAATTTCTTATTTCTTTCAATGATCTTACTGAAGTTTTGAAAAAATATTATGCACAATGTGATGTATCGATTAGGTTGAAAGCGAAATTGTTTGAACTATCAATCAAGAATCATCAGTGTGTGTGTGCGTGTATGTGTGTTGATGCTTTGCTGGTTTGTCAAGTTAATTTGTTCGTTGTTTCAAAATAATAATGACTTAATAAGTGAGTTAAATAGCCAATTTTTCCAGGATTTTGGATTAAACGATTTTCATCCGTTTTGTTAGATACGTCATCTTTTTATTATTACCAAAATCAGAAAGTATAGCTTTTGGCGTTGAATACTGATATCTTATAATACTCTTAATTTTCAATGCCATCTGTCAGCATTAGGAACGAAGCACAACAGCACACATACACTGTAATATTACATTAATGGTGTTTTCACATTTTTTGTGAGATTGTCTTGATAAAGGACATGAATATTTATCAGTTATAGCATATGAAATAAAAACAACGTAATATGTTTTATTTAAAAGAAGGAGCAGTGGTCGAAGAGTTTAAGCGCTGGACTCCCGATCCGAAGGTTGCTAGTTGGAATCCCACCAGGTTGAAAATTGACAGTAACTTTCCGCATTCCTCACTTTCGGCGCGAGTACTGGTTTGAACCCAGGAAGCAGTCATCGAAAGGGATTATTATAAGTTTCAAGAACTTGCTTCTCAATCGATGTAAAATAAATAAGTTTAAACTCTAAAACCTATTTGTGAAGATCCAATGTCAAGACACAGCTAGAGCTTTATAAAAATTTAAGAAGCAATTTTTTATACGGTAATTGGTCGCTTCTCTTGTCGGCAAATAAACATAAACAGGTCCTGCATCAACCCGTTTGGACGACGAAGCTGAAAATGACATAGGATGTGTAAAGACTCCTTCGTGACTTAAAACCATAAGAACTCATATATTGTTCGTGTTTTTGAGAGTTTACTCATGCTCTTTGCAATTATATCCATCGATTGTCGTCATCTTCACACCAAAATTGATACGCCAACACGTCATATGATAGGACTAACACAGATATGATACTTACAACGTATTTGACATAGAATATTTCATTTACGGCGCCAAAATATTAGCCAAAGCTAGGGTATTGTTAATAATTAATCATTCTCTACAATTTCACCAAGTTGCAATGCTGAAATTCTGCTTTTATTGTACTTCACTTCTAAATTATACTAATAACACACTTTTTCATTATAATATCATTACGCTATAGCTTAAGGATCAGAGAGAAATTCCAGATAAATAGTCACTTGTGACGAACACAGAAACATTTTAATTAGCTTCTAATGTTCGTTTTAAAGAATAATATAAATGATTGACCGGTTTATTTTATCATGTAAGGCGAGGGACACAGTGTATACATGAGAAATAGAAGTAGCTTATTTGTATAAAGGGAACAGAAACAATGTAAAGTGAATAAAGTAGTTGTAAACTAACATTCGTTCGGGATGATTGCCTCTTTCTTTCGAAACCCAGTTTCGACTGGTCTATAAACTAGGTAAAATTAGAGAAAAAGTTTGAGGAAGAGAACTGCGGTTAAGTATACATGTATAGCATTGCTGGCACTCGATATTAAATTCAACCAGCACCGCAACGAGACCATTCAGGGTCGAGTTGATGGGACGAGTAAATAACACGCCCTTGTCTGGTGACGTAACCTTTTGCTGGCATATGTTTACTACGGCGATGTACAGATGTGTGCACTTTTAAGCAGTATTCATATCTGAAATTATCATTATGAATAACTCTGTTGATTTTTTTATTCATATCAGAGTCTTTCAAATAGCATAATAGCCGAGCAGAAACATTTTCTGAAGAAGTCATCACTTCTGTAAAGTTCTGAAAGAATAAGATAAACACTATAATCAACATACGAAGTGATGTAAATCGGGGTGTTTCAAATATCCTGTGCAAATATAGAAACACTATTCCAAATTTGAAGTATCTTTGTTTAGAGTACTCCTGGAATATAATCCAAATGTCCAGAACAACTAAAAAACCATTTTAGTCTTATGCAGTTGCAAAAAATTTAAAATCTAGCCCAATTAAACAATCAGCAATGAAATATCAAGCTACCTGTATGACAAGATTCTGACAAAATTTACTAAAATATTCAGCAAAACTTGATCAAATTCAAGCTTCTCAAAACTACAAAAAAGCAAGAATTCAAATTATAAAAACATGTTTAACACTAAAAATTGTTCAACTTAAAGAAAAAAGATAGACATTTGTTATGAGTTTGTGTCCTAGTCTAAAATTAGCTGCAAAATCAAGATGGTTAGTTAAAAATATATCCGAACAAGAACTGTCACTGTAATATGACTATGGCCCCGAAGTGGTGCTTTGACCTTTGAGCTGAGAACCAGTCATTGAGGGGTTAAGGTCAAATAAATATAGGTCAGTGGGAAGGTCTTGTCCAAAGGGATGTTGTGTCCAAGTATGAGGTATATCCACTTCCTATTGTGGATGTTATGGCCAAATGTTAAAGGTTTTGGACAATTGATCTTCAAGGTGAAGGTCATTCAGGGCTCAAGGTCAAACAAATATAGGTCAGTGGGAAGGTCTTGTCTAAAGGGGGATTGTGTCCAAGTATGAAGTAAATGCACTTATCAATATGGAAGTTATGGTCAATGTTAAATTATTTTTTTTTAGAATATTCGATCTTCTGGGTAAAGGTCATTTAGGGATCATGGTCAAACAAATATAATTCTTGTCCAAAAAGGTGTTGTGTCCAAGTATGAATATGAAGTAAACCAACTTATTGATATGGAAGTTACTAAGGTGAAGGTCATTCAGGGCTCAAGGTCAAACAAATATAAGTAAGGAAGAAGGTCTTGTCCTAAGTGGTGTTGTGTCCAAGTTTGAAGTAAATACATTTACTAATATGGAAGTTATAGACAATGTTAAAGTTTTTGGACAATTGGATCTTCAAGGTGAAGGTCATTCAGAGGTCAAGTTCAAACAAATATAGGTCAGTGAGAAGGTCTTGCCCAAAGGGGTGTTATGTCAAGTATGAAGTAAATCCACTTACTAATAAGGAAGTTATGGCCAATGTTAAAGTTTTCGGACGGACTGACGGACTGACTGACGGACTGACGTTGATTGGAAAAATTATTTTTGCACATTAAATTTATCTATATTAAATAATACAACACCGAATTACTTTAAAAAACGCTTACGACACAAACCGTTTTTTTGGAAAAAATCTAATGTAAGTGGTAGATTTTTACCTCGACACCGCTAAAAGGAAAACACGAAATTAATCGCAAATCAATAAGATAATAACCTTCATACATATATTATGTGAAAATATAATACTAACCTTTCTTTCCAGTAATTGTTTGATCGATGAAACTAGTTTTTATTAATATATTTTTAATATTTCAACAGCGTGATTCACTTAACAATGGCGGTCGCTTTTTTATGGAGTCACGTGATCAGCCGTGACAACATATTTCCCGTTTCCAGACCATGCTATTTTAAAGATCCTGTTTATATGCTCAGCGGTAATGACGAATGCAGATAAAAGATATAAGCTGGTAACCTGAATTACTTTTGTTGAAAAGACACTCGATTGTCTTACATATTTCGGGGTTTGGCCGAGGTGAGCGTCGTTTGTCGCTGTAAAATTAGTCTGACGTGTATCTGTTTTCATGATTCTGATACTAGAAAAACTGATTAAACATCAAAACAGAAATGCATCAAAAAGATTTGTAATGTTTTCTTTAGACCTATGTACCTTATTTTAGGGGCATGAAACCAAAAACAATTTAATTTTTGGCCCAACCGTGAATTAACTACTGTGTAATATTACAATACTGCAGTGAAGTTATTGAACAGCAATCATTTGAAAACAAGGTCTACCGTTACTAGATATTACTACTATATATAACAAAAATGGTTCACAAAATTAAGTTTCTTATCGTCATAAAATACATCAAAATGTTCAGGTCTCTTATCTGATTTGCAAACCATAGCAACTTTTCAGGTAATATTTACAGAAACAATCCATTTGAATCAATACATTTGAGTTTGTTCAATAAAATTTGTAAACCGTCAGTTTAGTATGACACAGCACAGCATCGTCAGCAAATTGTCACGGTCTAGTGCTCAACTTCCTATAATTGTATAAATACAACCCATGACAACTGCGTCAGAGAATCAATTCTTTGGCTCAGTGTTACAGTGTTGGCATGTCACGTGCGAGATCGGAGTTCGATTCCCGCTCTGGGTTATGTATTCTAAGATGTTTTGCATCTTTCTGTTGCAGACTTTCATGTTCGTAATTCATGTTAGTAAGATGGGGTCTTGTCTGGAATGACTCCTCCTGCACTTAGTTGTAAAAATTAAAATAAAAAAGATAAAATCTTTCAAGATTTCTGTCTGGTCCTCTGATCTAAAATACACCACTCGTCATCATAAATGATAACTTTCTCAAGAGGGGAAGTGTTACGGTCTAGTGCAAACCTTCCTATAATTGTATTAATACAACCCCTGACACATGCGTCAGGGAATCGATTCTTTGACTCAGTGTTAGAGCGCTGGCCTGTCACGCGGGAGATTGGAGTTCGATTCCCGCTCTAGGTTGTGTATTCTAAGATGCATTGCATCTTTCTGTTACGGACTTCCATGTTCGTAAGAAAATAATATCATAAATATTTGAAATTCATTTTAATGTAACTGTATTGGCTTCATCATTATATAAAAAGTCGTGCATGCCGTTAATAAAAAAATGAATAGCAAGGGGGGATAACGTTTCCACTTTCTTAACCCCCTTGAAGTTGCCAAAGTAGTTAGTTAGATTACCATTTAGGTGAAAAAAGCAGGGAATAAAAACTCCTGAGATTTTTTTTCTTTTTTTTTTTTAAAGTGAAACATTGTGGCACGTATACCATCGTTATGATTAGAAACGTAAAATCCGTCGAATATTAAAATAATAACACAGTCAAATAAAAATATTAATAATTATTGTCTTTAAGGAAATTAAGCTGGAATTCATCCTTTTTAATTACGTGTATTTGAAAAAATGAAATAAGGCAAAACAAGGATGGAAAAGATAGCAAGATTACGGACCTAAATACAAGTATTTCAATACAAATACTTAGTGCCAAACAGGATTTTTTTATACCGCAAAGTTGTGAGTTCAATATAATGATACTTCCAAGCATATATATTTTTCAAATAAGAAGACATAAATATTAATAATCTTGTTAAATGACATGCTTAAAGTTAATCCAGATCAATAAAAAAAATCTTTAAATTAGCTATTTTTATCATTTTATTGTATATAACTTGAAAAACTATTCCTTTGTTTTTATACATTATTACATATTGATTGTTTTGTAAAAAAATAATTGCAATGTACACATTTCTTCACAAAAATTAAATTTGATTTCAAATAAGACATCTGGTCAAACTATTGTATCAACTATAGGAGTCCTGATATGAGTAATTTCTTTTAAGTAAAGATTTGCCAACGTTTTTTTACAATAAAAGCATAATAGGTTATGACAGGAAAACAATAAAAATAAAGAAGTAAAATAAAATATAAAAATGTCCGATTTCGAAATTGTTTATTACTGTTTTATAACAAAATCAAAATGAAAATGCTATTTTCAGAATTATAATCACACAGAGTTGAGCTCATGTTGCCAGAAATGTTCCTGTCATTTGGGATGCACAGCTGTCGGAACGTGTTGCCCTGGCGTAAAATACATCGCACAAGAAGACACAAAGTACCTTTCATCACTTTTTATATGCAGTAACCTTAAGGAAGTGCTAAATTCTCCTAGAAATGTAACCCCATATAGTGAACCTGGTGAGCAATATCGTATCATCCACAGATGTCCTGACCTGAATTCGTCAGATGCTTTTCCTAGGTGTGAACACCCAAAATTACTAGAAGATTATGTTGTTGTATCTGATACAGAAAACAGCAATATCTTTAAAAACAAGCACTGTGCAGCGTGTCATAATGTAGAAAATTATGTTCTATGGCCTCTACGTATCACGTCATGCCTAGAATTGATGACAAGATCCTTTGAATCTGCCAAAGAAAGAGAGTCTTACATCTTACAAAACTGTATCCTTGATGCAAATCCTCCTGAGTCATTCGAAGTAGGGATAGCTACTTGTTATAGCGATACAAGGGTCATTCGAAAATGTAATGTATCTGGGAAATGGGATGCTTATGAAAAAGTGCTTGAGGAGGCATGCCTTGAGGAAAGAGAAAACCAAAACACATTTTTCAAAGGAGAATACTCTGTACCTTCCAGTACATACGCCATTTATTCGAATGTTTACTGTTACCTTTGTAATATGAAGAAAAATGAACACAACGGGGTTAAGCATAAGACGTGCGAAAATATTTCTAACGATGCTGGTAAAAGCCTGTTTTTACACTTTTCGGCTCTTTTGGACTTAAAAAGACTTACGACTGACAAGCAGCTCAACAAAAATTACCGTTGTTCTTCAAGCGACGACTGGGACTATTTCAGCGTAGGTATTTTCAGTTTTGTATGCGTCAACACATTTGTAAAACAAATATATGTTTTGGTCTTAAAGTTTAAAAAAAGGGATAAAATTAAAATTTCCTTTCAGACTTTGCAAATAGAGTCACTCCGCCAAAGCAAAGGCGTACTCTTACGATTTTAAACAAGAAATAAATTAAAAATGATAGACAAGTGACAAGTAGAACAGCTTGATGAAGATTGTTTTCCATTGAACGTCAAAATGAAATAACTCAGAGAGTATTTCTGTCTTCAACGTGCTATTTATAGTCTGACCTGAATGAAGGTGTTCTTTAAAATTGGCGGTGATTTAAAAACATATTTATAATACTATCATGTATACTTTCAGAATATGTGTAGACCATTGCTGTGTTCAGTCGGTGAGGCACCAGTTTATGGTAGCTGTGAGAGTTTCGTGCTATCTACAACAGGAATTGCTGTTAAGATCAATTTTGATCTCGGGTTCTATAAAGGTGACATTGAACAGTTATTGAACTACTGGAATCTTTTTGAGAAAGAAATCGACAAACTTGTGATAAGAAAATGCAGGAAATGTACTGTAGCAACATACAAGGTAGAGAGCACATCCCGTCGATATATCAGGCTAATTGTGGAACTTCTTACCACAGAAGATTGCTCTGTTACATACTTATTTGAGCGTATAAAGTGGCTTGCCTTGAGTGGTACACTCCACATTAGGTTAAGTGATATGAACAACATTTTACACGTTTATTTGACTGTATCATTCGAACAATGGGTAAATATGACATATGTATACAGTGTTTCACAATCGAACAGATGTGACAAAATTATTGAGTTAGAGCGTAGCCATTTGCAAAACTGTCCGAGGTTTCTGATTCCACAGCAAGATTTGTTTGCAGTCACTGATTTAAGCAATTTGACACTCAGTGCGCAGCAAGATTTTGAGATTGTAAGAAGCAAGGGAAGTGAAATGATATCAATTTGTAAAGAAACATATTTTCAAATACAGTGGTCCGTTAACAATGCAGAAGCCAGGAGTCAGTGTTTTTCGACTGTAAGCAGCATTGCGTTCATTTTCGTGTATGAATATTGGTCGGGTATGCTCTGACTTAGAATTTTACAAACCTTTCACAAAAAGAAAATAAATAAAAGAGTAGTTGTTGAAGAAATTTTAAGAGTCGCTTTTTTCATTTAGTCGGTTTGTCTTTACATGAACAGGACAAAAATGGTAGAGAATAAAATACACTGTAAATAATATGAAATAGAACAAAAGTATTTACTCGTTTTAATGTTAAGCAATACCAAGCATCTTTATTGTATGATCTCATATGTTATCATATATGATAAACATAATCCAATACCTAAGCATTTGTTAAAAAATTGAAAAGTAGTGAATAATGTTTGCAATAGCATCACTCAAGGTTTTAACAATTAAAAAGTGAACAATCCCTGTTATGATACTGGACAAACATTTGTCTTAATGTTCCTATTACTTCTGCAACAATTTGTAACACATACAGCTTTACGCCATTGACCATTGGGTGTCAAATTTATACATATAAAATATCTACCCCATGAGTAAGTTTTTACTGATGAAAGTGTGTAAAACTTACTTTATGATGTGTTTCTGTAAAAAAAACAGTAATTAATTATTATTATTTATAAACATTTTCTTTCTTATGCATCACTGGCCCATCTGTGAGTCAGTCACTTTAAAGTTTTTATTTTTTGTTGCATTTGCAACAAGAGTTCTACATGTAAAGAAATACTTCAAACAATTTGTGTAGTTTCATAGTCCAAAGTTCATAGTCCATTTTAGGGGGCTTTCTGGTTCGCATATTTGACCAGATGATAGTTTATTCCCTGTCAAGACTGTCCTGATATGACCTTAGGTGTTGATGGGAATGTTAAACTTGAGTTTACTCATTCAGACCATCTAATGGTTCTGTCTTAAAAGCGTGGTAACGATGGTACTTACGGTCTGGTGGATAGCGGATGCAAGTTCTGGCATAATAAGAACTGCTGTCTTTCATGTTTATTTCTGGGCTGAAACGTTTGTGGACCTCCACCTCGAGGTCACTGAGACATCGTCTGTACTGTTTTCAAACCTATAAAAATAGATTTCCAGTATTATCAGGAAAAAACTAAAGATTTATAAACAGAACCCTACTTTACTGCTGTTTGACAAATATTATTTTTCTTGACATTCAGTTTCCAAACTGACTCAAAGAAAATCCCAGCTTTTGTATGTGTTTTATTGTCATGGCTGCCTTACACATATAGATTCCTTAATGTGTTACCATACATTTTGCATTGTCAGACTTGTATTTTTATGTTATGTTATGTGCTAAACTTTGTTATTTTCTGCCATGTGCCAACTGTCATGTTAGAAACGACATCAAAACAATATAGCATTGACTTTGCAAAACCTATGTGACTCCGATATTGGAATCAGACATTGGGCCGATATTAAAAACCATATCGGTCCAATATCGGACCGATTTGAATGCTTGCTGGGTGTATCCTCAGTGGATCAAGAATTTAAAAATTTTAACTTTGTGTGAATTAGTCACTGTATGTTAATTTCACTGTTAAGTTCAAAGACAAGAAAATAAGGTTGGGATATAGAAATGATTATATGTTCACATGTTTTATTTTAGAACAAATAAAAAGAATGTCAACTGAATGAATGAACATGACTAGTTTGTTGGTTTCCAATTTTTGTATCCTTTAGCAATTTTGCTTGTCTAAGGATCCTGGCTGCCAACTTTTATTTTAGACAGGTAGTGAATTTTTTTATTCAAATGAATACAATTTCCAAATAAATACTGTAGTAGCTCAATATAAAGTTACTCATTTCCTCATTCAAACTTCAAATGTTTAAATGAAACAGACTCAAACAATCAGGTACATATGGTAATATATGTGCCTGAAAGAATTCAAAAGCAAGTTTTATCTAGCTAAGTGTAATCGACCAGTAATTCAACATGTCTTGTAAATAACAAAATATTCACAACATTTTAACACAACCCTTATACCCGGCGATTTTTCTGTGATTCCCTATGCAGTTTAATTTTCCAAGTTTTGATATGATGAATAGTTCACCCCACTACTATAGTTCGGTGTATGTGCATCCGCTCGGATCTGTCCGCTGTATATCTTGCTCATTCATTGAAGGATTACAAAATAATTTGGTACAAATGTTCACCTTGATGGAGTTGTGTGTCGCACACAAAACCCAGGTCCGCCGCTCAAAGGTCAAGGTCACACTTGGGGGTCAGCGCAAAACCCGTGTCCGGAGCGTAACTTCTACATATGTGGAGGGATTTTAATATAACTTGGGACAAATATTCTTCATAGTAAGGCGGAGTGTCGCGCGAAAAATTCAGGTGTCTGTGGTAAAGGTCAAGGTCACACTTAGGGGTCAAATGTCTAATAACAAAATAAAACATTCATTTGAGAGTGTAACTTCTCTATACATGGATGGATTTTAATATAACTTAGCACCAATGTTCTCCTTGTTTAGTTGAGTTGTCTCGCGCAAAATGAAGGTCAAGGTCACAAAAGGTTAAAGGTCAAATAAAAATATTAAAATTTGTTTGTTGGCGCTGTATTTTGCTTATGCTTTAAAGTATTAAGCTTAGTGGTCAGAGGATTTTGAAATTGTTGAGCCCCCTTGTGGTGAGGTCGACTTGTGGTTTGATGTATATGCGTCCGTCAGTCCGTGTGTTTGTCTATATTTGTCCGGTCATATCTTACTCATTCTTTGAAGGATTACAAAATAGTTTGATACAAATGTTCACCAAAAGCGGTATCGAGCGACTTCTGGATTTTCAGTCCAGAACGAAACATGGGTCACCGATCCGCCCCGATTATACATACTCCCTCAACAACTCGATATACGAACATGTACTAGGCTAGCTTTTCGAAAAAAGACCGTTTAGTTCTTTGTTTTATAAGAGAAAGCACATGAAAAACATTATAACTTGGTATTTTAATTCATGTAATGTAAGAACATATCATAAACAAGAAAAATTGAAAAGATTCGAGTTGTCAAGAAATGCATAACAGAAAATTAGTTCCAACAGCAGAAATACAATAATTGTATTTCTATTGTTTCAAAATATTCTGTTCATGTTTAGTAGCGTCCTTCTTGGGTTTATCTGAAAACAATTTAACATACTAACCGCTTGAAAACCAAATCAGGCATTACCGAACTGAACCCGGACATATTGCGCGCTTAAAAGAAATTGCCGCTTTCGCAGTACTAAGGGCTATTTACAATGCCTTTATATATGAAAATGTTGCACAAAAAATGTCACTCTATTTCTATGTGTTCTGTCCGTATTTAGCGTAGCGTAGAGTCTACAAACACGATATGTTGTTACGCCGTGTGAATTTACCGGGATATTATTGGAGAATTTTACAGACACCAGCCTATGTACGATTGTGTAGCAAATTGCCAGTGCTACATCACCAGAATATATGTGGAATATGTATTTGTGATACAAAAGTAGCTCTAAGCTGTAGCATTTCAATTTTTTGCTTTTTTTGAACGGGGTATGTACTCAACACTAGAAACGCATCAGGTTTTACTAAAGAATTATATGCGAACTCTTTTACACATTTGTTAGCTCACCTGAGCAGCACATATTGCTCATAATGAACTTTTAAGGTCGATGTCTTCTCGGCGTTCGTTGCCCCTTGTCCACAATTACTTCAAGGGATATCTCCTCTGAAACATAAAACAAATTTGATAAAAGTTGCCCATGAAGTTCTATCAAAATTGTGGGCTACAGGAGCATAACTAGATTTTAAAAGTGAAAACTTTAAAAATATTCTTTTCCGAAACCACAAGGCCTCGAGCTAATATATTCGGCATTTAGCATCGTCTAATGGAACTCTACCAGGTTTGTTAAAATCATGACGCAATGTCCAAATTGGCCACATCCCAGGGGGTACATGATTTCACATAGGCTTAGACAGGGAAAACTTTAAAAAAATTCTGAAACCACAAGGCCTAGGCCTAAGATATTTTGGTATGCAGCATTGTTTAGTGGACCTCTACCAAGTTTGTTCAAATCATGGCCCTGGGATCTAAATTTGCCCCATTCAAATTTTTGTACTGGGGTCAAAATTGGCCCTGGTCACCGAGGCTTAACAGTAAGACTTTTCAACAGATATCTTATATATTTGGTATATAGACTCCTTGCAGGAATCTTAGCCATTCAACTGGATCAAGGTCAAAGTCACCGAGGCTAAATAGATTTTATACTATTCCCATTAGAGTCTTCATTTATTGACCAATATCTTAAATAATTGGTATGTTGGTAGCATGCAAGAACTTCTACTCTTGAATTGGGTTTGAGGTAATTTGGGTCAATTTCGAGTTCACTGAGGCTAAAAATATATTTTCTTATCTTATGTCATATAGCCTTTACTTATTGACTGACATTTTAGATATTTTTGTATATAGACATCTTTCATGGACCTCTACCATTAACTGGGGCAAAGGTCACCGAGGCACCGAGGCTAAAATAGATTTTTTTCTATTTAACATCTTAGAGCATTCATTAATTGACCTATATCTTAGATATTTAATTTGTAGGTACCTTGCATCAACCTCTACACTCGGGTGGGGTTTGAGGCCAAGGTCACCGAGGCTAATAATAGGTCATTCTACTTTCTGTCATAGAGCCTTTATTTATTAACTGGTGATTTATATTTGGTTTGAGGGCACCTTCCATGAACTTTTACCATTCAATGCCTTCAAGGTAAATTCACCAAGGTCAAAATAGATTTTTCTACATTCCCTTATGGAGCCTTCATTTCCGTTATGGACCTATCTCTTAGATATTTGGCATGTAGGTACCTTGCATCGACCTCTAATACTGATAGGGATTTGAGATCACTGGGGTTCATGTCAAGGTCACAGAGTTTAAACATAGATTTTTTTCTTTAGATCATAGTGTTATACTCCTATTAGGTTTAGTTTCAACAAAACTTTCACAATACATTTATAAACAATAGATCTCCTTTCTTTTTCTCAATAAACCCGATCCCATCATGAGTCAAAAGAAACATATCTTGCCATGTCTGCATGCTAGAGATTTCACAACCTTGATAATCTAAAAAAACACTGGCTGAGTTTATTGACCGATATTTTAGATATTTGGTATATATGTACCTTAGACATTTGCACTCAAGTTGGATTTTAGATCACTAGGGTAACCGAGGCTAAAGTTCAAAATTGGTCCCTCCCCAGGGTTCACTTGGTTTTATATAGCCTGGCATAGGTAAAAAACTATTAAAACAATAGGGCCATATGGCCCACTTGAGTATGACTGCTTTTAGAAATGTTGTTATGGACCTGGTGTATTACCCCAGATGATCCATATTCAAACTTGAGCTAGAAATCGTCGAAACAACCTTTCTGACAAATTTCAAGGATATTTGGACCTCTAGAGTTTTAATAGGGTTATTCCATATTTGGGCTCTGTGACCTAATATTTTAACCTAGATAATCCATATTCGAACTTCAGCTGGAAATGATCAAAGCAACCTTCCTGATTAAATTCCCAGGGTATTTGGACTGAAAAAGTACCCTCTAGAGTGTTTTCAATGTTTTCCATATTTGGGCTCTGTGACCTAGATTTTGACTTCAGATGACCCATATTCAAACCTGACTTAGAAACCATCAAACATTCATTCTTAGATAAACGGCACAATTACGAATTTTGACTGTCCTTCGAAGTGCTTCTACTTAGAAATGCATACAGCTCGTTTAAGGACATACCAAAACAAACAGTTGGTAGGTATGTAAAAACTTAGAAAAAACTTGCACTCTGTTTGAAAATATTCTGTTCAGACAGAAGCCTGAATGATACAGAATGAGATAAAATGTTCTGTCCCACTGCACAGTCGGTATGTTTTTTTATATATATTTCGAAATTCACACTTGTTTTTCAATATTTCACCTAACTAAAAGCATTTAAAATAATTAACAAAGGCACGTTTCTTGAAAGAAACGTTATATCGATTTACGAAGGTGTTTAAATTCTAGTCTGTGTAATGAAAAGCCACGCAAAAACATACATTGCCTTGTCTCTCAAATCAATTTTGATTGTTAGACTTAAAAGTGAAAGCCTGTATTAAGGCTACGAAGCATAGAGACTAAAGCAAATTGTGGAATTGATTACTTCTTTAACTCAAGTCAGATATATTTGCAGAAAATTAAGTACTATTTTATATGTTTTTAGTGTTTTGAGAGTTTTAATTGTTCCAATAGTTATATATCTTTATTTGCTTTATATGAAGTTAAAAGGTTTTTAATTGCAGTCGAAAATGTCCTCATTTTTTATATTAAGTTGTTTTCGCTTAAACAAGATAAGAAACGTTACATAGATCACACACTATCTTTGATTGTATCTGTTTCTGTTGTATACGCATTAAATCTTTTCCTCGGTAAATATTTTGCGTCAGATACTCGTCAGCAGACCGGTTTAGATGACATCTTGTTTTTATATGGAAAAATATTAGTTGGAGTGTATGTATATAATGTTAAAGTCACATAGTTATTCTGCTTTAGCATTTTGCTATAAGATTATTAAGTGGTAAGCCATTACAAGTACTTTTGGTGGTAAGCATGCTGTAACAGTTTGATATTTAAGTAGTATTTACATACATGAATACAATAACTAAATTTAAATTTCGTAGGATTATTCAATATTTTTTTTATGTTTTTATACTGTAGAGAAGCAGTTTCTGTAGATATTTACAGAGTACAGAAAAAACTGCATAAGATACGTTAAGATACCTTTATACTAAATTATGACAATAAATCGTCTCATAAACTGTAAAAAAGTGCATTGTTTAACGGTTGTCTGCCTATAAAATGGATTTCGTTTATTAGCGTATTTTTTCCTTTGATATATTGGTTAAGCTTTTAAAGTTATTCAAATGTTATAGGACTAATTAATTAATTTGCTAAAATATCGGAAAATATATATTTAAAGGATAAAATTTAATTCTTGACTCCGAAGTTTCATATGTTTTTCAATTAAAAAAAATATTTATTTGAATATGAATAATAAAAATGAAAAATACATTTAAATAGTTTCAGATGTTGTGTCCAGTAAGGTACGTTATGACTTTTCGGTTTAAATAAAGTTCCTTAAATTTCAAGGGCCAACTTATTTTAGAATGAAGCACTTCATTGTTTTTAAACAACTTTCGAATTTAGTGCGTTTTTCAGGTAGAATGAATGAGTTTTAATAAAGATATAATAATAAGAACGAGCATGAAAATTTAAAGACTGTTTTTTTGTGTATTCACTGTAATTTGCTCTTGCAGAAAACCAAAAATAATAAGGTGATACTCGAAGCTAAGGATTTTACGTGTTGTTGAATAAGTAACGATTTAGAGCTCGTAGTATTTACATACATGAATACAATAACTAAATTTAAATTTCGTAGGATTGGCAATATAACGTATCTTATCGCCCTTTTGGGTGTATATTTTTAAACAGCTGCATCTTTTAAAGTAAAGCCGGTTTAGGTCCACTGAATGTTGTTTTATATTGTTTAAATGTTGTCAAAATAAAATCAGAAGAAAAACAAGGATTTCTTATCTATCGATTTTTTACAACTTGTTTTTTGAAATTGTGCCCTTTATCTTAGAATGAATGCAAAACAACCTTTCTGACACATTCCATGTTATTTGGACTGAAAATGTTACCTCTAGAGTGTTAACAAGGTTTTTCAATATTTTGGTTTAGTGACCTAGTTTTTTATCCCAGTTGATCTGTATTTAAACTTGACCTAGAAATCATCAAGGCAATCTTTCTGACAAACTTACAGGATATTTGGACTAAAAGTGTTAACAAGGTTTTTTCCATATTTTGGCTCTGTGACGTAGTTTTTGACCCCAGATGACCCATATTCAAACTTCTTCTAGAAATTATCAAAACAACCTTCTGACAAATTTCCAGGTTCTTTACTCTGAAAATGTTACCTCTAGAGTGTCAACAAGGTTTTCCCATATTTAGGCTCTGTGACCCAGTTTTTGATCTCAGATAACCTTTATTCAAACCTGAGCTAGAAATTATCGAAGCAAACTTTCTGACAAATTTCCAGGATATTTGGACTGAAAAAGTAGCCTCTAGATTGTTAAAAATGATTTTTCAATTTTTGGACTTTGTTACCTTGTTTTTCATCCCAGGTAACCCATATTTAAACTTCCTCCGAGCAATTAATGGGACAAACATACTGACTGAGTTTCATGACAATTGAGATACATATTTGACCACTAGAGTGTGGACGTCCGACGGACGAGGGACGACAGACGACGGACATTGATCGATCCTAATAGCCTACGGTTCCGGTGAGCTAAAAATCTTCTTGTCAGAAACCAAGGCCTGGAGTTTAGATATTTGATGTGTGAATGAAAGAAGTAACAGTTGTATTTAGGTGATCGATTAAAGGGCCATTATGGCCCTCTTGTTTAATTTGTATTTACGTTTCGTTTAAGGAGGCCTACAGTTTGACCTGCTTTACACGTTACTATTCATGTTATTTTTTCAACAAAGACCTCGTTGGTATTAATCTTTTTGGCTGTACAAACTTTTTTGTCTTGAAGGGTGTATGAAGAATTGAAAATATTTTATTTTAAGTGATTTTTAATTCCAAATCCAACATAATGTTCTCATGTTGTAACTTATTTAGATCTTTTTGTAAGCTATTATTTTGTGTTAAAGTATATACTGTCAGATAAACATCTGTACCGTCTGTAAATAGACGGACTTGTAATGTGATGTTACCGGAAACATCATTTAAACATGAAGAAAAGGAGCGATCATGGTGTTTATCTTGAGGCACACTCACTTCTCCGTTTCAAACTTATTTTCATGGCCAAGTTTTAGAAAAAAATTTAGAATAGAAGTTTGAATTTTACCATTCGACATCTTCGGTATTTAATCTACTTCCTCGATGGCTCTGTTGTTTTCTTCTTAATGTCCTTCAGTACATATTGACAAAAAGAATGAGAGAATAATTTGATGTTGTAACTTCTTCAAATTCATTTTAATCGTATAACCTTTAATGAGACATATCCTATAAAATAACCCATGTTATAATACTTTCGTATTTTAATTGCTCTTTCTGTATATAACAAATTAAAGCTGTAAAGATAAACACTACTTTCTAAGAAGGTTTTCATTTATTATATGTTGCCACCCACCCAGAACTGTACAACAACTCCCTATATTATTTTTATATATTAGATATATTCAGTGTCCTATCAGCGAACAATATACTCGCTCTTAAAAAGTTGTGTTTTGATAATCTACAAACTGTATAGAAATGTCGGCTTTTGTATGCACCGTATTTTTTCCATAAATTAAATAGCTGACATCTGATTTCGGCCTTCTTTTGACTCCATGAGTTTTTGATATTACATGTCTGTATTTTAACTACCGTTAACCACTCACAATGGAAAACAGAACTGTTCTAATGAAGCAATTTTTACCAAATAATATTTATCGTTAGGTTTTAATACAGTTAACCCAATTCCTTTCATAATTCGAACTTTCTTGGCAATCTCCTTCTTCAGTATAATATGTTTTTAGATAAAACCAATATCAAAACAGAATTATGCAAGGACACACCCCTTTTCGCAAATTCTTGAAGAATCTTCTCTCATTACAGAATGTATGCTTTTATAATGCAAACCGCATTATATAAGAACGTATCGAAGAGAGGTATTTTCCTCACTATATCATCAGGGAAGATGCATATAACAGTTTTGTTTATACTTTTTACTTTCTTGGCGTTTTCATGCGCCACAGATCTACCAGATAAGAAAAGTGTACAAGATTACGCGTCACTTTGTCCATTAAGTGATTTCTGTGGGAAGTCTCAAGTTGTACAGGTAATTTCTTTTCTATTATATTTTTGAACAGTTGAACACGGTTAGTTAATGGTCTAGCTTTTAGTTGAATATTTCATCACTTGCATCCAAAAAGGTAGTAAAATATTTTGCTTTTTGATAAAGAATATCACACCTTACTTCAGTTAAGCTGTAACCATTGGCTTTGTCTGTTTTGGAAATGACCACGCCTTTTGAAAAGAACAGAATCACTGAATGTATATTTTAGATGTACACTTCTTTTATTAACATTTTATAATAGTTGATTTTAAACTGCCGTGCAGGATATATCAAACTGATTGTCTGTATGGCATCTCTATTGGTTAGGTATTAATGTTTTGGGGGACAAATATCTTATTTCTTTCAACGGTCTTACTGAATTTTTAAAATGATATCATGCACTAGGTGATGTTCCTATTTGACTGAAAGCGAAATTGTTTGAACTATCAATCGAGAATCAACAGTGTGTTGTGTGTGTGTGTGTGTGTGTGTGCGTGTGTGTGTGTGTGCTTTCATGCTTTGCTTGTTCGTCAAGCTATTTTGTTCGTTTTTTTTTTCAAAATATGAATGACTTAATAGGAGAGGTAAATAGCCGATTTTCCAGATTTTCAATTTGAACGATTTTCATCAGTTTTGTTGAATACATCATTTACCAAAATTAGGAAGTATAGCTTTTGAGGTTGAATACTAATATCTTATAATCCTTTTTATATTTAATTCTATCGAGTCAGCATGATGCATAAAGCACAATAGCACACACTTACAGTAATATTATGATAAATGGTGTTGATGCCTTTTTTATGAGATGAAGTCTTGAAAAATGATATGATTCATCAGTTATAGCATACGAAATAAAAACAAGATAATATGTTTTGTTTAAAACCTATTGGTATAGATCTAATGACAAGAAACAGTTATAGCTTTAAGGAAATTTAGAAAGCAATGTTGTTTTTTTATATAAAGTATTTAGTCACTTCTTGTCGGCATATAAACATAAAGAAGTTCTACATCAAACCGTGTGAACGACGAAGTTGCAAATAACACAGGATGTGTATAGTCTTCTTCGTTTCGCCTAAAAACCATTAGTAAGAACTCATGAATTGTACGTGTTATTGAGACTGTACTCCTGCTCTTTGCAATAATATCAACTGATGTTGTTATCTTCAAGCCAAAATTGAAACGCCAACAAGCCATATGATAGGGCTATAACAGATCTAATATTTACAACGTATTTGACATGGAATATTTCATTTACGCAGCCAAAGTATTATCCAAAGCTATGGTATTGTTAATAATTAATTATTCTCTACAATTTCATCAAGATGCAATGCTGAAATTCTGCTTTTATTATATTTCTCTTCTTAAATATGCTAAAAACACACCTTTTCATTATATCAATTTGCTATGGCTTAGAAAACATAGAGAAATTTCAGATGAATAGTCCTGTGATGAACACATAAACATTTTATTATTCTAATGTTCTTTTGAAAAAAAAAATATTGATCGGTTTATTTAATCATGTAAAGCGAGGGACTCCGTGTATGCACGAACAACAGAAATAGTTTTCGTGTACAAAGGGAACATAAAAAAATGAGACACTGAATAGAGAAGTTGTTATCTAACATTCGTTTTGGATGATTGCCTCTTTCTTTCGAAAGGCAGTTTCGACTGGTCGATAAACTAAGTAAAAGTTGACAAAAGGTTGATCAAGAGAGCTACGATTAAGAAAATGGCACACGGTATTAGATTTAACCTACACCATAACGAAACGCGTTAGAGTCGAGAGGACGGAGCAGGTAAAATTAAAAAATCAGTTTAAAACAGGCCCTTGCCTGGTAATTTGTGCGGTGACGGATGCAATAGTAAGGTTTTAGCTGTTAATAAGAATTATTTTTGTTGAAAAGACAATTGGTTATCTTACATATTTTGGAATTGGCCGGGATGAACGTCATGTATCTATTTTCATGATTCTGATACTAGAAAAAATGATTAAATTACGAAACAGAAATGCATCAACAAGATTTTTAATGTTTTCTTCCGACCTACCTACCCACACTATTTTATGGGCATGAAGCCAAAAAGAAACAAGCTAATTTTTGACCCAACCGTGAATTAACCACTGTACAATAATATAACATTGCACGGAAGTTATTGCACAGCTAGCTTTTGAAAACAAGGTCTGCTGTTACTAGGTATAACTACTCTTATATAACAAAAATGATTCGCAACATTGTTTCTTATCGTCATAAAATTCTTCAAAATGTTCAGGTCTGTTACCTGATTTGCAAATCGTTTTGGTAATATTTACAGACATATTCCATTTTAAACAATACATTTGTGTTTGTTCAATAAAATCTAAAAAACTGTCAGTTGAGTATGAAACAGCACAATATCGTCAGCAAACAATAACATACATGTAAATATTTGACATTCATCTTTCGTAACTGTATCGGCTTCATCATATAAAAAGTTGTGCATGTCGTTAATAAAAAGAATGAAGAGCCGGGGGATAACGTTTCTCCCTGCTTAACCCCCTTGAAGCTGTCAAAGTAGTCTGTTAGAATACTATTTAGGGAAAATATAGCAGCGAATAAAAGCACCTAAGGTTGTTTTTTTTTCTTTTTTTTAAGTGAAAGATCGTGGCATGTATACCATCTTTATGAATAGAAACATAAAATTGGTCGAATATTAAAATAGTAACACAGTCAAAAAGTATTTAATTAATGTCTTCAAGGAACTTAAGCTGGAATTCAACCGTTGCTAATTACATGTATTTGGAAATATGAAATAAGGCAAACCAAGGATGTAAGTTTACAGACCTAAATAGAAATATTTCAATACAAATACTTAATGGCAAACAAGATTTTTATAAACTGCAATGTTGTGAGTTCAACATAATGATACTTCCATGCGTAGATATATTTCAAAGAAGAAAACATAAATATTGAATAATTTTTTGAATGACATGCTTTAAGTTAATTCAGATCAATGAGAACATTCTTTAGATTAAATGTTTTTATCATTCTATTGTTTATACAGTATTCGTTTGTGTTTGCATATTATTACATTTTGGTTGTTTCGTAAAAAGATAAAAAAAAATAATTGCAATATACACATTTCTTCATGAAAATAGAATTTCATTTCAAATGAGACACATGGTCAAACTATTATATCAACCATAAGAGTCCTGACATATGTCATTTCTTTTAAGTACAATTTTGCAAATGTTTATACAACAAAAGCATAATAAGTTATCAAAGTAAAATAATAAAAATGTATATGTAATATAAAGTATAAAACATGTCTGATTTTAAACTGCTCGTAACTGTTACAAAACCAAAATGAAAATGCTATTTTCAGAATTATAACCACACAGAGTTGAGCTCGTGTTGCCAGAAATGTTCCTGTCATTTGGGATGCAGAACTGTCGGAACTTGTTGCCCTGGCGTAAACTATCTCGCACAAGAAAACACAAAATACCTTTCATCACCTTTTATATGCAGTAACCTTCAGGACTTGCTAAATTCTCCTAGAAATGTAACCCCGTATAGTGAACCTGGTGAGCAATATCGTATCATCCACAGATGTCCTGACCTGAATTCGTCAGATGCATTTCGTAGGTGTGAAAACCCAAAATTACTAGAAGATTATGTTGTTGTATCTGATAAAGAAAACAGCAATATCTTTAAAAACAAGCACTGTGCAGCGTGTCATAATGTAGAAAATTTTGTTCTATGGCCTCTACGTATCACGTCATGCCTAGAATTGATGACAAGATCTTTTGATTCTGCCAAAGAAAGAGAGGCATACATCTTACAACACTGTAGCCTTGATGCAAATCCTCCTGAGTCATTCGAAGTAGAGATAGCTATTTGTTATAGCGATACAAGGGTCATTCGAGAATGTAATGTATCTGGGAAATGGGATGTTTATGAAGAAGTTCTTGAGGAGGCATGCCTTGAGGAAAGAGAAAACCAAAACACATTTTTCAAAGGAAAATACTATGTGTCTACCGGTACATACGTCATTTATTCGAATGTTTACTGTTACCTTTGTAATACGAAGAAAAGTGAACACAACGGGGTGACGAAAAAGACGTGCAAAAATATTCTAAACGATGTTTTTAAAGGCCTACTTTTTCACTTTTCGGCTCTTTTAGACTTAAAAAAACTTACGACTGACAAGCAGCTCAACAAAAATTACCGTTGTTCTTCAAGCGACGACTGGGACTATTTCAGCGTAGGTATTTTCAGTTTTGCATGCGTCAACACATTTGTTAAACAAATATATGTTTTTGTCTTAAAGTTTTTAAAAAAAGGAATTGAATTAAAATTTCCTTTCAGACTTTGCAAATAGAGTTACTCGGCCAAAGCAAAGGGGTGCTTTCAAGGTTTTTTAAGAAGGCATAAATCTAAAATGGTAGACGAGTGACTTTAGGAAAGCTTACTGAAGATAAATTTTTCCATTGAACGTCAAAATGAAATAATTCAGAAAGTATGAATGTGTTCAACATGTTATTTTCAGTTGGCCTGAATGAAGGTGTTCGTTAAAATTGGCGGTGATTTAAAAAAAGAGATATTTATACTATTATCTTTTATACTTTCAGAATGTGTGTAGACCATTGCTGTGTTCAGTGGGTGAGGTACCAGTTTATGGTAGCTGTGAGAGTTTCGCGTTATCTACAACAGGATTTGGTGTAAAGATCAATTTTGAGCTCGGGTTTTATAGAGGTGGCATTGAACAGTTATTAAACTATTGGACTAACTTTGAGAAAAAGGTTGACAAACTTGTGATAACAAAATGCAGAAAGTGCACTGTAACGTTATACGAGGTAGAGAGCACATCCCCTCGTCATTTTAGGTTAATTGTGAAACTTTTTACCACAGAATATTGCTCTGTTACATACTTATTTGAGCATATAAAGTCGCTTGCCTTGAGTGGTACACTCCACATTAGGTTAAGTAATAGGGACAACATTTTACACATTTATTTGATTGTATCATTCGAACATTGGGTAAATATGACATATGTAAACAGTCTTTCACAATCGAACGGTTGTGGAAAATTTCTTGAGCTAGAGCGTAGCCATTTGCAAAACTGTCCGAGGTTTTTGATTCCACAGCAAGATTTTTTTGCAGTCACTGATTTAAGCAATTTGACAATCAATGCGCAGCAAGATTTTGAGATTGTAAGAAGCAAGGGGAACGAAATGCTATCAGTTTGTAAAGAAACATATTTTCAAATACATCGGTCCGTAAACAATGCAGAAACCAGGAGTCGATGTTTTTCCACTGTAAGCAGCATTGGATTCATTTTAGTGTATGTAAACGGGTCGGATATGCTCTAACTTAAAATTTTACAAAACTTTCACAAAAAGAAAATAGATATAATATAAAGAGCAGTTGTTGAAGAAATTTTAATAGTCTCATTTATTTCATGTAGTCGGTTTGTCTTTACGTGAACCGGAAACATTTAGTAGAGAATGAAATACACTGTAATGAATATGAACCAAAACAAAAGTGTGTGCTCGTGTTTCTCTTAAACAAAACCCAACATCCTTATTGCATGATCTCATATGTTGTCATTTTTGAAAAAAATGAAGCAATGTCAGCATTAGCATCACTCAAGGTTTGAACACTTGGTAAAATAGTGAAAAATCTCTGTTATGAGACAAAAGTTGTCTAAATTTTACTAATACTTCTGCAATAATTTGTACCACATACAACCATACCTCCTTGGCCATATCGGTGTACAGTGTACCTATGCTGATTTTTTTTTTTTCAGGAAACAATTATGGTGAAGTATTTAAACAACCAGCCACCTGCAAAATACAAACAAGAGTTTGATTTACATCAAAAAAGGAATTTCTCAAATTAAAGAAAAAAATATTAGTCATCCTTAATTTATACCAACCGAAAGTGTGGTCCTGAATGTTAAAAAGTGCAGTTGACTGATTCCTTCGAAAAGCGAACGTAAACAATCTTTTTACCTAAGTATACTTATTGACAGAAAACTCTTATGCCACTAAGGAAGGCGGCAAATTGTAAAAACCTTTTATGACCAGAAGATTGTAACATACCGGAGCTTGTGGTGACTAAAAACAATAATTTAAGCGTTGTAATAAGTTTACTAACGAAATTCATTTTCATAGTATTTTGAAATTTTGCAATTTTGATACAACAAAAACTAACAAATAAAACATAAGCATTGTATCAACAAACAGACACCAGAACTTGAGATATTATATAGGTGATAAATAGTTATGTGTTGAATTAAAACAAAATAATTTCTTACATTAAAACATTAGTTCAACTGTAATGATAGAAATTCATCAACGGTTGTGCACTGACATTTTTTTATATAATAGCAACTTCACCTCCCCCGGGGCTACTTTCTAAACTGTTTCTGCCTTGTTCGAGATATAATATAAATAACACATGGTGTCGGGGTGATAGCTGATATTGTTCCCCCGAGAACTGGTATATAAGCCCGACGCGCAATTATACCGAAAAATCTGATAACTACAATATAAGTTACTTACACAGTCAAAAAATAAATAATCCTTTTCCTTTCCTGCCACAATATGGGGGCGAACTGTCTTTGTACGATCCTGATCAATAAAAGCTTAATTTTTACTAAAAATAAAATAATCAGTCCAGGTGAGTGAACTAGTACAGCACTGCGTATGGAGGTATATAGGAGTTATCTGCCCAAGAGTGATATAAGAAATATCTCCCTGGGAATATTCTCCGGGAGGGTGATATTCGATCAGAACACATTATAAGTCTATGGGAGTTTTACACTGAAATATAAGTGAGGTATAAATAATTTATTTATCATATGATAAATGTTGTTTTTAATGCAATATAACCATATATATATATATATATATATATATATATATATATATATATATATATATATATATATATATATATTGCACGTGTAAAATAACGGCCTACTTTTTGCTTCATAACAATTATTTTTATTTATTGTCATTTTGTAAAAGTTGGTATGCATTTAGATGTCCTGTTTAAAAGAGATGACTTTCGTGTTCAATATTTCCGACATATTTTGACATTTAATTTGGAACTATTTTCTTTGCGGATGTTTTGTCAGCTTTTGTCAGTATAGTTCAAATAAATATTGCTAAGATAAGATCAGTTTTACGGTTGTTTTGAGTAGTGATCAGCCAGAGGCTCGCTTAACAATATTTTCCTGAACTCGTTGAAAAAAAGTTTATTTGAAATGAAAATTCGTATCAGATCCTGTATTCATATACTAAGTAATGCGTATGTTTTTGTCCTTATTGGTATGACAGTTATAGTCTAAATAAAAGAACAACACTGATTCATTATTTTCACATATTTATTTACTTATTATAAATGATGACTTTCTCAAGAGGGGATGTGTTAGGGAATCGATTCCTTGGCTCAATGGTGAGAGTGTTGGAGTTCGAATCCCACTCTGGGTTGTGTATTCTCAGATACATTGCATCTTTCTGCTACGGACCTGAAAGCATGAGATAGCAGGACAATCTAATCAAATTCAGTTATGGCAATGCTAAATTACGTCAGCTACAAAAATATTCGCATTTAATATTCAATCTTCAAAACACAAAGTTGGGAGAATTTATCAGATTATTTTATAAATGACACACTCTTAAGTTTTACAAAAGAGAAAAACTACTAAGAATAGGACAGAATGATGCTATTGATTTTTTGTGGGTATCGTAAATTATACCATAGTCAGATGACAATTCCATATCACGAGACGAATTGCTATGACATAATCTACGATACCCACAAAAACATCAATACAAATATGATATATATATCGTTTACTTATTGTTTTTCTTTTGCGAATAAATATGTCTTTTTTTATTTAAACTTATGTTTTAAAGGTATATTTTTCTTTTATCCGTTTATGCAAATAATTGTACTTTCTCTATTTACATCTGTTTCATCATTATGACTAGTTCGAGAGATACAGTGGCGTTTAAAAATATCAGCTATTTTAGTCACTAACGGTATATTCCTAAAAAATTATAGAATTCAGTGAGTTATATTATTCAGTGCAGTTTAATTTAAATGAATTTATGATACAGCCCAATAGAGTCCAAAATCCTGAAGAAATATCGCTTTAAAATATACACAACATCAAAGTAAAGGAATGTAAACTGTGTTGATTTTTGTCGTTGAAAAGAAGCTATGCATATGCATATTTTACGTGGCCCGAACGGGATTCCGTGCACTAGTATCATAAATCTGATAAAAATGTTATCGAAATCTGTAAGTATAATAAATCAATTTGAAGACCGATAAATTTTGTACAACTTTATTATACCCCGAAACGACCGGTGGTCGGTCAGTTGCAATTTCCTTGTCCGGCGTATAACTTAAAAACGACTGCTTGGAATTCAGTGCAACTTCATACAATGATCAAGCACTATGAGTGGAAGTGCAGTATTTAAGAATCATAACTTTATCTTCACTTTTTGCAGAGTTATTTCCCTTTGTTGGTTTTCGTTGTCTGGAGCATAACTTGAAAACTACTGGTTGGAATTCAGTGCAACTTCATACAATGGTCAAGCACAACAAGTGGAAGTGCAGTATACAAGACCTTAAACTCTTTTTCCACTATTTGCACAGTTATTGCCCTTTGTTGGTTTTCCTTGTCTGGAGCATAACTTGAAAACTACGGTTTGGACTTCAGTGCAACTTCATACAAGAGAGCACAATGACTGGAAATGCATTGTACAAGAACCACAACTATCTTTAACTGCCCACAACCATAACTCTATTTCAGTTTTTTTACAAAGTATTCTGTTAGTAATAACGTCCTCAGTTTCGAAGCAGTCTTGCTTGGGTATAAATCACATTTAGTGATAGCTCTAGTATGTGATTGTTCAATGAACAACACAATCTGATTAAAATTAACTCTTAAATATCGCTTTGCTATTAGGATCTGAATGTTCCCAAAAGAAGGTCATATTCTCATGACCTTTCAATCACCCAATAAGTACCTAGCTTTCAAGTTTTTGAGGGTGAAACAGTTTCTATTTTTAATAATTTGAAAAATCTATATTTAACTGGGATCCCAAAGTTAATTAAAGAAATCTTGTAAAAGTTTGAGAAAATTGTATGTGTGGGAAAATTTTCAGTAGCTTTTGACATTTGATAGATACTGCATGTATGCCAAAATAAACAGGCCCGTTTATTTGAATATTTTTATCAGCATGCTCGTCGGAGAATTCATTTATCTTTTAAGACACAAAATATTTTCAAAATATTCAAGATAATTTAAACATGCTATAGAAGTTTTACACTAAACATTAACACAACGTGTGTACAAGTAAACCATAAAGACGCGCAATAAGATAAGGCTGGGATATAAATAACAAAACTGGAAATCCAGATAATCAAGAAGATAGAACAGAATGGGTCGTCTTCAGATCTTAGCGTAGTTAGACTGTGTACTTTGTCAGGTTGATGAAGAAAATTAAGTTTTCAGACACATTTGCTCTAAAACCAGAAAAAAAGATGTTAAGAGTAGCAAACAATAGCTAAATGTTGTTTCTCGCTTTCTAAATTATCCTGGCACGTAATTACTTTACTTTGGCTATCATTTCCTTCTACTGTATGTGGCAGATATTGATGCAGTGATAAGATTTATCTTATACTAACCTTATCCGTCTCGGAGCTGGGCTGCGTAATAATAAACAAGTTAAGATAACAACAAATAAGTAAATTAAAATAGCAATGTGTTTCATTTGTTTGTAGGATTGCTTGTCGATGTAGCATATAGTAGCAGATTTATTTTGAGAACAGCAAACGGAATAATATCTTAATAAAACATCTCATAAATCTATGTTTTAAGATGATAGCTTGAATGGCTCCTACATATAAGCTATGTCCTAGGCTAACAAGAGGCTTTTTTTTACATCTGCAGTTTCAGTACGGCATAGGTACATGATATGCTAATCCGTGTTGTGCTTTTGTCAGAATCGATCTTTTAAACAAGTTGTTTTTTTCACAGACAGTGGTGAAGCATACAAACTTGTTTTTATGTTTTGAAATATTAATAAATCGTACGATTTATATCATAGGACAAAATTTATAAATTGACAGCAACATGTTCCAGTCCGCTAGCGTCTTCTGTTGTGTATTGATTGCAAAACTATAGATATAGTTTTTTAAAGTTTTTTTTATCTCAGAGTTTACTTTGTATCTTCAGAAAATTGATTTGAGATGGAGGAAATTTATCTGTTGAATGCAAGTTTTAGATTGACTCACAAATTATAGAATTCATTTATTCTCCACGGTTATGTCTTTGTACAAAGTCAAAAGTAATTTAAGTTTTAAACTAAAAGTTGATACAATAACTATAAAAATGCTGTCAGCACGAAGATTTATATAGCTAACTTGTGAATGTCTTAAGAGTCTGAATGCTTGATTAAATAATTGGTTTTAATTGGTATATTTAAAGAAACAGTGTTGACACCCTGTAGGAAAATTAAATCCATGTGTAGTGTAACAGATCTGTTTTCATCGATTTGCAAATTAGCTTTTACACTGATTAACCCAGCTTCTAAAAACAATAACTGTAATGTCAAATAATATTGTCCTCTATAATACAGTAGAAGAGTATTTAGTCTTTTGTGACTGGTCTTTTAAGAATATTTATTTTCCCAACAAGGTTTGGAAGGTATGTTTCATTTTTACATAAGAGTGGTCTTTTGACACTAATAATGTAAGTTATCAGGGTTTATAGTTAGTAAAGAACTCTAAGATCCTCTAATTGGTGGATAACTCTTCATTCAGCTCACTCAAGGACAAAAGCCTATCAGTTTCTGACATTTATTCCCAAAACTAAAGATTAAATGCAAAATGATATTAACAGTCAGCTGATATAAAATTGTTGTAATTCCAGTCTTCAAAACACTGGCTAATCTCTTGTGCACTTCATGTTTATTGCCGAAGAAATTCTGGCAAACTGAAACCAAGCATAATTGTGGGTGATCTATTTATCAAAGAACCTCCCTTAGCTTCCCTGAAATAAGGCATGTTAACAAATAAATAAACAGCATGCCTGAGCTTACTTGAGTAATATACAGTACTAACAGATGAGTTAGAATCTACCCAGTCTGATCCCAGTGATTCTTAAGCATTAATAAATTACGTTCTCTCTGGAAATGCACCAGCATAAGTAGTATGACAGTCTAAAAATGGCAAATACTTTGAAAGGTATTATCCTGTAGTTTTGGTACATGTTACTTCCATCAGTATTGATAAAGATATTGGTTTTCCTGCCAAAGGAAAAAAGAAAAGAAGTCGGTATCTTTAAAACATTTGTTCTGGTTTTAACATTACGAGAGAATAATGCAGACTTATGTTAACAAGAGTATAAAGTCTGGTTAGGCAATCAGAATTGAAGTTTTATATTGCTTGACATTCATATTTGTATTTTTGTTATCGACATGCGTGAAAATAGATTAGATTATGTTTTTTGTTATAGAAATGAATTTTCATTCATTGATAGCACACCTTTATCTATGTAATTCAGTGACGAAGACCATCGAAGCCGGAATCAGATGTGCCTCCGAACGCTGAAATAATTACAGTTGTATATACCTAAATGACAAATATTTTAAAATGTAATGATAATCGTGAATCTTAGTGTTACACTTTCATTGCGTACTTTCATCATTTAAGTACTTAAGAAGTTTACTATTTAAGTAGACTAATAAATAGGAAAGCATAATGCCATAGAAAGTGTGTTTCATTAATTTTGTATAACTGACTATAACTTGAATAAAAAATTGAAAATACCATATAGCAATCTGCCAAGGAATGAGTCAGAACCCTATAAAAAGTCACCAAATTTGAATGATGTGGTTATAAGTCCTCATGTCATTTCCAGTTTATGAATTTGTGTCATCACTTCTCCCCTGTCAGTCCGCAGCCCTCGTACACCTTTAGGTCATGACCTTCTTCAAATGAGGCTGGGTGTCGAATTGCTGCTCTGAAAATAAACAGTATCCTTTCAGGCATAAGACATTGGAAAAAAATCACCATACATTTGAAAAATAAAAAAAGAAACATTTTGGTTTAATCAGACATTCCAAAAAGGGCAAGAAAATAACATGCTTGAAAATTATTAGAAAATAAATTGTAAACATATATCATCATAAAGAATTAAAATGTTTTGCCAGTTCAAATCATTACCGTTGTGCAAATTGAATTGAGTGTTTCCATCACAGTCCATTTTTATGATGTCTTTGGTTCTGCAATTGAATTGACTGAGCCCTTAATGTAAGCATATTTTCTGAAAAATGTTGTTACTTCAAACATAAGTCATATGCGTTATGTAAATATCGTTTTTTTTCAATATTTTTAGAGCAATATTATGCATTGAAGTCAAGGTATTATTACCTTATAAATCAAATTTGTATCTTATTCTGTCAGGGTATTTATCAGGTAAACAGAAGGAAGCACCAGAATGCCTGGTGGAAGAGATAAGTATTATATTTCATTTCAATGCGCAAAGAAAATTACTGCCTCTTATTCATTAAAAAAGACTGTTTTACATCATTTAATATCGTATCTTCTTTTGTCAGTTTAATGCAGAAAATTTTGTTTTAAATCTATTTTGGTTTCTTTGCAGTTTCAGCAGACGTTCAGTTGACTCTGATGCTATATATTAAAATGCTGACCAATAAACTGTGCATGTGACCAGGATTAAAAATGATTAGAAATTTGCATCTTTTTTGTAATAGTTTATGTGTCTCTTTCCTGCTTTCTTCACCACCTCTTGCTGTCAAAAACATTAATCAGATCTAAGACATCCAAGAAATGTATTTTATTTGATCATGTATTTCTACTTATTTGATCTACAATTTTACCATAACTGACACCAGCAGTAAGAAATAGTTCGTTAAAAACTCATAAAGTAAGCATATATGTGTCAAAAATTTAGTTTAGCAGCTGATAGCGATGAAGACAAATTCCTAGAGAGTATTCAGGCTGAAATGTCGTTGTTAGATTTCATTCTAGCTTTTTTTTATGCCACCGCAGCATCTGTGATGCGGTGGCATACAGCAATTTCAACCAAACTTGGCAGGATTGTTTCTTGGGTAAAGGACTTTCAAAGTTGTTCAAGGAATTGGATTCTGCTCAGAAATCTGCTTGCCATGGCAACCAAAACAAATATTAGAAAACAAATCTTTTTATCCAGGACCACAAGACCTAGAGCTTTGATATTTGCTTGAGACATTACCTAGTAGATCTCTAACAAGTTCGTTCAAATCATGGTCCCTGGGCTCAAACTGACCTCGCCCCAGGGGCACATAATTTAATATAGAGACATATATGGAAAACTTTAAAAATCTTCTTCTTCTTCAGAACTACAAGGCCTATAGCTTTGATATTTTGCATGAAGCATTACCTAATTGACCTGTACCAAGTTTGTTCAAATCATGACCCCCTGGGTCCAATTGGCGCCACCCTGGGGGCACAGTTTTATATAAAGTTATAATAGTGTAAAGTTAAGAAAATCTCCTTATCGAGAACCACATGGCCTAGAACTTAGATATTTTGTATGAAGCATTCCCTGGTAGACCTTTACCAAGTTTGTTCAAAGCATGATCCCCGGGTCCAAATTGGCTCAGTTCCGGGGATCAATAGGTCAAACTTTTAAACCTTTTTAACGTCATTGATATTTAAGCTATAACCTTCATATTTGAGCATATGAGTGATATGAACTTTGTTTATTATTTGACATGTTGATATGTGACCTTAAACCCAATTTCACATGATCATTCAGGTCAAAGGTCAAATTTTTAAGCCTTCATAACTTTATCATTGTTTAAGCTAAATATATTGGAAGTGATGTACATATGAACACTTGTTATTCATTTGACATGCAAATGACCCTGACCCATATTTAGTATTGACCAGGGTTAAATTTTCAAGTTTTCATCACTTATCATTTGTTTATGCAATGACCTTTATATTTTATCATTAGATACATATGATAATTGAGTTTTGTTTCACTTGCTGAAATATTTACCTTGTGTTTTATTTGACATTGATCATTGTTATGGGATGTATACAAGAATTTGTTCCTATTAATAGTTCGTGCTACACAATGCAGTGGCATAGCATTTTTCACAAATGCAACCTTTTGTTATTTAGTTATGCATATGGTCTATTTTTTTACCTTATCTTGTGTTTGGAGACTGTTCCTTTTATAAGATATATTTAATTTCATCATAAAAAACGGGTTCCTTGCAATTAGTTTAAAAGCGGATGTTTTATTATTTATAACAAAATATATCATATTTGCAGTTTACGTAGGCTACCGGAACAACCATATTTTCGCTTGTTAGATCATCTGCATCTTCAAGCATCATATGTAACCTTTCATATTTTTGATAATAATTATCATATAAACTCCAATGATTAACTCTGAAATGAAGTAATATAAACTATTTATAGATTTAGTTACGTATATTTTTAAACATAATTACTGCAATAATTTAATTTCTGTGTATAAGAGTTTTACTAACGGCAAAAGGTACTTTACCCTTATATTTACGGTTAAGTAGTATAATTAATAAAGAGTAAAGAATTTTGCATATTTATACCGTTATTTTGGTTGTCTATATCAGAATTCAGTACTACATTCAACTTTCTCCAACTATTGTTGCTTCGCTATTATTATCAAGAACTGTTTTTTAAAGTATTTCAAAGTATTCAGGATGGTCTTTGTTTGGACTACAGGTTTATTTTGGCGTAATTTTCTTCATTTTTTTTTCTAATTTTAGTATTTGTATACGACCGTTTATAATTTCTTTGTGTTCAATACCATTGTGCTAAAGACTGTTGTTCAACAGTATTCCTTTAACTTTACTGTTACTATTTTCTCAACCAATAAATATATCGTTTTTTCCATTCATTTGTCCTTACCTTTAAATCTTTTTTTTTTTTTTTTTTTTTTTTTTTTTTTTACAATATGTTTCCTGAATTAGACACATATCATATTTCTTTCATTAACTAATATTCAAAAGTATTGACTCGTTTCTCTCTTAATGAAAAAAACTTTTCATTAGAAGTTTATATTTTATATTCTTTTTGAGTATTTATTTGTTTCAGATTAATTTGTGTGTAACGACGTATCAGTTTTATTCTTCGATTCTTTTAATAAATGGTTTTGATGTGGCGGGAGTTCAAACAAAGTACTGAGAATTAAAGAAAGTAACATAGAGAAGCTTAAAGATGACGGTGTTGAATGAAGAAATTATACGGAAAGAACAAGATACGAGGCAATGGGAGCCGCGTAATATTTATCTAAAAGTGGCATTTCGTGCACATATTTACATTCGAGATTTAGTTTAAACATTATTGTTTTAGCTCGATTGTGAAGAAAGCTTGCAACATATATAAATCACTCTCGAGTCCGCCTCCTGGAACTAGGCAGTACTGAGTCATACGAAATAAACATGGAGAAATGAAAAAAAAATCAATAACATTTGATTTGAACAGGTTTCTATCTGATTTTGTATCCTTTATAATATGTCCAAAAGCGTGCATTCCATGTTTTTAAGTCCGATTAAATATACTTTATAAAAAACAACAACAAAACAACAACAACAAAACAAAACAGAACAGGTTTTAGAAAAAAAGTATAGTTCATAATACAATAAGTTAACTAATGGAATATGATAAGGGGATTAGAATAAAAAAGGAAAATACTGAACATGACATAATGCTGAAATAACTGAACATCAAGACAAATGATAGAATATTGCAATACAAAAAGAACTAAACAGATGTGTGAGACTTCGATTGAGATACATCCGATGAAATGTTTTTTTGATTATCAAATCTCTGTCCAAGGGGTCGGACCTAAATCATGTAGCTCGGTGCTTTAAGCGAGTATAACGTGTAGTCTATGACCAATGTCGTCAGTTTTCGCGTAAATATTCAGGAATTGGGATAAATTATCAACAGCTATGGGGATTTTCTTGGAATATTTGTATAATTTATACCACTAGTACCTAGACATATATGTATGCTAACTGTAGCTGCTATTTGACAGAAGAAGAAATTTTTGACAAAAAGTTATTGGAGGGATGCCAACAAAGGTGTCCCATTTTTTGTGTGATTCTGCGATAATTTGCTTACTTTTTTCAGTTTTTCAGCTTGACCAACACTTTTGCGCCACTAAAATGATATGTTAAGTAAACAGGAACAGAATTAAACATTTATAACCAGTTAGAAACATTCATAATGCATCCATGTTCAATCTTTTTAACTTTAAGACAATAAACGTGTAGTTTGAGTCACTTTAAGTAATCTCGGTTCTTTCATAACTACACACCGTATTCTAATACATAGAATATCTTTTTGTCACTAGCATATTGGTTAAATTTAACAGTTATCTTGTAGTATAATCATACTGAAATCCAGTGTTTGTCCAATTTAAAGGCATTACATTAACTAGACATTGTGATTTTATAAAGTGATAGCAATTGAATGTCTTTTGATACAACCGAAGTTAACGTTCAATATATGTATTCGTCCAAGATTATTTTTACATACAGCTAAACAAATGTTAACAATAAAACAATTCTTACTGTTGGGAGTCGAAGCAATAATTTAATATCATAATCAGAATTTGTTTGATATCCAGAAAGAATTAAAAGATTAAAAAGATTAGAATTATTCAACACAAATTCACCTTGGAACTGTAGATGCCGGAATGACAAACTCTATACTCTGTAACTTGGGGCAACAGCTTATAAATAAAATATCATAGCAAAAAAGCATTATGACATATATTTACAAGCTATTCATACATATCATACATGAGAAGTAAATAGATCCTCCAAAGCTAACTTATACGTTTTTTTACAAACTTGAATTAAATCTCGGATGTATTAAGATACCTGACGGCTTGGAGATAACGGAGGTAGTTAAACATTTTACCTATAGCAGACTATTTAATTTTCATCCCCTTTTCAAGTTTCATTAGTAAAGACTAATCACGACTTGCAGGAAATACCTTAAAACCACAATTATTAGCAACCTAATTCAATATATTGCAAAACGGCAGTTTAAGCAAGGCGGTGATATTTATCAGCCAGGTCTTTTTTTATAAAGGATTTCCATTTCATCTTTATCCTTAGACAACATTGTGTTTTTAAAACTACAAATAAATACGAAAACATACATGTAATTTCTCATCCAGTTATTTCAGTCATCAAAAGCTGTTCTGAATGGACTACATGACCCTTTTGAAATTATGCATTGTAATGTAGACAAATTCTTCGTAAAAATTGTTATCATGTAAACATTTGAACCAACTAATTATGCAAGTACATTTGACATCAAAAATGTTCTTCTGTTTTTGTTTTTTTTTTTGCTTACAGAGAGATGATAATGTTGTCATAGAACTTTATGTTCATTATTTCATCTAAGGTTAGTGACAGTCTAGTCAAAGGGGAAGAACTATTGACTGATATGATAGTGGAAGAAGTAAGATAATATTTTTCAAACTCCATTAAAAACTACAAATGTTTTAAGAAAGTTAACTTGTCTTATCTGCGTGTATCTCTAATTTGTTTCCTTTTAACTGAAATAATGGTAAGATGCAAATGAACATTGGATACGACATCCAAGAATAAATGTCGCATAGATATTTTGTTGAGTCCAGGGATTCAACCATTCACCTTTGAATGACTATGGAGCTTAGCACATTGGCAGTTTTTATATGTACCAGTTTATTTAACTGTGTGGCACATGCTGTATGTATGTTGACAATTTGTTTTCGCACAACTTAGAAAGTCCTTTTTGATTTTATAAAATAAATATATAATGTTTGCATGTATGTTATATCTACAAAATTGTCAATTTTTTAAAAAAATAAAATCTACAGACATGTGATCAAGTCAAAACCTTTCATAGTTTAGAATGTGCGTCTAATGTTGTATTTGTATCTGTTGAAAAGCACCACATAATCCTCCAGCCTTAAAATCGCAAGTGCACAAATTAATAGCAACATCGATTGAATCATAATAGCATAAATAAGGAAATACTTTGGTTTTCTACCAGATACATAAAGTAAATTAATTATACAAACAGAACTCTTTGTAAAATTTGTCAACATGCTTATTTTGAAAAACTTAACTTAAACATCAATAAAGAACCGAGGTTACACAATATGGCCTTATAGTGACTAAAACTACACATTTATTGTCTTAAAGTTAAAACAAATCGACCATAATATATAATATATGTTCGTTACTGGTTGTAAATGTTTAATTGTGTGCCTGTTTACTAAAAATATTGTTTCAATGGCACAGAATGGTTTGACAAATGGGACACCTTTGTCGGCATCCCTTCAATAACTTTTTTGTATCACTTTTCTTCTTCTGTCAAATAGCAGCTACAGTTAGCATATATGTATGGCTAGGTACTGGTCGTATACAATATACAAATATTCCAAGAAAATCCCCATAGCTGTTGATAATTTATCCCAATTCCTGAATATTTACGCGAAAACTGATGACATTAGTCATAGACTACACATTTTTCTCGCTTAAAGCACCGAGCTACATGATTTAGGTCTTACCCCTTGCTGTAAGTAAACAGCACAGAGTGACATAGCTGTCAAAGATAAGGCTGCAATAATATTCTTGAACATCAAATGCGATTTAGCGTTAATTATTTTTCAATAACCTCACTTCTTGCACAATTAACAGGATTTTTTTGAACGCAGAATAATTCTAGCGAACTTGAAGTGGCATTAAACGGGAATATGCATTTTAGACAAGTCAACATTGTCGTTTAACATATTAATACAAAGCCTTGAGAAGTTCACTTGTTCTTTTAACATAATAAGACATTATGTTTACAATATCACATGGAATTGGGGCATATTCAAACGATACTTGATCAATTTAACATTGCGGTGTAACATAATATAGCAATGTCTTGAAAAATTAACACGAGTTTTAATATAATAAGATATTAATTTAACAATATCGAATGCCATTTAGACATAATTAAAGTGATATTTGGACATTTTAACACTGCGCTTTAACATAATTATATTATATCTTGACAAGTTAACATGTCTTCTGGACATTTTAGAATATTGTTCTAACAAGATAACATTGATAATAGACATATTAAATTGATATTTAGTTAAAATGTTCTTTAAAATTATCAAACCAAGGTTTGAGCATTTTATATTTACTTTTTACATAGTAGACGTTGTTGAACAATATCACTCAGTACATAGACATGTTCAAATTGTTATTGGAAAGTTTAACAGCTCGGTTTAACAGATTATTACAGAGTCTCGACAAGTTCACTTGCCATATTGACAATATAAAACGATGTTTTAACAATATAACATTGTCGATAGAGATGTTCAAATGTCAGTTTTGCAAGTCAACATTATGTCTTGACATGTAAACACGCTGAAAAGAGAAGTTCACATGTCCCACTGACAAGTTACCATGAAATGCGTGAACAAAAGACAGCTGTGGGGTTCCATAGTCTTCTGTTAGAAATTATTTTCTGATATACAATTTTATAACACTACCTTTGTATATACGATTTGTGACATTCATTTGTAATTGAACCATAAGTAAAGTCAGACAGTAAAGGCACGACACGATCAGTTTTCAAACAGATAAAACATATAACACATATCAGTGTCTAATTAAACAAAACCGTTTTTTTTTATTAATATGCGATGAAACTAATTAGCTTGCATATCTCTATTATACCTCATTCACAGATATCTAGTGAAAATTAGCGTATCTCTCTCCTTTTCATGAACCGAAAAGATTAGAAATCTGAAACTTTGTTGACACTCAGAAATCTTTTTAATCATTTTCGACACTTCACTACAATATTAGTCGGTCTCAAAGTGTGAAGGATGTCCAATATATTGTTGTACTGCTTTTTGTGTTGGCCTGTTAATAATATACCAGTTATTTTAGCCTTTACAAACTCCCCTGGTCAAATGTTTAAGAGTGGTACATTACATCACATTAATTGATTAATTCACAGACTCTTATTTTTGCAGCTCCGACAGGCGTGTTACTTCATACATATTAGTTTTTCGGCTCCGGCAGGTATATTGTAACATCGTCTATATAACAGTGATTGGACTGAAAGTATTACGTTTTAGTTGCATCATGTGCCTTCTAATCATTAACGTGTTAACACATCACTATGACTTTTAACGCATAAAAATATTGACATTTATAAGGCAGTTTAGATAGCATTATATCTATGGTGGAATATTATATATCTGATTTGTACAGTTTGGTATTTTCCTAGCTCAAGGGAATGATTGTTCTGTGACTTAAGATAATGATGGACAATTTAAAAGTGTTATTAGTTTTGAATGAATAATTGTTAAAACTGTGAAATATTCCCATAAAAAGATAATTATTTTTTTTGTTCAGTTGGTTAAGACTGGTTTTATCTATTTTGGCATAAATACCAAATTAACTGTTTGACCAAGCCTTTGAAAAAAATATGACGCGAGTGATGTCGAGAAACCATGTCATTCGATACTTTCCCATTCTTTGATGACATGAAAATTCATTTCTGTGAAGGATTTTCATCAGATATTAATTATATCAAAATACGGAAACGGTTCATTAGATTTTGAATCATTTTTAGAAGCCATTGTTGTTACACATTTATTGATTTTATCTTGGAAAAGTGTTCAGATAAATATATTTATTAACGTAAATTCGAAGAACGTGTTCAATGGGATTCACCTATTTATCACAGATTAATTACTGTGGCGAAAGGATCATCTTATTAGATATACACTAAATTTAATAAGGTACTTTTAAAGTGATCAGTACAGCGGTAACACTAAAGAAGAGTTAAACAGATTTCGAGACAAAATGGGACTTGTCTGTTTGTTCGTAGAGCTAACTGCATCAGCTTCACTGCGAGGAGCAAAGGCACTGCCAGAGTATTCGGAGTTGTGTGGTCCCTCCAGCGTTTCTTGCGATACATCTCCGACCATAAAGGTAAGATTGGATCGTTTTTATGTCCATTTTAAGCAAATAAACTAAGCAGTTTTGGAGCCAAAGGCTACTGGTCCCTCCATATGTCTTCATCTAAGTAGAAAAATGGTTTTTATTTAAAAGAAGCATAGAGGCGAGTACTTGAAAAGGTTAGAAGTAATATATTTCACTTATACAAAATAACTTGCACCTTCTGATTACGTGTAGTGAAATAGGGGGGACACTATAGAAAATAGATTTTACTATTACTGAAATATTCTACTGGTCAGCAAATTACACTCGAACTTTCATCATTCCCTGTACATCAAAACTTGTTATTTACAGTTGGCCGTCTGATCATTATTAAGGGATAAGGACTATAAGATTACCGTAACAACTGCAAGATGAAATTAATTCTTGTTAAGCTTTCATAACAGGTTTACCAATTAATGTTTGTTGTCGAAAGATTACTATAAGCCGTCTGTTAGTTACTCACACAGTACACACTTTTCCCACATTTCAAATACAACGTCAGTAACTATGTAAACAACTGCAACTAATATCAGGTAACCCGTCTAGACATTATACAACAATTCTATATTTAAGAATGGCCAGGAACTAGGCCGGAAGGGAGAAAGAGACGCATCTGACATTCATAAAATCTTCCGTGAAATGAATGTCTAATCTGAACTATATAATTCATGACCGTTAACAAAAAAAAAAAAAAAAAAAAAAAAAAAAAAATCAATAGAAACTTGTCGGATATAGTTTAAATGTGAAAAATGGATTAATTAATAATTTCGAAAACTGGTCTGTAAAAATTTGAGTAAGATTTTAATTTCTGCCTGAACATTTTTTCTTTGATGCATGTCTATGATAATTCATATAGAGAATACGTTCAAAATGACCTTTACCTGAGCAATAAATAATAAAAAGTAGCAAAAGGTATATGATGATAATGTGCAATTGGCCTTTCTGCTGAGGCTTCTTAGCCACGCCCCCTATAGCAACATGTACTCGGTGTATCCTAGCGAGACAAGCCAAAATCGAAATGGCGACTAGCGGTACACATCGTGTACTGGACTAAGATCAAATTTCTTCAGATTTTTTTTATTTACCATTTTGATAAGAATACTTCTTTGAAATCAAAACAGCAGGGATTCAAGTTTTTCTATTGTTATCTGTAATGTCTATTACTGGAACTACCAGTACCTCTCTAGATGGCGTGTGCCTCTATATCTACCTTTAGTTGATCATCTTGAAATATTGCAGTTGCCTCTGGTTAAGAAATTGAATTGGCGAGGTACATGTATGTTAGGCTTGTCATTTTATAAAGAATATTCGTTCATATTTATAAAGTAGCATTCTTAGGCTACAGAAAATTATGTTTGAAGAGATACCTTAGATCGTCAGAAGTTGTTCTTGTTGTTAACAATAACAAAAGTAAAATGGTATTCAGTTCTGGTATGAACTGCGTACTTAAACACCGGACTTCTTAGGTAGTCAGACTAGAAGGTTCTTCTGCGAACTCCTGTTGGCGAACAGAATTGCTGTAATCGGACATGTCGTTATTATCTGGTCTGTACTACATACCCGTCAATGTTTGATAATCCTCCTTAAATATATAATTACTGATTTGCCAGTACTTTCCTTCAACATTCATAACGATAATTTATACACTGGCCGTTCTCGACGAAAAAAGGTTGAGTTTTCACAGGAATCGTCGTTGCTTAATGCATCACTTGTAATAATTCAACTAATCAGACTTGTCGAAGAGACATCGAGAAAATTTTTGATACGCGGTGTCTTTTTCCAATCCAACCACAAGTTGCATTTTAATGCACGGAAAAAGCCAAATTGGAAGCAGTTCGGAGCGATAACTAGCATACTTTGGGAGAAATGACCAACATTACTTTTCAGGGAAACAATATTTATACAAGTTCTCGAAATATCATTTTTCAATGAACAACTTAAGATATCACAAATGACTTAAATTTCAATCACAACTCTGATTGCCTATATAGGTGGCCGTTTTGAATAGTTGGAGGTAAACGGTGCATAGGTAAACATTAGCTTCAGATCCGAATATCTGTCGTTTTTCGGTTATTTTTATGTAACTCTTCATTCAATACATCGGAGCCGTATATAAAGAAAAGGAAATAAAAATTTCGTATAAGTTAACTCTATCATTACTGGTAAGACGAAGTGGTTTTTCTACCAGTTTTCACGGCATGATTATTTTTACGGTGACGTCATGCGACATTTCGCTGCGAAAAGACTTTCGCAACATGCAAATGTCAATGGTAGGATACTACGTCATCGCGCACCTGTTTTAAACTCTCTAGCAGACCATTTTTGTTGTCAACGATCCGTCGCTTGAAAGGTAAAATTATAAGAAATTCATGTTGTGCACCAAAGATTGGCTGGTGTACTTTGTAATTAAGTAACGAATTTTTATAAATTAAATGTAAAATTCTAGTTTAGGCCTGAAAACGGGTTAAAGATTTTCAGCACGCGTTCAGAAAAGAACTCGATTAAGCTCAATTTAATGCATTTAATTGTAATTATTGTATCTAAAAAGCATATAGAGAAGCGTTAAGGTGAGCCACATTACCGCTCTATCTGATGTATGAACTGTTCAGCCATAGAAAACAGTTCCTGATATTTATTAAAAAACAAATTTCAACTATCAAACGACTTTATTTAAAAAAAAAAAATCATTGTGTTTTTTTTTAGAAAAAATATGATAAACATTCTAACACTATCCGCGATTCGCCGCCAATCAACAAAGGAGAAATTAACTGTGATATATCATAAACATTATATCAAGCTGAACAGAAGCGCGCGACCGCTGACGTCACTGCGATCGTCATTGATATATAGTGTTTACTTGCACCCCTTATAAATATGAGTAAGAGTTAGTATTGAAATAGATTTTGAAGTTTTGGTCATCTATCACTGCATATCTCACGGTTTCTCGTTTATACGCGTAATTATTTATATTAGATTAATCACTCAGGCCAACGGCATTCGTGATTAAATTACTACACATCTGAACTCGACACCGTGATTTATTCGACATCGTCACTCAAACTTGAAACCTATTTCCTAAATTATCAGTTTAATGGGAGCATCGTAAAAATGGCTATACACCTATGTTTTATTTGACGCACTGACTTGAGGTAGATCTAGTTAAGTTTATTCGGCAGGGTTTTATCCGGCACATATTAAGCATGAAAGCAGGATAAGAATAATTTTCATTACAGGGTTATCAGAATGAATTTAAAATGCCATCTAAGTATAATAAACACTCCCTGATTTTATACATGAATATATTTTTTGTTATTTAGACTAAATATAGTTATCCCCAAAAATACAACGAAGGAGGGAAGTATTATATGCACTCATCTCGATAGATATCTACTTGCAATGAACTCTGGCTTAATCTATTTCAGTATGGTTTTTATTTTGTAGAGCGGGACACGAAACGCACATGGATCATGTTGTCAGAAATGCTCTTGTGCTTTGGATTGCAACGTAGTCGGAACTTGCTGTCCAGGTGTGGATCATCTGATGTTGATGGATTACCAAAACATCACGCCTCAATATGCTTGTGTTTCACCTCAGCATCTTTTGAATTCTCCAAGAAATAGGTCTTTCACTAATTATCAAATAGGAAAGGGTGATCTAACTTTTCGTATTGTCGATAGGTGTCCTGATAGCAAAACGTCAATTCATTTCCAAAAATGTGAAAACCCAAAACATTACATGATTATGTAATGGTCTCCGATATAGCGAATGATTTTGTCTTTATGAACAAGCACTGTGCAGCATGTCATGGCGTTGACAACGTCATTGATTGGACGCTATCTACGTCATGCACTGAGCTAATGATGATGTCATTTAAAACTGTCGAAGACAGAAATGATTACATTCTAAACTATTGCGATTTAAGCATACAGCCACCAGAAAATGTAGATACTGAAATTTCACGTTGTTTTAACGATATTCTCAACATTATCAGCAAATGTAACACTACAGGAAACTGGGATGTTTATGACAGGACAATGGAAGATGCTTGTCTGAAGGAAAGGCCAACCAAAAATACCATTTTTAAAGGAGAAAAGACTCTTATTGGGACTTACGAAAAGTATGCAAATGTTTATTGTTATTTATGTAATATTGGGAAAAATCAACATCAACTTGTACGTGAAAAAATGTGTGAAGTCGGAAGGTCGACAGGTAGCAGAAGCACGTCGATAAAATTCAGCGCTATCTTGGACTTATAATAGCAGCCATCTTATAATAATGAAGTTAAGAGAGACAGCTTTCCTCCACACATGTTTGGGATCCTTTTACTGTAAGTTAAGTACCACATTTGATTATTATAATAACTCTTGACTGCTTCTCAGTTTAAAGTTTCACTGTTCGTGAGATTTTTTCTGGTAATACAGTCAAAGAAAGAAATACAAAGTTCAAAGAAGAGAACACAAATCAGCTGAAACAATCATTAATAAAGCATCAAAAATAAATTAAAAGGAATAAAAAAAGACAAGCATCGTAAGTTGCAAAAGAATGGAAAAAAAAGAGCAATATATTACTTCTACAAAGCCGTGTAAGCTATAAAGCGACTGACTCACAGAATTAACTTATTTTGTTCTTTAAAATTAAAGAAAAGTTATGGTACTTTGGAAACAAAATCACATAATTTTATGCTTCTTTACATCATGAAAACTGAAGACAGTAACTTATCTTAGATATGTTCATCACAAAATACACCTTGAATTTCTATAGGTATTAACATTTTCCTTTCCATGCGTATTAAACCCATCTGTGAGTCAGTCGCTTTAATACACACATAAAATAATAATAATAATAAAAATAAATCAACTACAACCAACACTTCGAATAAATTACAAAAAGTCTGACCTGCCAATAGAAATCAAACAACCGCATAATAAAACGCCGATGCCAAAATCGAACTGCACACAAAACTCAGTATTAGACAATGCCAGTCATAAAGTAGATCTAGAATTTTGATTGATTATCATTATTATTATTACTATTTTGTTGCTGTTGTTATGTGTTGATATACACTTAAGTTACAACAAATATATTAATGCCAAAAAGTTAACTTTCTTTTTATAATTTCAGAATGTTTGTAGACAGTTGCTGTGTCCCATTGGAACAATGCCTATAAACAGTAAATGTGAGGTTTTTGTAATCTCGACATCAGGATTTGGTCTGGTTTTCTATATTGCTATGAATGTACACAGCGGTAACTTTGAACAATTGTTACAGGGATTTCATTTTTTGGGGCAAACATATCGTTGCATCGTTGATTAACAAAGAATGTGGGCTATGTGAGATCAGACTGTTACCCCTGAATAACACATCAACATCTATTTTTGAGATGAGAACAAACATTTATACCACGCAGACTTGTTCTACTGTACTTGCACTTCAGAAAATAAAGGCACTGCTTCTTACTGGTACGCGTAACATACGATTTAGGTATCTAAGTAATATATTCAATGTTTCTCTTAGCATTACATCTGAGAGACTTAGCCTCCCCGTTGATGGAGATGAACAGCGATATGATTACAAAGAATGTAGTGATTCTGTACAAATACAACCTTACCATTTACAAAATTGTCCTAGGTTTACTATCTTTAAGGATGATTTCATAAACGTTGGATTTCATAACTTCATCAGTGAAAAATCTGCCGATCTGTCTATTTGGACCAAAGATGAAGACTCTATAGGTTCAATCTGTGCAATGAAATATTTTCAGATTTGGCGGTCAGTAAATGAAGCTTTTGTCGTGAAAATGACACCAACTATCGCTAGCTTTCTGGGCGTATTTCTGTTTGTCTTTTGATAATGGATTCCTGTCTTTTAAGCCTTGCTAAAATATTTTATACTAGGAGAAGAAAAACACGCCAACCACTTTTAAGCAGTTTCAAACACTAGTTAGGTGTGTATGCTTTCAATATTTGTTAATTATCCATCGTGTGAGTAAAATCACGATTCTCATATTCAGTCGAACATTAGCAAATGAGATGTCACATTTCGATGAAAATAAGGTATAATGATAATAATAACAATGATCTACATCATACTTCCACGATATTTTAAAGAAAACGTTCGTTTCTTTCCCTTATATAAATCAAATGATATACCTACTTTAATTACTCATTGTAACATCGGTATTCCCATTCTATTTTAAAACGGATATATTGGGTTTTCCAGCATATTTTTTTAAGGTCAAGTTGTTTACATGTAGGGAAACCTAGTAGAATTTACCTGTATATTCTTAATTGAGAATTCTTTAGAATTAACTAGAACATTCTTTGAGCACAAAAAAATAAGACACTTCGAAACATAAGTAGTAGTGGCTGAAGTTGTGAGATATAATTGTGTTCGATTAACATTCATGGACATTATCAATACCTTTAGAATGTATACAGTCTACAATACAGAGCATGAATAATATTTCAATTCAAAAGAATTCTGTGAATGAAGATAGTGGCAAAAGGTTATTTTTATTAGTGAACATCTCATTGTAAGTAATTATTGTTTCATTGTGAAAAATTGTTTTGTTTAACCTTTCTTATCAATTCAAAGTAGTGCAAGTTCGTTAAACTGTGTTGTGATTACTTCTCTCCTATACTCGTAACAATTAGGAAAACTCTCTGACTGAAGTTTTTTCATTTGGTTTACGTGTGAATTTGTTTAACATAATTTTAGATATTAATGTTACAGAGAGTTACACACAGCGAGTTTAAGTAACGTTAGTATGTGCATGTAAAGTCATGAAACATTACTAGTATTTTATACATTATCTTGGGCAGACTTACTATCAAATTCTTTAACAGCGGTAAATTTCATTTTATTTTTTTTATACTTCAGATATAATCGCTATCATTTTGTCTTTAGTTCCAGTATTTCTTTTGGAGATTTGGCATTTTTTTCTATTAAAAAAATGAATTTATATGTGGGCTTTATTTTACGAGGAAATATAATAGAAGTTTTTTTCTGTTGTGTTGCAGCTGTCGAAATAGTGTATATCGAAATAATAAATTATGTACTTTTAATTTTACTTCTTTATTTAACATTCAACTATTGGTTGTTGCCCCTTTCTCTTAACTTTGTATATGAAGCTCTCTAGTTATATGATTGTCATTACATCTTTATGAACTCTTCTGGATAAATTTGTAACCTATTTATAAAAACGAACATTTTCGATGTCCTGACAAGCTGTTATGGCGCCCCAACAACTGATCATTTCAAAAGACACTCAGAAAATGTTCAGTTGTGATTAACTGCCATCCTTCCAACATTTGTACTACATCTCTATAAGACAAGTATGAGTCCTTTTAGTTTAGAGGTGTGGATCAGTGGCCCAGTGGTAACACAAAGTCCTTGTAATCCAGGGATCGCTACCGACAGAAGAACTGTACAACTCTGTATAAAGACTAAAATATATAATTAAAAAAGATGATCAGTGTAGATACAGTACAAAATTAATGCCCCATAAAAGTAAAGTTTTCGGACATTGGCAAACATTTAACGCGTGTCCTAAGTCCATTACAGGCTATAAAATGTTAAGTTTAATGCTATAAGTGTCGATATTATTTGCAATTAAGTCAATTAAATATTTAGTCATATTAACAGAATTAAATATATTGACATAGTTATTATATATGTATTCCATTTAGTATAATTTTTCATGGTTAAAACGGTTTGTTATTTAATTAACAACTGTCATTAATATTATCATTACTACATTATTTTCAGAGTATATTTTCAAAGTATGCCTTTACAGCTTTATTAACATTTTTGTTTGCTTTTCTTATATAATACGTATAGTGTTTGTCCATGTTTTTGTCGATGCTTTGTAAGTTGATTCCATCCTTTCATCTGCAAAGAAAGAATTTTCCATAGTATCAGAAACAACATACCGGATCTCTAACCTAAAGTTTCTTATATATCAAAGCTTACGACTAAAATTGTCCTTTGACTCTGGCGAATAGAAAAAAAACCAAAAAACATTAAATTTGTACTGTTGAGCAAAACCTAAAAAAACATGATACACTATTTACACCAGAAAATCATTGATGACAAAACGCTAGTAAACATATTAAAATTAGTTCTTCGAAGCTTTGATTTTTATTGGCGGTACCTTTTCTCGCATAAAGGTCTTCTCTTTGTGGAACACCGGACGTCTATCCATTTATACTGAAGCAGGTGGCCGTAAGTTGCACAGTCTTCTCAACTTCCTGCGTCCTGTGGTTCTGTTGGCGCCTAGTCAAAATATGTCACTTCCGTTTTTTCATCTGTGAACGTCCATACACCCTCGGTGACGTCATCGTTCATCCCAAGCCAGTAGTCAGCGTTCCCTGTAATACGATTATTATAAAAAAAGTGAGCGGCACTTTTCCTAATTTTGCCTATAAATCAAACCGTGTTTTTTAGCAGGACGCGTCAATAATAGCATGGTGCGCGCTTCTTGACCATAAAAAAAGTGAACTGAGTCAGTTCTTAAAGCGAAAACATTTACAAAAGAACGACTGATATTAACGTGAAAGGGCGCCGGTTTGCTTTTTATCTTTTGGTAGCAAACGGCAACTTCTTTTGGCTCAGAAAATGCAGATTAAACTTTTGAATTAACAAAAAAATGACTTAATATACGTGATAAGCTTCCATTAGCGGATAAGTATCAATACTAACATCTGTACCGATCTTGTAGTGTGTTTTTGTGTAAATATGATTTTACGCTACTTTCTGTCTTTGAAAAATGTCTCAGACTGGGACCTCTAAATGGTATCTTTATGATGTTTGTAAAAGAAGAAAATTTTCTTCTTTTTATGCCCCCACACGGAGTAATTTTGCTTAGTTTTGAGTTTATATTATTTAACTAGTACTGTTAACGTAACATACTATCCTAAAAGCAAACCTTGTTATCATAATGCAACAATTTTGTCCCAGATTTTGTTTAGAGACTTATTTTTTGTTTCCATAATTCGGTAAAATGATGGATTTTATAAGAATATATTTGCTTAAGCCTGTTAACTTCTGTAATGTTAAGTTCTTGATAGACTTTTACAATCACACATACTCTATCTACTATCAGAATAAACGATCGAACGATATACAATGCTAGGTTACCTAGTTGTTAAGCAGTCAAAATGTAATATATAATTTCTGAAGAAAAATATATAAGAATAAAACAGCTCACACCAAAACCTGTTTTCGTGGAATCATGGACACACCGACTCATACATTACACACGCATATGCAGGGTCTTTAATGATTTAACAGATAATATATTTCATTTGGGGTGAAAAACTGAGTATTTTTTTGTGATAAAATTCAAGTACAAAATTAATTTCACCTGCTCGCATCCGGTCAAAACATCATAATTATTCATTAATATATATGAACAAGTCAAGAATAAATTTCGTGCACCGGTTGAAATTGGATATGTGGGCAACTGTAGAATATACCTATATGCTCTTCCATTTATTCAGAAACAATCGGTTTAATTTAAAAAATTTAAAAGAGAAAAAAAAATCATTTTCGAAAAAAAGAAGAGTTATTGCAATTATACCAAATTAATTTTAAAGACAATTAGTAATGTTAGTGGGGGATCGATCTCGGACACCTGGGTTACCAGTCCAGCGCGTTACCACTGGACTATTGATCCGCTGCTATCTGTCAACAATGAATGCTAATATTTAATTTATGCGTACCGTTTTGTTCATGTTAACGAGAATTTACAGTATTGACTGTTAACCATTATCATATAAAAAGTAGAACTGCACAAAATTTGTGTTGTGGTTGTGCTTTTTTTTGTTTTATTAAGTTTTCACCATTTCATTTATATAATACAATTCGAGAAAAAATATGTGATATTTTATTCAATGCAGATCTCAGGGTGTTTACCTTCATATTTTGTTTATTTATTTGACATACACTGGAAGTAGAATGGTGTAAAATGTTAATGTTGGTATAATTCATTTTTATTGAAAACCTTAAGGTCTGTTGAAAGCAATCATGATTCAAAAAAGAGGGTTCTCACTCCCAGTTTTTAAGGACTGACACCACTTAGAAAACGATCAAGGACAGTTGCAGAAGAGATATGTTGCCATTGTCCTCATGTGAAAAGACAATAGCAAGAGGGAATCAGCAAAAGAGTGTGATTAAAGTGTTGATGTCAAGTATTGAAAAGTTTAATTTGGGTAACTTGAACAAATTTGATTGCTCTTCTTTGCAAGATAGTGAAATTCTTTCAACTGAAGAAAGAAAATGAAAATACATTTATTATCATTAATGTGTAAAATGATAATCAATTTCAATAGTACGGATAAAAGGAAACAATGCTATCTATCAGTTTGTATATTTATTTTTAGTTTTAAGCATTTGTATTTTTGTAACAGTTTATGTGTGATCTATGTTGTTCTGAGTTCTTGTCCATTTCTTAAACTCATCATGTTTCTTAAGCTAATAAAGAGTCAGACAATACCTCAGATACTTTAGTAAGTGGGAAAGTAGAACCAAAGAAAAGCTGCCTTTTGATCAAGTAGACCATACATACTCAGGTACTTGTACGCAGTTGTTAGAGATAGTTGGTTCCAGGGGTTAAACAATTCATTTTCTAAATCTTTTTGTAAAAGTACTTTACTGAAGCTCAGTAAAGTGAGGTATGTATTTGAAATAAAACATATCAATGCTTACATTTAGATAGTCACTTTATATGTGAAAAATACAGCAGACCTCGTAAGCCTTTTTTATTTTCTAAGTAAAATCTGAGTGCTTAGAAAAGGAATTTAACCCAGTGCATTTTACAATGCATGACAATGGAATCGAATAGCCTCTGGCATGTTCTTGTTTTATTGTCTGTTAGTTTTATGATATCCCAGTTTCTTTCAACTTTTTATGCCCCCAAAGGGAGGCATATTGTAATCGCACTGCCTGTCCGTCCATCCGTCCGGTAAAATCTTGAACTCACTTCATCTCCAAAACCGCTTGAGGGATTTCATTGAAACTTAGCAGGAGTGTTTGTCACCAAGCCTAGTTGTGCATATCGTCAGGAGATTCCGCTCGATTTAATTTTTGGCAGAGTTATTGACACTTACTCATTTTTTTACTCTAACTTTCATATTTAAGTCATTTCCACACTTCATCTGCAAAACCGCTTGGAGGACTTCATTGAAACTTCACAGGAATGTTTTTCACTAAGCCTAGTTTTGCATATCGTCAGGAGTTTCTAGTCGGATTATTTTTGGCAGAGTTATGGGCACTTAGTCATTTTCTACTATAATTTCCATATTTTAAAAAATCTTCTCCACACTTCATCTCCACAACCGCTTAAAGAATTTCATTGAACTATCACAGGAATGTTTGTCACCAAGCCTTGTTGTGTTTGTCGTCAGGAGTTTCTGGTTGGATTAATTTTGGCAGTGTTATGGGCCCTTAGTAAATTTCTACTCTAACTTCTATATTAAAATCTTGTCCAAGCTATATCTCCAAAACCGATTGGGGGAATTATTATATATAAAACATCAGTAGGGGTTGGGAATAAAACATTATTGTTCGTATTCAAGGCCAAACTCACAGCTTTCTATTTCATTGAATTATTATGTCTTCAACCTTCATATAAGTATCTGAAGCAGAAAAACATTACTTTACCATTTACCTTCAGTTAATGCTCTATTTTTGTCTGATCTCTGTTCCGAAGGCATATTCAATTTTATATTTACACTAGTTTTATTTCAAAGCAGCTACATTTCGGGAGCATATGTCAATTTCCAGTAACAGCTCTTGTTTTTGTTAAAGATCTTTTTCATCTAATTTGGAAGACATACATTCTCAGTTATATTAATAAATGTAGAACATAATGAAAAACGTGATTCAATCATTGATCAAAATTCTGTGAATGTCACTTAAAATTATCAAAAATTATTAACCTTTAAATTTTTAGCTTGTAATTGACTATCAATATTATATAATAATTGAGAAATAGGAAAGAAAATGTCGAAACGACATTTAGTTCAAGTGTAGGAATACTTTTCAAGGGTCTTTTGGCCTTGACTTTATACTTTTTAATACCTTAGTTTTATAGGTGGAGAGCCTGAAACATTGTTACTTTGTTTAAGAAACATTTGTTTCATATTTTAGTTTACATTGCATGTTATTTGTTTGTGTACTGGTCACTTCATTTAAGACTATGCAAGAAGATTTCTTTGACCTTATTTTAGAAAAGTCTCCTGGTCATTTCTTTTCCTGAAAATAATGTTTTCTATTTACTTATGACAAGAAAGTTTCCCTTATTTGACAACCAGGTAAGCAAAATCAAATTTGATTTTACTTATAAATGTTCTGACAATTTTCAAATAAAAAAGTTTCAGGTAATATCATGCCCAAACTCAGGCTGACCATCTTTTTAGAAATATCATGGCATCAACACTGAAGTGTCATATGTCACAGTTTGTATATTACGCAGTGACTTAGTCACATTGAATTGTTCCTGTTTCTATTTGTTAGTTACAGTTCTTGGAATATGCTGACACAGTACATGAAACAAAGGTAAAAGTAACGTATTTCATTAAGACTATGCGTTGAAATAATCAAGTTCATTTATTTCACAATTAACGTTGCAGTAATGTTGCAGAGATTAAATTACATAGAAATTAAATTAAACTTGAGACTTATTCCAAAAATTATTTACTGATTTCAGCCATTAATCAGTTGTTTTTCCAGTTCCTTTCATTTACATTTTTATAACTAATACCCAGTTTGTTCTAAAATGTGAAGCTCAAGAGAGGTTATTTAGTCAGCCCAGAACAGTTTACTAAAACCTATTTCGGTAATTTTTAAAGGTCAGACTTTGTCTATACCTAATGATATTCATTTGAATTTCAAAATAACAGCGTCCATATCAAAGGGATCAAAGGTTACAATAGATACATCAGCAGTACACGAAGACACAAAACAACAGCTTGTGAAAGAGATGACAGCAGCTTTTTCAGTAATGTTTTCTAATCAAATGTGTGTTCTGTACCAGAAGTCCCCAGATACTCTGTCACAGGAAAAGTATACGCTGAATTGGAATTGAACATTCCTTTCTTTACGGCTCTGTTAAATGCTGTTGTAGGGAACACTGGACATAAATGGGCAACAATTGTTACGATTTACAGGTTTTACAGTAAGATTTTAAACAGCCGGAACAACAAGTTGTCTGAGATACAGAGGATCCTGACTATTCTAGCTATTGAATGTCATGCTAACAATATTGTATATAAGTTTAATTGAAACTTACTAATGTCAAAGTTATATTACCAAATAAAAAAAGCTTGAATACGTTTACATATGTTAACATAATTTATACACACTAACACTTACTTTTAAGTCTTACCATGGTTGGAGAATCCAATGTAATATCTAGAAACAATAGCATGTTTAATAACAAAAATATTAGCATGCACACCTGTGTCTGTTTAAAACAGCTGTTTTCTTGTGACTGATATTAAAAGATGATTAGTGCAGGTGAAACCTATCTCTTCAGTACATAACAAGAAACAGTAGATCTTCTCATGTTTACACGACACTGTTTTCTATCTCGAATGCTGTATGGGTTGCTGTCAAGTTGTGAAAGTAGTTAGGCATTTTTAATGGAAAGAAAATAGTCAAAGCATAGTTGTATGAAATTTTGATGCAGGTATTCTTAATGTCTTGATATGTAAGCTAATGTTTTATGTAGTTGTATTTTCAGCTCCTTAGTATATTGAACAAGTTACATATCACTAGGTCTACTGCTAGTAAAGGTAACATAATTTCTGAGTGTGGCAATAAATGTGAAAAGGGCTTAAAGAAGTTAATCTCGGATGGAAATGATGGAAAATTGAATGTAGATAATGTGGACATATTTGTCACTATAAACGACATACGAATGGCAAATAAATCTAAAGACTATCACTTCTTTGCCACTGACTCACTGATTAACTTATGAAGACTTTATAAACAATGAGTATTTAGTTAACTATTTGGCCACTGAAAGAGATCAAAACATAAACATAGAAAGGTTCGAAGCAGACGCAAATGTGTTCAGAGAGAACCATAAGGTTTTGATTGCAAGAGATCTCATAAATCCTCTTAACTTTAAATGGATGGACTTGGTGGTACTTAAACATACTGACAATCCACTTAAGGTAAATGAAGTTACGTGCACTTTATGCTGTTTATAAAATGGTCATAATAGCAAATCTGGTTCAGCTATTGTCTTAATTGTCAAAACAGGGACATAGTTACAACTACTGCATGTGTTTGTAAACCTGTCTCAGATTTCTAGAAAGTCTTAAATGATATTTATAATGAAAATGTATGGGTATAGAAGTGCTTACAATGCAACAGTTATATTGCCCTTAGTTTTAAGATATTTGTCACTTGATACATTAAATGGTAGTACACAATTTTAAAATTCTTAAAAGTAGTAAAGTGTAAACTGTTTCATAATGTAAACTTTTTTAAAATTATATATAATGGTTTTTCAGGTATGTCTGCATATGCTATGAATATGTAAGTGAAACCTTAAATCAGTTTTCTATTTTAACACAGGAGATCATGTCCAGGAAAACAGTCTCTTTTTGTTGACCAATTCTTCTGAAGAATGAGTCGAATTATGAAGATTATATACAGATTATGGATGCCTATGAAAAACAAGTTGAGAGATTGTACAGAAAATGTGGTAGAAGTAAGTACAATTTTCTCTAAGTAACTATTGATTATACCACTAAACCTGTCAATAGAGACCGACTGGTAAAGCAAAAAATGTCTTTGTGAGCAGGTGGTCTTTAACCAGGGACTTAGGCTTTGATTTTTTTTATTCTGTTAATATAATCAATATTATTGCCCCCATTGAATTATACTTTGGCCATTTAAGTTTCTGATAATAACAATGGGATAGAGAATACTGAAAACCAAAATGAAGTGTTTGTTAAACACAGATTACAATGTGTTTTTAATGACTAAATGGGAACTAAAATTTGAGGTCTTCAAGGCAGGTGTTCTCTGTTTAATCTCTAGATGTTTCTTTAGCACATGTTTGACTGTACATGTAATATTTAGTAAATAAATTCTTGCACATACTAAAAGAAACAAGACGCTACGAGGGCCTGTTGTTCAGCATACTTTTTCAGCCAATCAAATGCCAGACATTTTCAAAAAATACCAGTAATTAATCCTGAAGAGGGCAGGTATTGCAGTGTTTCCCATAAAATGTCAGATAGCGTCATCTTTGAAAATAACATGTCAATAACATTTTACCACAGGTCTCTTTTAAAGTCCCAATGATACTTTTTTGAGATAGAAAAAATAGAGTCATATTTGAAAATAACATGTCAATATCATTTTACCACAGGTCACTTTTAAAGTCCCATGATACTTTTTTTGAGATAGAAAAAAATGTGCCTTCAGAATTTAAAAGGAGTTGCTTTGAAATATACACATTTTACTTTCATATATGATTTCAGACATTGCAGGTTACTCTCAACGTAATAAATAAATTTTGATAACAGACATATTTAACAAATTTTAGTTGATGACTTCAAGAAGGTTATGATCCCAGTTGGCGGTCATCAGCTATCACAGGTACGCCTTGATGGTGCCAAGAACTTGAGGTTAGGGGCTCACACACCGGAGGAAAGATTTGATAATTTGTGTCCATTGTAACTGGGGGCTGTGTAGGCTGTGTACTTTGCTCAGTTGACCTAACAGGTCATTGAAGTTGCCAGCTATTGACAGTATGTCTGTTATAGTTTTAGTATGTAAGGAGCTTTATCACAAATTAATTTTGTTTCATAATTTCCGAGGCTTATCATTTTGCATTTTTGTGTGAATAATGTGAACCTGGAGATAATTTGAAAATCATAACTAAAATAAACTGATGATTGTAAGTTTTCATATACAATATATTTTAGGCACATGAAGAAGTGGCTCTTCTGGTGGGAAAAGCATATATACTCGAGGCAGCAATGGAGTATTTTGGAGTGGACAGTATGGACAGTAGTCCAACTCTAAACTTTCCTACAGAAGACCTTAGTAGAACTTATCATTTAAGACGACTTAATGAATTCAATAAAACGATGAATTGTTTTATGACGTTGGTGTGCAGTTCCTTAAGTTTTGAAGAAGTAAGAAAAGTTCAGTTATTATTATTAGGAAAATTCTCATGTCTTATTCACACTACAATAGAAACAATATTTATTCACTTTTTTTATCTTACCGTTATAAAAAACAGAGGTGTGAATTCCATTTGTTGACACATCAGTGTTGATTCTTTATTGAAAGACAATTTTTTTCATCGATACATTCAAAGAGATAATCTGTGCTTGAGTAAACTAAACTGGTTATAATAGTGGCATTGCTTTTTAAAGTCTGAACATTAGTATCAATCATAGGGTACTAGTGGTTGTCATACAAGTTACTTTGTTATTTACTTATCTGCGTCCTATCTGTGGTAGATGTAAGTGTATCAGTCTACATTCTTGGAATATACATGTCAGACAATGTGCTGAAGTGTCTGTTACTATTTCTAAATAGATTTTTGAATGATTGAATAAATACAAATTTTAGGTACTTGACCAAAACTGAGTAACGGTGACTATTGCTGACCATGATCTACAGCTACCTAAAGAAAATTACAATGTTCGTATAAGAATTCAGCATCATGGACAGACAATTATTGTACATGTACAGTTAAAACTTTGCAGCAGAACAGTGTAAGGGTGATGTTGGGACAGTCAGCTGTGATCATTGCGCTGAAAAAGGAAGATGATCTGTAAAACTATTTTTTAAATTATTTACAATATTATTTTGTTCTTTTGAATTTTAAAGGTGCTGTTCGAGAAGGTAACATATTCCAAATCTGCAACATCCTGAAGTTGGTAATAACATTCTTTTTCAATCACTTAGCTCTTTCTAAGTATTTGGTGGAGTGTATTGATTTCATACTCAAAACAGAGATATTACTACCGGCTAAACTTTCTATGCAAGTAAGGATAGCTTCCTTTGTAATGTTAAAGGCAGACAAGGTAAAACCAAAGCTGCTGACCTTAAAAAAGAATACCAAGTAAAGGAAGTGAAAACCCTCATAAGAGGCTTTGGTGCAAATAAGACTGAACAGTCTATTATTAAAATATCTGCAGCTGCACCTGTGATTGAAGATATTGTCCAAAAATTGATAGATTGACTTTAAAGAGAAATCAACATCTTTGCAATAAACAGTGCAAAGTTTACAATGATTTCAGTGATTAATGACACAGCTAAAAAATAAATGTTAATGGCCATTAACAATGGAAAAGTCAAGAAATTTACTGGAAATGAATGGCAAACCACAATAATGTCAGTGTGTTGTATGTTGTATTATTTCCATGATTCTTGGTTTATATCCATGCTTTTTATAAAACAATAGGTATTATGTCTTAAAGAACACTTGAGATACACAAAATTTTGTTTGAAAGATTTTATTTTTACATTAGTAATTTAATGAACATTTTCCTTGATATTCAATGTATTTCTTTTTGTAATATTGTGTTTCTTAAATTATTTTACAAACATTTAACCGTCAACGACAGGCAGTGAGCTTGTATGCAATGTATAGAAGAAATTTATGTTAGCAGAATGTATTCGAAATAATTCACTGTAAATTATTAGGAATCTGTTTTGGATCATATAATTCCAATGTGTACGTGTTTAACAACTTTATAACAATGACTTAAAATGAAATGTATATTTTGTTAAACTCTGTAACAAATTGTAACCAAGGGGAAATATTAAGTAGATTTAGTCAGTAGTAGTAACTTCCCTTGGACCACCTTTTTGTAGAAACCAGTCAGGCATGTAATTAGATTTCCCGCTTTTATCAGAGTGATCACAGTTTTTTGCACGGGGTTTTCAAGACATGTTTTCTGCCTGAGAAGACAGACTTGCATAACAGCATGATTTAACATCACAGAGAGAACATTTGAGAGAGTGAAATTTCCTGAGTTCAATCCTCAATTGGTATGTATAAAGATGTGCTGTATTAGTTATCTTGTTGTTTGTGTGTTTTCATAGGATTTATTCATTTAACCGGCCACTAGATGTGCAATTGATATGTACTGAAATGGTGTAGTGATTATTATTATATTGTTGATAACTTATTTTAATTTCTGATTACCAAATTGTATTCATGTTTCAGGGCTTGTTTTGGAATTTTGGAACTTTGGAATTTTGGTCACTGTAACGAGAAGGAGTGTTAAAACAATTAAAAGTATGAACCCAAACTTGCGTTTTATTTATCCTTATTTTTAAGGATAGAATTAAGCCAGGTAACATTTGGCGCCCAACGTGGTCTTAAGTAAATCTCAGTGACTTTAGGTAAATTTCCAGTTACGTTTCTGGTGGACTTTTAAAACACTGTGACATTCCTAGTGTTTGTAATATAGTAAACACAAGTGAAATTTGCATACTCAGTGCTAAAACATTTTGGATTTTATAACGATGTGATCTATCGTTACGTGTAAATGGGTTCAAAAGGATTTTCTTAACATTTATTGGAATATGAGTGATCCTTGCACTTTTATCGTATCCGACGGAGTATCGACGACACCAATCTTCACGCCATCCGAGACAGACACCACCCAGTTAGATCTACATATCATCCAGGACTGATAGGGCCGACGACACCAACTGAGAAGCATAAACAATAACTTTTAGTCTATTACGTGATTTACCGAGGAGTGATTATAGTGAAACACATTACAGACACTTTCTATTAAGTGCTGTCAGAACTACAGACACTTTTCTTAAGTGCTGAATCATTGACACTTCCTAAGTGCTACATCATGGTATTATGTTAACAGTCTAGTGGCCAAATTCACAGATCAACTGATGAGTGAGTACATGTATTTAAGGAATGAAATATTAAGAAATTGCAGTTACTTTCTTAAAAAGTTACAGACTTTATTTTATACTGTTTCCTAGCTTATAATGAATTAAACTTTGAATATATTTTCTAGTTTAAACAGGTACATGCAGTTTCTGATATTCAGTGTGATATATTGTACCGAGTGAAAGAAATATTCACTTCATATTAGTTAGATAATTAATTTCCCCATCCTGGTGAAGGTTCTTTTACTTAATATTCCTACATTCTAATTAGCATCTATCTTCAGTAATATTCTTGTCAGATATGCTGCCATTTTAGTGTGAAATCTTCATTTCTGATTTTCAGAATAGTCAATCAACTCATTGCCTTAATTCAAAATTCTAAATGACAAAGGAATTCAGTTTTCTTTCAAGAAACGTGACGGAAGCATCAAAATAATTAATAAAATTAGAACTGAACAAACTTATTACCTATAATTTAACTAAAATAATCCGTATGAATAATCTAATGATTATTACATATTTCAGTTTTCCTTTGTATGTTCAGAAGATTGAACAGTTTTATTATTGACAGTCCAAACTTTATCCATGCAAGTCTTTGTCTTTACTAAGTTTAGCCTCGTAAGCTTCTACTCTTTCATAGAAAAAATGTCAGGTATGCATATTTTCACATTTTATACTTATAAAATTCTTTGTTATCTGTATTTAAACATTTACGACGATAGGAAAAAGATATTTCTAAAGATTTTCGTAACTTGTCAGGACCTTAAGGAGATAAGTGAGTATTTCATCTTGGCGAATGAATAATGAAATCGCGGACGAAAATTGTAGTTTTTTGCTTTGTCGCAATACACGTTTATCCTCATTTAAATCTGCGTATTATAATTGTTATTTACCTACTGTATGGACTAGTTTTGGATAATTGGTTGCTTTTAGACACAGGTTCTGCAACATCTGCCTGACCAAATATCAGTTACTTCTAAACCGGTATATGCTTTACAAATTGCTGACACGAAAGCGATTTATCGCAACAAAACATCTTAAAAACCAACTAGTCAGTAAATAAGTGTCTTAAAATTTAAGAGCGTAAGCTGTAAAAGAGGACTAAACAAATCCAATTTTGATTTTTTAAATTGCATGAATATATAACTGTCAATTGTGTATAAATATCGCATTGCGTAAGTGCTAATTGATAGCAGAGATATGACAAAAACTGTTAACACATTTCAGTAAACTTCATTACCAAGACTTCAGGAAAGACACACTCAGACAACATTCTTGAGTTATTTGCATATTATCATTAGTACTGTGAACTGTCTAAGTCTAGGTTATCATTTGAAAACATATATACTTGATGAAGAAGGCTATGGCCTACAACGCTCCAAAACATCACCAAAGAAGGAATTGAATCAGCTTAAAAATATTAAAACTATTCATTAAAAGAACGAGATACTCACTCTGAAACAAAGTTAAACTTAAGAAAATGTGTGCACAGTGCACTGCAAAGCATACTGCCCTGTTTTACCGAAGAAGAGGTGTGTGTACACACACGGGGCGTTTTCGAGTGATATCCCCTTCTTTAATTTTCATATAGAAATTTTGTCCGAAGAATAACTTGAAGGCTATAAAAGGGGTTAAGTTGAACTAAAATATAGATAAATAGTTAAAAGCAAAGTGTAGTATCTTAGAACCATAACTCTACCTTGTCTCACTTTTGAATTATCTCCCCTCTTAAACAATTTTGTCGGAGACTTAAATTTAACAATGTAAAGTGATTTGATGTAAAACTTGTAATATAGATAGGTGGTGACAAGTAGAAGTGTAGTGCTAAAGAAGCATAACTCTACCTTATCTCGTTTATGAGTAATCATCCCTACTTTAATTTTTATTATGATTTTCTGTCCGGATAACCTGAAGAGGGATAAAAGGGATTTTATTGAAACTTACAAAAAATATAGATGCAGAAATGTTTTGTGCAAGAAACATAACTCTACCTGGTCCCATTCCACAGATAATAAATCAGAAATTTCTGTAGACCTATAGGTGTGAGAATAGATCTTGGTCAGAGAATGTGTATTGCATAAGAACCATTACTCTGTACTTCTGTGAGCATGCCCCTTTGTTGTATCATATATATAAATTTTTTCTTGAAGCTACATACTTAAAAGTAATTGTACTGGTAGACCTTGTTAATGCAGAGTGCATTTTGCAAAACATAATTAGTCTATATTGCTTTGTTTTCAATTTTACAAAACGATACAGTTGAGTTTGTACAGTGTGATCATGTGGTATATGGTAAAATGATATTGATAAGAGCCTTTTGTTGGTATGAACAGAGAGTTTTAGGAATATTCTTGCTTAATTTGATGATTAGCGAATATTACTGCAGCGCCTTGTGAAACATCTGGCATCATCGGTTTGCAGCCTAGGCTGAAGGGACTATAGTGCATCTGTTCTGCCATGCTCTTGGCTAAGTCGTGGGAACGCCGGCAACTGAATTATACGACTGTCAATCCTTTTTTACATATTCCTGCTATCCATGAGCCAAACAAGAAGACCCAAAGAACAATAAGCAGATTTTCGAAATACATTATATTATATTACTGCCTTCTGCAACAGTATTAATTCTTCAATGAAGAACTTCTCCTGCAATGTGTTTCAAAATCACTATGTTTGCGTCTGATTACACAAATTATACCTTCGTACTGACATGATGAAATAAGTCACTGTGCATTCAGTGTGAAACAATATATATGCAGAGGTGCCCCCAATCTCATACCAGTTAACACTTGTATTACACTGTAGTTTAATTTGCAGAGAATGAACGTAGCTTTAGAAAAATCAAAATGTTATTCCTTTCAACCCGTCACCATCATTAGGGAATAATTTTCATGTTATTCCATACTTTTACTAGCATATTTTCATACGAAACTGATTTTTTTAGGCTAACCAATGAAATGCTGAGTTTAATCAGTGAAATATATTCCACATAACTCACACGGTGACCGGTATAAATTTTACATTACTCACTAGAATGGCCGTAAGTTCTTTTAACATAACTGTCTTTGAACTTGTAAGGTTTTAGACTAAAGAGTTACTTTATTTTGGTCATGAGTTATCTGCCTGCTAACGAAGTAAATCAGCATGATTCAGGCATTCATATTTTCATTTGAATGGATTGTAAATTGCACAGAAAAGTCCAGCTCTTTCTAAGCATGTTGACAAACTAGATATTCCGGCACTAATCTGCAGGTAAACAAAGAATATATCCAGTCGTCTGAAGACCTCAAAAAGCAAACACTTACCATTATTTTCCTGTAACAATATCCTCCTGTACTTTATTTCGACGCATCTTTATTTCGACGCCATTTTTGTTTTGATCTCGCTTTCGATTTCGGAATACCGTGTGACGTCATTCTCGCGCACTTCTATTTATAAACATCACGGAGATTTTTTAGAGCGAAAATGTGGAGAGTCAGGGACTCTGAGGTACCTTTTTCATAGTGTTTAATTTAAAACACTTAAAAACAGTGTTTTTTTTTTCTTATTTTCGATTTTCTTTATTTTTGAAAATGTGCTTTACAGAAATTTAATAAAAATGGAAAGTCGAACAGCCGACACCTCCCTCGTTACTATTTTAAGAAAGTCACGTGACAGTCATGTGACATGTAATGTGATCCCCAAAAAAATAATTCACTGTTTAGTAAGGTGTACTCGTTAGCTCATTATGGTGTAGATTTTATGAGTAGCTTTTAAAATTAGAGTGTGTATTCTTTTAAAACCTGTTTTATTTCTTTGGATTTTTATGTTCATTTTTACACAGAAACCTAAGGTCAAGTGCAGGAACTATTCACCAACTTCAATGACAACGGCTTATTTGAAATGCAAGGAGACTGGGGCCCCTATAAGAACAACTGCTCGACAGTATGGAGTCCCAGAGGCAACATTGAGACACAAACTCAGTGGCAGAATCAATCCAGAGGCTGTTCGCTCAGGACCACCGCCTTTATTTACTCAGGAGGAGGAAGCATTGCTGGTGGAGCACTTAAAAATTACAGCTTCTGTGGGTTATGGCTACAGCAGGTTGGTGTTTTAAGATGTTGAATGTCCTGAAATGCTAAAAAGTGTATTGAAGTGATAATTTCTATTTCTTTTTTACTATATTTGAGTTACAGTAATGTCATTTACCTAAAATTAAAATGTGTGGGAAATTATTATAAGGAACTTGCACACATTCTTGATAAATATCAGTTACATGATCGCCCTGAGAGACTTTATAACGTAGATGAAAAGGGTTTAAGCACCAGACATAAGCCTCCACCTGTTGTTTCTGGACAAATTAAATCTCAGGCTGTAGTGTCATCCAGTAGAATAAATGTAACAGTTTTAGGTTGTGGCAATGCTCAAGGCCAGCAAATACCCCCATACTTTATATTTCCTGGTTTTCGTATGAATTCAGCCCTGTTAAATGGAAGCACTCCTGGGACTGATGGTACTGTTTCAGAGAGTGGTTGGAGCAATAGTGAAATCTTTAAACACTATCTCCAATCACATCTGATAAAATACCTTCCAGACAGGTCTGAGTCTTGCCCAGTTGTTCTGTTTTATGATGGGCATAGATCTCATGTCAATTTAAGTCTTGTTCAATGGGCCAGGCAAGAAAACATAATTTTATTTATTCTACCTGCTCATACTTCCCATGTACTGCAGCCCATGGATGTAGGATGTTTCGGGCCTTTTGAAAAAATCTTCAATAGGTGCGGACATAAATTTATGAGGAAAGCATGTGGAAGGTCAATTACTAAATTTGATATATGTAAGCTGGCATGCAGTGCTTATTCTAAAGCACTGTCACCTGAGAACTTGCAGTCTGCTTTCCGAAAGTCTGGAATTTTTCCTCTGAACCCAAATGCTGTAAATCAGTCATACTTTCTCCCATCCACTGCTTTACAGCAGGAGAAATATCTGTCTGAACCATCCAGCCAGCCAGGATTTGAACCATCTGTCCAGCCTAACAATGAACCATCCATTGAGTCTGATATTGTACCACTTGCTTCTCAAACAACTGTGTCTCCCACTTCTTTTTTCTTGAACAAAGAAACCTCACTTACATGCAAAAAGCCACCTACAAAGAAAAGAAAATATCTAAGTACACTTGTTAGTGGTAGAGCAATTACAGAGGATGAAATGTTTGATGCAATTAAAGAACATGAAGCTGCTCGCAAGCAACCTAGCACAGGTAAAGGGAAACAGCCATTAAAGAAAGGTAAAACACATAAGAATAGTAGTAAATCTGACCCTGTTCTCAGTACTTCTGTCATCAGAAAGCAGACTGAAGTTCTTAGAACTGATGATGATGATGATGATGATGAATCTATGGAGGATTCTGAAAAATGTTGTGTGTGCAGCAAATTTACTCCTGATGAAGTCAGGAATAGTGTTTCATTAGTATTCACTAAGTGGGTGCAGTGTGATAAATGTGGACACTGGACACACCTCAAGTATTGTACAAATGTTGTTGTTGTTAGAAGAGGTGACCAGTTCTTTTGTAAACATTGTACTCTAGAGGAGTGAATTATGCTTAAAATGTACATGTACGTGATTGTTGATTTTATTTTGTAATGTTGAAATGAATATTAGGTTATGTTTAAATTCCATTCACTGAATATTGCAAATCTTGTAATAACTGTTCATCTGTTCTTAAAATGTTATATTTGGAAATGAATTGATTCAGTTTTTAAAATGTTACGTACAGTTTACAAAATTTCAGTACTGTATTCTCAGAGTGAAAGAGAAGTGTACTTTCGTTTTGTTTAGATGAAATATAGCAACCAATCAAATGCGTCGTTTTTCTGTACTCTCATATCCTCCATGATATTGGAATTTTCCACCTGATATATTTTGATTTTTTTTCAAAGATAGTTTTCAGCAATTGAAAAAAAGTTGTTAGGAGATAGATAAATGAGTAAATTTTCCATTACAAAGGTAATTTATTATTTGTCACCTTTTTTGTTACGGTAACTAGCGATAGTTTCTTAGGTGCGTAGGAACTACGTACACCAGGATACTTTGTCATTAATCAAGTGTAAAAGTAAACATTATTGACCTATAGAGAGGATATGAAAGAATGAAGTCCAGTCTGGTATACAGTCAGTTTCTTTTACTACAATATAACAATGCATAAGACTCAGTCTGTTAGGGTGTAATTTCTTTAAATGGCAAAACGGCACTCACCTTGATCGCAGGTCACATCCAAAAGTGTGATTCAGCGTTAGAGAGATGTCGATTTCATCTCCTGTAAATGCAAATGTCCGCCATCTCAGTCTTGTTCGCTGGCCATATATACTATATTGGACTCTCCATATGTTGTGTTTAAAGATTTATTTTCTGTTAATAGAAACAGCTATTTACGTCCATAGGTAATGATAAACAAACCTACGAAGAGACAGTTGTGGGCATACCTGGGAAGTTAGAAATAATAATATTAAATATTAAGGCGAGAACGGGATTAATATAAAATTTTATTTGCAGGCTACTATATTTGTGTTTAAGGAGAGGTAAAGTGTTCTTCTTCTTTCAAGTTCTGATCAGATTTTGATGAGCTTGTGTTGTTTTAATGTTTGATTATTATAAATGTACTGAAACAAAATGTTTCTTTAATTTCATGATCAATTTACTTTAAAGCTCCTCAGTAATAATGATAGCATTAATTTCCTCCAAAACGTTTCAAGACCATTCAGAATACGTTTAAACAATGTAGAGAATAGGTTTTCTACTTGTCTTTACCCGCCTTCGCTCGTTAAGATGGTGATTTACTACTATTTTTTTGTTTATTTTCTTTTCAGTTTGTTTTTTTTAAAGACACTTCATCTCGGTTCCATCCATAATTCATCACAACACATCTCTTTTGTATGACTTGTCATCGCAGATTTACTAAAAAAAAAAAGAAAATATGGTCATGACTGATAGAGTGAGTCATAACATTGTCAAAAATAAACACATTCAAAAATGTCGTTCGACATCATGTTAAGGTTTATTTCTTCTTTTTTTCCTTCTCTTTATACTTTCTTCAAGTGTTTCTAGCTCAAATACTTTGCAGTAAAAAGAGTCTTGAGTCAGCTTATGGTTTTATAAATTTCACTTAAGTTCGAGTTTATAACCAATTATTTTAAAACTTCAAGTGACGTTAATAGAAATGTCCACATCTTTGACACCCATCGAATTCATTTCTGAACTAGGGGAAATTTTTTTACCAGAAATTGAGAAGGATGAATATCAGCTGTTTGCAGAATCCAGGCGTCATGCGTGAATTTCACTAACAACGAACGGTCGACAAAATAACTATTTCTAAAAGCAAAAAAAAAAAAAAAAAAAATGAAAAAAAAAGCAAAACTTAGCGCATTTCTTTTATCAAAACCCTACCATGTACTCCAAAGATTGTTACATAATGCAAACTGCCTCAACAGTAGAGATCGCCTCAGAGCCTGCATACAGTTTTGTACCATTTATATATAAGATGTACCACTCATTAAAAAAGTGAAAAGTGCTTTGAATCTGAAATTATATCAGGAAATATGAATTATATGCTTGTTTCTTATATTTTATACAGTGACTTATTTTGTTCATTCCAGATCGTAAGTAAAAGGACGGCTCCGTCTGATGAAAGATTTATTCCATGTTATAGACATGGAAGTATTATCAAGGAATTTGGTAAGAATAGTTTTCCAATTCCTTACTTTGTTATTTCTACTTCTTCGTTTTTTTTAAAAAATTTATTGCGTTTGAAGTGCGGCAATTTCCTTAACTGCTAGTATTATATGTTGGCTTCTCATTGAAATGTAAAACAAGAGCCATGATACATTTGGTTAATCCCCCGCTGGGAAGAAGTTACCTGAAGGTTTTACTTTTAAAAACTAAATGTAATAATGCGCGTATGCAGTTTGACGAAAAGAGTTATTGTTAGAGTCATTGTTATTGCACATTGCACTTCCTACCAATGTGCTTTGTCAGTGTATTCTGTATTTAGAAAATCCCTCCAGTACTTTTGGAGTTATGCTCTGGATTTTTTTCAAGTAAATCTGATAAGGGGGAATAATTCTAAAAGTAGTCAAGATAGAGTTATTATTTTTGTGCACTTTACTTCTTATTAATGCGCTATGTCAATGTATTAAGTTTGAAGTAAATCCCTTAAGTACTTTCGGAGTTATGCTCTGGACAATACTTTTTAAGTAAATCTGATAAAGGGAAATATCTATAAAAGTAGGCAAGGTGGAGTTATTGTTCTTGAGCATGGAGTTATTGTTCTTGCACACTACACTTTCTCCAAATGTGCTTTATCAGTGTGTGAAGTTTGAAGAAAATCGCTCAATTACTTTTGGAGTAATGCGTCGGACAAAGTTTTCAAGTAAATCTGATAAAGGGGAATAACTCTAAAAGTAGACAAGATAGAGTTATTGTCCTTATACACTGCATTTTCCCGTAATTTGCTCTTTTAGTGTATGAAGTTTGAAAAAAAATTGCTCAAATACTTTTGAAGTTATGCTCCGGACAAAGTTGGGACGGACGGACGGACGAACGGACGCACGGACGGAGACTATTTCTAATATTCTCTCCGTTTTTGGCTGGGTGATAAATAATAGTATCACTAGTATTTCATCCGTTTGCTTCTTGTAATTTGATCAATATAGTTTGCTATTGGTTAGTTCATTTAGTCACAACCTTGTTCAAAATTGTTTAATCTCACAAATAAGAACTCTTGTTTTTCAAATGATTTACAAATTGTTACCCTTGGTTATATTCATGCACTATGTACTACGTTTTGTAGATAAACAAGCAGTTACATATGGAAAAATTCAATTTTTTTTATACCTAGTACTTTTTTCAGGTTTACAAAAGGTTTACTTTGGCTCTGATTTTAAGCACAGTTGCTGTTATATGTGTTATAATTTTCTTGAACCATTCCGTGTTAAAAATGGTTCAACTCGCCATCTTCTTGAATCGTGCATTGCCGAATATTTCCAAAAGTGATTCGTTTGGACGCAGTAGAGCAAGTCTTAACTATAGTTCCTATTCGAACACGACCAAAGGGCAAATGAAAGTGGCGAGACCTTTAGATGTTTTGGCAAGAGCAACAATTAACACCAGAAACATTTCTGATCCCTATAAAACTATAGAAGGTAAATCTAATCACGAGGAAATCATGAAGATGATTGAGTCAGGAAAAATTAAAATAGAAGATCTCATGGCCGCTGTAAGTGCGACAAATCACATACTTTCAAAAGCTTAAACGAGAGGGGAATCATTTACTAATGAGGTATCATGCAGTGAAAAAAAAATGTTGAGCACAACTAAAGAGGAGATATTAAGTAGAATGAAAGGCTTGTTAACGCATGAAAATGAGATTGAAGCTCATAAAAGGATGTATGTGCTATTACTAATATGACATCACATGTCTCTATCATTAAAATAAGCTTACAAAAATGACGAAAACGGGTATTATATAAATGTAACAACAGATTAATTATATATTCATTTGATCAAGATGTGTTTTTATGAACTCATATGGATTTAGCAGAAAACAAAAAATGTTATCTATTGAGTCTTTAAACTGGCTAATTTCAATGGTAAGTCGAATTAAAATTTAAACAGGAGCAAGATTTCAAAATATCTGTTCAACAGTAGTACGAAAACAAGGAGTTGAACACCACTTCAATAACTGATGGAATTTGTAATTTTAATAAAAGAAACGATAAAAAAATAACTGATAAAAAATTATAATCTTGATAGAAGACAGTTTTTATTACTGATATTCTTTGTAATTTTGATGGAAAAGACATTAAACAACTGAAAAGGTATGATTTTTATAGGAGAAACGTTATAATTACTAATATAAGATCCCATTTTATAGAAAGAAAAAATAACAACATAATATTCAGATAAAAATTGTCATTTTGATAGAGGAATGTTTATTATAACTGTTGTCATTTTAATTGTCATTTTGACAGAAAAAAAACAACATTATAATGTCTGATAAAATTTTGCAGTTTTGATAGAAACAAAAAACGGTTAAAAACTTTCAAAAATGTATAATTTTGATAGAAGAAACGTTAAAATAACTGATAAAGATTGTAATGTTAATAGAAGAAACGTTAAACTATCTCTTAAACATTTTTCATTTCGATAGAAAAAAGTTATGATAACAGATAAAAATGTGTAAATCTTATATAAGAAACGTTATAATAACTAATGAAGAGCTGTATATTTGGTGAGAAAAAGTTATGGAATAGAAACTGATATCAATTTGTAATATTGATAATAGAAACATTATAATAACTGGAGTTTAGTAATTGTGATAGAAGAACGTAATTATAACTGTTAAAACTGTCTAATTCTGATAAAAGAAACGTACAAATGACTGATTAATATTGTGATTTTGAGAGAAGAAACGTTATAATATCAGATAACATTTTGCAATTGTAATAGAAAAAAAACTTCATCATAACTGATAAAGATTATGATTAAAGAAACGTTATAATAACTGACATAAATTTCTAATTTTGATGATAGATAAACAGTTTTATTACTCATTAAGCATTGCAATTTTGATTAAAGAAAGGTTAAAATGATTGATAAAACATTGAAATTATGACAGAAAAGAAACTTTGCAACAATTCAAAGACTTATTAACTTTTTATTAGAATTAATATATATTGAACCGATCGGAATCAGACTTTCACGAGAGATATATCTTAATATGAGGGTTGTTGTTCAAGTGGTAAAAGGTTGTTTTAAGTTGGTTCGGCTTGTTTAAATAGCCAAACTTCTGATAACTGATTATATCTGTTTCTCTGTGTCACATGATTGAACATAGAAAAGATTTTAATGTTAATATACACCACGTGATTGTTCAGGGTCCATTTCATTTCTTAAAAAAATACAAAAATCCATGTTGGATATCAGCCAAAAGAAGTAAAACGGAAGTAGGTCTGCGATGTTTTCCATACTTCTATCTCACTGGTCCTCCTAAGTCGGGAACCACCGATCTATACAAACGTTTGATAAAACATCCGAACATATCCAAACTTGTTGTGAAAGAGCCACATTGGCTAACAAGAAAACATTATTGTAAGTACAAGAGACTGAAATAGTCATTTTTGATCGTCTTTTTTTAATTGCACATACTTGAAAACTAAACGCGATCGAAGTAACATCCATAGCTTTGTTGTTAAATATGCACGTGGTCTATCAATCGAAAATATGGTTGTATCGAGTCTTATGTGTTATTTTACGAAAAATATGTCCAATATACACTTATTAGATAAACCCCTCAATGATAGTCATGAAAAAGCTTTGCAAAGACACTTTACGACCCAAAAACAGAAACAAATATTTTACTTTCGTTTTTATGACGTTTCCCTTCGGTAGTTTCCGTATAAATTAATCGGAAACGGCCGGACGATTCTGACTGTTGATTAGCCTCGTTTTCACAAACGGAAGTCGACACGAAAAGGAAAACAACAACAATAAAACAGAAATTAGAACTGCCAAAAATGTCTACGGTATGATTGATTTATATTGTTGATACTCGAGAGAAAATTTATTCATACCATGTGACTGACGGAAGTCTTAGCCGGTTTACTCCGTATCTTCGTAAAACTTCGTTTTTCTAGTTTCGCTAGAAATATGATATATTTTGTTATAAATAATAAAACATCTGTTTTGTAACTAACTGCAAGCAAAGGGGCCTGAAATTCTATCAATAATTAACGTAAAAAGCCAAAACAACAAAAGCAAAATCCCCACTACATATTTAAAAACACAAGTGAGGCAACAAAAAATTCCCCACCAACCCGTCCATAAACAAGAAATTTCGTAAGAAAGCAGAATACTGGTGTCCGAACGCCCGGATTTTATAAAACATATTAAAATATGCAATGAACACTGCTTAGTGTAATATATTGACGACCTTTTTCGTTGATATACGGCATTTACGCGAAAATGTCCAACCTCATTTTTTTACCTGTTTAGGGATGATGACGTACAAATGATTCATGTTGGTATATATTTCTTATCTTTGTCAAAAAAGCTCCGCCTTTAAGTTTCTTAAATGACATATAGCTGATATAATATGCTTCATATCCACAAACTTTGATAAAGCATCCTTAAAGAATAACGGTTTCTTCAATAATTTTTCTGTTGTTTCATCAAAACACTTTTCGTTTGGTTTGGTTTGGTTTATTAAGGTTATGTCTCGGCGGTCAGTCCATCTAACCAGTGTTTCTGCTTATAAAACTATGTTACTAACCAATTTCTCCGTAAGTGAGTGACTACTTCCTCACTTGCTTCAGAAGTGAGGGACAAATGACCTGTAGACGCACTTTATGAGATCAATTATCAAAGAGACTTTTTCCCAGTCCTAATGGGGATCGCACCGGGATCGTCACATTGACAATCCGAAGCTCTACCGATTGAGTAAGCCGGGCCGGCTAAAACGCTTTTAGTAATTGCACGTTAAACATGTTTCGGGCCAAAAGTATATAAATATCTATAAAATACAATTAATAGTAATACAAAAGCCATGCTGACATGGTCCTCACCCGCCAAATGTGTTTGCCTAGTTATCATTCTTATGCACAGCACTCCTTCCCAAATGAGATCTATCAACCCACGAAGTTTCAAGTTGATATCTCAAACACATTTTGAGTTATTGTTCGCAATAAAAGCATGAAAAATAGTAAAGGGCAATAACTCAAATATACGAAAGGTAGATTTATTATTCTTGTGCTCTGCACCTCTCCTAAAAGAGATATATCCACGGATGAAGTTTCAATTTGATATCGCAATTACTTTTACGGTTATGCTCGGGGAAAAAAATGAAGCATAAAAAAGAACAATAACTATATAAATTATGAGGGATTGGTTATTATTTTTGTGCATTGCATTCTTCCATAATACGATCTATTCATCTGTGAAGTTTCAAGTTGACGTGTCAAATACTTTTTGAGTTGTGCCCCGGACAAAAATTATGCATAAAAAAAAACAAAGGGCAATCACTCGAAACTATGAACGCTTCTGTTAAAGTTCTTAGGCAGTGCACATTTCCTTTAATGAGATCAATCCACCTATGAAGTTTCAAGTTGATATATCAAATACTTTTCATTTTATGCCCTGGACAAAAATACAAAGGGGAATAACTAAAAAACTATGAAGGGTAGATATATTATTCTTGTAAACTACATTACTCCTTAATGAGATCTATCCACATGAAGTTGTCAAATTAATATCTCAAATACTTTTCGAGTTATGCTCCAGATAAAAATGTGGGACGGAAGGACCGACGGACAAACAGACGGACAGAGCCATCTCTCCCGCCGCCTTTTCGGTTGGGGGGGGGGTAAATATATTCCACTTTACTTTAATTACCATCAACGTCGTATATCTTATTTAAGAATATATCCTTTTGTTAACTCAAAAAGGTTCATCAGACATCCATAACTTTTAATGGTACGATTATAACATATTGATTTCATCTACATTGAACAAAAATGCGTGCAATCAGTTTAAAGAATCTTTAAACTTTTACTCACACAACAGTCGTTAAAACATGTACGATGTCTCTTACTCCAATTATCTATCGTTAAGTTAAACCTTTGTGGACATTAAGGTTAACAAATATTAAACAGAACAACCAACAAACAATCAGTGTTTTATGGTTTTGTTTCAGATTCCCTAGGGAGAAAAAAGTTTTCTCGATTAGTGGATTATTTGAATTTTTTCTCTTACGCGACAAGAGAAATCTACATGAAAAAAGATACTAACGGTTACCATAGCAAAATATTCGGTAAGTTGTCATATGTTAAAACTAAAGCAGCCGAGTGTGTTCCATTAACGTTAGATTCATCTGACAACGTAAAAATATCATGACCTTACAACGTTTCTTTAACCACTTGTAAGAGAACAGCATATCTGAGTAATTTCAATAGCAACTAAAGGCCTTCCTACTAACATAAAAAGGAAGTGTGTAATATCATAAATTTTGTAATAGACATCGTCCAGAGACGCTCACATCTAAAGAACGTCGCTCGAACATAACATGATTTTAATGCGCCTCACAGAAAAACGTGCGGACTGATGGACGGATTATTGAAAAAACAGACTGACGAAGCGTGACAGGACGTGACAAACGGACGAGACTGGACAGACGTACGAGACTTAACAGACAGACGGGGACAGGAATTGACAAACGGACGGAATTTGACAGACAAACGTGACCTGACAGACAGGCGGTCGGGCGTGACCGAACGGGGCAGGACAGGGTATTACATGTTGCAATGACAGGCAAAATAAAGTTTCTACCTTTGGTCAATGCAGTTCCGATTAACCTTTTGTTTACTTTTGTGAAGAATCCGAGATTAATTTACTTAAGTAGAGCACGTATCCGCAGAAATTAATGACATTCTCAATCCTTACAAAAAACAAAACCCACTAAATACATACATATGCTTTTGTTTCTATCCACACAGGTGATTGTTCTGCCTCGACCATGTGGGACAATGATTACTGGACCGTATTTCCGAAGTACAGAAACCTGTCAGAACCAATATACCAATGCAGATTATGTACACCATTTAAACCCCAAGGCAAAAATTATTGCGATGTTAAGAAATCCAGTTGACAGGTATGTGATTTTGGTAAATGTATAAAAATTTTACTGCAAATGTTCAACTAACTTTGCTTGTCAAATTCATTCTGCTGATTGCAACCTACAATGTTTTTGACTAACATTTACAACTGAATCATTTTGCTCTGAATAGTTAAGCTCGTTCCAGGGAAGAAAATGAAATTACAGTGAATGGTCGATTGGCAGAACTCGAGCCCAAAGCCGCATCACGTTTTCGACGCTCAGTGTAAAGATACGTTTTCAAATTATTCTTGCGTGTTAGTTAAGGTCAGATAAAGTACAATAAAATCCTTGCATTTCAAAGAACGGATACGCATATTTGCGAACTTAGTAATTATGCCTTGAATAATAAAAGAGCAGCTGTTCAATTCCTGAAATATACATTCTGCCACATCAGATGCAAAACCGCATGGAATATGCCTCACTTTAACATGTCGGTCGATTAGGCGAAATTAGACAAACCCCGTATCTGCATGCTAGCGTGTGTGATTCCTGCTGCCAAACAGGGACTGCTTGAAACATGTGTGAGCTGTCGCTGAGTTGAAATAAACCATACGCTCGTGTCATGTACGTTTAACTGAGAAGAAGATCTACATTTCAAATCATGTTTAAATTAATGGCTGCTAATCGTTGACAAGTAACAAAGATTGTATGAATGCAAATGTGTCAGTCTTGTTTGTTTGGTTTGTGTTTCCCTCGCCATAGCGGCTGGGTTTTAAATTGGCAAGTTTACCAATTTAACGGTAGCAAGGTCAATACGTAAAGTAAGGTTTACCAGTTTAACGCTAGCTAAGTCATACTAAACGAGGATCATCTAAATAACAAGGCCATTTACAATAACACACGAGCCGCAAAGGTGATACAATAACTAGCCTTCATATGAAGCTATATAAATGGAGCATACACCGGGTGGAATATCAATGTTAATTATATATTTTAATGACTGCATTTTGTTTGCCAGTGATAGAAATGTGTTTATGGATATTCACTGCACTGTTGCCGCTACGTTTATAGTCATAAACTATCTTTAAACATTTTAAGCTTCTTGACATAGGTGACCTAGGGATAGCTGCCTTGTCAATCCGCCTTCGGCCTCATATATTTAAACTTGCCTGTATCAAATTTCTATTTCATAACTTATAATGAAAACCCAAAAGCAGATCTGAAGACATTATAAACAGAAAAGGTCCAGGACTCTGACTTTTCATATTTTAATCACGGAAGTCCTCAGAAATTCCACGAGAGCGTGGTGAAGTCTATAAATGCAACACATGAATGTTTCAGGCACTTCAGCTTACGCCACTGTTTGTATACCCCTACGAACAAAGGTATACCTGACAATGTAGGAAAAGCAATTTGTTAATTTAAACTTAAATATACTTCAAAAATGTATATTTTGAGTATAAGGCTTGTAATCGTATGGCCATGAGATTGGAAATTTTGTTCAACTGGATCATTATTTTTCAACAATTATTGGGATCCACGAAAGAGAAATATTGCAACGATAACACCTTTGCTGGAGGTTTTAGGTCTATCAAGGTGTCCATACGTACCGATTGAGATGGTATGCTTGTCTGATGTGTATAACGCCGGTTTTGCTGTTGAAATTGGACCCTCGGGTAAACAAATTTAACATTAATGTCGTTATTTGTTTTGTTTGACATGAAGACTACGCACATGATTATCTTCTATATTGTTTACGAATTCTCATCTGAGACCGTTTTCTCTCAGACTTTTGCCGTTCTTTGCATCATTCGCGAAAGACATTGAAATTAACAATCCACCGCATAAGTGTTTTCATTTTCTTACCTGATGGTCCTTTTTCTACCGTAATTCCGGCGTTTGTGCACACTCTCCACAGGAAACGTATGGATATGGTGTCTGTGGACGGACTGATTGAAATCCAATTGGTTACTTAAACGTTATCAGATGTTTGTTCTTAGTACAAAATATCGCATTTAAATATCCAGTTATACCTGCAAAGATAAAATATACTGAAATAACGAAATAATTATGTGTATTACAACTATTCATTTAAAGAGCGTCTTAATTAATACATATTTGACATTTGGTATGCGTGTAATAAATTTATATCTGCCTAGGGTCTAGTGACTACCCAATCGACAATAGCTTTCTTAAATTAAATGTATGCGTCATAGAGTTAGTGACCACGTGTGTGTTTTATCTCACCTGAGCACATGTTGCTTTAGATCAATGACTGAAGAAGGACCTACAAAGCTGTACGAAAAGGAACTGATTCAATTTAAAAACAAATTTAAACATTTAAACTATTCATCAAAATGTACTGAAGCAGGTACTTACTTTAATTACGTCAAAACAAATAATAATAATAAAAATTATATATATATATATATATATATATATATATATATATATATATATATATATCTGTGTGTGTGTGTGTGTGTGTGTGTGTGTGTGTGTTTAATGTTTTGCTTGTTTGTCAACTCATTATATTATTTTTTTTTCAAAATATTAATGACTTAATAGGTGAGGTATATGGCCAATTTTCCAGATTTTCAGTTTGTACGATTTCGTCAGTTTTGTTAAATACGTCAATTACCAACATTAGAAAGTATAGCTTTTGACTTTGAATACTGATATCTTATAATACTCTTTATTTTCAATTCTATCGAGTCAGCATGATGCCTAAGGCACAATAGTACACACATACAATAATATTGTGATAAATGGTGTTGACGCTTTTTTATGAGATTAAGACAAGAATAATCCTCAGTTATAGAATATGAAATGAAAACAACATAATAAGTATTATTTAAAAGAAAGACAGTGGTCGAAGGGTTACCGATCCGGAGGTTGCTGGTTCAAATCCCACCAGGTTGAGAGTTGACAGTAACTTTCAGCATTCCTCATTTTCGGCGAGAGAACTGGTTTGAATCCAGAAAGCAGTCATCGAAAGGGATTGATATAAGTTGCAAGAACTTGCTCCCTAATCGATGTAAAATAAATTTAAACACTATAACCTATTTGTAAAGACCCAATGACAAGACAACAGTTATTGCTTTATGGAAATTTAAGATGCAATGTTTCTTTTTTTATAAGGTAGTTGGTCATTTCTCTTTTGAGAAAGTACTATTGCTCTTTGTAATAATATGAACCGATGTCGTCATCTTCACGCCAAAATTGAAACGCTAACACGTCATATGATAGGACTAACATATGCATGATATTTACAACTTATTTGATACAGAATATTTCATTTACGCCGCTAAAATATTAGCTTAAGCTAGGGTATTGTTAATGATTGATTTTATCTATAATTTCAACTAGTTGCAATACTGAAATTCTGCTTTTATCGTACCTCTCTTCTAAATTATGCTAAAAACTCACGTTTTCATTATACCAATTTGCTATGGCTTAAGGACCAGAGATAAATTCCAGATAAATAGTCACTTGTGGTGAACACAGAAACATTTTAATTAGCTTCTAATGTTCTTCTAAAAAATAATAAAAAAATTGACCGGTTTATTTTATCATGTAAAGCGAGGACCACATTGTATACTTGAAAAAATTGAAGTAGTTTATTTGTACAAAGGGAAACAATGAAAAAGTAAATAAAGTAGTTGTAAACTAACATTCGTTCGAGATGACTGCAACTTTTCTTCGAAACCCAGTTACGCCCTTCTCTGGTGACGTAACCTTAATGCCAGCAGTTAACTACGGCGATGTACACATGTGTCCACTCTTAAGCAGTATTCATATCTGGAATTATCATTATGAATTACTCTGTTGATTTTTTTTATATCAGGTCTTTCAAATGGCATAATAGCCGAATAGAAACATCTTCTGAAGAAGTCATCACTTGACCTTTGTATAACTTCTAAAATAATAAGATAAACACTATATTCAACATACTAAGTGATGCGAATCGGGGGTGTTTCAAATATTCTGTGCAAATGTAGAAACACTATTCCAAATTTGAAGTATCTTTGTTCGGAGTACTCTTGGGATTTAGTCCAGAACAACTACAAAAACATCATTTAAGTCTTATGCAGTTGTAAAAAATATAAAATCTAGCCCTATTAAACAATTAGCAATGAAATATCAAGCTACCTGTATGACAAGATACTGACAAAATTTACTAAAACATTCAGCAAAAATGACCAAATTCAAGCTTCTCAAAAATACAAACAAAAGCAAGAATTCAAATCATAAAAACATGGTTAACTTTGAAAAGTGTTCAACTTAAAGAAAAAAGATAGACATTTTTTAAGAGTTTGTGTCCTAGTCTGAAATCAGCTGCGAAATAAAGATGGTTAGTTAAAAATATGTCCGAAAAAATGGCGTCATTTATAAAAAATGCTCAAATTTAGCTAGCAATATTTTCTAATATTGGAATAAAAAAATCTTTTCACAGTTGATTGGAAAAATATCTTTGCAGAAGAAATAAATCTATATTAAATAATACAACACCGAATTACTAAAAAACGCTTAGGAAACGAGCCCAGTTTTTTTAATCTAATGTCAGTGGTAGATTTTTACCTCGTCACCGCTAAAAAGAAAACAGGAGATTAATCGCAAATCAATAAGATAATAACTTTCATACATATATAATATGAAAATATAATAACTACCTTCCTTTTCAATATCTTTTCGATCGATGAAACAAGTTTTTATTAATATATTTTTAATATTTTAACAGCGGGATTCACTTAACAATTGCGGTCGCTTTTTTATGGAGTCACATGATCAGCCGAGACAGTATATTTCCCGTTTCCAGACCATGCTATTTGAAAGACCCTGTTTATATGCTAAGCGGTGATGACGAATGAAATAGTAAGGTTAAAGCTAGTAATCTGAATTATATTTGTTGAAAAGACAGTCAATTGTCTTACATATTTCGGGATTTGGCCGAGGTGAGCGTCGTTTGTCGCTGTAAAATTAGCCTGACGTGTATCTGTTTTTATGATTCTGATACAAGAAACAATGATTAAACATCAAAACAAAAATGCATCAAAAAGATTTGTAATGTTTTTTTCAGATCTATCTATCCTATTTTAGGGGCATAAAACCAAAAACAATTTAATTTTTGGCCCAACAGTGAAATAACTACTAATATTACAATATTGCACGAAAGTTATTGAACAGCTAGCATTTGAAAACAATGTCTACCTCTATTAGATATTACTACTATATGTAACAAAAATGGTTCACAAAATTAAGTTTCTTATCGTCATAAAATACATCAAAATGTTCAGGTCTGTTACATGATTTGCAAACCATAACAACTGTTTGGTAATATTTACAGAAATAATCCATTTTAGTCAATTCATTTTAGTGTGTTCAATAAAATTTGTAAATCGTCAGTTGAGTATGGAGCAGCACAGTATCGTCAGCAAATTATTACGGTCTAGTGCACACCATCCTTTAATTGTATAAATACAACCTCTGGCTCCTGCGTCAGAGAATCGATTCTTTGGCTCAGTGGTTAGAGCGTTGGCATGTCATGCGGGAGATCGGATTTCGATTCCCGCTCTGGGTTGTGTATTCTAAGATGCATTGCATCTTTCTGTTACGGACTTCCATGTTCATAAGAAAATAATAACATAAATATCTGAAATTATCTAATGTAACTGTAGTGGCTTTAGCATCATATAAAACGTCGTGCATGCTGTTAAAAAAAGAATGAAGAGCAAGTGGGGATAACGTATCCCCTTGCTTAATCCCCTTGAAGCTGCCTAAGTAATTAGTTTGATTATATAGGGAAATAAGCAGCGAATAAAAACACCTAAGATTTTTTTAAAGTAAAACATTGTGGCATGTATACCATCGTCATGATTAGAAACATAAAATCGGTCGAATATCAAAATAATAACACATTCAAATTAAAATATTAATAATTATTGTCTTTAAGGAATTTAAGCTGGAATTCATCCGTTTTAATTACGTGTATTTTGAAAAATGAATTGAGGCAAAAGAAGGAAGGAATAGCAAGATTACGGACCGGAATAGAAGTATTTCAATACAAATACTTTGTGCCAAACAGGAATTTTTTGAACCGCAAAGTTTTGAGTTCAACATAATGATACTTCCATGCATATATATTTTTCAAAGAAGAAAACATTAATATTGAATAATCTTTTTAAATGACATGCTTTAGGTTAATCCAGATCAATGAGAAAATACTAAAAATTAGATATTTTTACCATTTTATTGTATATAACGTATGCCTTTTCATTCATATATTATTACATATTGATTGTTTTGTAAAAAAAATTTGCAATATACACAATTCTTCACAAAAATTAAATTTAATTTCAAATAAGACATCTGGTCAAACTATTTATCACCTATAGGAGTCCTGATGTGAGTTATTTCTTTTAAGTAAAGTTTTGCAATTTTTTTTACAATAAAAGCATAATAAGTCATCAAAAGAAAACAATAAAAATGAACATGTAAAATAAAACATAAAATTGTCCGATTTTCAAACATCTTTACAGTTCTATAACAAAATCTAAATGAAAATGCTATTTTCAGAATTATAATCACACAGAGTTGAGCTCATGTTGCCAGAAATGTTCCTGTCATTTGGGATGCAGAACTGTCGGAACTTGCCCTGGCGTAAAATAACTCGCACAAGAAGACACAAAGTACCTTTCATCACCTTTTATATGCAGTAACCTTCAGGAAGTGCTAAGTTCTCCTAGAAATTTAATCTCTGATAATGAATCTGATGAGCAATATTGTATCATTCACATATGTCCTGACCTGAATTTATCAGATGCTTTTCCTAGGTGTGAACACCCAAAATTACTAGAGGATTATGTTGTTGTATCTGATAAAGAAAACAGCAATATCTTTAAGAACAAGCACTGTGCAGCGTGTCATAATGTAGAAAATTTTGTTCTATGGCCTCTACGTATCATGTGTGACATGGCTTAGTAGACATCTACAAATTTGTTCAAAGTTTTGTACTGGGGTCAAGGTTTAACACAAAAGACTTTTCAACTTTTCATCATGGAGCCTCTATTCCTTGACAGATATCTTAGATATTTGGTATATAGGCTCCTTGCAGGAATCTCTGCCAATCAACTGGATCAAGGTCAAAGTCACCGAGGCTAAACAGATTTTTATATTATTCCCATTAGAGTCTTCATTTATTGACCAATATCTAAGACATTTGGTATGTTGGTAAATTGCAAGAACCTCTACCCTTGAATGGGGTTTGAAGTCATCGGGGTCAATTTCGAGTCCACTGAGGCTAATCATATATTTTCTTATTTTTTGTCATATAGCCTTTACTTATTGACTGAAATTTTAGATATTTTTGTAAAAAGACACCTTTCTTGAACCTTAGCTATTGACTGGGGCAAAGGTCACCGAGGCACCAAGGCCATGCTGGCCTTATATCGCTCACCTGAGCATGACTGCTTTAAAAAAAGTTGTTATGGACCTGGTTCATTGACCCCAGATGACCCGTATTCGAACTTGACCTAGAAATTATTGAAGCAAACTTTCTGAAAAATTTCCAGGTTGTTTAGACTGAAATGTTAACTCTAGAATGTTAAAAGGTTTTTAAATATTTGGGCTCTGTGCCCTAGAATTTGACTTCAGATGACCCATATTCAAACTTGGGCTAGAAATCATTGAAATAACCTTTCAGACAAATTTCTAGGGTATTTGGACCGAAAAGGTACCGTCTAGAGTGTTTACAAAGTTTTCAATATTTGGACTTTGTGGCCTAGCTTTTGACTCCAGATGACCCGTATTCGAACCTGACCTAGAAATCATCAAAACAATCTTTCTGACAAATTTCCATGGTATTTGGACTGCAAATGTTACCTCTAGAGTGTTAGCAATGTTTTTCCATATTTGAGCTGTGTGACCTAGTTTTGAACCTAGATGACCTAGATGATTCGTATCTGATCTAGAAATTATCAAAACAACATATTTTACAAATTTGCAGGTTCTTTGGGCTGAAAATGTTACCTCTAGAATATTAACAAGGTTTTTTTTCCATATTTGGGGTCTGTGACCTAGTTTTTGATTCCAGATGACCTATATTCAAACTTGAGCTAGAAATCATCAAAGCAACCTTTCTGACAAATTTTCAGAATATTTGGACTGAAAAAGTAGCCTCTAGATCGTTAAAACGATTTTTCTATTTTTGGGCTCAGTGACCTAGTTTTTAGCTCACCGGCGCCTTTGGCTCATGGTGGGCTATTGTGACCGGTCTTTGTCCGTCGTCCGTCAACAATTTCATTCAAACGACATCTCCTCTGAAACCTCTGGGCCAAATTTGATGAAACTTGCCTGGGATGTTCCTTGCATAAAGTTCTACCAAAGTTGTTCAAATAATTCAATTCAACCAAGAACTCTGGTTGCTATGGCAACTTAAAGGAAAAATTTTGAAAATCTTCTTGTCTGAAACCATAAGGCCCTGAGCCTTAAGATTTGGTATTTGGCATTGTCTAGTGAACCTCTATCAAGTTTATTCAAATTATGCCCCTGGGGTCAAATTTGGCCCCACCCCGGGGGTCAATGGATTTTACAAAAGCTTATATAGTGAAATTTTAAAATTCTTCCTGTCTGAAACCACAAGGCCCTGAGCCTTAAGATTTGGTTTGTAACATTGTCTTGTGAACCTCTTACAAGTTTGTTCAAATTATGCCCCCGGGATCAAATTTGGTCCCGCCCCAGGGGTTAACTTATGTAACATAATGAAACTTTAAAAATCTTCTTGTCTGAAACCACAAATCCCTGAGCCTTAAGATTTGGTATGTAGCATTGTCGTGTGGACTTCTACCAAGTTTGTTAAAATTATGCCCCTGGGGTCAAATTTGGCACCTACCCGGGGGTCAATGGATTTTACATAGGCTTACATAGTAATATTTTAAAAATCTTCTTGTCTGAAACCACAAGGCCCTGAGATCTAAGTATTGGTATGAAACAAGCTTTATCAAGCTTTTTCGAATTATTAGATTAGATTAAAGGTTACCGAGGCTAAAAATAGGTTTGTATACTATACCTAATAGAGCCTTCATTTAAAGACCAATATCTTTGATATTCGGTGTATAGGATCCTTGCATGGACCTCTACGCATGGGTAGGGTTTAAGGTCACTGGGTCAAGGTCAAGGTCACCATAGCTTATTATAGATATTTCTACTTTCTGACATAGAACCTTTATTTATTGACTGATATTTTACATATTTACATATTTATATTTACATTACTTACCTATTTTCAATTAAAACAAGAAATACTGCTTAACTGCAAACCTACAGCCAAAATACTCAGGTGAGCGATCTAGAGCCATCATTGCCCTCTTGTTTATCCCATTAAGCCATATTCAAGCTATTCAAAAATATTGGATTGAGACAAACATCCTGACTGAGTTTCATGACAATTGAGATAAAAATGTGACCACTAGAGTGTTAACAAACTAAATGTGGACGTCCGACGGACGACGGACGACGGGCATTGATCGATCCTTATAGCTCACCATGGGACTACGGCACAGGTGAGCTAAAAATCTTCTTGTCAGACGGCCTGGAGTTTAGATATTTGGTGTGTGAATGAAAGAAGTTGCTATTGTTTTTAGGTGATCGATAAAAGGGTCATCATGACCCTCTTGTTTAATTTGTATTTACATTTTGTGTAAGGAGGCCTACGGTTTGACCTGCTTTACACGTTACTATTTATGTGACTTTTTTCAACAAAGACCAGAGCTTATGTTTGCACATTAGTATATAGCTTTTTCTATTTGCTGTACAAAATGTTTGTCTTGAAGGGTGTATGAAAAATTGAAAATATTTTAGTTCTTGCAATTTGTAAAACAGTTTACTAAGTGAGTTTCAATTGCGAATCCCATATAATGTTCTCAGTTTTGTTACTTATTTAGATCTTCTTGTAAGCTTTTATTTTGTGTTAGGTAATTTACTGTCATCTAAACATCTGTAAATAGAAGGACTTGTAACTTAATGCTTCAAGAAACATCATTTATACATGAAAAAAGGATCAATCGAAGGGTTTATCTTGACACTCACTTCTTCGTTTCAAACTTATTTTCATTGCCAAGTTTTTGAAGCTTTTCTAGTATAGAAGTTTGAATTTTACCATTCGACATCATCGTAATTCAATACACTTCTTCGATGGCTCTGTTGTTTTCTTCTTGTTTAATGTTCTTCATTACATATTAAAAAAGATAATGAGAAAATAATTTGATGTTGTTAACATTTTCAAATTTATTTTTATCGTATAATCTTTAATAAGACACATCCTAAATATAACCCATGTTGTAATACTATCGTATTTTATTGCTATTTCTGTATATAAAAATGTGAAGGTGTAAAGATAAACACTTTTTTCTAAGAATGTGTTCATTTATTATATGTCGCCACCCACCCAGAACTGTGCAACAACCCCCTATATTAATTTTATATATTAGATATATTCAGTGCCCAATCAGCGAACAGTACACTCGCTCTTAAAAAGTTACAGGTTTATGATAAGTCAATTTACAGTTTTGTTTTGATAATCTACAAACTGTATAGAAAAGTAGGCTGTAATATGCTTTTGTATGCACCGTATTTTTTTCCTTAAATTAAATAGCTGACATCTGATTTCGGCCGTCTTTTGATTCCATAAGTTTTTGATATTACCTGTCTGTATTTTAACTACCATTAACCACAAACACTGGAAAACAGAACTGTATGAATGAAAATATGTTTACCAAATAAAATTTATCGTTAGGTTTTACAACAGTTAACCTAATTCCCTTCATAGTTCATCATCCGTGAAATAACTTGGCAATCTCCTTTTTCAATATGATATATATTTAGATAAAACCAATATCAAAACAGGATACTGTAAGGACACGCCCCTTTACGCAAATTCTTAAAGAATCTTGTCTCATTAAAGGGTGTATGCTTTTATAATGTAAACCGCGTTATATAAAAACGTATCGAAGAGAGGTGTTTTCCTTAATATATCATCAGGGAAGATGCATGTAACTTTTACGTTTATATTTTTTTCTTTCTTGGCGTTTTCATGCGCCACAGATCTACCAGGGAAAAAAAGTCTACAAGATTATACGTCACTTTGTCTATTAAATGATATTTGTGGAAAATCTGCTTCAGTACAGGTATTTGTTTTATTTTTGTTTGAACAGTTTGAAAAGAAACAATATTTCTTAGAATATTTTTAACGTCGTCTAAAATATTTTGAAGTGGCTTTTCACAATATGCTATGTTTTTAATTTGTTTAGCTTCCTTAATCTACAGGTAGCCAATGTTTTATTTGTTCGAACATTCATTTTGTATAGCTTAATATGTTTGCTTTGGAATATTACATTTAGTATTCATAATGAATTTCTAAGAGTTCGCCATTGGTAAAGGTAAGCAGTTATCTATCGAATCTATATCGTGAATATTTAGTTTAAGGATCAATTTTTTTACTTTATTTAGGCAGAAAAATACCTTTTCCCAAAACTGAAAAGAAAAAAGCCTATCTTGTTTCGTACTTCATTTATGCTGAGATTAAATAAAGCATTAAACTTTTGTGTCATACTATTTCATTTTAATGGTCTAGCTTTTCGTTGAATATTTCATCACTTGCATCAAAACGGTAGTACAAAATTTTGCTTTTTGATAAAGAATATCACACCTTACTTCAATTAAGCTGTACCAATTGTTTTTTTCCGTTTTGGTATTGAATTGACTACGAGTTTTGAAAAGAACAGAATCACTGTATACATATTTTTTTATTAACATTTCATAATCGCATGGCATCCCTATTGGTTAGATAATAATGCTTTAGGGGACAAATGTCTTATTTCTTTCAATGGTCTTACTGATTTTTTGAAAAAATATTATGCACAATGTGATGTATCGATTAGGTTGAAAGCGAAATGGTTTGAACTATCAATCGAGACTCATCAGTGTGTGTGTGCGTGTGTGTGTTGATGCTTTGCTTGTTTGTCAAGTTAATTTGTTCGTTGTTTCAAAATAATAATGACTTAATAAGTGAGGTAAATAGCCAATTTTCCAGGATTTTGGATTTTAAACGATTTTCATTAGTTTTGTTAGATACGTCATTTTTTATCATTACCAAAATCAGAAAGTAAAGCTTTTGGCGTTGAATACTGATATCTTTAGATACTCTTAATTTTCAATGCCATCTGTCAGCATTAGGCACGAAGCACAACAGCATACATACACTGTAATATTACAATAAATGGTGTTTTCACATTTTTTGTGAGATTGTCTTGATAATGGATGAATATTTATCAGGTATAGCATATGAAATAAAAGCAACATAATATGTTTTATTTAAAGGAAGGAGCAGTGGTCGAAGAGTTAAAGCGCTGGACTCCCGATCCGAAGGTTGCTGGTTCGAATCCCACCTGGTTGAAAGTTGACAGTAACTTTCCGCATTCCTCACTTTCGGCGCGATAGTGGTTTAAACCCAGGAAGCAGTCATCGAAAGGGATTATTATAAGTTTCAAGAATTTGCTTCTCAATCGATGTAAAATAAATAAGTTTAAACTCTAAATCCTATTTGTAAAGATCCATTGTCAAGACACAGCTATAGCTTTATAAAAATTTAAGAAGCAATTTTTATACGGTAATTGGTCGCTTCTCTTGTAGGCATAAACTTAAAGAGGTCCTGCATCAACCCGTTTGGACGACGAAGCTGAAAATGACACAGGGTGTGTAAAGACTCTTTCGTAACTTAAAACCATTAGAACTCATAGATTGTTCGTGTTTTTGAGAGTTTACTCATGCTCTTTGCAATTATATCAACCGATGTCGTCATCTTAACGCCAAAATTGAAACGCCAACACGACATTTGATAGGATTAACACAGATATGATACTTACAACGTATTTGACATAGAATATTTCATTTACGGCGCCAAAATATTAGCCAAAGCTAGGGTATTGTTAATAATTAATCATTCTCTACAATTTCACCAAGTTGCAATGCTGAAATTCTGCTTTTATTGTACTTCTCTTCTAAATAATGCTAATAACTGACTTTTTCATTATAATATCATTATGCTATGGCTTAAGGATCAGAGAGAAATTCCAGATAAATAGTCACTTGTGATGAACACAGAAACATTTTAGTTAGCTTCTTATGTTCGTTTAAAAAAATAATATAAAAAAGTTGACCGGTTTATTTTATCATGTAAGGCGAGGAACACAGTGTATACATGAAAAATAGAAGTAGTTTATTTGTACAAAGAAAACAGAAACAATTAAAAGTGAATAAAATAGTTGTAAACTAACATTCGTTCGGGATGATTGCCTCTTTCTTTCGAAACCCAGTTTTGACTGGTCTATAAACTAGGTAAAAGTTAAGAAAAAGTTTGAGGAAGAGAACTGCGGTTAAGTATATAGCATTGCTGGCACTCGATATTTAATTCAATGTGAAAATATAATACTTAACTTTCTTTTCAGTTATCGTTTGATCGATGAAACCAGTTTTATTAATATATTTTTAATATTTATCAGCGTGATTCACTTGACAATGGCGCTTCCTTTTTTTGATCACGTGATCAGCCGTGACAACATATTTCCCGTTTCCAGACCATGCTATTTGAAAGGCCCTGTTTATATGCTCAGCGGTAATGACGAATGCAATAGTAAGATTTAAACTGGTAACCTGAATTACTTTTGTTGAAAAGACAGTCGATTGTCTTACATATTTCGGGGTTTGGCCGGATGAGCGTCGTTTGTCGTTGTAAAATTAGTCTGACGTGTATCTGTTTTCATGATTCTGATACAAGAAAAACTGATTAAACATCAAAACAGAAATGCATCAAAAAGATTTGTAATGTTTTCTTCCGACCTATCTACCCTATTTTAGGGGCATGAAACCAAAAACAATTTAATTTTTGGCTCAACCGTGAATTAACTAATGTGTAATATTACAATACTGCACGGAAGTTATTGAACAGCTATCATTTGAAAACAAGGTCTACCGTTACTAGATTACTATATATATAACAAAAATGGTTCACAAAATTAAGTTTCTTATCGTCATAAAATACATCAAAATGTTCAGGTCTGTTACCTGATTTGCAAACCATAACAACTTTTCTGGTAATATTTACATAAATAATCCATTTTAATCAATACATTTGAGTTTGTCCCATAAAATTTGTAAACCGTCAGTTGAGTATGAAACAACACAGCATCGTCAGCAAATTGTAACGGTCTAGTGCTCACCTTCCTGTAATTGTATAAATAGAACCTATGACACCTGCGTCAGAGAATCGATTCTTTGGCTCAGTGTTAGAGCGTTGGCGTGTCGAGCGGGAGATCAGAGTTCGATTCCCGCTCTGGGTTGTGTATTCTAAGATGCATTGCACCATTCTGTTGCAGACTTTCATGTTTGTAATTCATGTTCGTAAGGGGGGTGGGCTTGGCTAGGATGACTCTTCCTGGACTTAAAGATTTCTGTCTGATCCTTTGATCTAAAATACACCATTCGTAATCATAAATGATTACTTTCTCAAGAGGGGATGTGTTACGGTCTAGTGTACACCTTCCTATCATTGTATTAATACAACCTATGACACATACGTCAGTGAATCGATTCTTTGGCTCAGTGTTAGAGCGTAGGCGTGTCACGCGGGAGATCGGAGTTCGATTCCCGCTTTAGGTTGTGTATTCTAAGATGCATAGCATCTTTCTGCTACGGACTTCCATGTTCGTAAGAAAATAGTAACATAAATATTTGAAATTCATCTTATGTAACTGTATTGGCTTCATCATTATATAAAAAGTCGTGCATACCATTAATAAAAAAAATGAAGAGCAAGGGGGATAACGTTTCCCCTTGCTTAACCCCTTGAATTGAAGTTGCCAAAGTAATTAGTTAGATTACCGTTTAGGTGAAAAAGCAGGGAATAAAACACCTGAGAATGTTTTTTTTCTTTTTTAAAGTGTGGCACGTATACCATCGTAATGATAAGAAACATAAAATCCATCGAATATTAAAATAATAACACAGTCAAATAAAAATATTAATAATTGTTGTCTTTAAGGAACTTAAGCTGGAATTCATCCTTTTTAATTACGTGTATTTGAAAAAATGAAATAAGGCCAAACAAGGATGGAATAGATAGCAAGTTTACGGACCTGAATACAAGTATTTCAATACAAATACTTAGTGCCAAATAGGATTTTTTTAACAGCAAAGTTGTGAGTTCAAGATAATGATACTTCCAAGCATATATATTTTTCAAAGAAGAAAACATAAATATTAAATAATCTTGTTAAATGACATGTTTAAGGTTAATCCAGATCAATGAGAAAATCTTTTAAATTAGATATTTTTATCATTTTATTGTATATAACGTATGCCTTTTCATTCATATATTATTACATATTGATTGTTTTGTAAAAAAAATAATTGCAATATACATATTTCTTCACAAAAATTAAATTTAATTTCAAATAAGACATCTGGTCAAACTATTTATCACCTATAGGATTCCTATTATGAGTAATTTCTTTTAAGTAATGTTTTGCAATTTTTTTAACAATAAAAGCATAATAGGTTATCAAAGGAAAACAATAAAAATGAACATGTAAAATAAAATATAAAAATGTCCGATTTCGAAATTGTTCGTTACTGTTTTATAACAAAATCAAGATGAAAATGCTATTTTCAGAATTATAATCACACAGAGTTGAGCTCATGTTGCCAGAAATGTTCCTGTCATTTGGGATGCACAGCTGTCGGAACGTGTTGCCCTGGCGTAAAATACCTCGCACAAGAAGACACAAAGTACCTTTCATCACCTTTTATATGCAGTAACCTTAAGGAAGTGCTAAATTCTCCTAGAAATTTAACCTCACATGAAGGACCTGATGAGCAATATCGTATCATCCACAGATGTCCTGACGTGAATTTGTCAGATGCTTTTCCTAGGTGTGAACACCCAAAATTACTAGAAGATTATGTTGTTGTATCTGATAAAGAAAACAGCAATATCTTTAAAATCAAGCACTGTGCAGCGTGTCATAATGTAGAAAATTTTGTTCTATGGCCTCTACGTATCACGTCATGCCTAGAATTGATGACAAGATCTTTTGAATCTGCCAAAGAAAGAGAGTCATACATCTTACAAAACTGTATCCTTGATGCAAATCCTCTTGAGTCATTCGAAGTAGGGATAGCTACTTGTTATAGCGATACAAGGGTCATTCGAGAATGTAATGTATCTGGGAAATGGGATGCTTATGAAAAAGTGCTTGAGGAGGCATGCCTTGAGGAAAGAGAAAACCAAAACACATTTTTCAAAGGAGAATACTATGTGCCTTCCAGTAAATACGTCATTTATTCGAATGTTTACTGTTACCTTTGTAATTTGAAGAAAAGTGAACAGAACGGGGTTACGCAAAAGACGTGCAAAAATATTTCTAACGATGCTGGTAAAAGCCTGTTTTTACACTTTTCGGCTCTTTTGGACCTAAAAAGACTTACGACTGACAAGCAGCTCAATAAAAATTACCGTTGTTCTTCAAGCGACGACTGGGACTATTTCAGCGTAGGTATTTTCAGTTTTGTTTTTGTCAACACATTTATTAAACAAATTTATGTTTTGGTCTTAAAGTTTAAAAAAAGGAATTGAAATTTCCTTTCAGACTTTGCAAATAGAGTCACTCCGCTAAAGCAAAGGCGTACTCTTACGATTTTTAAACAAGAAATTAATTAAAAATGGTAGAGAAGTGACAAGTTAAAACAGCTTGCTGAAGATTGTTTTCCATTGAACGTCAAAATAAAATATGTAAACAGTGTTTCACAAGCGATCAGATGTGACAAAATTATTACAGAGCGAAGCCATTTGCAAAACTGTCCGAGGTTTCTGATTCCACAGCAAAATTTTTTTGCAGTTACTGATTTAAGCAATTTGACACTCAATGCGCAGCAAGATTTTGAGATTGTAAGAAGCAAGGGAAGTGAAATGATATCAATTTGTAAAGAAACATATTTTCAAATACAGTGGTCCGTTAACAATGCAGAAGCCAGGAGTCAGTGTTTTTCCACTGTAAGCAGTATTGGATTCATTTTCGTGTATGTATATTGGTCGGGTATGCTCTGACTTAGAATCTTACAAACCTTTCACAAAAAGAACATAAATAAAAGAGTAGTTATTGAAGAAAATTTAAGAGTCCCTTTTTTCATTTAGTCGGTTTGTCTTTACATGAACAGGAAAAAATAGTAGAGAATAAAATACAGTGTAAAGAATATGAAATAGAACAAAAGTATTTACTCGTTTTAATGTTAAACAATACCAAGCATCTTTATTGTATGATCTCATATGTTATCATATATGAAAAACATAATCCAATACTTAAGCATTTGTTAAAGAATTGAAAAGAAGTGAATAATGTTTGCAATAGCATCACTCAAGGTTTTAACAATTAAAAAGTGAACAGTCCGTGTTATGATACTGGACTAACATTTGTCTTAATGTTCCTATTACTTCTGCAACAATTTGTACCACATACAGCTTTACGCCATTGACCATATCGGTGTACCCATGTTGATATTTTTCTTTCAGGAAAATTATGATGGTTAAGTATTCAAACAACCAGCCAACGTTACATTACGCTTATATATACCGTGACAACTGAAGAAAAAAAGAATTCACCATGTCCGAAACCATATCCCTTTGGCCAGTAAAATAAAAGTGGCGATTTTACCCACTGAGCCACGAAACTTGTTAAGATTGGGTGTCAAATTTATACATATAAAGTATCTACCCCATGAGTAACGGTAATTTTTTACTTTATGACGTGTTTCTGTAAAAAAACAGTAATTAAGTTCAGATATGTCTTCACAATAACAACCAGAAATTCTATATTTATAAACATTTTCTTATTTATGCATCACTGGCCCATCTGTGAGTCAGTCACTTTAAAGTTTTACTTTTTGTTGCCTTTGCAACCAGAGTTCTCCATGTAAAGAAATACTTCAAACAAGTTTTGTATGACTTCTGGTATCATAGTCCAAACAATTCTGCATTTATTTCCTACAAGAAGATAATTACACAAGCTTCTGGACAGCAAGACAATTTAAACCTATCTTAGGTGGCCTTCTGGTTAGCATATTTGACCAGATGATAATTTATTCCCTGTCAAGACTGTCCTGATATGACCTTAGGTGTTGAATTGGAATGTTTAAACTTGAGTTTACTGATTCAGACCATCTAATGGTAATGTCTTAAAAGCGTGGTTACGATGGTACTTACGGTCTGGTGGTTAGCGGATGCAAGTTCTGGCATAATAAGAACTGCTGTTTTTCATGTTTATTTCTGGGCCGAAACGTTTGTGGACCTCCACCTTGAGGCCAGTGAGACATGGTCTGTACTGTTTTAAACCTATAAAAATAGATTTCCAGTATTCTCAGGAAAAAACTAAAGATTTATAAACAGAACACTACTCTACTGCTGTTTGACAAATATTATTTTTCTTGACATTCAGTTTCCAAACTGACTCAAAGAAAATCCCAGCTTTTGTATGTGTTTTATTGTCATGGCTGCCTTACACATATAGATTCCTTATTGTGTTACCGTACATTTTGCATTGTCAGAATTGTATTTTTTATGTTATGTTATGTGCTAAACTTTGATATTTTCTGCCATGTGCCAACTGTCATGTTAGAAACGACATCAAAACAATATAGCATTGACTTTGCAAAACCTATGTTACTCCAATATTGGAATCAGACATTGGGCCGATATTAAAAACCATATCGGTCCAATATCGGACCGATTTGAATGCTTGCTGGATGTATCCTCAGTGGATCAAGAATTAGAAAATTTAAACTTTGTGTGAATTAGTCACTATATGTTAATTTCACTTTTAAGTTCAAAGACAGGAAAATAAGGTTTGGATATAGAAATGATTACATGTTCACATGTTTTATTTTAGAACAAATAAAAAGAATGTCAACTGAATGAATGAACATGACTAGTTTGTTGGTTTCCCATTTTTGTATCCTTTAGCAATTTTGCTTGCCTAAGGATCCTTGCTGCCAACTTTTATTTAAGACAGGTAGTGATTTTTTGATTTTTTGAAATTTCCAAATAAATACTGTAGTAGCTCAATATAAAGTTACTTCAAATGTTTAAATGAAACAGACTCAAACAATCAGGTACATATGTTAATATATGTGCCTGAGAGAATTCAAAAGCAGTTTTATCTAGCAAAGTGTAATCGACCAGTAATTCAACATGTTTTGTAAATAACAAAATATTCACAACATTTTAACACAAACCCTTCTTCCCGGAACTTTAACTGTGATTCCCTATTCAGTTTAATTTTCCAAGTTTTGATATGATGAATAGTTCACCCCACTACTATAGTTCGGTGTATGTGCGTCCGTCCGGAATTGTCCGCTCTATATCTTGCTCATTCATTGAAGGATTACAAAATAATTTGGTACAAATGTTCACCTTGACGCGGTTGTGTGTCGCACACAAAACGCAGGTCCGCCGCTCAAAGGTCAAGGTCACACTTGGGGGTCAGCGCAAATCCCGTGTCCGGAGCGTAACTTCTACATATATGGAGGGATTTTAATATAACTTGGGACAAATATTCTCCATAATGAAGCGAAGTGTCGCGCAAAAAATTCAGGTGTCTGTAGTAAAAGTCAAGGACACACTTATGGGTCAAAAGTCAAATAACATAATAAAACATTCATTTTTGAGTTTACTTCTCTATACATGGATGGATTTTAATATATCTTAGAACAAATGTTCTCCATGTTGAGTTGAGTTGTCTTGCGCAAAATGAAGGTCAAGGTCAGGGTCACAAGAGGACAAAGGTCAAATAAAAGTATTAAGCGCTGTATCTTGCATATGCTTTGAAGTATTATGCTTTGTGTTCAGAGGATTTGAAAAACTGAAGTGTCCGTGGCAAAGGTCAAGGTCACATTTAGGGGTCAAAGGTCAAATAACAAAACAAAACATTCATTTGAGAGTACATATACATTCTCTATACATGGATGGATTTTAATGTAACTTAGCACAAATGTTCTCCATGTTGAGTTGAGTTGGCTCGCGCAAAATGAAGGTCAAGGTCACAAGAGGTCAAAGGTCAAATAAAAATATTAAAATTTGTGTGTTGGCGCTGAATTTTGCTTATGCTTTAAAGTATTAAGCTTAATGGTCAGAGGATTTTAAAATTGTTGAGCCCTCTTGTGGTGAGGTCAACTTGTGGTTTGGTGTATGTGCGTCCGTCAGTCCGTGTGTCTGTCTAGATTTGTTCGGTCTATATCTTGCTCATTCTTTGAAGGATTACAAAATAGTTTGATACAAATGTTCACCAAAAGCGGTATCGAGCGACTTCTGGATTTTCAGTCCAGAACGAAACATGGGTCACCGATCCGCCCCGATTATACATACTCCCTCAACAACTCGATATACGAACATGTACTAGGCTAGCTTATCGAAAAAAGACCGTTTAGTATTTTGTTTTATAAGAGAAAGCACATGAAAAGCATTATAACTTGGTATTTTAATTCATGTAATGTAAGAACATATCATAAACAAGAAAAATTGAAAAGATTCGAGTTGTCAAGAAATGCATAACAGAAAATTAGTTCCAACCGCAGAAATACAATAATTGTATTTCTATTGTTTCAAAATATTCTGTTCATGTTTAGTAGCGTCCTTCTTGGGTTTATCTGAAAACAATTTAACATACTAACCGCTTGAAAACCAAATCAGGCATTACCGAACTGAACCCGGACATATTGTGCGCGTAAAAGAAATTGCTGCTTTCGCAGTACTAAGGGCTATTTACAATGCCTTTATATATGAAAATGTTGCACAAAAATGTCACTCTATCTCTATGTGTTCTGTCCGTATTTAGCGTAGCGTAGAGTCTACAAACTAGTTATGTCACGATGATCGAGTAGAATCGAATAATCGTCGCTGGCTGCTAATGTTAGCGACAATCGACTTCTTTACTGTAAAATCGATGTTGCTACTAAAATTTCTTTGGGTTAAAAGAAAATCACAAAGGGACGTTACTCTAATCGTAATGTCGGGCGAGCAAATTTTCAACTTCCCAGGGAAGACACGCTCGTCAGTTTGGCGTTTTTTTGGTTTTAAAAAACATCATGACGGCCCGCCAGTCAAGCATAACCTTGACATGACGACAGTCATTTGCCGATTATGCATGAAGTCTTATGCAAACAAAGGTGAATATTTTCTTCCATTTTTAGCGGACATTCTTGTACCAGTTTTTATTGTAGGATATTATTAACGTGTTGAAATGCTATGTAAATGATAATGTATAACTTGTAATGTGTCCAGGTAAGGTTGATTTAAAATGAATACTTTTGAAAACAAAGTCGTATGCAAACAAAGGCGATTTATTTCTTCCAGTTTTTCGGATATAACCTGTTACCGGACATGTAGTTCTTGTACCAGTTTTTATCGTAGGCATTTCAACATGATACAATGCTTGTAATGTTAAACTTGTTATTCATCCATGTAAGGTTGATTTAAAATGAATATTTTTGAAAACTAAGCCACAGTCCAAAATATGATAAAAAATAAAAATTTAAGTAGTGGTTTTCAAATGGAAAGTATGAACTGAGAAAATTGTGTGTGTGTTTTTTAGGTAATACAACAAATTTACAGCAGCATTTAGACAAACATCACCGTAACACTGATGAAACTAGTCATACTGCATCTAGTTCAAGACATGCCCCTGCATCAAAACTATTCCAGCCTCGGATT